>OY728140.1:103435464-104635464 GCA_963277665.1 Viscum album
GTGTGGGGAGGTTTGGGTTGTCCAAGGAGGGGGTGGGTTGTCCACTCTAATACTCTACAAAAAAATAGGAATCACATATAACTAACGTATAGTTGATTTCACACGTTAAGACTTTTCTTGAAGTTCCATACCAACACTCACTCTTACCCTTCCATGAAGAAGTAATATCTTCAAATAAATATCACTCATGTTCTTATCCACTATCCATATTGATCTCATACAAATTTAACATTCGTACAACTCCATATCACCTAATGATATAACAAGGATCATACTCCCATGAGTAGTGTCCCATAAAAACTTGGTTAATATGCCTAAAAACATACATAAGGTCATATTTGACACACACACAAAAATATTTAAACATATACCTTGTATCACAACCTGGAATTAGCTCTCAGCTAGCCTCTCAAGGCATCAATAAGCCACATACCTAGCTCAAAATTTAGAGGTGTGTTTACAATTAGTTGTGTTATTTTTATAATTCATGTATGATATTTAGAGTGGAAGATAAAATTTGATCCATGTATGATATTTGGAGTTGTGTTTACAATTAGGTGTGTTGTGATTAATATGTATGATATTAATGGTGTACACAAACAGTCTTCTGGGCCATCTATAATTGGTTTGAAATCACGCTACAATTGGATAGATATTTATTCTAAGACCCTAGTATGGGGGTGGACACCCCCACCCCCTTGGACAGATCGCCCCACCAAAACCCCCTAGACACCCCCACCCCCACCCCCTGGATAGCCCCCCATCCCCTTGGACAGCCCCCACCTCCCCTGGACACCCCCACCCACCCCCTTAGACAACCCCCCTAGACACCACCCCACCCCCTAGACACCCCCACCCCCTGGACACCCCCCAGGACACCCCCACCCCCATTGGGTAGCCCCACACCCCCCGGATATCCCTCCTCCTTAAATACCCCCCCCCCCCCCCCCCGGACAACCCCCACCCACTGGACACTCCACCCCCTTGGAAAGCCCCCCTGGACACCACCCCACCCCACCACCCCCATGGATACCCCCACCCCCTGGAAACCCCCCCAAGATAGCCCCCCACCCCTGGACACCCCCACCCCCTTGGGCAGTGTATGTTATCACTCAAATAATCTACTAAAATATAAAATTTCTTCAATGTATAATTTACTCAACTCTTAAATAATTCTCCTCCACAAGTGTACATAATCTTGTACACTAGCATATAGTTATTTAAAGATATTTTGTTATAAATGTTGTATTTTGTTGTCTTTTATATTATTATTCTCATATAGAGTAGTGTGTCTGATATGGTTTCATATAAAGTGAAAAAATCTTGTTTACTTAAATTCATTTTCAATGGAACTTCAATCTTATTGAATTGATTTTGACAAAATGACTTATAAAAAAAACTACAAAATGGATAGATGTTTGATGTATGAAATAGATCATATCTCAAGAAATTTTCAAAATAATTTGCAGATCTTTTTAGATTTTTTATTTCACAATGCTTCAGATAGTGGTCACATACACTGCCCCTGTTACAATTGTGTTCGAAGACCTTTGTTGAACTGTGAAGAAGTCAGCTACCACATAAACAAATATGGTTTTCAATCAAACTACTTTGTTTGGTATCACAATGGGTAGAAACTTATATTTTCAATAAACAAAACTCATGTTTTCCTGATAGATTGTAGTTTATTCTAAGGGGAAACTGCTGAACAAAATGATTGTATAAAATGTGGCACGTCCTGCTGGAAGCCAAAAGCTGATAGAACACCATCCCATGTTCCACAGAATGTAATATGGAACATTCCATTGATCCCCAAAATCCAAAATCTTTTTATGTATGATGAAATATCAATAAATATTTGATGGCATGATACCGAGAGAAAGAAAACTAATGATGAGTTGGTTCACCCTGCAAATAAATTTGCATGGTAGAGATTTGATTCTCGATATCTGGATTTTGCAGCTGATGTGTGTAATGTGAGGTTGGGTCTTTCATGTGATGGTTTTAGTCCTTTTGGGAAGATTCTTACTTCACATGACACATGGCCAGTTTTTATACACATTTATAACCTTCCCTCATGGTTGTGTATGAAAAAGCCTTTCACTTTCATGACTATACTCATATCTAGACCTTCTGATCCCAGCAATGATATATACATATACATGCAGCCTTTAAAACAAGTGTTGAAACTTATTTGGGATGTGGGTGTGTGCACATATGATTCATGTTCAAAGAAATATTTCATATGTTTGTTGCACTTATGTGGATGATCAATGATTTTCCTACTTATGCAATGATGTCTGGATAGAGCACGAACAGAAAACTATCATTTCCAGTTTGTATGAAGAATACATGGTCCAAAAGACTGAAATATCTTTGTAGTCACAATTTTGTGGGACGTCAATGATTCTTTCTAATGGACCATTCATATAGAAATAATCGTCGAAGATTTTACAATACCATGGAGACCGATGATCCACCTCAGCATAGGTCTGGAATTTATGTGCTTAATGAATTGAAAGATTTCAGTTTTTCATTCGAGAAGGGTCAAATGAAATTTGTAAAGGGAAATAATGATTCCACTGAAACCTATTACAATTGGAAGAAGAGAAGTATCTTCTTATATTTTCCTTATTGGTCAACCAATTTGTTACATCATTGCTTATACGTAATGCACATTGAAAAAAAATGTGAAATTTTGATTTCAATTATTCTAAATGTTAAGGGAAATACAAATGATGATTTACGGTCTTGGTGTGACATGGTGGATTGTGGCATCAGACCAGAATTGCATCCTATGAATATTAGTGAAAATAAATGGCAAGTTCCATGTGTCTCTTATGTGATAAAACCTACAAAATAAATAAATTTTTATAATTACTACAGACTATTAAATTTCCTGATGGCTATTCAAGAAACATATCTAAATGGGTCAACAAAAGATAGTTGAAGCTAAAATCTTTGAAGACTCATGATTATCACATCCTTCTGCATGATTTGATTTCAATAGAAATATGTCATCTTATTTCCAATAATGTAAGGGTTGTTGTTATTCGGTTGTTCCATTTTTTTAGAGATCATTATACTAAGAAGTTGTCCAAGTATTTCTTGTAAAAAATGTTTGCAGATGCCTCATTTATTTTTTGTGAGTTAGAGAAAATATTTCCTCCATAATTTTTCACATGAATGTTGAATCTAACCATCCATATTCCAAGTGAAATACTTCTCGGAGGACCTATTTCTTTTCATTGGATGTATCCAACTGAAATAAATATGTATATATTAAATTCTTATGTTTGAAACAGGAATCATCTGGAAGGGTTAGTCGTGAACGGTTGTTTGGCTCAAGAATGAATGGATTTATGTTCAATGTATTTGTCTGATATTACTACTATAATGAATAAACCAATGATAAACAAAGAAGAATAGTATGAACAAATTGAACCCAATTTTCCATCACTTCCTCAAATAGGATAAATTCCTAGATCATATACATTGACGACATTTAGCCTTGAAGAGCGGGAGATGGCACATTGCGTAGTTTTTTTCAACTGTGATTTTTCTGATGACTACATATTGTAAGTAAATTGAAAATTTATATTATATATATATATATATATATATATTTGTTAAACTATTCATATTTTTATCTATAGGTAACATAAATCGATGATAAATAGAAACCATCATTCTTTATCTTTGAGAAGGAGGGAGACTTTTCATAGCAAAGAGTTTCGTTTCATAGTTAAAATTGAAGGTAATAATATTACTATTTAAAATAAATAAAACAATATTGAATTAAGTTTAATATTCAATTATATTTTAGGTATTGAGTTTGCTTGTTGACTCAATCTCTGAGGAAATAAGAGCTTTGGATTTTGGTCCTAATAATGTGGTTCGTAACTATAAATCAATTATTATCAATGAATACAGATTTATTATCATGGAATGAGAAAATAACATGAGAACACAACATAATGGTGTTATGGTTACTACCACAATACACTATTATTCTAGTTCATCATATAGTAGACCGTGATTTAAAAATATAGGTTATTTTGGAGTCGTTGAAAAACAAATATTGGATTTTTACCCTCATGGATGAGTCACGATGATGAAATGACATTGGTTTGGTTCGATGAAAAGGTAGGGCACATTTATTAATGATTGTGGATTTTGAGTAATTGATATGACTCACACTCTTGCTACCTATGAACCATATATATTGGAATCAATGGAGAAACAAGTTTTTTATGTCAAAGGCCATCTCGACCTGAATTTGGTATCATTATTGAAGTAATTCCAACACATATTTTTGATGATGTAATTGACACCATCCCTACAGCCATTTGAAACAATCCATTTATTACTTTTGATGACTCCAATAGAAAAATTGTCAGAGTTGACTATTTACTTGAAGTTGGGGTCATAAATATATATAATCATCCATCCATGTTCTCAATTATATTGGTTTCTGTCGACTTGGGTTGTCAAGGTTGGTACTATTCAAATTGATTTAATATTGATTACAAATATTTTTTATCTAACCTAACCATTATGTGATATTTCAAGGTTTATTGGTTGAAATTTTATTTAAATTGAATTATCTAATTTGAAATTGAACTGTATTTAACCCTATGAAACCAACATTTCTATCTTGGTGAACATTTTAATGTATTATTGACCATGTATAAAATTATAATAGCTCTAAGACCTCCCTTTAACATTTTACCAAATAATGAACATGATAGTTTTTCTTCTTCTGCAAAACATATATAGAAACTTCCATCATCTACCTAGGCTAAAGAAATTAAATTTTTCCTTAATTTTCAAAAGTGTTTTACTCCTTATGAATCTGGTAGATATTATATCCTTGTTTATATGTTTATATCATCATTTCTAACTATATTAAGGGTTTAATCAGTCATAATATATAGACTGGTGTCACTTAGTAAATAACCATACTACTCAAAACTAAAATTGTTTATTACATCTTGTACGATTTATTGAATTAATTATGTATCCATTCAATATCACCTAAAACAATGGATAGTTATATTATCCATGAATCCCCCTATTCCATCTCATATATTTTGTTTTTTTGGGTTACACATTTGTTATCCTTTTCTAATTACTTCCATATTTGTTTTCAAATGCAGAAAATGCATCCAATTAAAGAGAGGTGAGTAAAAAAGTTGTTGGACAACAATCGTCGCATGGCTGAGATAGGGATTCCACAACTAGTTCTTGAAGTTAGTATTTTATTTCAAATATATATATATATATATATAATATATAATGTCATATGATTAATTTTTTTTAAAACATTTTTTCAGGAACCACCTCTTAGGATGTAATTATTTGATTACCAGCCTAGTAGTGGTCCCAGTACTCAGGGTGTTCGTACGAGGGTGGTGGTACGAGAGCTAGCTGATCTGGTCAGCGTACCCAATTAGACCTTGCCCCTCCCACTGACATACCATCTATTCCACATTCTGGTCTCGGTGTGTCATTTGGGACACACATGATATTTAGGCCTCCCATGTTTTAACCACCCTTTACATCTGAGCCTCCTCACCCGTCTTTACCATATTCAATGATGATTCTCACTCCCCATCCAGTATCCGGACAGCCATCTATGTCAGCTTCTTTTTCTTCTATTTTCTTCTCTCTATGCATTTGTATTCTATCTTCTTTTTCTCATTCTCTACCAGAGTATGTCCCTGTGAATATTACATTAGGACCCAATCCACCTGTATAGGGTGTTCCATCAGTTTCTGCGGATCTAGCGGTGCCCTTTGATCAGAATACCACAGTTATATTTATACAATCCTAACAAATTTTTATACCATTATTTATTTTCATTATAACATGTATTGATAAAATATTTTTTTTTCTCTCATAACAGACACATATAATGATAGGAGGTAGAGGTGGGGGAATACATGCATGCGTGCGGTGTAGAACTGCCACACACAGTTGATGGGGGACTACAATAAAGACAATAAAATGATTGAAAAAATAGGGCAGAAATGTCAGATTTTTTTGGTGACGCTTTCCAAATACTCTGACATCATTCCTGTCAGCCTGATCTCATGGATACAATTTCAAAATAAATTCAAGGTTAATTCCTGGGTGGAGATATAGTTAAAAAAATATTCTGTATTTAATGCAATATATTATTTTTTTTATTTATATGAATTAATGTTTTGGTGTCCACTTCGGTTTAATTTCCCCGATGGTGAGGGTGCATGGCCAGCATGTCTACAATATTTAGGAGATATTTGGAGAGCTATAAGCACAATTTTTATATTAGCTATCATGATAGAGTTGGCACAAAATTAGAGGCAGTCTCGGTTGTTGATGATTATCCGTTAGAACAGTATCGAAAGATGATTACTCATTGGATGACTACATAGTTTAAGGTATTAATCACATTTGAAGTATTTAAATAAAAAAATTCATATTTTGGGTTAATAATAGCTTTTGTATTATTGAATTTTATTTATGAATCATCCAGAAGAAATAAAAAAAACACTGATGCTAAAAAATACCTCCACACATTGGGACATACTATGATGCCAGATCATGAGAGGAAACTGGCATGATAGTTGTTTATATAATTTTAGTTATGAAATTAATTATTGGTAACCTGTTTTTAATTATGTTTTCCTAAATTCAATGTCATTGTAGATGCAAAAATTGAATATTGAAGGATTTGTGCCGTGAGAAAAACTGTTTTGCTCGAGTAGAAGGAAGAAAGATGGAAGTGTGGTTAATGAACCGACTCAGTAGCATATTGTATGTTTTACTTTATTGATTTAAAATTTTAATGTCTATTTTGTGACCTGATAATATATTTATATTTATATTAGGATTATTTAGAGGCCCTTTATTCCCAAGAACCTAACAATTTTGGGCCAAATGATCATTCACATCAGGTGTTGGGAGATGAGCACCCTCGCAGAGAACGTCGCTGACCTGGGAAGACTATAGTCTTGACGAGGTATTGGCCCTCCCCAGGTATGAGTTTTAGTGCCACTAAGTTCTAGTAGGTTAAGGAACAGGAGGAATAGGCTGTAAAAATGGCCACAGAGATGGCAGAACAGTCTTCTAGAGAAAACACTTCCTTTTTGAAACTGATGGAAGTTTGACATCTAACACTTCCACCACAAGCCAGCACAGGTAGTGATGAATAGATGTCATCGATGCATTCTATATATAGTGCACCAAGTAGAAGTTATAGCGGTGTTCAAGATGATGGGTAGGATTAGGGAGAGGCGGAGGAGGAGGAGGGCAAGGAGGAGGCCGAGGCGGAGGAGGAGGATGAGGAGGAGGAGGAGGGCGAGGAGGAGGTCGAGGCAGAGTATGAGGGGGAGGAGGAGGGAATTGAGGAGGGAAGGGACGATGATGTGGATAATAATGAGGACGGGGGTGAGGCTGAGTATGAAGGTGATGATATTGATGGCGATAAGGGATAGATTGATCCGTTACATTTTGGACTGATATTACTGACATATGATGTTTGATGATTTGTTGTGCCTGAATGTATATGTGATTAGGTAGGTCACATTATCTTTATTTCTTTATCTATAAATAATAAAACATGACTTGATGATTTTTTGTGACTGATTCACCCCACCCCCGACACCCCCACCCCTTGGACACCCCCACCCCCTTGGACAACCTCCACACCCCCTAGATAGCCACCCAACCCCCCTAGACACCCCCACACCCCTAGACAACCCCCACCCACCCCCTGAACACCCTTTACCCTCTAGACACCCCCACCACTTTCTGTACACCCCCACCCCCATGGAAAGACCCCCACCACCCTGGACACCCCCCCCACACCCCCTGGACACCCATTTTCCCAAGGATAGCCCCCCAACCCCCTAGACAGTAACGCCCCAAGAATTTATGAGAAATATTCTTTTTAATTTCATTGATGTCTTGTGTTGTACACTAAACTAAGATTTGATAGCACTATACAGAACACTGTATTATCTTGTAGTATACACAACACTATTCTTGGCTTGTGTTGCATGCAAGAGCGACCTTTCTCAATAGAGTGTGTTGTATGCAATACCGAGTTTCAATAAACAACGATATATTGTTATAATATTATTATGAAATAGCCATTATGAATAATATTAACTATATTTTTAATTTTATAACATCATCATTCATCTTACGCATATTCTAGAACATGGTATGAGAATAAAATAAATTTTTCGGGTAAAATAAGTATTTTTAAAAAAAATGCAGTTTTGCCACCTTTTGATGGAACACCAACTTTTAATATAGTTTTATACACATTTATAAGTTATATTTTACAAAATAAACTTATTCATTGCAATAAAGATATAAAAATTATTTGGGATAATTTTTTAATATTTTTCTGTTAACTTTCATATTTTGATGAATAGTAAAAATATGTGAAATTTTAATTAAAAACAACTTTTATCATCGAGATAATTTATATGGTTAAATTATAATGTTGAATATTTTTAAAGTATAAATAGAATATATTTTTACCATTTAATATAATTTATTTAATTATCATTAATTTTACATTGAATTCATAGATAAAAACATTTCAATCTTTTGTAATGTTTTAAATAAAAACCTGTTTTTTTTCAACAATGGGATTAATTTAAAATTAATTACTACAACTTCTATGTATTGAATTTATAAAAATGGATTCTATATTTGGAATCAAGATGTTAAAATTGTGTAAATTGATAACTTTTATTTTTAGTCATTACGAACAGTAACTACGCTAAATTTTATTTACCACAGTTAAACATAAATCAGGTAATTAAGGGTAAAAATAATATTATAAAATTACACTAACACTTGTTTTGATATCATTGGTTGATTATATTTCTATCTAAAACATACTTGGGTATAAATTTAATCTATTGGAACCCACTTGTATGAGATTAAGACCATTAATTTATTTTATTTAAAGGAAAGTGAAATATGTCTCACTCAAACTTAATTAATTAAATTATTTTTAATATTAGGTTATACATAATATAAATTCGATTATAAATACTAATTTGAAAGATAAATTTTTTTTATTCATCAGGGTAATTTATTTTTAATTTTTAAGAAATATATAATTACATTAATATCTTATACATTAATGATGCAAAAATTATTTATTTAGTGAAAAATCAGCAATATAGTTTTTATTAAAATAATAATACCCATAAAATGGACCAAAAACTTGACCAAACCTTATTCATCGAGTATATATAAACCATAATCATCCAAGTGTCGACCTTTGGACCATTTGAAGCATCATAAAATGGATTATGACATTTATATTATTTTCTTTTAAATAATGTCAATGTTGTCACCTTCATAATTTACTAAAGATAACATTTTAAAAGATGGTTTTTTTAAGAGATAAATTCGACTAAAAGTGTTATTATAAAATATATTATATTTATCTTAACCATAGTATTTTATTTTAATTTTTATGCAACAAATTAATATATTAAATAGTTATACAAAAATGTTGTAGTAATTCTTTTATTAATAAAAATATCAAAAAATGGTTTTAAAAATATTAAAATATATATTATATAAAGTAATTAATGTGATAACCGAATTTTATAGAAAATATGACATTTTAGGAATCTATTAAATATTTGTGTTCGAACATATCTTCTGTCTGGAATTTATATAAATTCAAATAATTGAATACTGTCAAAATTCAAACTATATGTATTTTATAAAAATAACATATTATTAAATTGTTTAAAAATCACAAAAATATTTAAAAATTACAAATTGAAAATTATATGGTCGAAAATGTCATAATTAATCTAATTATGGAAAATTAAAAACACATAATTAATTATATATAACACTTTAAGATTTAGAATTTTATTACCACAAATAAAATCAAATATATTAAATAAGGATAAATCAAAATGATAAGGTTTTAAATAAAATCAAAACATGTATAAATTTGATTGGTTGATGATATTACAACCATATATTATTACATATTCAAATTTAAGTCACTTTGGAAGTTTTTATGTGGGGTTTTAGTTTATTATAAATTAATATTTTGTAGGTTTCGAAAAGTACCCCTCTACTCTCTTATAAAAGGGAACCTCCTCCCTCTTCTCATCACTTCATTTTGAGCTTTCAAACTTGGAAAACCGCTGAACATTTCCATTGTAAACTTATCTATAAATGCACTATATTTCCTAGTATTCTTCAAATACCAACTTTAGTTCCTTAAGAGGAGGTTTAGAAGAGGCGCGTTGAATAAGCGTTAATATCCTTTACTGATTCTTTCAAACTTATTTCTTCTTATACTTCCTCTGTATGAGTTTTTTCATTATTGGGTAATAACTCCAGTATCACTTTTATACTAATATTTTATTATGAATATGAAACAACCATATTCCATCTTCTATCCATCCTATGAAAAATGAAATCACCACGCATGCGTACGTATGGCCTACCTTCTCCACGCCATAGTGTAATCTGTTTTTCATAACCAACCTACATAGATGGGTATAATAATGGAAGAAATAACTATATATGATTATTTTAAAGTGATATTTATTCTGAAATATTATACACAATACACTTCAATACAATTCCACAATCATGAGAACCATATTGTCGCTTGTGCGTACGTATGGCTTACCGTCTCCACGACGCGATGAGATTCACTATCCATGATTAACCATTCAAGAATGATTATAAAGTATATATAATAAATAATCATGAAATACATGACATAATAAATCTAATGAATATATATATATATATATATCATTTACTTCTATTTAATTTAATAAGGAAACGAAAATAGCATTCATGTGTACGTACGACCTACCGTCTGCATGAACAGTGTATTTTAATCCATTTATTAATAGATTATATATATTTATATATTGAATATATGTGATATATAAATCATGTTTTATATTCTAGAAGTAATTTATCATGATCTAAGTAATCATATAAAAAATTACAAGTCAAAACACATATGATATATGAAACAATTTTACCCAAAATGCTGCTTTAACATGGAATTGAAAATTAAAAGGAAAATATAAATTCGTTAGTGAATCATATATGATATCATAAATATTATTATGGTTCTGTTACTAATTTATAATATTTTTTATCCCCACTATACATGAGTTTTGGACACATACGGAAGAAATTGGACCTATGGTTAGGTGTAATTTTGTCAATCTTGTTTCTATCCGAGATTATTTATTCGAAATTTTTTACTCGGGTTATATTTATCATCCATGTACACGTCTTCTAAAACTGATTTCATGAAATTTTTACTATTCTTCCATGTAATTTTAAAGTCATTTTTACTATTTGTTGACTTTTACCACGTCGTATGAAATTAATCTTTCTTTTTTTTCCATACGAGATACTTTTTGACTTTTCCAGAAAAAGTACGAGGAGAATATTTTTTTAACTTATATGACGTGAACAAATTTTTATGATTTCATAACTCCTTATTTACATAAATATTCCTAGAAAATATTTCATTATTATTTTCAACAAAATTATTTTCCTTTAAAATTTCACATCATTTTGAGAAAAGAAAATGATTTGAAAGAAGAAATGATATTTTCTTCAATAATTCATTTCAAGTGTTTTATCAAAACCATTTTCTATCTATGATGAAATTCTTTAATATGGTTATGTTTCAAGTATAATTTCTCTATAATTTAGATGGTTTGATTTTGTTTATGATGAAATTATATACATTTTTTTATATGGATTATGTTATGATGGGATGATATTTATGAAACCCATTTTATTCGGTGGGTTATGATGAATGATTTATGTTTATTTTGTGGAACATGAAATAATGTTTTCATTATGAGATTTTTGGGACCTATATATATCTCCAATTCATTGGGTAAAGATTTATATCTCATGAGATAGACATGGATGGAATGGAAAGTAAATATGGTTCAGTATTACAGGGCTGGAATGGAAAGTAAACTCGGTTCAGTAATAGACTTGGTCCACTATGATGGTCTTGGCTACTATGGAAATCATATCATGTGATTAATGGTTTTCCACTATTACAAGTTTTATTCCCATGTTATTTTATCATGATTAATGTTCCTTTATGATCAATGCCTTACGTACTGTCAAGATTTATGTCATTACTCACGATTTTGATTTTTAAACTTTATGTTCATGTTTTTACGTTCAAATGATTGTGGGTTATTTTATGTTCTCCATGTTTACCCTTACTGAGCATTTGAGATCACCCTTTCTATGTTGTTTTCCCAGGATATAAAGAATTTTTTTAGGTAAGAAAACAAAATGAGAAGATCTTTATGGGAGATGTTGAAGATCTTTCATCATGATTAGAAGATTATATTTGAAGTTTCCAAAGACACTAAACTAATATGGTCATTGGGTGTCTGTTTGTGTCCTGTATTAAGTTTTTCGCAAAAGTAATGTAATTTCCTTGTACGTCAAGATTAGGTCTCAACAGTTGGTATCAGAGCGAAGGTTTAGTTAACCTTTGGAAACTAGGATGAGAAATCTTTAGTGAGATCCCTAGAGATATTTCCAAGGTATATCTAGAGATGTCCCTAAGGTTAAGTATAAGAATAAGTTATAGTCCTAGAATTACAGTAACGATCTTAGAAATAAACCTAATATGTTAGATATTGAAGGGACTCCCATTTATTTTGTTGTTTTCCTAACATGATTTTTTCCTCTCACACTATTCATTTTGTGTTTAGGACAATGTATGGAACCTGAAGGAACCATGTTGATCAATTTAATGGAAAATACAATGATTGTCTTCCTGAACAAACCAATGTTATGGGAGATGGAGTTCAAAATCTTATTTCTATACTTACACAATCTATGAATCAGTCTAGACTTCCAAATGAGCAGAGAATGGAACAATATTCAATTGAATCCTTCATGATTCAACGTTTACCTACTTTCAATGGGTCTTATGATTCACTTATTGGTGAACAATTGATCAGTACCATTGAAAAGATATTTTCCATAATTCTCTCTTCAAAACATGAAAAAATAATTTTGGATTTTTACTATTTAGAAGGTGAAGTAGGCCAGTGGTGGACTCTAATTAAGAATACAAGGCCCCAAGATGAAATTGAATCCATGGAATGGGACGAGTTCAAGAACATTTTTTCAATAAGTACATCCCTCGTATTCTTTGAAAAAAGATGGAAAATTATTTCCTTGAGCTTAAGCAAAAGGTTGATGAATGTTTTGGTATATACGAGGTGAATTTTACCAGGCTTACAAGGTATACATCTGGATTTATCATCAAACCTGAAGGTAAAGTTGATTTATTATTTAGTGGCTTAAAACCAAGTCTTCAAAGGGCATTAGCTATAAGAGACTTCAGTAGTTATGAAGAAATTGTGCATTGTGCTATCAAGGTAGAACTGGAAGTTGGTGTTAAATATCCATCTCATGGTTTCTACAAGAAACAACATATGGAGTTCCTGGAAAAATCTCAAAACAATTGTGAAAAGAAGACGAATGTTTTGTTATGCTCAAAGTATGGAAAGAAGCATAGTGAAGATTGTCTTAAAGGGACTATAAAATATTTTAAGTGTGGAAAATAAGGTCAACGAGCAGCTGAGTGTCAAAGTAATGGGAAAAAGATAGCTAATTATGTGAATAGAGAAAAGACTAGATAGAACACACCACTAACACTTTAATGCTACAAGTGCAAGGAAATGGGGTATTATGCTAACCAATGCCCTAATCCAAGGGTTAATGATGATCAACATAAACAACCTCTTAAGGAAAAGGATATAGGGAGGTCACCTGCGATCACTATTGGTGATGTTGAATATGATAATGAAGTGGTAGAATGATTAAGTGTTTATGTAATAGGATTCCAAAATAGTGTTGTGGAATCTCATTTATAGTATCATGGAATATTACAATACCTATGTATTGGTTTTAAATAATTGTATGGTACCGGTAACCCTGAAAAGTGATTAAAATATTTTTGGAAAGCAGATGATATGTGCATAATGAAGGGATAAGGAGAAAATAATATGTTTGATAGTATTAATGAGCTCATGAATGGTATAAGGACAAAGTGATATCACAATTTGAGTATATAGAAATTTTGGGATTTTGGTATCTGGAAAGTGTTAACTTTTTAAAGTATTCATGTTTTCACTAAGGTTATATGGTAATTCATGTTTCAAGAGAATACATGATTAAGGTATTAACATGTTTGGAATGTGACAAACAAGATATATCTTATGATATACGAGGGGTAAATGATGGTATTCACATGCTCGATAGATGACCTTTCTAGTAATATTTTTCTTTATACTATGAGATTGGATATAAGTATTTTGGATAAGCTTAAAGATTGGAATAGATTAATTTGGACATCAGATAGTATTTTCTAAGGCTATAACTTTTTGATATTATTTCTAGAATTTTATAATAGTATAGTTTTAGAAAAAGGACAATCTGCAGGATGGGCGACAACCCATCGTGTCGGACAAAGTTACGGGAATCGAACCCACAATTGAAGTGCAGAAGGCCTTTATCACCTACCACTGGCCTACAAGAAGTCCCTCATTTGTAGAAATTAGTTTTATTTGATTAAACGGTAGGATAAATTAAGTATAAGTCCATTTTTGGAACCATATACGATTAACCTCACTATAGATAGACTTATGTGTATTTAATATCTTGTGCTATCCTTTTTTGTGATAGAGACAGATGGAATGACTTATCATTCAATCGCATGATCTGCTAATACTTCAAGAATAACAAATTCAACTACATTTCTTTTAAATAAGAGATGAAGCGGAAATTGTTCATGGAATGACCAATGATGATATTACAATAAAATCAAGTAAGTATTTCTCCTTATGCAAAAATTAATCAACTTTAGGGAAATGATCTTGAAAACAAAAATTGTTTTCCTAGTACCATCATATCTAATGAATCAGATGTTACCTTAAATCATCAAAAACATATGGATTTGTGATTTTTGTCTTTTTCATAGCCATGTTCTCTACCATTCTTCATCAAAACATGATGGTTAGATTTCTCTTCTATATCCAAATTTTCACCTATATTCTCCTATGTGGAAACCTAGTACTGAGTTACTTTGTATGAACATTATTTTTCTAACTTTCCTTTTTAAAATTAAGTTTTAGTATTCCTTTTTACGATTTAGGTTTCTATGAAATAAACATTCACGTTGTAAATTATTTATAACCCGATGAATTTCAAGGGCGAAGTTCATTTTAAGGGGGGTAGAATGTAACACCCCGAGATTTTATGAGAAAAAATAATTTTAATTTCTTTGATGTCTTGTGTTGTATGCTACTCCATGATGAGTTTGTGCTATACGCAACACCATATTAGCTTGTATTATACGCCACACAATTCTTGGCTTCTGTTGCACGCAAGAGCGACCTTCCTCAATAGCGTGTGTTGTACGCAATACTGAGTTTCACTAAACAACGATATATTGTTATAATATTATTATGAACTAGACATTATGAATATTATTAACCACATTTTTTATTTTATAACATCATCATTCATCTTAAACATATTCTATAACATGGTATGAGAACAAAATAAATTTTTTGGGTAAAATAAGTATTTTTCAAAAAATGATGTTTTTCCACCTTTTGATGGCACACCCACTTTAAATATAGTTTTTGACACCTTTATAAGTTAAATTTTACAAAATAAACTTATTCATTGCAATAAGGATATAAAAATTTACTTGGGATAACTTTTTAATATTTTTCTGTTAACTTTCATATTTTTATGAATAGTAAAAATACACTAAATTTTAATTAAAAAAAACTTTTATCATCAAGATAATTTATATGGTTAAATTAAAATATTTAATAGTTTTAAAGTATAAATAGAATATATTTTTACCATTTAATATAATTTATGTCATTATCATTAATTTTACATTAAATTCATAGGTAAAAACATTTCAATCTTTTACAATGTTTTAAATAAAAACCCATTTTTTTCGACAACGAGATTAATTTTAAATTAATTACTGAATTTTATGTGTTTCTAATTTGTAAAAATGGATTACATATTTGGAATCAGTAGGTTCAAATTGTGTAAATATATAACTTTTATTTTTAGGCATTATGAATAGTAACTACGGTAAAATTTATTTACCACAGTTAAAGTTAAATCAGGGTAATTAAGGTTAAAAATAATATTATCAAATTACACTGACACTTGTATTGATATCATTGGTTGATTATATTTCTCTATAAAACATATTTGAGTAGAAATGGAATCTATTAGAACCCACTTGGATGAGATTAACACCTTTAATTTATTTTATTTAAAGGAAAGTGAAATATGTCTCACTCAAACTTTATTAATTAAATTATTTTTAGTATAAGGTTATACAGCATATAAATTCAATTATAAATACTAATTTTAAAGATAAATCTTTTTTCTTCATCATGGTAATTTATTTATAATTTTTATGAAATATATAATTACCTTAATAGCTTATACATTAATGATGCATAAATTATTTATTTAGTGAAAAATCAATAATATAGTTTTTATTAAAATAATAATACCCATCCAAAGGAACTAAAACTTGAACAAACCTTATTGGTCGAGTATATTTAAATTGTAATCATCCAAGGGTCGACTTCTAGACCATTTTTATTCTTATAAAACAGATTATGACATTTATATTATTTTATTTTAAATGATTTCAAAGTTGTAACCTTCATAATTTAAAAAATATAACATTTTAAAAGTTGGTTGTTTTAGAATATAAATTCAAATAAAAGTGTTATTAGGAAATATATTATATTTATATTAATCATATTATTTTATTTTAATTTTTATGCAACAAATAAATATATTAAATAATTATACAAAAATGTTGTAGTAATTATTTTATTAAGACAAATATCAAATAATGTTTTTTAAAAATATTAAAATAAATATTATATTAACTAATTAATGTGATCTATGAATTTTATAGATAAATATGACATGTTGGGAATCTATTAAATATTTTGGTTCGAACATATCTTCTTGTTATGATTTTATTTAAATTTAAATAATTGAATAGTGTCAAAATTGACACTATTGATATTTTATAAAAAAACTTATCATTAAATTGTTTAAAAATCACAAAAATATTTAAAAATTACAAATTGAAAAATATATGGTCTAAAATATTTTAATGTATCTAATTATGGAAAATTCACAACACATAAGTAATTCATTATAACAATTTAAAATTTAGAATATTATTTCCACAAATAAAATCAAATAGATTAAATAAGGATACATCAAAATGAGAAGCTTTAAAATAAAATCCAAACATGTATAAATTTGATTATTTGATGAGATTACAACCCTATATTATTTCATATTCTAATTTTATTCACTTTGGATGTTTTTAATTGGGTTTTGAGTTTATTATAAATTAATATTTTGGAGCTTTCCAAAAGATCACCTCTAGTCTCTTATAAAAGGGCACCTCCTCGCTCTTATCTTCACTCCATTTTGAGCATTCAAACTCGGCCAAAAATTGCCCATTTCCCTTAAAAACTTATCTAGAAACATACTATAGGTCATGTACTTCTTCAAAGACCAAATTTAGTGCCCTAAGAGGAGGTTTAGAAGAGGTGCGTCGAAGAAGAGTTAATATCCTTTACTGATTCTTTCAAACTTATTTATTCTTCTACTTCGTCTATATGATTTGTTTCATTATTAGGTAATAAATATAGTATCAATTTTATACTGATATATTATTATTAATATGAAACAACAATATCCCATCTTCTATCCATCCTATGAAAAATGAAATCACCAGGCGTGCGTACATACGACCTACCGTCTCCACGCCATAGTGTAATCTGTTTTTCATAACCAACCTACTTGGATGGGTATAATAATGCAAGAAATAACTATATATGATTATTTTAAAGTGAAATTTATTCTTAAATATTATACACCATACACTTCAATACAATTCCACAATCATGGGAATGATATTGTCGCTCGTGTGTGCGTACGGCTTACTATATCCACAATGCAATGAGATTCATTCTCCATGATTAACCATTCAAGAATGATTATAAAGTATATATAATAAATAATCATGAAATATATTACATAATAATTCTACTGGAATTATGTATATATATATATATATATATATCATTTACTTCTATTTAATTTATTAAGGAAACGAAAATAGCGTTCATGCGTACGTTCGACCTACTGTCTCCATGAACGGTGTATTTCAATCCATTTATCGATCGATTATATATATTTATATATTGAATATATGTGATATATAAATCATGATTTACATTTTGGAAGTAATTAATCATGATCTAAGTAATCATATGAAAAATTACAAGTCAAAACATGTATGATAAATTAAACGATTTTACCCAAAACACTTCTTTAACATGGAATTGACAAATGAACAGGAAATATAAAGTCATTAGTGAATCATATATGATATCATTAATATTATTATGGTTCTGTTAGAAGTTTTTAATATATTTTAACCCCACTATATTGGAGTTTTGGACACGTACGAAAGCAATTGGATCTAAGAAAAGGGGTAACTTTTCCAATCTTGTTTCTATCCAAGATTGTTTATTCATAAGTATTTACTAGGGTAATATTTATCATCCATGTCCATGTCTTATAAAACTATATTCATAAAATGTTTACTATTATTCCATGTATTTTTAAATTCATTTTTACCCTTTTTTGACTTTTACCACATGGTATGGAATGAATCTTTCTTTTGTTTACCATACAAGGTACTTTTCGACTTTTCCAGCAAAAGTATGAGGAGAATGTTTTTTAACTTATACGGCATGAATGGATTTTTACGATTCCATAAAGCCTTATTTAAATAAATCTTCCTCTACAATATTTCATGATTATTTTCAATAAAATTATTTTATTTTAAAATTTCACATCATTTTGAGAAAATAAAATGATTTGAAAGAAGAAAAGATATTTTCCTCAAGAATTCATTTCAAGTGTTTTATCAAAACTATTTTCCATCTATGATGAAATTATTTAATATGGATATGTTTCAAGTATAATGTATCTATTATTTACATGGATTGATTTTGTTTATGATGAAATTATATCCATTGTTTTATATAGATTATGTTATGATGGGATGACATTTATGAAACCCATTTTATTCATTGGGTTATGATGAATGATTTATGTTTATTTTGTGGAACACGAAAGAATGATTTCATTATGATATGGGTGGGACCTATATCTCTCTCCAATGAATTCGGTAAAGAATTATATCTCATGAGATATACATGGCTAGAATGGAAAGTAAATATGGTTTAGTATTACAAGGTTGGAACGGCAAGTAAACCTGGTTCGTTAATGGACTTTGTCCACTATGATGGTTTTGGTAGCAATTCCTTGGCTACTATAGAAATCATATCATGTGCTTAATGGTTTTCCACAATTACATGTTTTATTCCCATGTTATTTTATCATGATTAATGTTCCTTTATGATATATTCCTTACATACTACCGAGATTTATGTCATTGCTCAAGATTTTGATGTTTAAACTTTATTTTCGTGTTTTTACATTAAAATGTTTATGGGTTATTTTAGGTTCTCCATGTTTACCCTTACTAAGAATTTGAGCTCACCCTTTCTATGTTTTTTTCCCAAGATATAAGGAAATTTTTAAGGTAAGAAAACAAAAGGAGAAGATATTTATGGGAGATATTGAAGATATTTCACCATGATTAGAAGATTATGTTCCGAGTTTCCAAAGACACTAAACTAATACGGTCATTGGGCATCTATTTGTGTCATGTATTAGGTTTTATGAAAATGAAGGTAATTTCCATGTACGTCAAGCTTGGGTCTCTACATAGACAGCCCCCCCACTCCCTGGACACCACTCCACCCCTTGGACACCCCCACCCCCTTGGACACCCCCACCCTCCTTGTACACCACCACCACCTAGATAGCCCCCACCCCCTAGAGACCCCCCCCCCTCGGACACCCCCTACCCCCTTGGACAGCCCCCTGGACAACCCCTCTATCCCCCTTAGACACCATACCACCCCCTGGAAACCCCCACCCCTAGACACCCCACCCCCTTATACAGCCCCCAACCCCCTGGACAGCCCCCCTCCCCCACCCACTGAACCCCCCCCCCCCACCCCACCCCCTTGACACCCCACCCCCTCAACACCCCCCATACACCCCTACCCCTTTGGACACCCCCCCCCCCAACCCCTTGGACAACCCCTCCATCCCCCCTGGACACCACCCCACCCCCTGGACACCCCCACCCAACCCCCTAGACACCCCCACCCAACCCCCTAGACACCCCCACCCCCCTGGACACCACCCCACCCCCTGAACACCCCCACCCCCTAGACACCCCTGACGGCGTTGTCATGAAGTGGAAAATTGATTATGATTTAAGGTTGATTTATAGTCTATAGAAGACCCTAGGTCGTCTATCAAGGAGCTTTGGTGGGTTTAGAGTGTGCATTTTTAATAAGAAGTTCTTAAATAGGGGTGGTTTTGAAAACAGATTTAGGATGAAATGACATAATTAAAGAGTTTAATAGTTGGAAATAAAAGGTGGTGTTAATTAATTATGAGATAAAAGGGATTCATTGTGAGTTGACTGCACACATTTATAGCTCATTGTTCTTGGAGATTAATTAAGTTTTGATGTCATTCTTTGGTTGAAATTAATCGGAATATCGATTACTTTCCATGATCTTATATCAAAGCATGTTGAGACAAACCTTGACATAACAATCATATAGACAAGGTCCAGATCACATGAATGGTATAAAAGATTAAAAAAAAATTGAAATCTCAAATAAGTGGGGAAGAAAGGGATTCTTGTGTTGTCCAATTGGAACAACACAAATCACACACTCAAAACATAGTACTGATCAGTTAAAAGTAAAGATCATTTTATTAGGTTAAATAAAAAAAAGATAAATCAAAGTTAGATACTTCTAAATGAAATGTTTTAAAACCTAAAATACATCAAACCAGTAGTACTACAAGTTCTATAACTCCCTTTACATGTTTGTAGCTCCCTCACAATGAACACCAACTGTTTAGCTCGACATCGGGAGGAGGAGGAAGCTCGGGTGGAACTCCTTCTTCATTCTTGGTCCCCCTCTGAGTATTGGGGCCTCTAGAACATCTAGAATGAGGAGGAGACTCCTCTTGGACTCCAAAATGGAAGAGCTTCACTTCTTGGTATAACTTCCAAATGAGGATCCCAAGGTTCCATTTTATAGGAAAATGGGAAGGTGGTTTTGAGCATAGAGAATTCTTGAAACCACTTGTCACGGGTGTTTATACCTCTATAAAGCCATATATCGATTTGGAGAAAATAAAAAGTTGTATCCCAACCTCTTGGATGTCTCCACCGAACCTTTTGAATAATTTCAACACATATAGCACGATATATGGACAGATTACAGCACACCACTTTTGACTTCATGCAGATTTGGTGTGATGGATAGATTAGATCGGTTGTGCCACCAGATGGCCGAATGAGTCTTGGGATCATTCGTATGAAATGTGGCCCAATGAATTTTGGATCAAGCCACAAACTTTCATCGCAATTTAATGCACGTTATAGTAGATGTTTACGTATTAATACACTAGTGTGCTTAGATCCTACGCAGTTTGGCCCATTTTTCTTGGACATCATTATGGGCCCTCCAAATCACCTCCTCCTACAATGGAATCATCAAAACAAGTAATATTTCCCTTTTTAATAGTGATAAACACAAAAGAAATGACACAAACATGGAATTAAACTTATCATTATTTTTATAATTTTCAACATAAAACAAGTTTACCATAGTGGTGTAAAGGTGAAAATTATATAGTGAATCGGGGTACGATCAAAACCCTACCCCCTTCGATAGCCCCACACCCCCATGGATAGCCCGCCCACCCAACCTGGACACACCCACCCTCCAAGACACCCCTTACCCCCCCTATACAGCCCCTAACCCCTATGGACAGCCCCCCCCCCTCGGACACCCCCTACACCCTTAGACAGCCTCCCCCAACCTCTGGGATATCCCCTACATCCCCCCTGGGCACCACCCCAACCCCTGGACACACCCCACCACCCCTAGACACCCCCACCCCCATAGACATCCCCCACCCCGGGCACCACCTACCCCTTTTGACACCCCCCCAACCCCCTGGATAGTCCCCTACCCCCTGGGCACTACCCCACCCCCTGGAACCCCCACCCCTGGACACCCCCACCCCCCTAAACACCCCCTGGACATCCCCCCCCCCACCCCCTAGATAGCCCCTCCATCCTTAATAGACACAACCCCACCTCCTGGATACCCCCTGTAAAACCCCTACTCCATTGGACACCCCCCCCACCCTTGGACACTACCCCACCCCCATGGACAACCCCCCACCTCCCCCCACCCCCACCCCCTGGACACCCCCATCCCACCAGACACCCCCACCCCTAGAAACCCCCTCCCCCATTAGAAATCCACCCAACCCCTTGGACACCCCCACCCCCCTGAACACCACCCCACCCCCTCGGACACCCCCACCCCCTTGGACACCAGTACACCCCCTGGACACCCCCACCCTTAGGGCTCCCCACACCCCCTTCAACATCCCCACACCCCTGTGTACAGCCCACCCACCCCACCTGGACAGCCTCACCCCCTGGACACCTTCAACCCCCTAGACACCCCCAACCCCCGTGGACCCCCCCCCCACCCTGGACACCCCCCAACCCCAGGACAGCCCCTCCACCCCTAGGCACCACCCCACCCCCTGGGCACCCCCACCACCCCTAGACATCCCCACCCCCATAGACATCCCCCACCCCATAGACACCCTCCCCAAACACCACCTACCCCCTTTGACCACCCCCCAACCCCTGGACACCCCCCCCCCCTCCCCACCCTCCTGGACACCACCCCACCCCCTCGAACCCCCACCCCCTAGACACCCCCACCCCCCGGACAGCCCCCACCCCGGGACACCCCCCCCACCCCACCCACCCCCCAGACACCCCTACCCCCTTGGATAGCAATCCCCCAAACCCCCTGGACAGCCCCTCCATCCACCCTGAAGACCCCCCACCCCCGAACACCCCCACCCCTGGACATCCCCTACTCCCTTGGACAGCCCCCCCCCCCCTCCCCCCCCCCATCTAGACACCCTCCATCCCCTCGGACACTCCCACCCCTAACAACCTGGACAGCCCCCCCCCCCCAGACACCCCTACCCCCATGGACAGCCCCCCAACCCTCTGTACACCCCCCGTCACATTACCCCTTACTACAACATGGCATACCAAATTTTCCAAAAATTTAAATCTCATCTGAATTCACTCATGCCAATGAACAAAAATGGCATATTCAAAACCCAAAACATGATTTTCTTATATAGGGGTTATTACATTATGAATTTTGAATTTAATTCTGAATGTGTTATATAGAATTTAATATTGTATGTATTCAATTTAGAATTCTTTATTGCATAGGGTAATTGACTTCTGAATTATGAATTGAATTTTGTATGTGTTAATTATTAATTAACTTATGAATTATGAATTATGAATTCTGTATGTGTGTAATTAAATATAGAATTGAAGGTACTGAGAATAAAATGTTGTATGAATTATGTATGAATTCATACAAGATTCTGTATGTATTGTGTGGGTATTGATAATTCTGTATGAATTCTGCACAGGGGGAGGCAGACCTGCTGGTGGAAGTGTTGAAGGTGCACAGGGGGGAGGCAGGCTTGATGCAGGTGTATAAAGCCTATAACAACTATTTTAAACTATTGGCATATGTGTCTAAACATAACATATACCAACGGTTTCATGTAAACCATTGGAAAAAGTATATACCAACAATTTCCAAACCGTTGGTATAAAACATTTTACTTGACTTTTACCAGTTGTTTGTGGGGAACAGTTCATAAAAATCTATACCAACGGTTTGAAAACCGTTGGTATAGACATGATGTTTGATATTTCCAATGATTTTAAACTGTTGGTAAATATTTATACCAATGGTTACATGAAACCATTGGTATATAATCCATTTTCCTTCCATATCCCAATAGTTCTCATAGAACTATTAGTATATAACTATCCCCACAGCTTCTCATCCAACGGTTTGGACAACTGTTGGTATAGTTTATGAAAACAGTTGTCCAGCCTTTACCAGAGATTCGAAACCATTGGTAAAGTATAAGTTTCCAGTAGTGAGAAATTGTTGTGCCTATTTCAAGGTATATAAATTGAGAATATACAGAAGAGACTCAGTATGGAACAACCCAAGAGTTTATTATTTCCAGAATCACATGTAATTCATCTTTCCAAGAAAATATGTCCTCAAATTCATGGGGAAAGAAATAGAATGGTAAGGATTCCATACGCATCAGCGATTTGATCAGTCATGATTTTATGCTATATACAAAGCTAGATGTTTCCTACACATTGATTGTGGTAGGAAGTTATCAAGATTATCTAGGTGACCGCCATTAGATGGTAGTCAAGAGTATCCTTAAGTATCTAAGACATATTAATGATAGTTTCCAAGTTTATGGAGAAGATGAGAAACTAGTCATTAGAGGATATGAAAATTCTAGTTTCAAGACTGATCAAGATGACATGAAGTCAAAAATAGGATACATATTCACTTTGATTGGAGGTGTTGTGAGCTAGAAGAGCTCAAAGCAAGGTGTGGTTATAGATTCAATAGTAGTTTCTACGTATATCATAGCTTCATTGGTAGCTAATAAAGTAGTTTGGATGTGAAGCATCATCCAATATATGGATGTGGTACTTAGCATTTAACATCCCATCATAATTTATTATGATAATACTGCAGCGGTGGATCTTACAAAAGAGTCAAGCTCACATTAATAGACGAAGCACAAACTATAGAAGTATAATCTCTTGAGGGATTTTTCTGAGAGAGGTGAAGTTGCAATGAGCATTATTTCCATGAAAGAAAATATGTAAGACCCCTTTAATAAAGCCTTGACTTAGTAGAAACGTGATCATCATGTGAGGTCTAGCATACTGAAAGTCATTGGAAGTTGAATCTAGTCCATGTGGGAGTTTGTTGGAGTTGGTTTCCAAGATCCAACTGTTTGTACATTGATTGAATGAATATTTAATGTGTTTAAATATTAAACATATTTTTACATATTGTTCATTTTTATGCATGACTATAATTTAGTAATGTCATATAGTATTTTTCACATTAATACAGTTCATAGTAGTTTCCCACTATGATGAGAACCTTGAAGTGCTATGGTAATATTCTTAAATATAGTTCTATTGTTGGATGACATAATATGATGGGAAACATAATATATAGACCATTATGTGAGATTAATTGTAAGCATATGATACTTCTTCTCAGTAAGTTTTCAGTTTGTAATCTCCAAGATTGGAGATTATGAGAACAGACCCGCCATTAGGAATTCCACACTTTTTGGTGTCATTGGATATTCCTATCTATGAGCATGTTTAATGGAACTTAAACATTAAGATTACCATTAATATGTTTCATGACTCGCGTACTTAAATTTTCTAATGAAAACCATCATGACATATGTTGAAAGGAAGTAGGGTATGTTGGGTTAATCATGAGTAACTTGTTATTAATGGATATGTCGAGGAAGGATTTGTCCCTTCCAATTATGGAAGTTGATATCTCAGCCCTTTGATTGAAATAGAATTTTCTCCCTAAATTCCATAGACATGGTGTAATGATGAGTTTATTTCAGGTATTCCAAGAATGATGTATCAAGAATATTGGTTGATGACACTATCATGAAACCTTCTTGATGAGATATTTTGAAAAATGGATTATGTTACATAGTGAGTGTTCGTATGTGGATGTCATCATTGCGACATTAAGTTCTTTCTATTAGGAGCTTTGACCCATTTCTATACAATAATCCTGGAATTTAGAAAAGCCTGCCTAATGCCAATGATAATGAATCCTAGAGGGTCACACACTATGTGTTTCTAGCAGTCTTAATTAAATTCTATTTGAATTTAATTAATGGAATAAACATTATTCAAAAAACCAAGGAAAATTTTATTCAAGTTAAAATGATCTCATAACATAAATAAATATTTATTTGCCAGATTGTGAATAAAATATATTTTTTTATTTTATTAAACATTTAATAAATATTTATTTACTAGTTTTTAAATAAAAATATTTATTTAAGAGAATAAAATATTTTATTTTGGTGTTCAATAAATGGAAGAGGAGTTCGAATGGACCAAGATCGTGTTCGTTGAAAAATTAATTATTTAAATATTGGTAAATAAAGTTTATCTAATTAGCATAAGAAAAAAAATACTATTATCATTATGTGGCATGAGATTTCATTTATGATTCTATTTTTCACAAGTTTGTGCACCACAAATAATGGTGTTGTTATTGTTATTATGTGGCATGGATTTTGTCTAAGAGTTATAATTTCATTTAAATTGTTGTTTCATAATTAACTATTGTAACTGAAATACCATGTCGATTAATAGGTAGGTACGCCTGTTGTGCCAAAGCCTAATGAATTGAGAATTGTTGAGATAAATATTTTCTCTCTCGAATCCTCTCATTTCTCCCTCTCAAGAATGAGAGAAGTTCTTTAAGACCAAATAATGAGCAATCAATAACAATTGATGCAAGACATTCGTTCGGACACACTAGAACTCAGAGAATGAGTGGTGTTGATCGGAGACCATTGGAAAATGTGTGGATCACCTCCAGAGGTATTCTACTTGGTATACTCACAAGTGAAACAAAGGAAATCTGGATGGGTCATTCTGGATGATCAACAATCGTCAATAAAGAAAGTACCGAAGACCCAAGTATTTAGTTTCTTTAGAAATTATTAAATTAATTATAAAAATGATAAGCAAGATCCTCTTTATTAGATCAGACCCTATTCTTATCTTTTTCTAAATATTTGATTTCAATCTATGGATACGGGTGTTCATCATCGTATTGATCCTAGATAGGTCATCGATTACAGAAAAATCAAAAATGGGTCCTCCCAACAACCACGTTTCTACTACATTCGGATCCTTTAAATGGTATCAGAGGGGTTACATCATCATTTATAATTATTTAAATAATTTTTTAATGATTTATGATTTAATAATTTAGTTTTCCAATTCATGTTAAATGTTTCTTGTGATCTGAATTTTGAGATATGTTATTCCTATTTTTGTTTCTCATAGATCTAACAGAAACGAATAAGTTTTTAATTCAAATTAAATAAAGGATCTCATTAGGAGGTGCTGATGATTCTATCCAGTTAACTTGATAGTACACGCTATTTATTCGAATTTACACACCATGTAATCGTCCATACTCACCATGTAATCTAGATTACACACCATGTAGTTGTTTTCAGTGTATCGAGAGTAATTCAAAAATTACTCAAGTTTGTGTGCAATAATGACATGAGGTGTAGTTAATTCTTACACCGCATGTTGACCAAGATATACTGGAACACAGTCAGCTATATTACATGTCGTGTGGCCCATTGGACATGGTGTGTATTCCTTTCAGGTCAAGGTTCAAACTGTGTGCCTATAAACGACTAAGATGACCGGTAATCATGTAACCCATAGACAACATGGTGTGTGGCCCACTATACATGTCGTGTACTCCATGATTTCTAAAGTACACATCACAAACCGATTCCCTAGGATTGTACATTGGATAATATGGTGAAGGCAGTACATGCCATGTAGTCGAAAATACACAACATATACTTTACTAAATTACACTGAATTAAATATTTAATGTTTTTTTAATGTTCAAAATTATATATCATGTAGATTAAAACAGGTGTTCATCATGTTACCTCCAAGGTCATGGATGATAATCTCACACAAATTCATAAAATGAGTAAGATAAAATGATTGATTAATTAAAGATAATAACAAATCGATTCAAGCACTATTTATCTTAATAAGAAAGATTAAATAATTGAATGCTAGTTTTATTAAATGCATAATTCATTGCATGTTTGTGGATGATCATGAGATAGACCAGACCTTTTTATGAGATTGGTTTCCTTTTAATTTATTTTTAATTATGATTTTTGGCATGTGTGCCATATATCTTTATTAATATGTAGGGCCTGCATGCCCATGGTTTTTTATGTAAACCCCTTTTTTCCTCTCACATGTGTATGAGTTAAAAAGTATATGTAAGGGATGGATCTCCCAAGATTGCAGAGGTAGTTTAAGTAAGGAGCATATTTGAAACCAATCCAAGGAGATACAAAGGTGGACATGTGGAAACATGTAAAGACAACCCCAAAATTTTGAAGTTTTTTCTCTCCTAGGTTAGGGTTAGTTTCTCAACTTCAAGATAAACTGACCATTATAAAATCTCATGATCATGCCCTTTACATTATTTTATTTCTATCAGTTTCATGGTTTATCATTATTGATGTGTTTTCGTGGTCACATAATTAACGAATTTAACAAGAATGAAAGATGGAACTAAAATAAACTAGTCTTATGTAAAAAAAAATTTCAAGACATGGTTAATCACTTAATTAAGTTCCAATTAATATTAACAATAATTTGATAAATATAATAAGAAATTTATGCATAAAAGATAAAAATACATCAATAAAATATTGAGTCGTACAAAGCCTTCTTTTAATTGATTAAGGTAAAGACTCAATCAAACTATGTGTTTGACAAACCCTTGTTGTCACACTAAATTTTATACAGGAAGCCCTTATGAATGTTTTGGGTCAACTTAACCATATTCCATTAAGAAGAGTAGCCCTTTCTAGACATGGTGTAATATTGGAGGCAAGTGTTGAAGAAATCCAAGTTAGGATTTCAGGATTACGGAGTCCACTCAACATATCATAGAGATTCAAGGCCATAGTTGGAAAAGACCTGCCTACCTGAATACCTTCAAATAGCTTGAATGACCCTTTTGGGGTTATGTGAAGGGGAATATGGATCATTTCCACTAGAATATCCAAGAAACTAGAAATTTTGAGTTCAATGGTGAGGTCATTTTTAGACTTTATAAAATAGTGGGAGACTTAATAAAATTAATTTATTATTTTTTATAAAATATAATCAAGAGATTTCTACTTATTTTCTCTTTTAATTTTAGAATAAAAATGAAAATCATGTCAACCACACTATCCCTGCGATCTATACTATATAAAGACAACATCCTCACTAGTAGTAACTTTGAGAAATGGTTTAGATGCCTTCGGGTCATTCTACACCATGAACGGAAATCTTATGTGCTGGAGTCCTCATTACCTGATCCACCTACCCAAGAGGCGAGTGATGAGGAGTTTCTGGTCTACGAAAAACATATGAATGGAATGATCAACGTTCAATGTTTGGTGTTATCATTAATTTCTAGTAAACTCATGACGTCTCATGAAAACATGGATGCTTATAACATGCTTGATCACATATGTTGTCTTTACTAAGAGATACCAAGACAAGAATATTTTGAGATCTCCAAGGCACTCTTTCAGTGTATGCTTGGAGAGGGTTCCCCAGCTATTCCTCACATAGTCAAACTCATTAGCTACAATAAGCGTCTAGAGGTTCTAGTGTTTAAAATCCCTGAAGAACTGGGCACCGATCTCTTTCTCACATCACTCCCTCAAATATTCTCCCGTTTTGTTGTAAATTTCCATATGAAAAACATTCATAAGTCTCTACCATATCTTTTTATCCTCCTTTTCTAAGTGGAAGAATACTTGAAGTGTGAAAATCCTTCTATCATTTTGGTGAATAAGAGTAAACGGAAGGTGAAGAGCTTTAAGTCTAAAGAAACTTCATTCCCTTAAAATAAAATGAAGGTCAAGGGGGTGTAAGGGAACATGAAGCTATTTGTTTCCCATGTAACAAAAAGTGATACTAGAAGAAAAACTACACCCAACTACAGAATCATTGGGAATCTTCAAGTGCATTTCTTATTGAGTGTAATTTATCTATTTCTACAAATTGGGTATTTAATACAGCCTGCAGTGCTCACATATGTATCCAAATATATGGAACAATTAAATTCAAGAAAAATGACTGAGGGGGGTAGATCTAAGAGAATCCAATAGATCTAGACTTGTTGTTGTAGTTGTCGGGGACTACCACCTCATGTTTCTGACTGGGATAATCTTAGTATTAAAATGTTGTTATTATGTTCCTTCTATAACCAAAAACATTATTTATGTATCAAGACTAGATAAAGATGGATTTATTTTCAAGTTTGTAAATTAATGTCGTTTATTTTATAATGATAGAATTTGTTTTGGTATGGAACATTTGTATAGCAGTATTTACATGTTGGATTACCCAAAGCAAGTAATGGAAATCAATAAGGAAACTAATTCATGTGACTCATACCACACCCAACTTTGGAATCACTGACTAGGTCATGTAAATGAGAAATTCTTGGAAAATTTACATCAAGATGGATATTTAGATTCTTTCAAACTAAAACCACTTGGTGGATGTCATGCATGTTTACAAGGAAAAATGAACAAAGATCCATTTAGAGGGAAATGTGAAAAAACCAAAGTGCTTCTTGAATTGGTTCATACCAACATGTGTGGAACATTTACAGTTTAAGCAATGGGTGGGAACTCATACTTCATAACTTTTACTGATGACTTTTGTAGATATGGGTATATCTATTTAATGAGGTATAAGTTTGATTCTTTTGATAAGTTCATGGAATACAAGAATGAATTTGAGAATCATCTGGGTAAGAAGATTGAGAAACTCTGCTCAGACTAATGTGTATAATATCTTAATCAAAACTTCATTGATTACTTATGGGAGTTTGGGATCCTATGCTAACTCACTCATCCTTACACACCCCATTGGAATTGTGTAATCGAAAAGAGGAAACACATCCTGTTGGAAATGGTGAGATCAATGATGAGCCATGAAGGTTTTCCATTATCCTGTTGGGTATATTCCTTACAAATAACAACACACATACTAAACAAAGTACCAAATAAATTTATATATGGTATTCCATACCATCACTGGATCATAATAAAATCCATGTTATCGAATTTACATGTGTGGGGAACTAAATAATTTGTTAAGGCCTATTCAGGTAACAAACTGACACCCTAAGTCACAAAGTGTACCTTTATAGGATACCCCAAGGAAACAAGTGGATATTACCTATACGGATCCTCATAAAAAAAGGTTATAGTGGCATGACACACTATATTCTTTGAGAGGGAACAAATCTCCAAAAGAGAACTTGGGAGTGAGATAGACTTCGATGAAGTCAAGGCTCAAGGTATAAAAGAGTTGGTACATGAGAAAATTTTACAAAGCCCTATGGAAGAAAGATATGTTCCAAAGACACAAGTACTACATAGGAGTACAAGAGAGGTTAGAGGATTGGAACAGTAAATTTTTCTAGTTATCGAGGATGGTGGCTCATTATTAGTTGATAATAATGATCCTCTAACCTACAAGGAAGAAATAAGTGGCACATATTTTTCCAAGTGGCAAGAAGCCATGAATTCTGAAATAGATTTCATGCACCAAAACCAAGTCTGGATTTTGGTAGATCCTCCATTAAAAGTAAAGCCTATTGGTTTCAAATGGGTATTCAAGAAGAAACTGGACATGGAAGGAAAATTCAGTACCTATAAGTTATGACTGGTTGTAGAAGGTTTTAAACAGCATCAAGGCATTGACTATGACAAACCTTTTCACCATTTTTAATGAAAAAATACATCAGAATTCTATTTTACATTATCACTTTCCATGACTATGATATTTGAAAAATGGATGTCAAAATATCCTTCCTTAAAGAGAACCTTCAAGAAGATGTCTATATGATATGAACTAAAGGGTTTGTGACTCCAAAGGATGGAAATAATATATAAGAGTTTCAAAAATACATTTATGGATTAAAGAAAGCATCTAGGTCATGGAAAATTCGTTTTGATAAAGCCATAATGGAATTTGGTTTTATAAAGAATTAATGTGAGCCTTGTGTCTACAAATCGTTTAGTGGTAGTGTACTCATTTACAAAATTGTAACATCCCAGTTTTGGAAGCCACCCATAGATGCCCCGTAACTAGTTGGTCACATGGCCTCAAGCGTATTTCCCAAACACCAGAGGCTATCGACTAGTAGCGAGGGCCTTGGGTGTGATAGTGGGGAAACTATGCCCTCATTGGCAGAGCAACACAATGGAAGTAAAACAAATATCGAATAGCTGAAGAAGTAATATTCCATACAAAAGTAAATAGTGGAATACTAAAATAAATAAGAAAATGGAGCACATATATAAATGATGCATGATACATATGTCTAGTAAAATAGACAAACAAGTCACAATGCTGAAAGACATCAATAGACCAATGTACAAAGTAAAGAAATAAACAGATCTGCAGCATCGCAAGCCTAAGCTTGGTCATATGCTCTCCAACTCCAAATTAATCAAGTACCTAAAGTAGAAGATTCGGGTTCTTACGAAATTCCCCCTTAAACAAATATGTCCCCAAATTTCCCTAGAAAAGCGGCGTAGAAGAAGAATCCTCGAACAACTCTGGCCATTATGATCATACATCAGCCTCCCCCTCCAAAGTCTAATCTTGTACTCGCATGTGATTCTATAGCACTCATACCAGAGGAAGAGACCATCCATGGAGAACCTTCACACTTCAGTCAACAATCTGGATAGGATACTCCTCAAATGAGGAATCCACCTCCAAATCAACCTCTTCGGGTTGAAGAACATGAGACTGGTCTGAGAAGTAACGCCGAAGCTAAGAAATGTGAAAGATGCCATGCATATCCCAGTACCTCTAAGGTAACTGCAGCTAATAGGCAATCAACCCGACTCTATCCAAAACAACAAATGGTCTGACGTACCTCGGTGAAATATTACCCTATCTCTTAATACTCTTGTTCCCCAACCTTGGTGTGACACGCAGGAAAACCTGATCTCTGACCTTGAACTCCAGAGGTTGTCTCTGCTGATCAGAATAAGACTTCTATCGAGACTGTGTAGTAGCCATCCTCTTTTGAATCAACTCTATCTGTTATGTGGTCTCTTGGACAAGATGATGTCCCAGCATAGCTGCCTCTCCTACATCCAACCAACATAAGGGTGATCAGAATATCCTACCGTTCAAAGCCTCAAAAGGTTCCATCTGAATAGTTTCTTAAGAACTATTATTATAGGAAAACTCCAAAAGAGGTTTTTTCTTCTCCCAAGAACCTCCAAATTCAAGGATGCATGCTCTCAGCATGTCCTCAAGCACCTGAATCATACGCTCAGACTGGCAATCTGTTTGGGGATGGTAAGTTGTACTCAAAAGTACCTGTGTACCCAAAGCCTTCTGTAGTTCCTTCCAGACCTGAGAAGTAAAATGGGAATCCCTATCTGAAACAATGGAGTGTGGAACCCCATGTAAATGTATAATATCATGGATGTAAAACCATCTCATCTCATCAACATTGAAGGTCTCCTTGATCGACAAGAAGTGAGCAACCTTCGTGAGTCTGTCAATGACAACCCATACAATACCATTCCCTTGACACAACCTTGGTAAACCTATCCTGAAATCTATCACAACATTATTCCATTTATACTCTGGAATGGGTAACTACTACAAAAGCCATGTCGGTCATTGATGATCCACTTTCAACTGCTGATAGGTGGAACACCTCATGAAAAAACCAGAGACATCTCTCTTCATACCTGGACACCAATACTGATGGTGTAGATCACAATATATCTTGGTGACACCAAAATGAACTTTGTAAACTGAGGAATAAAAGTCCCTCATAAACCCCCACATGCGTCCATGAAAACAAAAGATCTCATCCTCTCTTATTTTCCATCCAGGAATAGGGTCCTCTCCAGAAACACTCTCCTGTATGACTAGGCCTTCAGACTCTGATAGATAACTCATTCATACTTGATCAAGTAGAGTATAGTTAATAGCCATAGAAGAAAGAAAATTCTGCCCTTTTATATCGTCCACCTCTAAATGCATCACATTGAACAGATCCATAAGCTTCCACTCAATGATGGCCTCCTGAACTACCTGTATCAGAGTCCTTCTGCTCAGTGCATCAGCCACTGTGTTGCCTTTCCCAGGCGTGTAGGCAAACTCAATGTCAAAAGGCTAAAGGTACTCAACCCACCTTTACTGTCTCAAATTTAGGTCATGCTGGGTGAAGATATACTTGATACTTTTTTGGTCGGTGGAAACCACAAAATGATTCTTGAGAAGATAATATCTCCAACAGTGTAAGGCATGAAAAACTACAGCCAGCTCGAGATCATGTGTCGGTTAGTTCCTCTCACGTGGCCTCAACTGCCAAGACCCATATGCAACGACTCATTCTCCCTGCATAAGCACATCTCCCACCCGATACCAGATGCATCACAGTATACAGTATAGATTTTTCCTAGCTCTGGAAATATTAGTATCAGTGCTGATGTCAACCTCCCTTTCCCCTCCTGAAAGGCTGACTCACAAGAATCTGTTCACAAGAAATTTGAACCCTTCTTAGTCAAACCCGTTAGTGGTGCTACTAAGCAAGAAAATTATTGTATGAAACGTCTGTAGTATCCAGCCATACCTAGAAAACTTCATACCTCAAAGACATTCTTCAGATGCTCTTAGTAAACTACAGCTCTCACTTTCTCTGGGTCTATTGATACTCCTGTCTCTGAGATAACATGACCAAAGAAGTGAATTTGGTCCATCCAAAAGTGGCATTTTGAGAGCATAGAATATAATAGATTCTCTCTTAGTGTACTCAAAACGATATCAAGATGGGTAGCATGGTCGTGTCGAGTGTTAGAGTACACCAAGATATCATCCACAAAAACCACCATGAATGAATCCAAGTATGGATGGAACGCTCGGTTCATCAGTGCCCTGAACATTGTAAGTGCGTTCGTGAGACCAAACGTCATAACCACATACTCATATAAATCATACATGCTCTGGAAGGCTGTAAGAGGCATATCAAATGGTCTAACATTCAACTGATGATAACTGGATCTCAAGTAAATCTTTGAGAACACCCAGGATCCTCGAAGCTGATAAAAGAGATCATCAATCCTTGGAAAGGGATATAGGTTCTTGATTGTTAACTAGTTCACCTTACAATAATCCACACAATGTTTGAGGGTACCATCCACCTTCTTCCCAAATAGGATAGCCGAATCCCAAGGGGAAGTACTAGGTCAAATGAAACTCTTTTCTTGCAACTCCTCCTACTAATTCTTGAGCTCTTGTATCTCATGTGTAGCCATCTTATAAGGAGGAATGGACACCAGTGCTACTCTGGGAATGAACTCTATAGAAAATTCCACCTCTCTCTTCAGAGACAAACCTGAAAAGTCCTCTAGAAAGACATCCCTGAAATGATCCACCACTGGAGGAAAGTCCATCTGTGAAGTCCCCTGAACATCCATATATAGACTAGCAATCTAGGTTGTAACTCCTCCCAACCCATGATTATCGGCTCCCACTATGCTCACATGGACATCCCATTCAACCTTATAAAGAAACGATCTTCCTTCTAGTGATGTAAAACTCACCCTAAAATGATAGAAATCAATAACTACCTGGAAGGGAACTAACCAATCTATTCTGAGAATGACATCATATCCCATCATCTCTCAAACATAGAGGTCCCATAAGAAGTGACTCCCACTAAACTCTAGAGGGCACTCCTTTCACCGACGCACACTAGTCATTCTTGTCCCCAACAGTGCTTTTAGCATCAAGATATTAGCATAAGAAAAGATACAGATCCCAAGGATCTCCAAAACAGCAACAGATATAAAGCTATGGGAAGCCCCTATATCGAAAAGAGAAAAGGCTAAAACTGAAGCAACTAGGATGGTACCTCAAATAGTAGAGGGTTTGGGATCCTGCTCCTACTGAGTCTGCTCCACTGCAAAACTCTGACCTGCACTGTGGACCTGTGACCCTACCTGACTACTCTGAGCAGATCCACCCTATCGTCGATGAAATCCTAGAGACTGACTACCACGACTGCGACCTCCACCTCGACTTGAACGGTAAGAAGAACTCTAGTTCCCAGATTTATGAGAAACTAGTGGTTTTGATCCTATATGGGGAGTCATAGAAGAACCCTTTTCACCATTTCCTAGTGAGAAAAACTAACAGAATCATTGATGATGGGCCATCTTGCCCGAAGATTGGCACTCCACTGGATCTCTCGGGCAATGTGTCCTCGTATGCCTTCTCTTCCCACACTGGTATCATCCCACCTGGCTACTAGAGGAAGTCTCTCACATCCTTGGATCACCACACGAAGACCCCTTATGACACTTCCTTTTGTCAGTATGAGGGATACTAACTCCAGATGTCAAGACGCCCTGGCTCACAACTCCAGAATCCCTCAGATTATGCTATGTGATCAGCGCCTAGTTGACGATAGAATTGATAGACATAAACCTGAAGATATTCACCTAAGATCAGATGTTGTGCCTCAGACCATCCTCAAACTTCCTTTCCATGAATAACTCATCACCTCTTGGGATAGGTGTGAATCGTTGCAGCTCTGTGAAGCAAGAAGAATACTCCATAACAGAAAGAGTACCCTGCTCCAGAATCATGAACTCCCAGGCTTGATCGGCCCTCAAAGTCTCTAGATAGAAGTAGTCATAGAAGGTATACTGGAAAACATCCCACACCATAACCTACTGGAATCCCACCCATGAGATCACATCCCACCATCTCTTGGTGGATTCCCAAAGCATATAAATAGCGATCTTGATCCTCCTATATATAGGCGTCTCCAGATGCTCGAAGATAGAAAACATGGATTCTAACCATGACTCTATAGCCTAAGATCCTCCTTCCCCTGTGAAGGTGGGAGGATGTTGCTGCTAGAAAACCCATGTTAGCTCTGCCATAGAAGGGGCAGGATGAGGTACTCCGCGGAAGGTCTGCACGAACCTCATGAATCCCTCTTAGAACTGTGCATCAGCACCTGTGTTCTGAATGATGGCTGGGGCCACGACTGGCACAACATGAGGATCTGTTGTAAGTCCTTGATCCACCATGTCTAGCATCTGATCACTTCCTTGTAATAAGCGGACAACTGGAGGACGTATTGGTGACATGATTATACAAGTTCAAGTGCATAACATAGATCAAGATTCTCAAGGACTGAAAACTAGGAGTGTAATAAGGGAACAAGAGAAAGAAAGCATTCAAGTTTTTTAAAACATGGATACACAGTGTGTATAATGACTACATGGAATGTTCCCTTAATCCTTTCACATGGTCATGTACTCCTGCCAAAACTAGTCGCGTAACACCCCATAAATGGTGTGTTTTCCTAACACACAGTGTGTACATGAATTTTCTTTCCCTTCCTGAGTTCTTATACACGACTAACCAATACAGTTCTCAAATAACAAGACTACACTGCGTGTTCATACTAGACATGGCGTGTACTAGGAAATCTTCACTGACCTGTGTTGTTAGTGACGCGGCTAGATACATGGCTCACACTACATGGCATGTTCAAACATGACATGGTGTGTATAACTTAAACTTTCATCCATCCATTTCGTTAGTCACATGGTTGGATACATGGTCCACCCCACAAGGCATGTACATCTAGCACACGGCGTGTTCTACCAAGATTTCCCAACCCCGTGTTTCTGCCCACACAGTCAGTAACATGATTAGAAACTACAAGGCGTGTACATACAGTACACGGAGTGTACTTAATAAAAACCATTTCTTCCCAAACAGAAGAACACATGGAGTGTGTTCTTCATTACACGCCATGCAATTTGGGTTTTTCTAGACATTAATCCATAGAAACTTCTCCAGAACCTATAAAAACACTGAAATGAATATTAAAGTGCCAAATTCTGATCCGTGAGGGCCCATTCTCCCCACGAATCAAAGGTTGGGATCTTATACATGTTATAACAAGGAAAACAAGGAAATGATCCACCAATTTCCAATCCTTGAGGGCCCATAACACCTCAAGAACCAAATTTTGGTGTTCATTCAAAAAAACCCTTACACAATCAATACCTTATCAAACAGTGGGTAATTTATCATGGAATCTATCACAACACCATGCATATCTAGCACATCATCTATCATAACAACATGCAATAAATAATGAACCCTAAATGGAAGGGCAAGAATGCATGACATGTGATTCCTAGAAAGTGCCTATATGATGCATGAGATGGAATACCCTCATCTCATCGGGTTTCAATAGAAATAGAACCTCAATAATATCAACAATAACAACACAAAACATGTGAATCACCCGACGGTGAAATCAAATCAATCGTAAAACTACAAAACTAGAAAATTTCAATAAACAAGGTAAATTGGCTTTTCCCTGTACATGGGTTAGCTACTCCCGGGCACAGCTTATTACCAAGTACCAATTCCATCCTATCCCTGGCTATAGGATCCAAAATGTAAGTCAAGAAGAAAATAACCCCTCTGATACCACTTTGTAACGTCCCTATTCCCGAAGCCCCCCAGAGATGCCCTATACCCGGTTGGTCACATGGACTCAAACACATTTCCCCAAACACTAGAGGTTGTTGAGTGGAAGTGAGGGCCTTGGGTGTGATAGTGGGTAAATTATTCCCTCATTGGTAGAGTAACACAGTGGAAGTAAAAAAAATATCCAGTAGTGAAAGTAGTTTTATTCCATACAAAAGTAAATAGTGGAAGACTAAAAGAAATAACCAGATGGAGCACATATATAAATGATTCATGATACATATGTCTAGGAAAATATCCAATGAAGTCACAATGTTGAAAGGAAGTACTAAACCAAAGTACAAAGGAAAGTAATAAATAACTCTGCAGCATCGCAAGCCTAAGCTTGGTCCCATGCTCTCCAGCTCCAAAGCAGTCAAGTACAAGAAGTAAAAATCTTGGTTCTTACATTAATAGTATTTTTTGATGACATATTACTTATTGTAAATGAAATACCATTCTTATAGTCTATTAAGGAATGGTTGAATAAATTCTTCTCCATTAAGGACTTGAGATAGGCAGTATATATTCTTTGTATCAAGAACCATCATGATATATCCAAGAGATTGATGGGCCTTTTTCAAATTACACACATTGAAAATATATTTAAGAGATTCATTATTGAAAAATACAAGAAGGGATTGTTGCTAGTGTCACATAGCATTAATATTTATGAGAAACTGTGTCCTTAGATGTATAAGAAAATAAAGAGAATAGAAAGAAGCCATTCACATCTGTGATTGGGTCAATCATATATGTTATGCTATGTACTAGGCTACATGTCTCTTATGGACTGAGTTTGGTAGGAAGATAACAATAAGATCTAGGTGACCACATCAGAGGATATAGAGATTCTATTTTTTAAACTAATCAAGATGGCATGAAGACACAAATGGGATACATCTTCACTTTGAATAGAGGTGTTTTGAGCTGGAAGAGCTCAAAGAAAGGTGTATTTGTAGAGTCTATAGTAAAGTCCAAGTATATCACATCTTATGAGATAGCTAAAGAAGTAGTTTGTATGTGGATATTCTTCCAAGATCTGGATGTGGTGCCCAGTAGTAAATATCCCATCATACTTTATTGTGATAATACTACAGTAGTGGCTCTCGCAAAATATCCAAGGTCACATCAGTGGATGAAGCACATTTTGAATAACTATCATCTCTTAAGGTATTTTTCTCAATGAGGTGAAGTTTTAGTGAGTTTTATTTCCATAGAAGACAACATGGTGGACCCCTTGACTAAATCCTTGACTCATCAAAAACATGATCATCATGTGAGTTCTAGAAAACTGAAAGTCATAAGGAGTTGGCTCTAGTCCAAGTGGGGTTTTTTTGAAGTTTTAGTCCTAGAACAAACTATTTTTGCATTGATTACATGAATATTTAATGTATTTAAATATTAAACATCTTATTATATATTTTTCATTGTTCTACATGACTATAATTTAATAACATCTTAGAATATTTGTCTCATTAATATGTTCATACCAATTCCCCACTATGATGAGAACCTTGAAGTTCTATGACTATATTCTTAAATATAGTTATGAAGTTGGATGAAATACTATGATGGGACACATAGTATATAAACCTTTATGTGTGAGTACTCATAAGTAAATGAGACTTCTCATGAATTTTGTACTTATTAATCACTAATATGGGATATTATGATAATAGACTTTCCAACATAAATTCTTCATGTTTTGGTGTCATCAGATATGTCTTTTTGTGAGCATGTGTAATGGTCCTTAGACATTAATATCATCATTAATATGTATCATGACTCGTACACATAAATTTACTAATTAAAACTATCATTCCATGTGTTGGTGGGAAGTAGGGTATGTTGGGTGCGTCACAAATGACATATTATTAATGGATATATTGAGAAAGGATTTATCCCTTACACTTATTGAAGTTGATATATCAGTCCTTTTATTGAAATAGAATCATCACCCTAAATTCAATGGCCATGGTGTAATGATGAGTTTATTTCTGGTATTCAAAGAATGACATATCAAGCATATAGGTTGATGACACTATCATGAAACCTGTTTGATGGTATATTGTGACAAAGAGATTATATTAGATAGTGAGTGTTCATATGTGGATGTCATAATTGTGACTTTAAGTTCTTTCTCTTGGGTACCTTGACCATTTTCTAGATAGTAATGTTGGACTTTAGGGAAGCCTGCGTAATTCCAATGAGAAATAATCCCAGAGGGTCACACACTAAGTGTTTCTATTGGTATCCATTAAATTCTATTTGAATTAAATTAATGGAATAAACATTATTCTCAGGACTGGGGAATAATTTTATTCAGGTTAAAATGATCACATAAATTTAATAAATATTTATTCACCAGATTATGAATAAAATATATTTACTTATTTTATTGAACATTTAATAAATATTTATTTACTATTTTGTAAATAAAAATATTTATTTAAGAGAATAAATTATTTTATTTGGGTGTTCAATAAATGTAATAGGAGTTCAAATAGACCATGACCACGTCCTTGATAAATTAATTATTTACAAGTTGGTAAATAATGTTTATCTAGTTGGATCAAGAAATAATAATGATATTGTTATCATTATGTGGCATAGTATTTCATTTATGGTTCTGTTTTGAACAAGTTGGTGTACCACAAATAATGGTTCTTTTATTCCTATTATGTTGTATGGGTTTTCTCTAATATTTATAATTGAATTTTAACTATTGTTTTTCAATTAAATATTGTAACTAAAACCCTAATTCAATTAATAGTTAAGTACATCTATTGTTCCAAACATTGATAAATTGAGAATTGTTGAGCCTAACATCTTCTCTCTCGACTCCTCTCATCTCTCCCTCTCAAGAATGAGAGAAGTTCTTCAATAAAAAATAATGAGCAATCAAGAATGATCGACTCAAGACATTCGTTCCGCTATGCTAGCACCCAAAGAATGAGTGGCATTGATCAGAGACCATTGGAGCACATGTGGATCTCCGCAAGAGGGATTATACTTTGTATTATCACAAGAACAATGAAGAAAATCTAGAAGGGTCATTCTGGATTATCAATGGTCTCCAATGAAGAATTTACCGAAGACCCAAGTATTTAATTTCTTCAGAAATTATTAAATTAATTATATACAAGATATGAAAGATTATCTTTCTCAGATTCGTCACTATTCTTTTCTTTGTCTAAATATTTTATTTAAATATGTGGATACTAGAATTCATCATCATATTGATCCCTTATTGGTCATATATTATGGAAAAAGTAAATTTGGGTCCTCACAACCGCCACATTTCCACTACATTCATATCCTTTAGTTCTTGTAAGGCTCGATGTGGAGGCCTTACCCGTACGCAGGGAGAGAAATTTTTTATGGATGGAAAAAGGATTGGATATCTGAGTGTCACTATGTATCATGTGATATCGGTAATCAAGCCACATGTAGTTATTATGAAAATGTATAGAGGGAGACCAGTTCTGGATATTATGATCCACTCAAGCATGGATTTCGATGTTATGTATTTATATATCATGAAACAAGGGAATTCACCATGTAGTTTTATGTCTTGTGGTAAGGATGTTTTCATAAGATTTAACATCTTGTGACTATGATATTGGGCTATATAGTTTAAAGTCTTAAAACTTAGACTATAAAATATTGCAGTTTTAGGTCATATGACTATGACCATATGGTGTGACTTTTAAGTTCATTCATACATGACCATGATTTTATATAGTTTATTATCATATGGAAGAGGAATTAGTGTCAAGTAGTTTATCATTTTACAACATAGATGATATGGTCTCTATAACATGAAGTATTTATTCATAAATATTGTATTTTTAGGGGTTATATTGAGCTCTTTATTCATTGATATTAGATATTAAGCTTTGTTAGAGTTGACCATGTGTATAGAATAAGGTCCATCCCATTTTGGCTCAATATTTAGAGGTTTCTTCTGTAGTATCATTAGAATATTGAGGACTAGTGCTAGTTATACTTAGAGGAATGATTGGAGGTGTAATTTCGTGTTAAAAGACCATAATATCTAATTTTGATAGACTTATGAGTGATCCAAGATATTCAGTCTTTTCTCATCCAATTTTTCCAATTTTTCCAGCCATTATTTGGATTTGTCATCTATTGATAGTTGATCAACAATGGAATTTTAGAGCAAGGGTAATTGAACTTCAATGGGTAAGACTACTTATGTCCCATAAACTAGTGAATACAGGGTTTACCGTATAGTGGTATAGGTTTTAGACTGGTAGGTTGACAAGGAATGTAATATCTTGTTAATAAAATACTTTTTATCCTTATCCACTGTCTTCTAGAGTATATTTGATAAGTTTTTTCTAAGTCCTCTATCTTTCTATTTCTCATTATGTCTTAGTGCGATAAATGGTTGGATTTGATACTATATTTCTGATATAGCTTCTCCAACTCAATGGAATAGAAATTGGGGTGTTTTTCCATTAGCATTTTATAAGGGAAACAAAACCAAGTAATGATGTTGGATTTCATGAAGATTAAAATTATTTTAGTACCGATTTCATTGAGGGGTATTGCCTTGACCCATTTGGGGAAAAAATGATAGTGGTTAGGATGTTATTCAACTACTTGGTCATATCTAGAGGATATGGACATGAAAAATCCATTCCCCATATGGAAAATGGATAGGAGTATTTGGTTGTGTGCAGAAACTTTGAGGGTTGATGGATGAAGTTGACATTCACTTGGAAGGAATGAAATTTCTTAGTGAATTTTGTGCAATTCAATATCATTGAAGTCTATAAATATATAAACCTTTAGATTTTATGGAAAGCCCGAACCTTGACTAGTGGTCACCACATGCTCTTGTATGTACTTATTTGATGATGTAAGTCATCTCTTCTCCATCAATGAATCTAAGAAGGATTCCATTAAATCCTCATTTATAGAGGTATTTTTGTAATTAGGGTCGTAATAATAAGTAAAGTTGTCAAATATTGTCATATTTTCTATTTTCTGGTTGTGTATGGTGAGATCACTCCATTTTGAGGGTATTATATAATTTGTATCATCTAACTAGTCATGGGGCCATCTGGTTAGGGTATGGGACTAACCTCATTGACTATTTCCATTATCACATGAACAAAAGGACATACCATTCGGTTTTTCGTGATCATGATGACTATTTCATCCCAATATAGCTTCCAAAGAAGTGGATGCATTCAAAAATCCATCTTCTAGTAAATTATGAGTTCATAGAATGTCAATTAATGTTGGAACTAAGGGGAACTCTATAATTAATCATCATACATAGTAAAACAAGGGGATTATATCTTCTTTTATGATAGCATAATCCTTGTTAATCTCTTTGATTATAAACTATGAATTTTATTTCACCTATAAGTGTTCCACTTGAATTTTAAGGGATGGTTATATCCTTGTAATAAGGTCCTAATATTCTGCCTCATTGATTTTATATCCTTCTGAAAATAGGAAGGAGTAAGGTCGGATGACCTTTCTTGGAGAGATGATCACAACTCCCAACCCAGCATTGTTGAGCTTGGGTTCTTCCATTATCTTCCTTATTAGGCTTCTGGATGCACTTTGCAAATACACCTCACACACCTAGGGCCCCTCTTGAATAGAGAATACCTCTTTAGCATGAAATTTATTATTCAATAGTTTTGTTTCTATAGATGGGTGTTCTGTAATAAAAGCAACCAAATCTTGTCCTTTTATAGCTTTCTGAAGCATAAATTAAATATCAAATTGTTTAAATATGACCACCCACCATGAAAAACATCCAGTTAATGTAGGATGGATGAAGATATATTTTATCATGTTATTCCAAGATACTAAAAAGACCTTATAGTGCTATAGGTAGTTCCTCATCTTTTGAACCATGAATATTAATGTCCAGAAGCTCTTGTCATTATCTGAATATCAATTCTTAGTGTTTAGCATGGTTAAACTAAGATAATAAATGTTTCTTCCATTATTAGGGTCATTATTTTGTGCATGGAATTCACCAAGTGATTGTTCCAAGCCTATCATGTATATAATTAGTGGGTTCTACTAAACATCTGGCATCAACACTAGTGAGATCAAGAGATATTTCTTGAGGCTATCAAATGCTTCCTAATAGTAAACAATACAATGATATGTGACCACCTTATTTATCAACCTGGTGAAGGGAAAACACTTTCCTGTGAGGTTTGTTATAATGTTCCAAATGTAGGAAAGGTGTCCATGTAATCCACTCAACACATTGAGGTTCTAATGTGGTGACATATTAAGGATATCATTTTCCTTTTCAGGGTCTACTTAAATTCCCTGAGTGTATATGATGAAGCTAATAAATTTCACTAAGTTAAACTCGAAAGCACATTTCGAGGGGTTAATCTTTAGGTTGTGTTTTTTTTATCTTGTTGAAGATGGAATACAGATCCTCCAAGTAGTTGGAACACTATTGGGACTTAACCACTAGGTCTTCAATGTAAAATTACAAAAACCTTCCCTAGAAGGTTTGAAGATGTGATGCATGGAACTTTGATATGTGGTGCTGAAATTATTCAATGCAAAGGAAATTTTCTAACAGAAAAATAATCCCATTGGGGCCCTAAAGAAGGAAGATTATTCATCTTATTCGGCCATTAATATTTGATTATACCCTAAATAGATATCCATGAATGAGAGGGCCCAATATCTATTTGTTGCATCAGTCAGAAGCTCTGTGATTGGGACTGAGGAATTGTATTTCGGACAGTGCTGGTTGAGATTTATGATGTCTATGAATACCCTGATTTACCCATTCTTCTTATTCTTTGGTACTATGTTTATTATTGATTTAGGATAATATAATTCCTAGATGAAATTTTCTTCGATGATCTTGATAACTTTCACCTCACTTTTAGCAGCATGATTTGGGTGTGTCCTTATGGTTTCTTATTTATATCCTCAATGGTTTTCTAGAAACCCCATGTGGTTAGTGTCCTCCTCAGGATCAATTCCTCTAATTTTTGTGTAATTATAGGTGAACACACACCGATGTTGCTTCATAAAGGACGTGTGTACTTCTTGTTCTTCATAATACATGGCCACAATGATCAAATTGGTCAATGTTTCCTCTATTATACCCATATTTATTTCTTTGAGTTAATAAATGTTGGTTGAAACACCTTCCTCAAATGATGGAGTATCATCATTGGGGTCCTCCTCAATTCCTTTTTCTCTTTCTCTTCCTCTTCTTCCTTACTCTGAGTGGATGTGTGTAATAGAGAAAGATCTCTAGAGTTAGGATAGGATTCAACATTTTGACACCAAAAATATGAAATAACTTCCTCTTTCCCAAAAAATTGTGTGGGGTTCTAAAGGGGATGGAGTGGGAGATAAATAAGGAGTTTCTTCATCCTCTTTCAACTCAGCTAATGAGGTAGGTAAATTTTGGATCTTCATGGATAGAATTAGGGAATTTTCATCCAATATTCTCCTATTATATGGAGACTTAATGACCTCTTTATCACTGTAAAAATAAAATTTCATAACTAATATCATGAATTGTGTTGAATATATGACTAAATTTGGGCCCAAGACTTCAATATAATGGATAGGCTATGCATATTATTCAGTAATAATTTTGAATGGATTGAATGGGTATGTTTATAGCACATTTATTACCATGACCCATGCAATTTCATCAGTCATAGGTTATTTCACTTCCCTCTAATAAAATCATGCATCAATGTGTTGAGTTTCGCAGGATTCGAATAGGGATTTATCACCATACAATGTCCCAATTTGACCATTAATGAAATATTTAATGCATTGGGTGTATTATGTGGGGATTTTCAGATGTAGCTTCAACCAATGCCTTCACAATAGGACATTAAATTCTATTTCCTACTAAAAAAACAAGAATTATGAGTCTAATACAAGGCCCCAAAATTGGGCCTTCATCTAGATCATACTAAGGAGATTTTCCTTACCCTTTCATAGCCTTGTAATTTCAGGGTGGAAGGGTAAAAGTGGGCCTCACTGTAACCCAATCAATAGTGTGTTCAAGTAAAAATTTGGTTGACCCCTAAGCCATTATCAATGAAAGATCATTGGATATGAAAACCATTAATCCTTACAAATAAATACAAAGGTTTGATGTGTCCTTGTATAATGTCTTATATGTAATTATCCATGAAATTGATGATCATATGGAATTCTACAGGATTGATCTCAACATGTTAAAATTTAGTAGCAGCGACATAAGCTTCAAATTCTTGAGGGATGATCAAGGAATCTATGAGTTCTTCCTGGAGGTATTTTGATAGACTTAGAGCATCTAGGATTGACAACTATGTTGTAACAAGGGATAATTTCTTTAAAACATCTTACCTAGGAGTTAAATTAATGTGCTTCCTAGTATGGTGATTCTCTTTTGTAGACACTTTTGCATCTGAAGTACTTCATGTAAGAAGATCGTCCCTTGGAACTTGATTTGAAGGTTCTTCTATCCTTTGTGGGTTAGGTCGACTAGATATACCTATATGTCGAGGCTAGTTTGGTGATTCCATATCCATTATTCAATATTCTAGGATGATCAGGTCGTGGAAATCCCTAAAATATTTGGGTAATATTTCTTGCTCTTTTTGAACCCCCTAGAGGGTTGTCCCATGAGTTTCTGCCATGTAGACGATCTGAGTGGGGATGTGACCAGAGTATTGAATTATTATATGACCACATTTTAATGACCCCATCCCTATAATCCTAAATTTGGTGCCTTTATTTATTACATTGGAAATATAAGAAGGAAATTCATCTTGAAGTACTGAATAGTTTAGCAGTTTTGGTAAACTAGATACATACATGGTTCCCTTTTTATATTGGTAATTGAAAATAAAAAATAATGAAGATATATTCATTCCTGAACTCGTTAAAATATCTATTATTCATAACTTAGATAATGGAAACAAAATAAGGGTGAGCTCAAATTCTTAGTAAGGTTTAAGTACAATAGAAGTAATAACAAATCAATGAGAATAGTTAACATAGGAATGTAAATAATTGATAAATCATGAAATTTAATCAATAAAATTACAATGAAATGCATCCATAAATTTTTTTATACTAAAAATCCTATGAATAATATTAACTGTATTCTTAATAAAATACCTAATTATTAACATCATGTATCTGGAACATAAACCACAACCATCATGACCTTTCACAAGACAGATTAATCTTTTTGGTTTAAAACCCATTTAATTTGGCCACATTATTCAACTCGTTAAACTAACGATTCATCAAGTGTATTTTCAATATATGGTCCCCAACCATTCTTTCATTTCCAAATCATTCATTATATATCTAATAATCGATTTAAAAATAGATTTTTAAATCAATGTGTCCCATACCACTTTGAAGCATTTGAATATTATGCCCCATGAAGGAATAGAATTTACAAAAAAATATCAAATAACATGAGAATAAATAAATTAATGATATGATATTTCAAAGGGGTTTTATATAAACCTCTTAAAATAATGTGTGTTTATAATATTAAAATATGCCTCAATGAAAGGGGATTGATATGAAGTCCCTTAAAAATATCACATCATTAATCAAATGAATAGATTATTGGTATTCAATGTAAATACATATAAAACAAGTTAAATAAAACTTGAGATGACCCAAATTAATTTCACACATAACGTTATCATGATATAATAAATGAAATACAAGCTTAACCCAATGAATGAAAATTTAGTTAAGATATCAATCACCACTTGTAATCAGTTTAATCATATGCTTTATGAAAGTAATGATTATCAAATGAAACATTTAATACCATTAAGATAATGATTTTCATGTTATAATATATCAAATTGAAGTATTCATACACCACACACAAGAAATAAGTGGCGAATAAGTCATATATCTCACATAAGTAAAAGTGAGACGAGAAACTCTCACCTCACGCTTCCCTTTAGTGGTGCATACTTAATCCTCATGTATAATAGTTTAAATAATATTATCAACTCATTAAATAACTATATAAATATTTTAATTCCATATATAATTAATTTATAAAATATTTTTAGCCATTAATTAATAATATTTCATTAATTTAATGGTTTCGGGTGCGTTCGTTTCATGGTTTCATGATAGGTTCATTTCTGTAAAATTATGGATCTTATTTTAAAATGGGATTAAAACTCAAAAAATAGAATGAAATATAATTTATACACATTAAGAATTTTTAATTGTCCCATATATAATTTTTATTTCTTTTATGATGATGATTCATTTGATAAAATATTAATGATAAATGTTTAGTTTATTTTTGTCGTTTTTCTGAACACCACAAGATAGTTTCATTTTAATTAATATTATGAGTATATAGTTGTTACAGAACATTAAATAGGTTATATTATACCTATTATAATATTATTCAACCTGAAAAATAGTTTCATGACCATCCATGAAGGTGTTAATGGGAAAAGAACAAAAACATTACTCACGAGGGCGATTAGGTGGCATAATTTGGACAACAATTTTGTTTCTTTGAATGAGATAAGGTAATAAAATGTATAGATATAATATATTCCATTAGAAACATAAAATTATAATATATAAATTATTTTTTAATTATTATGCCTTTATTTATGAAATTTATAATGATAAAGTAGAATATGAAAAGAAAATAAGAGAGTGTTTTGAGAAAAGCACCGCTTGAATATCACCTCATTAGAGGGCCCTCTGAGGACCTTTGATTTGGTATTTTAGTACGATCTGAAGCACTTGGTGGTTGGTATAGTGTATGGGATATGTTTTAGTACATATTTTAGGAGATTAAAGGCTTTCTAATTGAAATGGGGTGGTGAGGGATGGTATTTATAGTTTAGGAGAGGTAGGTCTGAGTGATTAAAATAATGATTATTATATATTTAAAGGTTACCACATTGAGGTGGAATTAATTTCCAGAACATTTTCTAGAAATTAATATTGAATAGTATGGTTAGGTTTTATCAATACCTCAAAAAACAATTAAATTTTGTTGTTTTTTGGTATTTTAAATCTTTACATTTTTTAATATTAACCCATTTCATTTTTTACCTATACTACGGTAAATAATTGTTTTACCATGGTGGATTTTTTATGCCTAAAAATAAAATTGAACATAAAAACTAATTTTTACCTTATGATTCCAAATATTGAATTCATTTTACCAAATTCAACTCACATAATTGAAAAAATTATATTTAAAATTAATCCTGTAGACACCACGAAAAATTAGGTTTTTAAAGTGAACATGTTCCAAATATTGAAATGTTTTTATATAAAATTTCAATGTAAAATTGATTAAAATGACCTAAATTTGATTTATTTATTTATTTATAATTAAACTAATTATAATTTAAAACCAATTTAAAATATAATTTAACTATATAAAAATTAGAATAATATATAATATTAATTAAAATGTAGTATTTTTAACTTTTCAGAAAAAAAAATGAATCTTATCAGAAAAACAAAAAAAATAACCCTAAGATAATTTTATGTCCTTATATAAATAATGAAGATTATTTTTTCATATAAAATTTATAAAATTTTCAAAATTTAGTTTTAAAATAGGTGCACCATTAAAAGGTAGTAAATTTACCATTCAGAAAAAAATATCTTTTTTTCTTAAAATTGTATTTATTATTATCTTAAGCCTATCAATCATCTTGAATGAATTTAAAATTTTGAATAAATATATAACATATAAATTTCATTATTATCACTCACTAATAGTGACTAATTTAATTTACTATCATAAAATTCCATTATGGGCATAAAAATAGTTTTTTATAAAAATACTCCCTTTATGTTCAATTGGATTTATTTTATAGTTAATTGGGAATCAATGAAATAATTTAATAAAAATGGGTATACTATCTTTTCATAATTTAATTAATCTCCTTAATTATCTCCATTCCAACATCTAGGTGATAACTATCACAATTAGATAATAATATTTTAGTAGATTGTTTAAGCTCGATGTTATGTGAAACGTAAGATATCGAAGAGATTTAATTTAAAAAGAGATAGACCATAAAATATTAGGGTGTGACATTATCCCCTCATTTAATAAATTTCTTCCTCACCATTTGAAATTTCACTTCTAAAATCAAATGTTGGCACTTGAAAATTCCTTTTTGGGAAACCCACATCGTAAATAGGGTTAATAAAACATCCCCCTAATAAGAGAGAAAGGGAAATGTGAAGGCCACAACAAAATTAGGATTTCAAATTGAATAAAATTAGTGGGAAGTGAAAACTAGGACATGGGAGATAAATAAAACTATCAGGTTCTGATATACAGTGATAGATAACATGGTCTTCATCAATTATACCATCAAAAAACTATAAATCTGTTATGGGATAAAGTGTTTATTGATTTATCAATAAGAAAATTAAATTAAAAATGTTCCTGTTTGAAATCCTTTTCTTAACATTGATAAATTATTTTACTATCTTATTAAACACTTGAGAAAGTAAACTTACTTGATTTATTTTCATATCATAAGTATAATTTCATCCATTTGATGTTCTTTGATCGATACCAAGTTTATTTATTATCCCATGAGATGGATATTCAAGATGAATTTTTCATGCTTGAAGCACTTTGATTACTCATAAGATCCAAAAGTCATTCCTTCAGCCATTAAATATTCACTAAAACCAAAAAATTTATAACATGTTATAAAAAAACAATAATATCCAAATTTTAACATTATCCATTCCATAATTAGTTAATATTAAGACTCATCTAAAATACATCTATCAAAATTCACAGTCTAAAAAGGTTGCTAGATTTCTAAAATCAACTTAACATTGGATTTCCTAAACAATGTAACATAACTATTAATGTCACATATCAAATATATGAATACATTTATGACCTAAAAACATTAAATAAAACTAGTATGCATCACAAAATAAAATCTCAGGTTGTTGAATAAATTCCTTAAATCCGAACATGTGGTTAATTTAGAAAAGATGAAAAAAACTATCAAATCACTAACCACTTTCATGGCCACCAATAATATCCCATAAACATCCCTTTTTCATTATTATTTCAACATAAATCATATATTAATGGTTTTATTCCCTAAATCATGTGTTTAACAAAAGATAATTTTTCAAAATAATCACTTTTCTTAGTTACTAGTATGATTCTTCCCATGCTTCTAAATCCTTAAAGAAGTAGGGAAACAAAGTCCTTATATATCTCAGTATTCATATAACCAAAGCATCATTGATAAAATAATTCTTGAATCCAAATATACAATAACTTTAAACATTATAAATCATTCTTCAACCATTAACTATGCTTCATCATCTTATTCTATAATACCTCCTTTATTTCATTTTTATTTTGTAGTCTCTTCATCATCAAAAGTATAACCATTAATTGTATAACCTTTCTGATTCTAATAATGAATTTTCCCCTAAGGACATTTATTGTAATACTTCCCTTATTTTCCACATTTAAACATTAAACCATCGATATTACCACAAAGATATCATTATTCCAAACTTTCCATATTTCATCACAAATTACTTTCTTTATATCCTTCTTTCCACTACCAAAACGTCATTATGTTCCTATAAGACATTAACTTGGGTGTTTCTTCTCACATTATCAACATATTATCTATCACATTCATAATTAACCTAGTTCCTTCTAGTTTCATCCATTGACTAAAACTGAGAGAACATTTTGATAAACACTAATCATATATATCTATCACATAGTCATGAAGAATATTTTATAGGATGTAGTTTTAAACTAGGTTGTCTATGGTCATTACCAAATCTATTTGATATTATCCTATACTTAACTTAATCTTAAATTTAGTCACGGTTTTATGTTCCTTAATTTATGTTTTACTAAATTTTGTTCTCAAGGTTTCTACTAAACTTTATCTAATTCCAAATTTAAAGACCCAAACTCCAATAGCCTAGAGTTGATGACTTAATTTGATACATTGGTATAAGATACAATAAATCACACCCCAAAGGACTAAATATTTTAGTATTCATAGAAAACTAGATATATATTTTAAATTAAAATTACATTTTTGAAATTAAATTCAAAAACTATTTTCTTCAAGAACACCATTATTATTCTTAGTTTAATCCTACATATAAATTATAATAAACTTTATAGAAAGCTAATAAAATAAAACATAAGAAATGGGGAGCTCAAATTCTCTGTAAGGGTCAAGTAGAGTGAAATCAATAATGAATCAATGAGATTAGTTAACATGATAAGGTAAATAACTAAGCACAAATTACATTTAATCAATAAAACGAGAATGAAATGCATCCATATATTTTTTTTCATAGTGAAACTTCTTTGGATAATAATTACTGAATTCTTAATGAAATGTTTAATTATTAGAATTCATGTATATGGAGCATGAACCACTACCATTAGGACCTTTCACAAGGCAGTTCCATATTTATGGGTAAAACCCCATTTAATTTGGAACTTTATTCATCTCATGATACTACCAATGCATCAAATGGATTTTATATATATGTTACCCATACATTATTTCATGTAAAAATCATTCATTATATATTGAATAATCGATTTTAAAAATATCTTTTTAAATCAAAGTGTCCAATACCACTTTAAAATTTTTTAATCATATGCCCCATGAAGGAATAGAATTTAACAAAACATTAAATAACATGATAATAAATAAATTCATGATATGATATTTCAAATGGGTTGTATATACACCTCATTAAATAAGGCTAGTGTATTACATCAAAATATGCCTCAATGAAAGGGGATTGGGATGAATTCGCTTACAAAGAACATATCGTTAATAAAATGAATCAATTATGTGTATTCACTATAAATGCATATAAAACAAATGTAAATTCAACATGAGATAATAATAATTCATTTCATACATAACCTTATCATGATTTAATCAATGAAATAAATACTTAACCCAATGAATGAGAATTGAGTTAAGAAATCCCTTACAACTTGTAATCAGTCGAATCATATGCCCCATAAATGTAATAATTATCAAATAAAACATTTAATACCATTACTATAATTAGTTTCATGATATTATATATCAAATGGAAGTATAAATACACCACACATAACAAATAAGTGGTGATTAAGTCATATATCTCATAGAAGTAAGAGTGAGATGAGAAACCCTTACCTCACGCTTCCCTTTAGTGGTGAATACTTTAACCTTCTATGTAATGGTTTAAAGAATTTTATTAAATCATTAAGTAACTATATTAATATTTATAATACCTTATTTTATAATTTTATAACATATTATTACCCATTAATTATTAATATTTCATTATTTTTATGGTTTCAAGTGCGTTCATTTCATGGTTTCATGATCGGTTCATTTGTGTAAAATTATGGTTGTTCATGTAAAATTGGATTAGAAATATAAAAGTGTAATTAAATAGTATTAATAAACTTACATAAGTTTAAATATTTTTCATATAAAATTTTATTTCTTGTACGATGATGATTCATTTGATAAAATAGTCATGATAAACGTTTAGTTTATTTCGGTGGTATTTCTGAACACTATAGAATAATTTCATTTATTTACTATTATGAGAATATATCAGTTCATAAACATGAAATAGGTTATAATTTATCTTTTAAAAACTAATTTAACCATAAATATAGATTCATTACTATCCATGAAGTTGTTAATGATAAAATAACAAAAACATTATTCACAGAGGTGATTAAGTATAAAAATGTGGACAATAGTTTCATTTCTTTCAATAAGAGGTGGTAATAAAAGGGATGGATATAAGATATTAAATTATAAACATAAAATTAAATTATTTAAATTATTTTGGAATTATTATTCCTTGATGGATGAATTTTATGATGATAATGTATAATAGGAAAAAAATAACAGAGGTGTTTTGAGAAAATTACCTCTTGAATATCACCTCATTGGTGGACCCCATGAGGACCATAGATTTTATATTTTGATGATAAATTAAGAAAATGGATGTGTGACAGTGGATAAAAAGTTTATTTAAATATATTTTATGAGATTAAAGTTTTTTTATTCTAAATGGGGTAGTGAGGTGTGGTATTTACACTTCAAGAGAGGTCGGTTAAAGTGATAAAAATAACAATTTTTTTATTTAAAGTGAACCACATTGAGGTGGAATTAATTTCCACCACTTTTTCAAGAAATTAATATTTTATTTTATGGTTAGTATTGATCAATACCTAAACTAATCATTAAAGTTTGTAGTTTTCAGGTACATTAAGACTTTTATTTTTTAACTTTAACCCATTTCATTTTTTACCTATACCACACTAAATAGTTTTTTACCATAGTACCTTTTTTATGATTAAAAATGAAATTAAAATTACAACATTATTTTTACCACATATTTCTAAATATTTTATCCATTTTACCAACTTCAATTCACATGATTATAAAAATTATTTCTAAAATTAATCTTACAGACACAACAAAATAGCAGGTTTCTAAAGAGAAAATGTTTAAATGTTTAAAATGTTTTTATATCCAATTTAAAAATTAAATTTATTACAGTGAGATAAATTGGATTAATTGATTTATAATTCAACTAATTATACTTTAAAATTTATTTAAAATTTATTTTAAATATTTAAATAAATTAGACAAAATGCAGTTTTCAATTAAAATGTTGTATTTTTCACAATTCATCAAAAAATGAAACTTATTAGAAAAATACCAAAAAATTACCGTAAGATAATTTTGATATCCCAATATAAGAAACATTTAGTTTTTCAAATAAAAATTATAAAATTGTAAAATTTTAGTTTTAATATAGGAACACCATTAAAAGGTGGAGAAATTACCTTTTAGAAAAATATAGCTTCTATGCTTGAAGCTCAATTTATTCTTACTTAAGCCTATAAAACATATTGTATGGATGTAAAAGAATTATAATGAATATATAACATATACATTTCATTAATAAATCTCACTAATAGTTATTAATTTAATTTATTAATATAAAATTCCATTATGGGCATAAAAATGGGTTTTTTATAAAAACATTCCCTTCATGTTTAATTGGATTTTATTTTATAATTAATTGGTAATAAATGAATTCATTTTATAAAAATTTTTAAAATATATTTTCATAATTTATTTAATATCGTTCATTCCCACCATTCCAATGGCTAGGTGACAACTATCATAATTAAAAAAAATATTTTAATTATTTGTTTAAGCTCAGTTTTCTATGTAACATAAGCTATCAAAGGGGTTGAATTTAAAAAGACATTCCATAAAATCAATGGGTGCTACACATCCCATGTGTCCTCATCCCATTTTCACTCTTTCCCTTTTTACTCAATCAAATATATATAACTTAGTTTCATATTCATGCTCATCATCTGAAAAGGGATCACTTAAATGAATAACATTAATGGAATTAAAGATTAACTCCTCATCTGATGAGGACTCTATATGGCAGTTTAACCCTTGTTGAACCATTTGGTAGGGCGGTGCCTATTATTTCTGAGCTAAAGGCATTTATTCTGAAAGATTAAAATCTTAATTTTTCCTTGGCATAGGATTATATTATTGTGTTTTTCCCACCCTTCCATCAATGTCATTTTTTAGAAGACCATATTTTGGAATATTGTGGTGTTAATGGAGTTGGTTTTTCTATAGTGAGAGTGGTTGGGGGAATATTTGGTTACTTAAACTTTTCTTAAAGGATAGTATAAGTCCCATTTATTACCTTTTTAACCATCCAATTACTAAATATCAGTGTACCTTTTTTAAAAAATTCCTCTCATTTACCATATTCCTCTGGATCAGTGGTAGAAACACATGCTACCTCTGTGGGTAGCTTGCCTAGATTTACCATTCCAATGTACACCTTTTTTTCTGGATTTCTTTGAAAACAAATCATTTTTAAATGGTGTGATCCAACATTTGGTGGAAGGGGAAATATTTTGGGAGATCTTTGAGACCAGTCTGATCAGGCCTCTTGGTCTTTCATAACTTGAGCAAGTCAATTCTAATGGTTTTGATGAAGTAACCAGGGACTTGATCATCTTAGAACAAATAAACCATGTTATTTATCTCTTAAATATGATTATTCTATTGTTCCTGTTTTAGATCCTAATGAGTTGGGTTTTTCTTTTAGATATCAGGTGTCTTTCATGATATGGGCCTAGATTTTGAGTTGAAGCCGGTGCAGGGGTTGGCTTAAGCATAACAGGGAAGACTCTACTTTCCATGTCTTATTCCCCTGAGTTTATGTAATAACATAGGAATTGGACTTGGTGCACAAGATGGAATATTTATTTTTTTGAGACACCATGGTGAGATCCCAAAACCCACCCATGTATTTTATAGGGTTGAATGGTGTAAGAAACTCATCATGGAGGTTCTCTATACAAATAGACAACAAACCTTTCTGGGGAAGCTGGAGGTTCGGGGAGTAGGTCAACCCTTTCCATCTAGAAATTAAATCAAATACTCTCTCATTATCCCTCTATTTTTAGTTCCAGAGGTTAAGGATTGTTTTATTCTTCATTTTTGAGCTAAATTTAAATTGAAACTATTGATGGAGAACTATCTATCTTGTGATTGATCAAGTTGAAAAAATTTTGTTCTATACGATGGTTGGCCCTTGAAGTGTTTGTATGAAGCATATAAGTTTACCCACTTATTTTTATGATGTTTTTTCCATCATTAGATCATATTAGGACATGAAATTCATTAAATTATGCTTCGGATCCCATGAACTTTTAAAAATTTGAAATATAGTAGTCCCTAAATTTAGAGGGGGAGGGATATGATCCACCCATTCAAGGTATGGCCTCTTTTAAAGTTGTAATGGTGCACAACATTCTTATATGGATTCTAGTCAAACATCCAACAACTCAATATTATTGAGGTTCCCTTGAGGGATTTCTGGTTTAATAGGGTCTTGAGTAGGGTTAGTAATAGGTTAGAGGCATCTACAATGGCCTTATTTATACTTGTGTTGGATAACCTGCAAGGGTGAAACATCTTTGTTGAGGTAAACCAATTGGGAGTATGAGTTTCGACTCTACATGAACAACATATCTGATAGGAATGTTGCTTAGATTAATTCTATATTGAGACTTCTCAAATATTTCATCTCTTCCTCCTACTGAGTGAATATTTCCTCAATTTTTAGGGCTTAAATATCTTCAGGCGGTGGGTGAAACCCAACCTTATCTATACCATTTTTCTTGGTGGATTCCCTCTAAGGAAGTATTAATTGGGTGGTTTAAGGAATGTTAAAATTTATATAAATACTCTAGTTCTACTTACACAAACCTCCTTCAATCATTTCTATGTGGAAAAGATTATAAACAAAAACATCTCTTTCTTGTTTCTCTGTATAGTCCTCAAGATCAGTAGGCTCTGTAGGGGTGGTGCTAATGAAAACAACTAATTTATAACACATTTCAGGCATTTTATTAGTCTCTTTGAGTGACTAACTTTAAATAAGAGTGATTCATATATTGAGATGGATGTTGTGCATATAATATTCTGACAACAACTTGGGAATGATGTATTGGGGAGTGGATAAATCCAAAACATGATCGTTATGTTATCCTTATCCAACTATCTCCTCATGTTTAACATATATTCTTTTTCTTTTTCGAGAGGCCCCTCAATATGGTCTGACAAAATTAGATTCTTCCCTCTTCTTTATTATAAATAGAAAAATTGGTAGGGATGACCCTTATCATATTTGAAGGTAGGAAATCCAAGGATGGTTTAGAAAATGACCATTTCCTTGGGATGTCCTCTAGCTGAGAAAGGGTTTCACTTTTCAATAAAAGGTAAACTAGAATTACTAGACTCATTTTTCTAATTTCCTCACAATATGAGGACTTTATCCCCATTAAATTGCTAATGGGAGGGCATCTTTAACTAAATGAAATGCCATTATGGAGAGGGATACCATCATAACTTTATGTCCAACTATAGGGAGGCTTCTAGTAGTATATACCCTAGGGAGGACCTTTAGGGAGGATGATATAAAGGGGAGTTCGTTCTTCTTATTTGATCTTCTAATCACATAGAGGGATTTCGTGGTGCTCATCAGAAAATGGGCTCTCAAGATCAAAATGATTTTGGACCTAACATAAGCCTTCATGGTGAGGTGTCCAGGAAGGACCTCTAGAACTATTACTATTATTCTCATAATTTGGTAATAGGATATTAGGATCTTGAGCTACCACATATAATAATATTAGGGATTCAAAAACTTCATCATTAAGTATAGTAATATCCTAGATTGAATCTTCATTTTACAGTTATCTCTGGTGAGGATTCTTAATGGATTACTTCTTAAGGATGATTGGTACACTAGATAGGGAAATCAATTTTCATATATGGAAGCTTGTTTAGTTAGATCTTATTTCAATACTAGGATTTCTTGATAGGTTTATGGAATTTTTATAGGGGTTTTTTCTTTCCTTGGACTGGCCATTCGAATTAGTTGATTACCTCTAGTTGGAATGAAGGTATGGACCCAATCAGGTTGTTCATATATCATGGGGGGATTTGGTCCATGACCCTCTTGGATGGGAGAAAAGGTGTGTGTCAACTTCATAATGACCCTTGTTTTGTACTGATAATTCACCCCATTTATGGGGATGGATTTGTGTGTCTGGCCCTCTTCCACCGTCATTTTCTATATAATATCCTGGAAGATTTTTAGGATGAGGGAATGAATTTTTTTCAACCATTTGACCATTTTAAGGATGTATTTTGTAACATTAGTGGATTCAATGGGGATATATTCCCATAATGTGGCTGTATCAGGGGGTGTTCCTGATCTTATCCTCAATTTACCATCAATATATACTGACATCACTCAAGTGTAGGGGTAGAGGTATGAGTTTTCCCCTAATTGTTTCTAAGAATTTATGGCTAATTTATCCAATTTCTTCCATGTTAGGATAATAGTATTGATTTATGCGAGTAGGTGTTCAAGAATACTCATGATTCACCATCTTATTTGACTGTATAACTTGATTGATATGTGAAATTGTTGGTTCTTTCTCACTGATTACCATCATATTTTATTGGTGGTCTTCTCTATATGTTGTTTAATTATATCGATAGTCTTGGTTGGTGTGGGCAGGTGTTTGTGCCTACTCACAGTTTTCAATCAAATTTGACTAGTGGAATTCAAAGGAAATTGAGGTGTGTACATACTTCCCATTATCTATTTGTTTCACTTGGCATGCCATCTGGCATTCCCAAGTCTGAGTGACCAGGGCCAAACTCCCTAGGGCAACACCCCCATCATGCTAATGGTTTGTCACTTTATTGTGTTGGAAATGGTGGATACTAGAAATAACCATTTGGAGGGACCCTTATACTATCTAGATGAGGACATGTGTGGACACTTAATATTCCTCCCTAAGATAAGGGATGATATTATTTCTAAATTTCAGGGAAAGGCTTCTAAAATGGTTTGAGACAGTAATTGGTGTTGTCTGATTCTGGGCTTCCAACCATCGTTGGGTGAATGGTAAGTGGGGATTCATATACTGAAGGGCTTATCAAGATACCTCTATGGTTGGGTGGGTACCATTTTTTTAGTACTCTTGGACCAATTCAATTGAAACCCAGTATTGAATATGTTGGGTTGGCGACGTTGTCCTATGTCTGGTTGAGGACTTATCATGTACAGTAGCTAATGTGTATGTCTGTTGGAACTGGTATGATTCCATTTGTATTGAATGGAGTTATTTTTGAATGTGCCTAAAATAAATGTGAAAAACACACACATGAAAACCTCATAAAATAATAATCTTATTAAAAACACATGAATAATTAATTATCTTGTTTAGACCTCTTTCATTTTGAGCATGAAAGGGGCATGACAGGTGAGAGACACAGTCATCTTGGTTAAGGATTTCACTTTGGGTTCATCATTTTTGTTTCCAATGGAAAATGTTTTCCATGTTATGTTTTACACATAAAGGTTTTCTTTTTGGGGTTTTAATGGTTCAAAAATAATCCATGTCGGATCCACCATTTTTTAAACAGCTTTCAATGGGTATTTCTTGTAAAGATAGAAATAGACAACAGTTCCCTTACTCATATTGTTTAATGAACCTACTTTCCAAAGGAATGTGGTTATTAGGAAAAGGACCAACAACACTTAGGGACTCATATTGGTTGATATTATGGTATTTTGGGCTCATCACACACATTGGGGGGTTATTTCATATTCTTAGAATCTCTTAAATATTTAATACTTGTTCTTGAATCCTTCATTAATTCCAAATTATAACAGGGGTCTCCTTTTAATTTAAAATAAATTATTAGCATGAATGAATTTAGAATAATTTTTATGTATTTGTGGTTATTCATCAATGGAGACATCTATATGTATATGAGGTCCTCCATCGATGGTATCCTCTTACATAAGAGTAAGAGATCCTTTGGTTATTTATTTTTGTGATGTTGGTTTGAAGCCACACCTTTTGGTGATCTGGAATTTATCATCTTCCCGGGAGATGGTACCTATTTTGATGTTGGGATCAGGACAATGATATGGGTTTCCTATGTATCCTTGTGAAAGGAATCAGAACCCATGTATTTTAGTACCACTTAATGGGAAACGTCATACCTTTTAAGGTCATGTGACAACGACCAAACCATGTAGTTCAATGTCAGTAAATAAAGAAATCCAGGTGAAATGTTCCTAGTTAATTATTGGTGTAGGACCTATGTTGAGGAAGGACAAGTACCTGTAAGGGGTGTGGGATCCCAATTTAGATATGACCCTACTGGAGATGTGTCCTAGAAATAATTAGGGTAGATTTTAGGGAGTTGGTTTTAAACCATAGGGGGGATTTATGTGTATCCATTTTTGTTAAGAATCAAAGTCTCAATAGTTCAGAAAGGGTTGAGGATCCATGCCCATGGAGGCCCTCTGAAGTTATATCTCATAGGGGATATATCCCTTTGAGATTGATATATGGATTTGAGGACCCATACCTATCGAGGCCCTCTCATGGTTTTTCTCACAATGGTTAAGGGCCTTTGAGATGGATACGTGGATTTGAGGACCCATGTCTAAGGAGGACCTCTTAAGGGTCGTCTCGCAGGGGATAAGGCCCTTTGAGATGGATATATGTCTTTTAGGACCTTTCCTTTTGGAGACCCTCTGAATATTTGTCTCATAGGGGATAAATCAATTTATAGGGATACATGGATTTCAGGGACCATTCCTATGGAGGCCCTTTGAAGGTTTGTCTCATAGGGGATAATCCCCTTTTAGATGGATTCATGGCTTTGAGGACACATACCTATGGAGTCCCTCTGATGGATGGTGAGAGGAATACATGAAAAATGATTCTCTATTGAGTCATGCATCTAATCATGTAGATTTCATGATCATAGATAGTCTATAAGCTCATGTGAGTCATGCTAGGATGTGAGAAAGAAGAGGAAGCGGAAGATGCTTCAAACTATACAATCCTTCTTCCACTAGTGGAAGAGGCCAGGGATACTGGAGAAGAATAAAGGGAATTGATGTGCATGTCTCCTCTCCCATTTTCATTACTGGGATAGTCATGTCTGACTACCACTCTGGATACAATCCATAAGAAAGGATATCAGATTACTCTAGGATGGATTCCCTACTTCTGGTTCCATATAAGAGAGTAGGTTAATCCACTAATCATCAAAGGGAAAAGAAAGTGTGACCCCCCCCCCTCAATAACTAAGACTAGAGATCCCTAGTCTCAAACATGATGATGGAAGAACAAGGCCTTAGACCCTACTTCATAGAGATGAATATGGAAGGGAAAGGCCCTAGCCTTCATTTATGAGACCGAGAAGTCCATGGAACTACCCCCAAGATTGGGGTCCTCATGGCTGAAGGTGTGAATAACTACACACAGCTCCGGGACCCTACTCGTCAGGTTGGACAACTGTGGGACACCTCTAACCGAATGAATGCATTAGAAAATAAGAGACACGCTAGCATGTCTCCTTAAATTTTTACGAAAGTCTGTAGACTTTGATGGAGGATTTGATTTAGGCCCCCTTAAATGGTAATCCTAAGGATGGAGGTTCCCTTCTATTTGTGGCTTGAAGAGGGATCATAGGAAGCTCATGTAGGTGAAGTTTGGGAGAGATGGATTGGGTTCATGTAGGTGGAATCTAGGAAATCTATAGGGGTCTCGTGTAGGGTAAGGTCTACATGAATCAAATTTTATTTGTACAGGGTAGGCTATGTGACCTAAAAATGACTTCTTGATGAAAAAAACGTGGGAAACAACACTTGGGTGAGTTCGTGCTCTAGGATACATGGATTTCCATAGGTGTCCCTAGAGTTTTCTCACATAGGTCCCAGATTTAGGAGGGTAACTTCACACTATTATTTGGTCAACTAGGGATGGTGTGGCTCTTTGTAATGTTTTTTTGTTTTACACCTTAAACAGATATTGATCCCAATTTCCACCTTAATTCCCTCTTCTCTTGGGTATTAGAGAGCTACAGGGATGGTTTTGAGGGCATGTGTGAAGGACTTGTAACACCCTAAAATTTTATGAGAAAGATTCTTTTTAATTTTATTGATGTCTTGTGTTGTACGCTACACCAATATTAGCTTGCACTATACGCAACACCGTATTATCTTGCAGTATGCGCAACGCTATTATTGGCTTGTTTTATGCACAATTTCAGGTTATTTTGATAGAATTCAACATTTAATACATATTTTTTTCATTGAACTAAGATTAGATTATGTTATACACAACACCAAAGGAATCATTCATGCAACACTGACTTGTCTTGCATTACACGCAAAAGCGACCTTCCTCGGTGGCTTGCGTTGTATGCAATACCGAGTTTCACTAAACAAAAATATATTATTATAATATTGTCATGAACTAGACATTATGAATAGTATTAAACAAATTTTGAATTTTACAACTTTATCATTCATCTGACATATTTTCTAGAACATGGTATGAGAACAAAATTAATTTTTTGGATGAAAGAAGTATTTTTCAAAAAATGTAGTTTTGTTTTCTTTTGATGGCGCACCCATTTTAAATCTAATTTTTGAAAATTTTATAATTTAAATTTAACAAAATTAAACATCTTCTTTTTAATCATGATATAAAAATTTACATTGGAAAAATTTTTGACGTTATTCTGATAACCTTCATATTTTGATGAATTGTAAAAACACGCAAAATTTTAATTAAAAAAACTTTTTTCATCGAGATAATTTATATAGTTAAATTATAATAATCAATGGTTTTAAAGTATAAATAGAATATATTTTTACCATTTAATATAATTTTTTTCATTATCAATAATTTTACATTGAATTCATAGATAAAAACATTTCAATCTTTTTCAATGTTTTAAATTTTAAAACTCATTTTCACAACAAAGAGATTAATTTTAAATTAATTACTACAACTTATGTGTTTTGAATTTAGAAAAATGGATTCTATATTTGGAATCAGTAGGTCCAAATTATTTTAATATGATACTTTTATTTTTGTCCATTATGAATAGTAACTAAGGTAAATTTTATTTACCATAATTGAAGGTAAATCGGGTCATTAAGGGTAAAAATAATATTATAAAATTACCTTAAAAATTATATTAATATAATTGGATTATTATATTTCGTCCTAAAATATACTTTGGTTGAAATGGAATCTATTGGAACCCACTTGGATGAGATTAAGACCTTTATTTTATTTTATTTAAAGGAAAGTGAAATATGCCTCACTCAAACTTTAATAATTAAATTATTTTTAATATAAGGTTAAATGGAATATAAATTAGATTATAAATACTCATTTAAAATATAAAATATTTTTATTTATCATGTTAATTTATTTGTAATTTTAAAAAAAATATATGATTACCTTAATAGCTTATACATTAATGATGTAGAAATTACTTATTTAGTGAAAAATCAATAATATAATTTTTATTAAAATAATAATACCCAATAAAAGGCCCAAAAACTTGACCAAAACTTATTTTTAGAGTATATTGACACTAAAATAATCCAAGTGTCGACTTGTAGATCATTTTGAGCCTTATAAAACAGATAATGACATTTATATTATTTTATTTTAAATGATGTCAAAGTTGTCACCTTCATAATTTAATAAACATGACATTTTAAAAGTTCAATGTTTTAGAAACTAAATTCCACTAAAAGTATTCTTATGAAATATATTAGATTTATATTCATCATAGTATTTTATTTTTAATTTTTATGCAACAAATAAGTATATTAAATAATTATACAAAAATGTTGTAGTAATTATATTATTAAGAGAAATATCAAATAAATGGTTTTAAAAATATTTAAATAAATATTATATGAACTAATTAATGTGATCCACGAATTTTAATGATTCATATGACATTTTTGGAATAAATTAAATATTTGTTTCGAACATATATTTTGTGTGGATTTTTTTTAAATTCAAATAATTGAATAGTGTCAAAATTGACGCTATTGGTATTTTTTAAATATAACATATTATTAAATTGTTTAAAAATCACTAAAATATTTAAAAATTGCAAATTGAAAATTATATGGTCTAAAATTTCATAATTTATATAATTATGGACAATTAAAAACACATAATTAAGTATTTATGAAAATTTAAAATTTAGAATATTATTACCACAAATAAAATAAAATAGATTAAATAAGGATAAATCAAAATGATAAGGTTTAAAATAAATTCCAAATATGTCTAAATTTTATTTTTTGATGATATTACCACCCTATATAATCTCATATTCTAATTTTAGTTATTTTGGAGGTTTTTATGTGGGGTTTGATTTTATTATAAATTAATATTTTTGAGTGTTTCCTAAAGTTCTCCTCTCCTCTCTTATTAAAGGGCACCTCCTCCCTCTCCTCTTCACACCATTTTGAGCTTTAAAACTCAGCCAAACCCTAACCATTTATCTTATAAAAATCCCTAGAGACATAATAGATGTCATGTACTTCTTAAAATACCAACCTTAGTTCCCTAAGAGGAGGTTTATAAGAGGCACGTCGAAGAAGAGGTAATATCCTTTACCGATTCTTTCAAACTTATTTCTTCTTCTACTTCCTCTATATGATTTGTTTCATTATTAAGTAATAACTCCAGTATAACTTGTATAATGATATTTTATTATGAATATTAAACAACCATATTCCATATTCTATCTATCCTATGAAAAATGAAATCACCACACGTGTGTACGTACGGCCTACCGTCTCCACGGCGTGGTGTAATCTGTTTTTCATAACCAACCTAATTGGATGGGTATAATAATGGATGAAATAACTATATATGATTATTTTAAGGTGATATTTATTATTAAATATTATACACTATACACTTCAATACAATTCCATAATCATGGGAATGATATTTTTGCTTGTGCATACGTACGGCTTACCGTCTCCACGACGCGATGAGATTCATTCTCCAAGTTAACCATTCAAGAATGATTATAAAGTATATATAATAAATAATCATTAAATATATGACATAATAATGCTATTTTATTTATGTATATATATATATATGTCATTTACTTCTATTTAATTTAATAAGGAAACGAAAACAATGTTCATGAGTACGTATGACCTACCGTCTGCATGAACGGTGTATTTCAATCCATTTATAGATCGATTATATATACATATATATTAAATATATGTGATATATAAATCATCTTTTACATTTTGGAATTAATTAATCATGATCTATGTAATCTTATCAAAAGTTAGATGTCAAAACACGTACGATAAATAAAACGATTTTACCCAAAATACTTATTTAACTTGGAATTGACAAATGAATGGGAAATATAAAGTCATTAGTGAGTCATATGTGATATAATAAATTTTATTATGGTTATGTTAAAAGTTTATAATATTCTTTAACCCCGCTATACAGGGGTTTTAGACATGTATGGAAGAAATTGGACCTAAGGTAAGGGGTAACTTTGCCAATCTTGTTTCTATCCGAGATTGTTTATTCATAAGTATTTACGGGGGTTATATTTATCATCCATGTCCATGTATTATAAAACTATTTTCATAAAAAATTTACTATTAATACATGTATTTTTAAAGTCATTTTTACCCTTTTCTTACTTTTACCACATGGTATGGAAAGAATCTTTCTTTTGTTTAGCATACGAGGTACTTTTTGACTTTTCTGAAAAAAGTACAAGGATAATGTTTTTTTAACTTATACAACATGAACAGATTTTTACGATTTTATAACTCCTTATTTACATAAATCTTCCTCTACAAGATTTCATTATTATTTTCAACAAAAAAAATTCTTTTAAAATTGCACGTCATTTTGAGAAAAGAAAATTATTTGAAAGAAGAAAGGATATTTTCCTCAAGAATTAATTTCAAGTGCTTTATCAAAAATATTTTCCATCTATGATGAAATTCTTTAATATGGTTATGTTTCAAGTATAATTTCTCTATTATTTACATGGTTTTATTTTGTTTATGATGAAATTATATCCATTTTTTATATGGATTATGTTATGATAGGATGATGTTTATGAAACCCATTTTATTCGTTGGGTTATGATGAACAATTTATGTTTATTTTGTGTCACATGAAATAATGGTTTAATTATGAGATGGGTGGGACCTGTATCTCCCTCCAATGTATTGGGGAACGATTTATATCTCATGAGATAGACATGGCTGGAATGGAAAGTAAATCTGATTCAGTATTACAAGGCTGGAACGACAAGTAATCTCGGTTCAGTAATGGACTTTGTTCACTATGATGGTCTTAGCAGCAACGCCTTGGATACTATGGAAATCATATAATGTTCTGAATGGTTTTCCATAATTACATGTTTTATTCCCCTGTTATTTTCTCATAATTAATGTTCCTTTATGATCCTTACCTTATGTACTGCCAGGATTTATTTCATTACTCATGATTTTGATGTTTATGTTCATGTTTTTACATTCAATTGTTTATGGGTTGTTTTATGTTCTCCATGTTTACCCTTACTGAGCATTTGATCTCACCCTTTTTATGTTTTCTTTTCCCCGGGATATAAAGAAAGATTTTAGGTAAGAAAAAAAAAGGGGGAAGATCTTTATGGGAGATGTTGAAGATCTTTCACCATGATTAGAAGATTTTGTTCCAAGTTTCCAAAGACACTAAACTAATACGGTCTTTGGGCGTCTGTTTCTTATTATGTATTAAGTATTCTAGAAAAGTAATGTAATCTCTATGTACGTCAATATTTGGGTCTCTATAGTACTATGTAAAGCAGCGCATCAAGGACTCTCTATTTTTTATCATCCCCAATGAGGATCCACATGGTCTTATTTATAGGTAAACATGGGACCCTAGCCAAATATGATATCTCACACATGTGAGTATCACAAGGTGTCATATAGGTTTCCAAGTAGGTATGTTCTACACAAGGCTACTAGGAATTCCTTCCTAGGCCTGTGTAGAGTCATTGGGTGTGTAGGAAAGATTTGTATGTTGATGATATTTTTTGGGTTTGCATGAGGTGGCTTTGGTGAGTAGGTGATCTTTGATATCCTTCACCTCTCTTCTTATTGGGGTGTTTTCCTTTAATATCTTTTAATATCCATGTGTTAAAATTGAGTATCAACAATGATGAACTTATAAAAGTTATAAGTGGATAAAAATTATTATCATTATAATATGAAATGTTTTGATGTTAAGGAGTTTGAATATTATGTTCAAAAAGTTGAACATTAGGAATATGCTTCCTAATTATATCCAATATTATAATGGTATTTCTTCATACATTTTACTCACTAGGTGAGTTTATTAAAAGTATTTTATCAAATTGAAACATAGATATGTTAAGGGGGTTATATAGAGATGTAATGAGTTTAAAAAAACCTTAAAATTCAAACATATATAATGATGATTTGGAAGTCTATAATATATTATATAATGATATAATCACTTATGTATGGTTTTTTTAAGTATTCTTTAAATAGTTTAATAATATAATATGTATCATATTATAAAAAATATCATCTCCACTTTATCATTATTTTATTTTGGTTATATTTACTCATGAAGTGAAATGATAATTAACAACTAAAAGTATGACTTTGAGTTATCTCTAATTGATATTAATCATAGAGTATTATATATTGTGATAAATTGTTAATGTTATCATGATTAAGATTTCATATAGATATAATAAATATTATCATATGGCAAAAAAATTGTTTTTATATCCTATATGACCTGTGAAGTGTACCACATAGTGTGTCACATATTATGTATTTGGTATACTAGGGATGCATGTTTCATATTAATAGTTCCCCATGCCTAAGGTTGATGAGATACCTATCATGATAAACTTCATATAATGATAACTTTATTGCATAGTCCTTGAGGATATGATAATCACCAGGTTGTTAGAAATATTGTTGATCATGTCATCGAATGAGTTTATTCATGATGGGATCTATCCTATTGTATAGTGAATATGAAATGTAGGCCCTCAATTTATATTGACTAAAGAACTGTGTGAATTTACATTTATAATTTAATTTTGATTTTCTTACCAATTTAGATGAGGTGCATGTAGTGTGCTCGTCCATTAGGGTGAAATGTGTATGATGTGTTCATCCATCTAGTAACTAGATAATCAAAAAATGGAGAGTATTTGAGTACATATTTGGGATTGACATCCTCTGCGTCATGTGGTTACTAGAATCTTGGACAATGGGATCATTTTAGTTTTGATTTTTCATATGGTATAGTTGTTGGACATAGGTATTGGGATACATTTCTTTGATAGAGATTATTCCAGATCCCTTTGTACATTAAGTAACACTAATGTTTTTCTTGAGGTTTATATTTTTATATATCTATTAAATCAAGAATTCTAATTAATTTTCAATGTTATAAAGTCTCATGGTTGATTTAATGGGGAATAATTTTTATTAAAGTTAGAGAGATGCTCTAAAAATGGTTAATATTTTATTTTAAATGATTTTTTGATAGATTTCACATGGTATTTCATCTAACGCGATACATGGTGATGATAATGATAAATTTTTAGATTTTTTTTTTGGAAATATCCAAAAGGATTTTTGGATTTTATTTAATAAGTTATTTTGTATGATTAAATATAAGGTGAAATGGAACAAATCCTATGTGGATTTAGTTCAATTGGTAGATTGATAGATATGTTCCTTAAAGCCAAATATTTATATAATACATGTTAGTCCATATCAAAATTTACAGTATGAGGATATCATATGGTAACCACATATATAACGTATATTGAATGCCTTAAATAAGAATATCACATGCCTTGAATAGAAATATCATAAGGCATGATATGATATATTGTTCCACTACCTTGAGGCATTTCATATTGTATGACATGTCTATATCAAAAATGTTATGATATGGGTTAAACATATTATATGATTAACAAGATGTAGTTGAATGTTAAATGTTGAAGTTTGGGTATTCTTCTAGATTGTCTATCAATGATTACGAACATTTTTTATGATTAAATTAATTTGAAATTAAACTATATATTTAATAGTTTTATGTATATAGTATAAGGTTACAAATAGATTATAACTGCTAGTTATTTACTCATATGCTATAAATGTACGAGTCAATGCATGGAAGTCTTGGGAAGCATCCTTGAGGTCTGTAAAAATTTTGAAATGACTATGAAAATGTAATCAATGGTTATTTTTTATTCTTCTTATATCTATTTTCTCCTTTTTTTTCCTTTTCTTTAATAGTACCTATCATACCATGGAAATAAGGAGGATCTCACACAATTATTGGGTGGTTCATGCATCCATGGATACACCTAGGAGGAAGGAGTCTATTGGTTACTTCTAAGGGATATTACTCAAACTCATATTTGAAAAGGGATATTTTAAATCATTGGTGTAAGGTACACTTGTTCTTTAGTGTATAGAATATATGGTATATATAAAAAGGGACTCACATATATTGTGAGAATTCAATGAGTGGTAGTGAATCAACGAATACAATTCCTTTTGCATTATTCCTTAAAATAACATTTAAAACCTATTAAATTGAATGAAAATATAATTATACAAAAACCACCTAGACTCAAAGGAATAAAAATAGTTAGAACATCATATATTTACAGGGTTTTCCACATAAAACTAGAATCAAAATCCATGGGATGATCTAGAAAATCCCATGATCACACGATTCAGTAATCATCACGAATTACAAATGAGAAAGGGTCATCATTGAACTCATGATAAATAATGTCTATCCCAACTTTTTTATATTGTCCCTATACAAAAAAAAGATAAATATAATGAAATAATAATAGTAATATATTCATCCTCCAACATAAAATTTCATCAAGTTGTTTTCATGCTTCTTCCTCTTCTTATTTTTATCCTCTTCCTATTCATCCTACTCTTCTTCACTATTATCTATAAAAACTCACTACACACACTCTCTATATGTATTTTCTTATCCTCTAATTATTCACCCTTTTCATAGTATAAATCCCTCTCACCTTAATCTAAATATGAATTCCAAATTCAAATGAATAAATTCCTTGTTAACCATTCTCAATTTATTTTGAGTAATCAGATCAATCCATGAAATCTAGTCAACCTTATATATTATTAATTATAGTAGATGACGTAATTAGGGTATCCAAAGAAGAGATAACTGATTCATGTCAAAAAACAACTAAAATTATAATTACTGACATATATCATGATGCAAACATCCTATTTTTTTTGAAAATGTTCCTTTTCACACAACTGTGGTACATTTTAATGTGATAAAATAGCTACATTTCAACGAATTAAAAATAACCTTCATTCTAAAAAAATGAACAAATAATTTCTATCAAGGACACTAAATCCTTTAATTTGATAGAGGGACCAAAAATTCATGATTTGATCATTGTTGCGTGGTTCGATTCTCCACTACACAACATATCACTTCACGACACAAACCTCTCTTGCCTAATCCACTCGATTTTCTCATCCAAGTGCCTTGTGTCATGATCTATGTCATCATGGAATGATTACATAAACCTCCAATCCAATGTATCATTCATAAATCATAGCCACTTCAGTTATTTAATGATTTGGACTTCACCACGAAACTAGTATCTATAAGAGTGTTATATCCATGAAATGAAAGACCACTCAAAGAATCACCTGATTTATAATTCAATCACAATGTGAACCCATAGTTTGAGATATGATTTAATATTAATTCATCAAAATTTCATATTATTCACTATGAATTATGATGTGACTAACTACATTATGGGGTGATTACATGTGTAGTACTAGAACTTATCTAAAACTCTAAATTATCATTTGTAGAATTATTTATGCTCACATATGTTTACAAAATAGCTTCACCTCATATAAATAGATATGATTTAGTTTAGTTTCAATTGGATCCATTCATTGAAAAATTATGTTAGTATATTGAAAAAAATAAAACATGTATCACATATACTTTACCTTTACTGGGCATTAACAAACTCCTTTTTTTGATAAACACTTCGATGTTATGGAATCCATCTTCATCAACCACAAAAGTCACTCCCAAATTTTTAGCCTAAAAAATATTCCTTTTCATGGTCTCAATAAATCCCCCTTAAGACTATTTTTCAAAAATAAAATTTAAAAAAATATTGTAGCAATCATATTATTGGAAACCATTGAACATAAAATGCCATTTAAACATAGAAATGGTCCATAATTAAATCATTCAAAGTATACTTGAGTGAATACGATGTAGGAAATAATAAATATGAATAATAATAACACAATTTTCTATTATAAGTAACTCAAATCCACTTCTTCTATAGCTTCTTTTAAAACTTTTAAATTTTTAACTCTTAAAAAATATCCCTTCATGTGAAAAAATACAAAATTCGTACACATATTCTCAAAAAAGACATTAAAATAGTTTAAACACTTTTCCAAAATACACATGTTGAATTAACATAATTTCCCATTTAAGTGATCCCCTTAAATATTTTCTCTGCCTTAAAAAAATATTGTTTCAATTTATACTGTTATACTCCCACTTTTAAAACAAAAAAACCAAATATAATAAAAGAGGGTATAGAATCATCATTTCTTATAATTAGATGGATTGAAGTTAAACTCCCATCATAGAAATCATTTTATCAATTATTTATCTTGATGATGGCTTAATGGACATACCCATTATTTTCTCCTTGATTAGAAAAAACTTCATCTTCAAAATTCCCTACACTACTAATTACTTGATAAGGTGAAATTTTATGTTAATGTTATTTGAATAATAATGGTGAATTGGATATCTAAATAGATTTATGTTACTTTTATTTTTTTATTCCATGAATAATGGAATATTACCACCCCTTGATATCTTCCAATTGTATTTTTATACACATTACTTGGTGTTTTCTTGAATTTTAGAAACATATTCCATCTCGATATTACTAAACTTCATCAAACATTTCTTATTTTAATGAAATTTTACATAAATTTCTCCAATTATGAAAACTACACAATATGTTTATCTTTTATCATTGATAATTCCAATCCAATCAACATATATATATATATATAGAAACAGAGCAGGTTTTACATTACTTATATTTTATTCCATAATCAATCCTATCTCTTTTATATATAAGGATTATTTCTCAACTATATGATTACATTCATTTTACAAACTTTGAAATATGTCACATGGTGTAACATTATGAACTAAATTTGATAATGAAGTAATCAAATAGAGTAAACTCCCAATAAGTTTTCTAAAATGTATTGAATCAACTTATTTTCCATATTCATCATTTGAAAGCTAGTTTCGACTAAAACTAGCGTAGAAACCTGATTTCAATCCTTCAACTCTACATAGAAGAAGTATTACTTGAAATCCTTTTGGATGATCTTTTATCATCTTTGTACATTTATAGAAAGAATGGTCTTAATAGTATCAAGCCAATAAACATGTACTAAATTCTTGTAAAAACTAATTCCTTCCACGTGTGAGAATCATTTACACACATGTCTTTATTTGTTTTTCTTCACCTATCCTTTCTCATTCAACTTGTTATAGAATACCAACTTAATTCGAATGAAATTATTTTAAGCTATCCTGTGTACCAACTTCAAAGTACTCTTGATATAATATAACTCCCTATTTATATCATTTATCCACTCTTAATGCTTTAAATCTTCTTTCACATCCCATGGATGAACTAGAGAAAATAATGAGTTATGTGTTGTTGTTTTCAAAGTTATCTTAGTTAGTATCATATTTCTTTAATTTGAAATAAAATTTTATGAACCGTCTACTTTATCATCATTGGATTAGTATAAAAAGTTTGTTTTTCATCAGTAGAAGTATTTGAATCATCATCATCAACATATTCTTGTTTTGAAATACCAATATTTTCAAAAACTCATCCTACTTCTCAAAAAACATTACTTCAAAATATTCACTTATAGATCATATATATTGATGTGTGAATTCATTATTTGACTGTTATAGTACTTTCAAATAAACATTATCCATAATATTCTCTATTTTTTTAGAAATAATATAAGCTTAAATTTGAAGGATAACCAGGGAAGATCCCTTTAACTCCTATTTTCTTGAACTTCCCTATGTTTTCACATTTTACTTTGACAATACAAGGGACACCAAATATCCTCAAGTATTTTCATCTTGAATTATTATTATAATACATATTTTATAGTGTCGTATCTATGTTGGGTTGAAAATAAAAATGATTTTGAATCTCAATCATGGTAATAATATCTTACTTCTAGAAAATTTGAATTATCTTTCTCAAATAACATGGTGTGGTCTATTTCTACTAAACATATTTTTTAATTCAGTAAAAACATTTTTTATGGGGTATATGGTGTAAAAAATTCATGATACATTTTATGATTATTGATATATGATTCAAATTTTAAACTAGTATATTTAGTGTTTTTGTCAATCTATAACTTATTCAAGTAGAAACCATACTATTTTATATTTCTTTAAAAATTATTAAATATATTTAAGGCCTATAACTTATTATTCAAGAACATAATTCATGTAATATACGACATTTAACCAATAAAAAATATATCTTTTTAAGTTGATGTTTTCCTCATAGGCCCATAAATGTATGAATGAATGTGTAACACCCTGGTATTTTATAGTATATTTATCTTTAAATATATTAAATTTTTTTGATAGCTTGTGATACATGCAACCCTTAGTCTAAATGAACCATAATATAGTATATCATTTTATCCAAGATGTTAATTGACTGTATTGAATAGGAATAATAAAATTTTAAAAAATAAATATTTATAATGTTTTTAGATAAATGAAATATATTGACAAATATGTACTTAATTTTTAGTAAAGTCATTATATGCTTTAAAAATACTTTTTTCTATCAAAAATGGTTTTTATTGATTTTTTATGAAAAAAAATAATAAAATTATTTTATTAAAATTTTCAAAAATTTAATTCAAATATGAAATTTATTTTTGAAATAAAAATTTCATAATTAACTTAGGATGAATTTTTGTGATATTTTTAAACTGAATGATTTTTCAATGAATCGTGAAAAATACAGATTTTTAAAATACTATCATTTATTTTCTTCAAGAAATTTAAAAGTACCATTGTATTTTTTATTTGGTATTAATTTTACATATGATCTATTTGATTTATAATAATATAATAAATTTCATTTGAATCATAAATATTAATTATTACGATATAATTTAATTTTTATGCTTACAATACATTTTTCTAAAAACGGTTTTCCAATGGGTTTTACACATTTATATTAAAATTGATTTATTCCACTTATAAAGAATAAATCTTGAAAAAATGGATACCATATTTGTAATCATTAAGTTTAAATTTGGTATATAGGTCCCTTGTACGTTTTTTATTATGAATAGTAACCATGGTAAATATTTATCACCTTGGTAAGGGTAAAATGGATAAAACTGGGTTAAAACCAAGAGATAAGGTTCCAAAATGAACCCAAAACTTTACTATATTTCAGTTTATCGAATTAATCATACCATATATATCCAAAATTATAATATATTTTCTTTTGGTTCCATTTTTCCTTGGTACAAAAGTATATATTATTTTAAGTGAAGAAAATTCAAAAATGTAACTCTCTTGAATTTAATATCTCTAAATTTTTTACATAAGGATTAAAATCCGATAATTTAAGTTATGAATTTTTATTTAAAATGTGAAATATTTTTTTGTAATTGTAATATATTTTTAATTTTTAGTGAGGAAAAGTTACCTTAAATTCTTACACAATGCCTACATGGTGCTTCTGAAAGCTGTAGAAAAATCATGTAAATGTTTTTAAAATATCTAAAATTAATAATTCTTGGGTGATTTATAGTTCCCCAATAATTTTATAGATTATTATATCATATTAGTTACTTTTTAATGGTTTTTTATTAACATTACATTACTATATTTATGTCTTTAATGTCAAATAAAATGAATTGTATCAAAAAAGAAATTAATGAAGTTTTATGTTGAAATATGTTTTATTAATTTATTTAAAAATCATAAAAATATTATAAGAGGACAATTAGAATGACAAATGGTTTAAAATATAACCCCTTGAACATTTATTATCTAATATTTTACTTATAATTAAAATTATTAAGCCTTTATTATTTAAAATGTTATTACTGTAGTAATGGAAAAAATCAATTAATGAAGGGGTTAAACCAAAATATAAGGTTAAAATGACACTAAAAACTATTTAATTTCTTTTTATGATGATATTTTTTACATTATACTCGTTTTAATGTAATATACTTTCATTTGGAATTATTTTTATTTATAATTACTTAATTATATTTTAATATTTTTAATAATCCCAAGGGTGTCATTTCCCAAGGGTGTCATTTCCCTCTTATCATTATGATCATGAAATATTGATGAAACCTATTTTTTTATCATAGTTTAAGTAATGATGATTTTGTTTATGATCATATAGCATAAATAAGAATGGAATTATGATTATGTGACAAGTGGTCCTATAATTATATATCCCTATAATTAATTGAGTAAAAATTAATATTCTATGAGCTCAAACGATACAAGGGAGGTTGTCAAAAGCTTAAAATATGGTACACTTGAGGTTATCCCAATCCTGAAAGAGGGTACATGGGAGGTTATCCCAAGCCTAAAGAGGGTGCAATGGAGGTTATCCCAAGCCTGAAGTTGGTATACATGAGTTTATCACAATCATAACATGTTATGAATGTTTTAGTGGGTACCCTTGATATATTATTTCAATGATTATGATTATTCCAAACTTCATGTCACTCTTTTATAAATTGATCTTTTTCCAGTGTTATGGTATAATGGCATATGTTCTTTGAACCCTATTTTATTCATGTATTATGAAATAATAATAATTATGTCAGGACTGATGTTTATGATCTACGAATTTCTAGGTATGATTTTTAAAGGTTAATCTCATGTTCTTATACCCTTTATACTCATGTTATGCTTAAATGATCATTGATATCTCCCTTTTTTACTCATACAGAGCATATGAGCTCACCCTTTATTATGTTTCATTTCCCTAGGATATGAAGAAATGTATTTAGTATTATTTCTATATGAAGGGTGAATGTTTTGAATACATAAGTGGGAGATAACGTAGATCTATTTTTAATAAGTTATTTATGTATCTGTGTTTCCAAAGAAATTAAACCAATGTGGTTTTGAAATGGATTATATTTTTATGTATTGAAAATTCATCTAATAAGATATAATATTTATATATGAAAAGTATGGGTATCTGTAGTTTTCATCAGAGAAAATTTTAATTACCTTTGGACACTAAAATGAGAAAACATTACTGAGAACCCTTAGGATAATCCTATGTATCTGAGAACGCATTAAGTTATGGTAAATAAATGAGAGTGTTTTTTCAAGAAATATATCACTTTTTAGGTACTACAAGTGGATGTGGTATTGTCACAGATTTATACAAGGGTAACATCCTGAAAAATAGTTGAATGAGAATATCTCAAGCATCATTACAGTGCATGGTGATTTTTCCCTTACTACGCACCTCATTTGACCCACATAGGGAATATTATTGGGTTAATTAACATTTTCTTTATGAATACTTATGACTCATTTGAATAGATAATGAGAATTAATTACCATGGTTTAACCTAAGGTGTTTTCCATGACCCATCCCAGTGGGGCATGTGCCGCGACTCCCCAAACCCGCCTCTAATAGGCCAGGGGCTGGTGACAAATACTGAGTAGGCATATCACTAAAATGGGATTCATTTCCTATGTACTTGTACACACGCACACATATCCAAGACCACAAATGTTGAAATGTAAAAAACAGTAAGGAAAAAAATGCATGCATAAAAAGAAACCAAACCAACATAGCACAATGGAAAGTAATGTGCGGAAAGTAAACTGGGCCAAAATACAAGCCCACCAAAATAATAAAGTCTACAAAACACAAAGTCCAACCTACAAGAAAGAAAATAGGTAATGGGATGGCCGCTCGTAGCCATAGGAACACCTCAACATGTGGGGAAGCTAACAAATCATGATCTATTCCTGAAGGACACTCATCCTCACAAGACACGACACGTGCGGGAAAATCCTGTGCAGGGGTGAGTATAAAAATACTCAGAAGGGGACACTAAAAACCACAAATCAATACACAAAGTAAAGGTACAGTCAGAACTACATAGTATATGTATACATAACATATAACAAGAGAAACAAATCTATATATACTCAAAACCAAGACCTATAGTCTAGAGGTAAGTCACAACGACTACATACCCACACTAGGGATTCAGTTTGAATATTCCATGAAGTACTTATTTGGGAGAACTCACTCCATGAGTTTGATAGCTCTGATGATGTTCATCTAAGAAGTATGTTCGTCGAGAAGTTCCATGAGAGATATAGATGAACTGATATATCTGAAGAGAGAACATATGAATCATTTCAGGAGAACTCACTCCTGAGTGGGTAGAGATCACGATACACAGATGAGGATCACTGCCAGGGACATGGAGTATAACACAACTCATCTGGATCCACCTTTTAAGTAGAGTATCGATGTCCTATTGAATTGGTCACATTGATACCTTACTCTACCTATGGTCAAGAATGGGTATAGGATCTCACTTTTTTCCTCTCAAAGGGATTCTGACTCCATCCAAAAAGTCATGCTGAAGGGATTATACTCCTTTTGATGGAAATGATATCTGGCCTTCAAGGGAATGAGAAAAGGGAGAACTAACACAATAAAAACTTTTCTAAACAATAGTGGAAAAGAAGATCAAGCCATGTATAGAAAGGTACACAACATGTAGAAAGTTCACACGTTGTGTCTTATGACCTCAGGTATTACCTGTGTACAATTACCCGTGTTGAAGAGCATGTCATGTAGAAAGAGTTATACACAGTGTGTACAACGACCCGTGCCCGTACAAGGCTTCAACCCATGTTTTCCAACCTATGTAACGGTACACAGGGTAACCCATGTAACCAGACTGGTCTGGCCATGTGGTGGAGTACATGTCATGTTCTATACCACTTGTATGTGTATCAACCAAGATACACATTGAGTCCCATATAAGGACCCACACACTGTGTGTAAAGTTTTCACATGTTGTGTCATTACTTCCTACATCGTGAAACCCTAGCCGCCATCGTGCCAACCCCACACACCATATTCTTCAGAAAACATGTTGTGTTCTTTTGAATTTTCCAAAACCTACGCTCCTCTATGCACCTCTGTCGATCCTTCATTCTTTGTTCCAGTTATCTGTTCATCACAAAACTAAAGTTTCAAGATCATCCCGCCAAGGAAAAGCAGATTAAATTTGTTTTAATCCTCTAGTCGGCCTCAAAAACATTTTTTGATCCACCCACATGAAGAAATGTTGATTAACAATTTCTACTAAACAAATTTGATTCATCCGCTACTATTTTCATCATGCCTCCATTAGGTTGTCACAATTTCGAATATATGATTTGGGATTGTTACATTTCGAAATGAATGTTCAATGATCCATTGTTCATAACCACACAAAGAATTTGAAGAACATAGGGTAAAAGGGGAATAAGAAATCCATACAATGAATTTAGGAGAAAAACTCTATCTTCATTCATCATGGCGTTGATCTTCTCTAGGTATAAGGATCAAACGGAGAAAATAGAATTAAATCAATTCATGTGTAGATTAATTCCCCAAAATAAACCAGATAAAATACCATCCCTTAAGAACAAACGATCTAGGGGTTAACCTTTTTGTGGGTTGATCTGCATTCGTCATTTGAATCCAAGAATGGGGAAATAGAATTGAAATAATAACCCCAAATTTGTTCATCAACGAGAGGTGGAATTTCTACCGTTGTTGGTGAGATCTGATCTTTCCGCACAATGATCCATGCGTTGTTGTTCATCATCGTTCGTCGAGTATTCACCAAGGGTGTCTCCTCTCCAAATATCTAAAGGATTCCATGGAGTTTTATAGGTTTATGAGCCTAAGCCTAGGCTCCTTCTCATTTCAAACAGAATAAAAAGTCACTATGTTATGGAAATGTTTAAAATAAAATAAATTATTAATTTATTTTATTTCATTTAAAATGTCTGAAAACTAACTTACACTGCTGAACCGTGCCAGTCAATTTTAGGCCCCCCTTAAGGTAAAGTCAATGCTCAAAACATAACGGTGCCCCCATATTTTTGATTCGAGCACCCGTTTAAATGTTATTCTAATTTTTTAATAAAATCGAACGTGCACAATATTTAAAAGTTTAATTTATTTTGAACATTTATTCTGGGTACTCTGGGCCTCATAATCGCACACCATCATAAATATTGGTATCATAATAATTCTATATAATATTTAAAAATAATACATAGAAAATATGATACATTACATTACCCCCAGCTTAGGGTTTTTACGTCTCAGAAAATCCAAAAAAAGACAACTCAAAGAGATGTGGGTATTGTGCACGAATCGGAGCCTCCCGCTCCCACATGCTCTCCTGAAGATTCTCATACTACCACAGGATACAAAAAAAGAGAATTGTTCCACCACGAAGGATCCTCTCATGTCGATCCTCAATCTCCAAGGGGTACTCTACGAAGGTCACTCCATCCTCAATGTCCAAATCACCCCAGTCAATGACGTGTGATGGGTCATGAACGTACCTCCTCATCTATAACATGTGGAAGACATCATGTACTCGGTGTAACTACGGTATTAGGGCTAGGAAGTACACCACCTCACCAACTATGTGCAGTATCTGAAAGGGGACGATGAACCTCAGAGACAACTTGTCGCCCTAGCCAAATCTCTGAAACCCTCTTCAAGGTGAGACCCTATGGAAGACATGGTACCTCTCTTCAAAATCTAGAGGTCTCTACCATCTGTCAGCATAAGAATTTTTCTAAATCTTTATAGTCTTAATTCGATCCTGGATTATATGCACCTTCTCGGTGGTAGATCGTACTAACTCTGAACCAATGAGTACTAGCTCACCAGGGTCAGTCCAACAAAGAGGTGACCATCAGGGTCACCCATAAAAATCCTCAAATGATTTCATACTAATTGTTTAGTGGTAGCTAATATTGTATGAAAACTCCATCAATTATAGGTGGTCCTCTCAGCTGAGACCAAATTCTAACATACAGGCCCACAACATATCCTCTAAAACCTGAATGGTTCTTTCCATCTGATCATCTATCTGGGGATGGAATGTTGTTCTCAGGCATATATGGGTCCCAAACGCCTCTTAAAATCCCTTCCATAATAGGGATGTGAAAAAGAATCATGATTTGAGACTATATTCAAAGTAACAATATGAAGCCAAACTATATCCTGCACATAGAGGCATCCCAACCTCTCTACAGAACTCTACTCCCTAAAAGTTAGGAAGTGGGCCAACTTGGTGAGTCATTCAACAATCACCTAGATTGAATCATGTCCCCTAGACATTCGTGGAAATACCATCAAAACGTCCATTGATATTCCATACCACTTCCACTTCTACAGTTCCAAGGGTGAGATAACTCGGTTGGAACCTAGTGTTCGGCATTCACCTACTGGCATGTAAGGCATCGACCAAAAAACTATACTACTACCTTCTTTATACCTGTCCACCAGAAATGAAATTGGAGGTCCTGGTACATTTTTTCTAATCTAGGATTTACCACCAATTGGGATGTACGAAACTCCCTAATAACCTCCTCCCACAACACCACGGGCACAACTATGCGTTCTCTTAAAAGGACGACGTGCTCCCTGCCTTGCGAATATCCATTAGGAATATGTTCTTTGGATAATTGAGAACATAAATTCTCACGGTTAATATTTCCCAGATGTGCCTCCCTGACTCACCATAAAAGTAGATGGGTTAAAAACATCGACTGTACATAGGTCGCATCATCTCCATCCATGATGGATAACTGTAGATAGACCAACTACTCTAATGCCTCACTCAGCAGCTGTGAACTTGATCTCCTATTGAGAGTATCTGCCATAACATTCCCCTTCATAGGAGTATAGATGATCTCGAAGTCGTAATCATGTAGGAACTCTAGCCATCACTTGTGCCTCATATTTAGATCCTTTTGTGGGAAGTCTTACTTGAGGCTCCTGTGATTAGTGTATATGATAAACTATTTTCCCATCAGGTAATGTCTCCACATCTTCAATGTGAAGACTACTAATTCCAACTAAAGATCATTGGTCATGTAGTTTTGTTCATGCGGCCTTAGATGGAATGAACTATAAGAAATCATTTCCTGCCTCTGCATCAGGACACGGCCAAGATTGATCCCTGTTGTGTTGTATAAAACTACATACTCAACACCCTCTTCTAGAAATCTACAGATTTGTGTTCACATCAAACTCTACCATAATTGTCAGAAATCCCGGTGGCACTTCTCTGTCCATACAAAGGGATTCCACTTCCAGGTCAAGGATGTCATAAGTTTTGATATCTAGGAGAAATCTAGGATAATTATTTGGTAGTATACCGCCAACCCAAGGAAGTTTTGCACCTTTGTCACACTCTGGGGTGGTTCTCATGCTAACACCACCTTAACCATGGATCGATCCACTTCTACTATATCTGCTAAGATAACATGTCACAAAAATGGGACCTCTTATTTCCAAAACTGGAACTTTAGAATCTTCCCATAAATATGAGGATCTTATAGTACATCTAGAACTATCTGCAGGTGTCTCGCGTGCTCCTCCTCTAACGCCCAGTACACAAGTATGTCTTCTATGAAGACTACTACTAACATGTCTATGTAAAACTTAAGATCATGTTCATAAGTCCCATGAACACTGTAGGGACGTTCATTACAATGAAGGGCATCAACAATTACTTTTAGTGACCGTAACGGCATCTAAAATCTGTCTTCGATATATCCTTATGTCATACTCGTAACTAGTGGTAACTCGATCGAAGGTCAACCTTAGAGAACCATCACTCCCCTCTCAAATGATCTAAGAGGTCATCGATCCTCAGTAGTGGATAATTGTTCTTCACTATTACCTGATTTAGCCATCAAAAATCTAAAAATAACCTCAAAATCCCTTTTTCCTTCTTGGAAAACAAAACTGGGGCTGCCCAGGGTGAAACATTAGGTCTTACGAAACCCTTACTATACAAATCCTACTTCTGCACCCTCATCTCACGACGCTCTTCAAGAGCCATCCAATATGCTAGTGATGATATAGGTGTCATCCTGAGATGTAAGTCGATGCAGAATTCGATTTCCCAGTGGGGAGGTAATCCTGGAACAAATTCCATAAATACATCTTCATACTCCACCACTACTATTGGGAACTGAAAGCTCACAACATCTATAGCTCTGAGGGTATGGCTAGCCAACTCATGAGTGATCGGATGCACCCTCCTAAGAATGATCTCATTTTTTTCTGGTTTTCCTTTTCACTGAAAAAGGAAAACCCCATTCCATCCCTGTGGACAAACCACACTCTTCGTCTAAATAAGTCAACCTAGGCATGGACTAAAGATAACCAATCCATACTAAGAATAACATCATAAGGTTTTGATACCTCCACCAATAGGTTCCAACTGAAACTCTTTCCTCCAAGGGTAAGATCACACTTTCGTCAAAGACGCGTGATCATAGAGACTCCTCCCATAGATGCCTCCAAGCATAAGGGTTGAGTCAAAGGCTCCACTGGAATCTCAAGGTTTCACACAAGACATGTAGCGAAGAAAGAATAATTAGAACCTATGTCTATAACTACAATATCTAAGGTGAAAAAGACATAGATTATACCTCGTATCATCCTTGCAGTCCCTAGGTCATGCACCTCAACCAAATGTAGCTTCCCCCACCATTATCCCCCAGCTTTATGAGCCTGGTATGGACCTCTTGGGGGTGGTGGTGGAATTAGATCAAATCATCTTCCACCTCTTGTAGCTCTCCCTGCTCTACTTCCACATCTGCCACCTAGAGGGTCTGCCTGCTCCACTCTCTACCTCTGCCTTAGTGGTCCATCCAAAACCTCCCTATCAGTAGCTCGATGAGTTGTAAAATCTCTAGCGAAATTTCCTCTATCATCTCATGAGTATCATTGTCTCTCCCTAGGCTAACTGTATCCATATTGAGTTCCTTGAAGCGTAAATCCCCTGTCTTGGGTCCTCCTGTGATGTATCCCACATCCTGATCCATGTGCTTGAGGTTGGATCCCTGCTACTGAGGTATCTATACCTATCTACCTATTGGTGACTTCCAATGGCTGTCTTTTCTCAGCCAAGAAGCTCTCAACCACAGAAGCTCACTAGAGCACTCATGCATAAGTCAAAATTCATAGAGGCATGCCACTAGCTCAGATGTCCCAGTGTAGAGCTCACTCTAAAGTCTGAGCTCTGAAGTACTTATCCCTAACCATATCCAACAAGTACTTTCTAAGGTTGGTGAACCTTGATGAACAGTCATCCACCGTTAAACTGCTCTGTTGGAGATGAAAAGGCTCTTAGATACGCACTACTCACAGTGTAACTGGAGAGAACTCTTCCATAAAGAGTCTCTCGAACTCCATCCATGAAAGCATCTCCTCATTGTGAGTCTGCATAGTCAAACTCCACCATGGTCCTGTCGAACCCTCAAGAAGTATTTCTCCTAGTATCACTATCTAGTCTGCTAGTATCCTCACAAGACAAAAAACCCCGGTCACCGCATAAAGCCAATTCTCAACCGCCTGAGGGTCGGGCGCACCTTGGAACATGAGGGTTCTGTATCCTTGAAACTCATGGAGTTCACTTATCATGCACTCCTAGTCTGTTGATACTATGATTACCAAGTTCTACTCCATTAGTAGTGATATAGAATGTTCAAAACCTGGAGTTAATGCCTTGGGAACTGGTCCCTAAATCGAAGCCTCGTCACTGAGGGGGTCATCCTTGTGATCGAGTTGCTGAATCCTAGTGGGTATGCATCCCAAAGGAATATTGTAAGGAAAAACTATGTACCTTGTTCAAAGACTATATCTAGATAGATGAAACAAAAGGATATGTAAAACACAACTAGTTCATATATGATTCATGTACCATTCTTTTATTTCCATGCAACTAGTGTTTTCACATACCGAGTTGAAAAAAAGGTCATCAGAATCTTGGTGTATGGATACGTCAGTCGCCTAAACCAACACTGGATTCCCTAACTTAAAATTCAAGATAGAAACACTTAACATCATTTCCCCAAACCAATATCACAGACTCTTGGTCCTATAGTATAACTGACCACCACTGATACCACTCTTTCACGACTCGTCCCAATGGGGCTCGTGTCGCAACTCCCCAAGCCCACCTCCAATAAGTCAGGGGTTGGTGACTAGCACTGATTAGGCATATCACTAACATTGGATGCATTGCCTAAGTACCTATACACACTCACACATCTCCAACCCCACAAATGTTGAAACGTAAAAACCACTAAGGAACAAAATGCATGCATACAACTAAACCCAACCAACAGAGAACAATGGAAAGTGAAGTGACAAAAGTAAATGGGGATAAAATACAAGCCCACCAAAATAAAAGAGTCTACAAACCACAAATTCAAACTTATAATCAAGAAAATAGGTATTGGGATGGATGCTCATAGACATAGGAACACCTCGGCCTATAGGGAAGCTCACAAAGCTCGATCAGGTCCTGGTCTGCCCGGAACTTCATCAAATGCATGCTCATTTGCACAAGACATGACACATGTAGGCAAAGCCCATGTAGGGATGACTATAACAATACTTAGTAGAGGACCCCAAAAACCACAAACTAATACAAAAAGTAAAGGTACAGTTATCTCTACACAATATATGTATACAAAAAAATAACAAGAGAAACATATACGGATATACTTGAAACCCAGACCCATAGTCTATAGGTAAGTCACAATGACCGTATACCCATGCTAGGGATTTAGTATGAATATTCCATGAATAACTCGCCCAGGATAACTCCATGAGTCTTATAGCTCTCATGAAATTCATCCAAGAAGTGTGTTCTTTAGGAAGTGTCATGAGAGAGATAGACGCATTGATAGATCTGAAGAGAGAACAGATGCACTCATTTTGGGATAACTCACACTTGAGTGGGGAAAGATAATGATACATGGATGAGGATCACTTCCAGGGCCTTGGCATATACTAAAACTTATTTGGATTCACCTGCTAATTATAGGATGGAAATTCTGTAGGATTGGTCACATCGATACCTAACTCTACCTAGGGTCACAAATGGGTAGAGGATCTAGTTCTGGGCCTCTCAGAGGGATTCTGACTCTGTCCAGAAAGTCCTACTGAAGGGATCATGCTCCTGTATATGGAAATGATATCTGAACTTTAGGGGAATGAGAAAATGGGGCACTAACCCAATAGAAACGTTTCCAAGGAATGGTGGAAAAGAAGATCAAGCTATGTATAGAAAGGTACACAGTGTATATAAATGTCACACGCCATGTCCTATGACCTCAGGTACTTCCCATGTATAACAACTTGTGTCGAAGAGCATGTCATGTTGAAATAGGTATAAAAATCGCATAAGAGCATCACACATCATGTCATACTATCTGGGGTCCACTCAGTGTAAGATGGTCATATGCCTGTACATGGCTTCAACCCTTGTTTTACAACCCGTGTACCGGTATATGGGGTAACCCGCATAACTGGTCTGGTATGGCCGTGTGGTGGAATACATGTTGTGTTCTCCACCCCATGTCAGTGTATCGTCTGAGATACGTGGTAAATCCCACATAAGGACCCACATGTTGTGTAATAGTTCTCAAACTCCCTGTCATCTCTTCCTGCATTGTGAAACCCTAGACTCCACCGAGCTAGCCACACACGTCATGTTCTTTAGAGAACATGTCATGTTCTTTAGGATTTTCCAGAACCGGTGCTCCTCCTCTGCACGCCTCCATAGATTCTTAAATCTTCATTCTAGAAATCTGCTCATCGCAAAACTGAAGGTTCAAGGTTGTCCTGCCATGGTAAAGATTATTCTGATGGTTTCAGGCCTCTGATCGGCCCTGAAAACATGTTTTGATCCTCTCTCATAAAGAAAAATTGAAGAACATTTTATTCTAAAACAATTTGATTCATCTACATATGTTATCATCATGCCTCTTTTATGTATTTACGATGTCGGATCTACGATTTAGGATCATTTCATTGTGAAATGGATGAGAAATGGTCTATTGTTCACAACCCCATGAAGAACGTGGGGTAAAAGGGGAAGAATAAAACCACACAATGAATTTAGCAATGAACCTCCACCGTCATTCTTAATGGGGTTGATCTTCTCTGTTTAGACGGATCAAACTAAGAAAATAAAATTAAATCAAAACATACGCAAATTAATTCCCCAAAATAAACCTAATAAAAAACCATCCCATAAGAAAAAATGATTCACGGGTTAACCTATTCATGGGTTGATCTGAATTCATCGTTTGAATCCAATAATAGGGAAGGAGTCTTGAAATAACAACCCCTATTAAATTATTTTTTATTCTAAAATTCCTTTAACATTATAAAACACTTTTACTAAAATAGATGACAATATGGAATTCCAAGAATTAATAGAATTATACAAATTATATATATAAATAGATTTCATAGAATCACCTTTATTAAAAGGTATAAATCCATTGATAGAACCCTCTAAAACATATGTACAAGTTGAAAAAATATATTTTATCATCTTATATTTATATTTGTAATAATTATTCCTTAATAAAATTATGAATCCCGTTATTTTTCACAAAATTAATGTGATCTAAATTAAATAGAGAAATTCATAATTAAAAGCTCCACAAAAAGAGGAATTTTTTACTCTGAACATAAAATAGTTCGTCATTTTCAAAGGGAACCTAAATTCTCTAGTACCACTTGAAAAGGGACATAAATGATTGGTGATAATTTACATAGAGGGTTGAATTAGTGAATTAACTTCATTTTATGATATTAAATCAAATAACCTTGGAAAGCTGTTAAAGTGAATGAAAATATCACTTAAAAAAACCACTTAAAACTCTAAGAAACATACACACTAGGCACAATATATTTTTACAATGTTTTTCATTAAAACAAATAGTTATTTCTATGGAATGATCTGTTAAAATATGTGGTCACGTGATCCACTTTTCATCATGGATTATAAGTGAGAATGGATTATCCTTCAACTAATGATACACAATGGGTCTCCCAACTAGTGTATAGTACTTCTATACAAACAAAGGTAAGTAATATGAAATAGTAACAAGAATATATTATTCACCAAACATAGACTCCCATAAAGTAATTCTTTTTCATTATCTTCTTTTTCTTTTACTTTTAGTCTTCTCCCTCTTCTTATTCTTTTCTATTCATTGCACACAATCATTATAATTACTCTTAAAACATTTTGGTCTCAATAATCTCCCTCATTTTTATCTCAATAGTTTTAGTTTCAATGCATGTAGAACTTTATTTATGGTTCCTTATTGTGTTATGTTGCGTGAATAAGTGTTATTTGAACCAAAGAAGCCATAAAATAATACCAATTTATGAGGTTATAAAACCAACATATAATAGATTTAAATATTACTAATTTTTTTAATTACATGATATTTTTTAATAGAATATATTTATTAGGTGGTTATAATATTTAACAAATACATCTAATGAATAATTTTTTTAATTAAACATTCACAAAAATGATAAAATCATATATCTTGTCTTTTAGTGGTTCAAGAACCATGTTCCAATGGATTAAAATTTATATTTGGACATTATCTTATTACTTACCAATTTAGGTAGATATTCATGTCAATTATATCAGGTATAACTTTTTTATACTTAAATGGAAAATATATTTCCAAATTTATCTAATGAATTATCCCAACTCTATTCATTTGGGAAATAAATGGATAGGGAAATAAAGTCAAGTGTAACACTAAGATTACATTATATATAGGCACCTCACAGCTATTTTCTCTCATATTATGATAATATTATATAAAATAATCCATGATTACTTATATTTTGTCACACAAACACATTTTGATGATTCATTTATTGATGATTATTCACTTTATAAGGAATTTATCCCATAGTATTTAGAGGATTTTTTTAAGGTGTTTTTATCTTTTATATGAATCCCAGGAACTCCCTTTATATATGAATATTTATATTAATTTAATTTATATATTTTATTTTTTTCTTTCAAATTAATAGGTTCTAGTAACTATTTGAACCAAAAAATATGTGCCATGCACTTTATCACGCAAGCCATGATACGATCCTCACTCAAATAATGCAATTCAAGTGTGGGTATAAAAGTATATCTTAGCATAAATAATATGTAAATGGTATCTCTATGAGAAATATGACTTCCCACTCATATAGGTAACTAGATTATCCAAAAATTCTTTCCCAATATAGTGATGTGGTGGTGAGAACCACCCATTTGGAATAGACTATGTATGAAATCCATTTTTGTTGAGAAGTGTTTCAATATCATAAAACCCATTTTTAGGATCTTATAGACACATTTTGGACTTGTATAATACTTTTTATAGAGTTTACTTATATTTATAGGGAAATTTAATTTCTTTAGATTTTATTTGATAGCTTGTTTAGCCAAAACTAACTCTCAGATCAAAAGTCATGGTTATTTGAAGTTCGAATTAGTTTTGAAAAAATTTGATCTCATGAATCAGTAAACTTCATGTGCACACACCATAATTTTAATGCATATACATCCTTACATCCAAACATACATGTGTGAACACTGATATGTTTCCATCTGGAAACTTCTTGAGAACCCAAATACATATCTAGGTGCGCTAAGTAGTTATAACCCATAGACGGGTTCCCAGGCCAGTGATTTTCTATAAAATTACATAAGGATATATACCTTAATCATTTTTTTGTAATAAAATTAGGCCAATAATATTTTATAATTAATTTTTATCATAAGGAATTAAATTTTATTTTATACCACTACTTTTTTCAATCATAAGGTGTGATAAATTTATATTATAATATGGTTGCATAGATAATTTGTAGTGTATGATTTCTATATAGTATAGAATATACCACGCAATTTTTTATGAATTTTTGGGCGTCAAAATGATAATTTTTATCCTTAAAAAATTTATTACACATAATCTATCATAAATGAATCATTTCATATAGTGTAGTGGTTGAGATTTCATTTCATTCATGAAAGGGTTATATTAATTGGCTAGGGAATTAACTCATATGTTATAACATATAAGTAAATGAAATCTCACATAAAGAGAGATCTTAGGGGATATATAAGGAGGCCTAATACCATGATATAGTGTAATAAATAATGTTCAATCCCTATCTAAAAATCCCTCAACCCCTAAGATCTCTTGCTTTTTCTACCTTTTCACTATGAGGTGTTAGTACATTATAGAGAGAAGAGGAGTATCGCCTGAATGTCTGGGGATTCATCCATCTAGTGGATAACTCCATAGGAGGGTTGAATTATAGATTTCTATATAATTTTTGTCATAAATAATTAGTGAAGAGTGATATAATGGACTTCTTTGACGAAGGGTACATTGATTTCTATATTTATCCAATTCAAATATGAATGGTTTTATCTTTTTATCATGGTTTGATCATTGTTTGGTTTTTTATTTTGTTTTTTTTTATGTTTAATAAATCTTTTTAGATCTCTTAAAAACCTAGAATTTGTATTAAAGCCTATTATGTGTTTATATTTTTAAAATCATGTTGAGAAATTAATGTTTTGAAAATCATATATCTTTTCATATCACTATCATAAAATAAAATACAAATTATTGTTCTAGTTAGATGAGTTTTAACTTGAGATATGAGATATCATAATTAGTGATTGAGTATAAATCTCACAAATTTATACTCTTTATAAAAAACAACTCTCAAATGTTGTATCATATGATTGTGCTACACTATGTTTTAAAAAAAGTGCATTGGGTCACCTTTACAACATCAAAGCGTATCATAAAATATGATATAATATAATAGAATACAATAGGGATATGAGTAATAAAAATAAATAGATATAAAATAAACTTTTTAATTGTCACTTCCAATTAGTCATATCTTATGACATCTGTAACATCCCAGGTAAATGAAGAATAAATAATTTTCATATTTATTAATATTTGAGAATTAAATATGAATTTTAATTAAAAGGGGTTGCTATGTTCGATAGCGTACCCGATACGCAACGATGAGTTTCTTTGAAACTTACGTAGCACACTAGTAATATAATAATATTATTTTAAATGTTAGTTAACAAGTAGCCGTTGTACTGGCGGGAATGAATAGAAATAACTAAAATATGAATAGATATGTTTTTAGATGTTTTTACATTTACCCAATAAAAGATAAAGGCTTAAAATACGGAAAGAGTTCAATTTTAGGCTTTTATACTCTAATTTTCACTAAAGGTTCACTTATCACCTTTTGACGGCGAACCGTCATTAAATATAGTTTTGATCACTCTTATACTTTCTATTGGACCAAATAAAACTCTTATTAAGAATCGGGACATCAAATTTTACTTTGTGTAATTTTTGGTACCTTTCTGATAAAGTTCATTTTTTTTATGAATAGTGTAAAATGTTGTATTTTACATCAAAACTGCTTTTTAATCTAATTTATTTATATGATTAGATTATCTTTTGAATTGGTCTTAATGTGTAATATGAATATATTTTTACCATTTTATCCAATGGTGGTCATTGGAATCGATTTCGATTTGAAATTAGACTTAAACTGGTGTCAATCTTTTGATACTTATTGTTTTGTAAAAACACGCTATTTGCTCTGGCAGCGGGAATTGATTATTAAATTAATTAATGTGATTTATATGTTTTGAATTTTGTAAAATGGACTTCATTTTTGAATTCGGAATATCAAATATAGCTTAGGGTGAATTTTTGGTAATTTTCTGAAAAACTTCAATTTTTGATGAATAGTGAAACCACTAAGTGGTAATCAAGCAAACTGATTTTTCAGTTAAATGAAAGTTTACCACTAATGTGTATTGAATTTTGAAAATCCGACATACATGGTTGTTATTAAGAAGTAAAATGTGGTTCAATGAGATTAAAATAATTTTTTGGTGAATAGTAACTTATTAAGTTTTTAATCGCGATTAGTGGTAATTAGTGTAGTTTAAGGAATAAATAATGCTTTAATAATATAAAATGACCTAGACACATGTCCCAACCTTATTGGTTGTGTCATGGCCGACCAAGACAAGCCCTTTACTAACTTGGGGACCCCATGGATCCACTTTTGTTGGAAAATGACATAAATTACTTTTTATTTAATGTTAAAGTGAAAATGACACAAACATAATATGTTTTGCGAAAACAATTTTTAATTGGGGTTATACAAGTCCAGATTTTGATTATAAATATTCAATGGAAAGCTAAAAAGATTTCCTACATCATAGTAATTTTTTTATAATTTTTAGACATTAAATAAATTTAATTATTTATGACATAATAATGATGCAGCGATGACATCATTATTTGACGATTTAAATAAAATGGAAAGATAATATAACATCTATGAACTACACATGGAAAAAACCAATTGGATGAGTGGATTTCGATGCCTTATAACCTTATCCACGAATTATATAAATGTGGGACCTTTTAAAACCGAAACACATTTTCAAATAATGTAATATTTCTTTACTTTCCAAAAGTGCCCCTCCTCTCCTCTTATAAAAGGCCCCCACCTCTACCTCATTTCACACCTCTTCAAGCCTTTGGCTCGGCCAACCCCTGCCCATTTGCTCTCTCCACATCCCTCTCCTCATCCTAGAGTATTCCCTTTGGGCAGAATCCTTTCAAAGGAAGCCTTTAGGCTCAAATCAAAAGGAGTTACACTTTTTAAAGGTAATTGTTTCTCTCATGTTCATTTGTTTTATTTTGCTTCTCCAACCCCCTAAACTCTTTTTATTTACTTATTTTGTAACAACACCAGTATCTTCAATATACTAGGATGTTGTTATAAGATTTATTTGAGCTAAACTCTCACACAACTACATCAAATGGTTAAAGAACATAAGGTTTCCGTGGATGGCGAAATTCTGCCTCCTGAAACGATGATTGTTCAACACTCATTTAACACCTTCAAAGGTGGCCATTATGATGCCATTATTTTTATATATGATATATAATATGTTTATGTTTTCTTTAAGCTTCTGTTTTTTTTCATTTTTGGCATACCTTTATGGTTTCCATTATGGGTAAAACACGATATCTTCATTTTAGGAAGTGTGGACTACCGCCCCCTAAAAGTGATTTGATTCGTTAATACCATATGTGGGATGTGTAAAGGATAACGTTAATGATATTATATATGTTATTATACTGGAATTATAATATACCTATATATAATTATCATTTTTTTCCATTAAAGTATGAGATAGAAATGAAAGTAGCGTTCATGCGTACGTACGGACTACCGTCTCCATGAACGGTGCATTTCATTTCTTATCCCCAAATGTAATGTATTATTAAAAGTACATGTATATAATGGATATATATAATTAATGATATATCTAAATGATGAATATAATTCTGGAATTAAAATATACATACCTCTCATTTAGTTTTAATTCCATTAATATGACAAAGAAATGAAAGTAGCGTTCATGCGTACGTACGGCTTACCGTCTCCATGAACGGTGCATTTCATTTCTTACCTCTAAATGTGATGTAATATTATAAATGAATGTATGTACTGGATATATATGACATATATGATATCTACATCATGAATACCATTCTGGATATAATGAACCTTTGACCAAATTAACAACATGTAAGTGTAAGAAGTCTATTTTTGACTTAAGAACCAAATACCGACAAAATGAACATTATTAACTTAAATGATTACATGATGTTCATAACATGGTATAAAAGGAATAATGAACTTGAAAAAGATTCATAAGCAAGTAGAGATTAACTCAAGTTTATTATTCAGGAGTTTAAAGAACGGTCGGGTCAAGTCGGATACGAGGTATGGGAACTTCTTAACCCAATTTCCATTCTTTGGGTTAATCTCCTACTTCCAAATTATGTCATTATATTATTATGTCGTATCTTGTATTTGTACTTTATTTATGTGTACTTATAGTGAATACACATAATTTATCTATTTTATTTTAAAAATTATCTTTGTATGGGACTTCGTCTCAATCTCCTTTCATTGAGGCATATTTTATTTTATACACAACTTTCTTTCATATGGTGTATAAACCCCTTTGACTTTTACGGAATCTTTTTACGAAGCGTTTACTAAACGACAAAAGGGAATGTTTTTTTTTCGTACGTATGCGGCGACAACGACTTCTCCGTCGTCGTAACCGTTATTTGAGTTTTGGCTTCCTCTACAAGCCATACCTTCTTTTTTAAAAGAAAAATAAATACCATGTTTTACTTTGGTATTGAAAATGGTTTTCATAACGTTTTTATTATATCAATGTGTTGTATTGATATCTCGTGATTGAAATGTGGAAATGTTATGTTTCCTTTATGCATGTTTTATGTGATATGATTATGTTATGGTTCTTGGGCATTATTATGAAGACGGGTGGTTCCGTGATAAACTAAGGGCGGGTGAGCCCGTTATAGCTCTCCAATGCATTGGGTAACGCGAAGGAGTGAAACGTTAAGGTTTCTCCGAAGAGATTTTAGGGAATATACTGTGAGGGGTATTCCAAACGTAACCAAGAGGGTTACTCCCTACGTAAGAATGTTATGAATGCCTCAAGTTACCTTTATGTCTTATGATTTCTATGATTTATTCATGATTTTATGAGGTATTCTAAAGTGCCTATGTTTTATGGGTAAAGTATGATTTCATTCATATGTATATATGAACTCATGTTTCCTTTCCATGTTTTTTTTTATAACCCATACTGAGTTTTTATGCTCATCCCAAGTTTTTGAAATGTTTTTCACAGGTCAAGGGAAAGGTACATGATAAGATGATAGAGTCAAGGATGTGTCAAGAAATAATCCATGTTTTATTTTAAATGTGTTTCCATTGATGGGAATGAAGAATACTATCTTTATGTAACCACTTTGTTTATATGTGGAATGTAATGCAAGTTTTATGATCTAATTCTCTAAAACTCTAAACCTGAAAAGATCCTCAACGTGTAATCTTGTAATAACTCAAGATTAAGTAAGGATTAAGGCTGGGGCCTTATAGTTGGTATCAAAGGTCGGTTTAGACAACTTTAGGAGTTAGAAAAGTGTTAAATTATAATATGATTTAAATGATATAGCATTTACAGATTACCATGTTGCTTCGCCTAAGATATTTCGGTGTTCAGAATGGTTTTCCGCAGAGGAAACAAAGCATCTATGTTGGGACGACATCAGGAGGAAGACAACCTTCCAAATCAGCAACCTGAGATGGTCGGAATCGGAACTGAACAGTTTGTTGCAGTAATGGCACAGTTGACTCAGGCTATAAATGGTGGTGGTAACCATGCACGAGATCAGCCAGATCAACCGCAGAGGAACATGTCAGTGGTGGAACATTTCATGAGGCAACATCCACCATCATTCAGAGGATCATCTGACCCTGTGCAAGCTGAAGGGTGGATTAAATCACTGGAGAAGATTTTTGATGTCATGGGATGTTCAGACAATCAAAAGGTTAGTCTTGCTATTTATCGTTTGGAGGGTGAGGCAGATCAGTGGTGGTCTATGGTTAAAAATATCAGGGACTCTGATAAGATTGATGCTCTTGACTGGGATGAATTCAAAGGTATGTTTCTTGAGAAGTATTTTCCTAAGGCTGTTTGACTTAGGATGGAAAAGCAATTCTTGGAATTGAGGCAAGAGGAAGACTCAGTGGCTGCCTATGAAGAAAGGTTCACTCGATTGGCAAGGTATGCTCCCAATTTTATCCGGGACCTTGATAGTAAAATCAATCGTTTTTACTCAGGATTAAAGCCAAAATATCGAAGGGCATTAGCTTCTCGTGAGTTTAAAAGTTATGAAAAGCTTGTTCGATGTGCTGAGAAGGTGGAAATGGAGTTTGCCGATGACCAAGTTTTCTATAACAACCAGCAGAAGAAGAGACCGAGGTGGCAGGAGAAAGGTAAGAATTCTTCAAAAAAATCTGATGGTAAGAGAACTAAGTTTCCAGTTTGTGATAAATGTGGCAAAAGGCATGCTGGGGAATGTCTTCTGAATTCTGGAAAGTGCTACCGATGTGGTAAGATGGGACATAAGGCTCGTGATTGCACTGAAAAGGATCAAGGTGAAGGTAAGAATAAATTTGATTTACAGTTAGTGAAATGTTATAAGTGCAATGAGATGGGTCACTATGCAAACGAGTGTCCGACAAGGAGCTTGAGTGATGGGAAGCAGTTAGACTACAAGCAGAAAGGGGTGGCGAAATCCTTTGCAACTACTTCAGCAGATGTTGGGCCATCGAATGAAGTGGTATCAGCTCCAGGGAGCTCAGTATTTTTCGAAGATTGACTTGAGGTCGGGGTACCATCAGTTGAAAGTAAAAGAAGCAGATGTTCCGAAGATTGTGTTCCGTACTAGATATGTCCATTATGAATTTGTAGTTATGCCTTTGGGGTTAACCAATGCACCTGTTGTATTCACGGACCTTATGAATAACATTTTCCATGAGTTCTTGGATAAGTTTGTGTTTGTGTTTTGAGGTTTGTGAAGAGGTTATGTGTGCCTTGTGATTCACAGTTGAAGAGAGAGTTGTTATGTGAAGCTCATAGTTCTCCGTTTTCAGTTCATCCGGGAAGTACTAAGATGTATAGAGATCTGCGGGAGTATTACTGGTGGGATGGAATGAAAAGAGATATTGCTGATTTTACTGTGAAGTGTTTGACTTGTCAACAGGTTAAAGCTGAGCGGCAGTTACCTAAAGGGATGCTTCAGCCTTTACCAGTGCCAGAGTGGAAATGGGAGAATATATCCATGGACTTTGTTGTTGGATTACCGAAGACATCTCGAGGTAATAATGCAATCTGGGTTATTGTTGATCGCTTGACCAAATCTGCTCATTTCCTTGCTATACGAGATACTTTCTCTCTTGATCAACTTTCCCGTTTGTATCTTAAAGAGATAGTCAGGTTACATGGAGTTCCTCTCTCCATTGTATCGGATCGTGATCCCAGGTTTACTTCCAACTTTTGGAAAGGCCTTCAGAAGTCGTTGGGTACTGAATTAAATTTTAGTACAGCTTTTCATCCTCAATCAGATGGGCAGTCAGAACGAACAATTCAGACATTGGAGGATATGCTACGAGCTTGTTCTATGTATTATCAGGGAAGTTGGGACCAACATCTTTCTTTGGTTGAGTTTTCATATAATAACAGTTTTCATTCCAGTATACAGATGGCACCATTTCAGGCATTATATGGGAAGCGGTGTCGAACTCCAGCTTTCTGGGATGAAGTGGGTGAAAGGAAGTTGATGGGACCAGAATTGGTAGAAGAGATGGCAGAAAAAGTTCAGCTGATTCAGAAGCACATGAGAACAGCTCAGAGCAGGCAGAAGAGTTATGCGGATAACCGGAGGAAGGATCTATCTTTCGAGGTAGGTGATCATGTTTTTCTCAAGGTTTCTCCTTGGAAAAGTGTGATGAGATTTGGTAAGAAAGGAAAGTTGAGTCCAAGGTTCATTGGACCATACGAAATTCTGGAAAGAGTTGGATCAGTTGCATACCGAGTGGCTTTACCTCCGAGTTTATCTCAGGTACACAATGTTTTTCACGTTTCGATGTTGAGAAAGTATATGCCAGATCCATCTCATGTTTTGAGCCCAGAGGTAGTTCAGCTGGAAGAGAACCTATCTTATGAGGAACAACCGGTCCAGATTCTTGACCACAGGGAGCAAGTGTTACGGAATAAGGTGATTAAGCAGGTAAAGGTTTTGTGGAAAAACCACATGATTGAAGAGGCAACATGGGAATCTGAAAATGCTATGAGGGTTAAATACCCCCACTTATTTTGATAAGTGAATAAAATTGCGAGGACGCAATTCCCAAAAGGGGGGAAGGATGTAACATCCCAGGTAAATGAAGAATAAATAATTTTCATATTTATTAATATTTGAGAATTAAATATGAATTTTAATTAAAAGGGGTTGCTATGTTCGATAGCGTACCCGATACGCAACGATGAGTTTCTTTGAAACTTACGTAGCACACTAGTAATATAATAATATTATTTTAAATGTTAGTTAACAAGTAGCCGTTGTACTGGCGGGAATGAATAGAAATAACTAAAATATGAATAGATATGTTTTTAGATGTTTTTACATTTACCCAATAAAAGATAAAGGCTTAAAATACGGAAAGAGTTCAATTTTAGGCTTTTATACTCTAATTTTCACTAAAGGTTCACTTATCACCTTTTGACGGCGAACCGTCATTAAATATAGTTTTGATCACTCTTATACTTTCTATTGGACCAAATAAAACTCTTATTAAGAATCGGGACATCAAATTTTACTTTGTGTAATTTTTGGTACCTTTCTGATAAAGTTCATTTTTTTTATGAATAGTGTAAAATGTTGTATTTTACATCAAAACTGCTTTTTAATCTAATTTATTTATATGATTAGATTATCTTTTGAATTGGTCTTAATGTGTAATATGAATATATTTTTACCATTTTATCCAATGGTGGTCATTGGAATCGATTTCGATTTGAAATTAGACTTAAACTGGTGTCAATCTTTTGATACTTATTGTTTTGTAAAAACACGCTATTTGCTCTGGCAGCGGGAATTGATTATTAAATTAATTAATGTGATTTATATGTTTTGAATTTTGTAAAATGGACTTCATTTTTGAATTCGGAATATCAAATATAGCTTAGGGTGAATTTTTGGTAATTTTCTGAAAAACTTCAATTTTTGATGAATAGTGAAACCACTAAGTGGTAATCAAGCAAACTGATTTTTCAGTTAAATGAAAGTTTACCACTAATGTGTATTGAATTTTGAAAATCCGACATACATGGTTGTTATTAAGAAGTAAAATGTGGTTCAATGAGATTAAAATAATTTTTTGGTGAATAGTAACTTATTAAGTTTTTAATCGCGATTAGTGGTAATTAGTGTAGTTTAAGGAATAAATAATGCTTTAATAATATAAAATGACCTAGACACATGTCCCAACCTTATTGGTTGTGTCATGGCCGACCAAGACAAGCCCTTTACTAACTTGGGGACCCCATGGATCCACTTTTGTTGGAAAATGACATAAATTACTTTTTATTTAATGTTAAAGTGAAAATGACACAAACATAATATGTTTTGCGAAAACAATTTTTAATTGGGGTTATACAAGTCCAGATTTTGATTATAAATATTCAATGGAAAGCTAAAAAGATTTCCTACATCATAGTAATTTTTTTATAATTTTTAGACATTAAATAAATTTAATTATTTATGACATAATAATGATGCAGCGATGACATCATTATTTGACGATTTAAATAAAATGGAAAGATAATATAACATCTATGAACTACACATGGAAAAAACCAATTGGATGAGTGGATTTCGATGCCTTATAACCTTATCCACGAATTATATAAATGTGGGACCTTTTAAAACCGAAACACATTTTCAAATAATGTAATATTTCTTTACTTTCCAAAAGTGCCCCTCCTCTCCTCTTATAAAAGGCCCCCACCTCTACCTCATTTCACACCTCTTCAAGCCTTTGGCTCGGCCAACCCCTGCCCATTTGCTCTCTCCACATCCCTCTCCTCATCCTAGAGGATTCCCTTTGGGCAGAATCCTTTCAAAGGAAGCCTTTAGGCTCAAATCAAAAGGAGTTACACTTTTTAAAGGTAATTGTTTCTCTCATGTTCATTTGTTTTATTTTGCTTCTCCAACCCCCTAAACTCTTTTTATTTACTTATTTTGTAACAACACCAGTATCTTAAATATACTAGGATGTTGTTATAAGATTTATTTGAGCTAAACTCTCACACAACTACATCAAATGGTTAAAGAACATAAGGTTTCCGTGGATGGCGAAATTCTGCCTCCTGAAACGATGATTGTTCAACACTCATTTAACACCTTCAAAGGTGGCCATTATGATGCCATTATTTTTATATATGATATATAATATGTTTATGTTTTCTTTAAGCTTCTGTTTTTTTTCATTTTTGGCATACCTTTATGGTTTCCATTATGGGTAAAACACGATATCTTCATTTTAGGAAGTGTGGACTACCGCCCCCTAAAAGTGATTTGATTCGTTAATACCATATGGGGGATGTGTAAAGGATAACGTTAATGATATTATATATGTTATTATACTGGAATTATAATATACCTATATATAATTATCATTTTTTTCCATTAAAGTATGAGATAGAAATGAAAGTAGCGTTCATGCGTACGTACGGACTACCGTCTCCATGAACGGTGCATTTCATTTCTTATCCCCAAATGTAATGTATTATTAAAAGTACATGTATATAATGGATATATATAATTAATGATATATCTAAATGATGAATATAATTCTGGAATTAAAATATACATACCTCTCATTTAGTTTTAATTCCATTAATATGACAAAGAAATGAAAGTAGTGTTCATGCGTACGTACGGCTTACCGTCTCCATGAACGGTGCATTTCATTTCTTACCTCTAAATGTGATGTAATATTATAAATGAATGTATGTACTGGATATATATGACATATATGATATCTACATCATGAATACCATTCTGGATATAATGAACCTTTGACCAAATTAACAACATGTAAGTGTAAGAAGTCTATTTTTGACTTAAGAACCAAATACCGACAAAATGAACATTATTAACTTAAATGATTACATGATGTTCATAACATGGTATAAAAGGAATAATGAACTTGAAAAAGATTCATAAGCAAGTAGAGATTAACTCAAGTTTATTATTCAGGAGTTTAAAGAACGGTCGGGTCAAGTCGGATACGAGGTATGGGAACTTCTTAACCCAATTTCCATTCTTTGGGTTAATCTCCTACTTCCAAATTATGTCATTATATTATTATGTCGTATCTTGTATTTGTACTTTATTTATGTGTACTTATAGTGAATACACATAATTTATCTATTTTATTTTAAAAATTATCTTTGTATGGGACTTCGTCTCAATCTCCTTTCATTGAGGCATATTTTATTTTATACACAACTTTCTTTCATATGGTGTATAAACCCCTTTGACTTTTACGGAATCTTTTTACGAAGCGTTTACTAAACGACAAAAGGGAATGTTTTTTTTTCGTACGTATGCGGCGACAACGACTTCTCCGTCGTCGTAACCGTTATTTGAGTTTTGGCTTCCTCTACAAGCCATACCTTCTTTTTTAAAAGAAAAATAAATACCATGTTTTACTTTGGTATTGAAAATGGTTTTCATAACGTTTTTATTATATCAATGTGTTGTATTGATATCTCGTGATTGAAATGTGGAAATGTTATGTTTCCTTTATGCATGTTTTATGTGATATGATTATGTTATGGTTCTTGGGCATTATTATGAAGACGGGTGGTTCCGTGATAAACTAAGGGCGGGTGAGCCCGTTATAGCTCTCCAATGCATTGGGTAACGCGAAGGAGTGAAACGTTAAGGTTTCTCCGAAGAGATTTTAGGGAATATACTGTGAGGGGTATTCCAAACGTAACCAAGAGGGTTACTCCCTACGTAAGAATGTTATGAATGCCTCAAGTTACCTTTATGTCTTATGATTTCTATGATTTATTCATGATTTTATGAGGTATTCTAAAGTGCCTATGTTTTATGGGTAAAGTATGATTTCATTCATATGTATATATGAACTCATGTTTCCTTTCCATGTTTTTTTTTATAACCCATACTGAGTTTTTATGCTCATCCCAAGTTTTTGAAATGTTTTTCACAGGTCAAGGGAAAGGTACATGATAAGATGATAGAGTCAAGGATGTGTCAAGAAATAATCCATGTTTTATTTTAAATGTGTTTCCATTGATGGGAATGAAGAATACTATCTTTATGTAACCACTTTGTTTATATGTGGAATGTAATGCAAGTTTTATGATCTAATTCTCTAAAACTCTAAACCTGAAAAGATCCTCAACGTGTAATCTTGTAATAACTCAAGATTAAGTAAGGATTAAGGCTGGGGCCTTATAACATCACTTGAATCATAAAATAAAATTAGTATAAGAATTTTCATTTTTATTTAAAATCAATTATGAATCGAATTATAATATTAATATATTGTTTGTAAATAATGATAAAAATTATTGTAGGGATATTTATTAATTTATAATTGTTTATAAATTAATTAATTATAATTAGTTTATAGTCAATTGAATAATTTTTTAAAAAAAATATTAATAAATATTCTACAATATTAAATTTTACTATTGAAATACCTTTTTCAAAATTATATGGAATGTATTATGACTTGGAAATAAATTGTTTATTTAGAAATGGTAAGGGTAATTTATAAATTACAAAAATAAGGCTGAATATAAATTATTTATATTTTAAGATTATTAATTGTTTATAACACCAAATTTGAATCATTAAAACTAAGGGCCTTATTCATGGTATTATTCAAACCATATCCGAAGAAGTTTTCATTTTTTTATGATCAAGGTATAAATAATTTTATGTGATATTTATATTATATAAAACATTTATACAATTTAAATTACATTATAAAATTTTTATAATTTATAAAATATCTTATATTTAATGGAAAGTTCATATAATGAATAATATGAAGGATTTAATATTATTAAATGAATATAATTTTTTTATATTCAAGATTATAGAATTTACATCTTGAATAGATAAATTATATATTATTTATAATTATATTTTATTTATGAATTGTTCAGAAATTTTTATCATAAGCTTAAATATATGAATTGTTCATTTATTTAAAAATTTATTCCCTTATTTATTATTAATGGATATAAATATTTTATATTGTGAATATGTGTATTATTTAGTTTAAACTATTAAACTACTTTTATATATTATCATACATGCATCTAGGATGTAATGTTTTAGTTATCATAATGGCTTTAATTTCCATCTACCCTGACATTGGTTTGTAATTATATTTATTATTCTTGATTTTATTAGTGTAATATAGTTTATACATATTAGGTATTATATTTATGATGAATTTGAAACTCTCTGGAGTAAAATATCCTGAGGTTAAGGGAATTTAGGTTGGACTTCCCACTGGCCTGGAGACTTATGTCATATTCTAGAAGGGTGTGGTTGGATAGCTATGGATCTAGTCTTACACATGTGGAAATTTATAATTTCATATATTTCTAAACCTTTATAAGAAAAGTTCATGTATCTTATGAATTTGATGTATTTGGATATGTATAAGTATTTTTGGTTTCTACTTTTGGGTGAGTAATATAAAATTTGGGTTGTGTAAAGAATTACACATCAATATAGTTTGAAAATATGGATTTTTGGAATGAATATGATTCCAAACTAAATCATTAGAAGAATGAATAAATAAATGGAATAACATGAGATAATATAGTGATATTAAATCCTCATCAAATACTGAGTGTGAGATTACTTTCAAGGCGGCATATATCACCACCTTGATCATCTAACAGGGTAGGTCATGCTATATCTAGCTGCCCTATATTATCCTGTATAAGGAAAGAAAGTAATGATGTAAAATTCATAGTTAGTTTCCTTGTTATTAAAGTTTTACTTAAGTTACACTAATACAGGAAAACATAACGATTAAGATACCATAGGGTTAGATTTTATTTATCTATTTTATGGATTTGGAAAACAGTTACAACTCAACTTGTTTTCCGAACTAGTTTGAAGACAGAGACTTGAGAGGGGGTAAATTGAGTCCCTTAAATAATTTAACTAATTTTAAAATTTATAATTAAATTATTTAGAATTTATTCTTCCTTTTTAAGTGATTAGTGAAATATAAATACAAATAAAAAAAGATAAATACATGTAAGTTTTTTATAGTGGTTTGGGGATATAATAACATCCATTAGTCCACTCAACCAACACACAATGAAATCACAGTGATATCTATTAAAACTATTTCCTATGGATGTACCTATTGAATGAAATAAGTTATCACTTATTATAACAAGGATTTTATCGAGACTTCATATCCTTTTACCAAGGACCCTATAAATAGTATAAATAGGTGATAACTTATCTATAGTTGAGTATAATAAGTTGACACTCAATCCACAACTGAGTAAAAGTATTTGATGCTTAGGTAGAAATATATTATACATAGATATGGAATATATTTATCACATAGTTTCAATTACAGTAACATATATTAGATAGATCTTCCACTAAAAAAAATTCTTTAGGGTATAATAGTTTTGAAGTAACCCTTTAAAAAATTATCTTCACTAAATATAGTAGCAACAAAAAACAATATTCAAGTTAGCAAATGATTCCTCATTCTCGTTTTTCTCATTATTCCTTGAGTAAGAAATAGTAAATGGATAATGAGTAAATAGAATATTTTTATACTCTCTTTCTCCATTGATTTTCTATCTCGCTACTAGAGAAAACATTTTCTATATATCAATATATCATATATGTTTTTTAATAAACTTATTCCACCTTTCAAGAAATAATATATACACATAATATAGAAATAAAGATATTAATTGTGATCTTACTTATTTGATAATAATAATATTTATAAAAAATAAAGTAAGTAAGATTCATTTCATAATTCCTTGAATATATAATATTCATTGTAGTCTTCTTTCTTGAAAATAAAATTTCAAATTATACTGGGTCAAAAAATTTAAACATATATGATATGAATTCAAAAATATATTCCCATAAATCATAATCTTTAAATCATTTGAATATTTCCTTCTAAAAATATCTCCATAATTCGGACACTTTAAATCCTCCAAATTTTAACCGCAATATTTGAAATAATTTCCTGATAAAAATATCAGTATGTTAGATTAATTCTCCACTTTTCAGTATATATAAAATTAACTCAACACTTTACTAAATCGAAGACTCTCCACTTATAAAAATATCATTATATTTGGAATATTATTATTGGATATCACCATTATTTTCAAATTACATCTTGAAACATAATGTATGTTTATGAAAGTGGAAACATTGATACTACTTACATCATAAGTTGGATTTATAAAATCTGCATTTATGAATTTCTCCATGATACATTATATTGATCAATGTCAACATATAAGACCCGTAATATTTAATCCTTATACACATAATTGTTGTGATATGGATAAGGTAATGTACGTTTAGGAAGAAATCCTTGCTACATTATGTTGATCGATGAATGCTTGGTCGAGAAATGCTTTAGCTTGTCGACCTAAATCCACTCATTTATTCTGAAAATGAAAATAGAATAATTCATTTTTAAATTACTTAATTACTTAAAGGAATTATATGAAGTATATTTACCATCATCTTACCCTTGGAATATTTCATTATCTATAGATGAACTATTTCTAAATGCTTTCTGGTGTACCTTTTTTTCTAAAGGTTTATTTGTCTAAATTAATGTGTATATAAATCAATGATACTTAAGTAGTTTATCTCTACTGAGTCTAAATACCATATTGGGTATATCCTTGATGTCTAATTTTAGTTTTACTTGAAAAAGAATTATCTTTCCAAAACTGGGTAAAAAATTCTTATATTTTATATTCATCAAGTATTTCTAATGATTCATGTACCACTAACTATTTATTGAATATGATACACCACAAAAAACATTAATTCCTTAACTTTGAATAATTTCTCCTTATGTCCAACGGACACATGATAGAATTTTTTTGGTTATACTCAATAATAGTTTCACTTGGATCATTAACCTATCAATTATAAATTATGTGTTTCTCACCAATGACTTTGGAATCACCCTTTCTCAGCCTCTTGGAGAATACACATTACTTATTGTAATGTTTCTATACTTACTTGGTTACTGTATTTCGATACACATATGTGATAAAAATATTGTATTTAATGCCTAAGAAGTATTTAATAAAGAATACTTATAATTGATGAATATTTACTGAAGAAGAAGTGGGTACTTTCATATTCAATTTAGTTCATTGTATTTATCTTCCATAGAATTTATTTCATGTTATGTGAAGAAAATAACCACCAATTTAACACCTCTTTATTTTATGGATATTACAAAGGTGCCTTTGGAATTGGTCTTCCTATTGGCCTTATCATCTTTTATTTCAACCTATTCACTATAAATATTAAATATTAATCTATATTAAATATTCTTATTGATTGGAAAATTTTACCTAAAATGTAAAGAAGCATTTACACATGGCCAGTGTAGCTAACACCCATTTATTAATCATGATGTATTTATTGTAAAACCTTTTTAGAAAGATTCATGATATCTTAGTTGAGATTCCTTGATCATGAATGTATAAAATAATATATTTACATTATTAAAAATTCAATCTCCATTGTCCATGTGATTTTTATGTTGATATTATCCATAGATGTTCATTGAACTCAAGTTGTTGATTGAATGTCATATGAAGATCACACTTTTTGTGTGAGTTTTATTCTAAAAAATGATTTTCATTTATTTTTAATTTTTATTAATTAAATAAAAAAATTATTGATATTAATATATTGAATATGTTATAAATAAGAAGCATTTGAAAATTTCATTGGAAATATCCATGCCTGGAAGTAAGGTAGTTATAGCTCAAATGCATGAATGAAGATGAAATAAATTCATCAAGTATTATTATCTCAGGAAATGAGAAATTTATTTTGAATAATTTGAGTTTAATTATGATGATTGATGAGTCATTATTAATGAATCAAACATGTGATTGTAGTTTGGAGAAGCATGCTTGTTATAAAATTTATGAAAGTTTACATAAGTAATTTCCTTAAGAATTTTGAGAACTCAAACAGATGAAGATGGAAATTATGATCAGACAAAGCCCAATATACTGAGGTGATAAGACCAAGTCAATTGGACTAAGGTAATCAGACCATGTGTTTTGAGTAGCACCATCAGACCAAGTTCCCAATGGACAAATTTTTATAAATTTACCATAGATTCCATCAAATGGAAAATTCCAAAGTCATCTAATATAGTCTATAAGATAGAAAAATATATAAATTCTAACTAAAAAGAAATTTTGGGTAACCAAAGAATGAACATTCACAATAATAATGAAAAAATGTGAACAAAATGATTTTATTAGACAATAGATGAAAATAAATGTTTAAATGATAACATTCATGGTTATATCATACATATAATTATTATAAAAATTATATCAAACATTTATAAGTGATGTTTTACTCATTGATCAATCATCGCAATTCCATGTGTCTATAATTCAATCTGAAATTTAGAATAAGGAAATATTCTATGAAAGAGAGTTCAGTCAGATTAGGTCCAAATGAGAGATTCAAGAGTGACTATGAAATGTTCAAGTCATAAATATATTAATTTTTTTGGTGGAACTCAGTGTAACTATGGTTCCTTAATATTGTGAAGTGTTGATAGAAGTTAAATGAAAAATTTTATGAAGTCCATTGAATAATCTTATACAAAGATCAAGATGAGAACTTAAAAAGATGTGAAGAAAAAAACAAAGTAAGCTACTGATAGGTTGTAGCTAATGAAATAAATTTGGAAGTCTGATGCATAAACTTGGTGAGTTAGTCAATAGGATTCATCGATCAAAAGAAAATCTTCTTATGTAAACAATTCAAAAATATGTACTTTTGTAAGGTATAGGATATGAAGAATCTAAAGTGAATGAATGAATAAAGTGTAGCTGATAAAGGTTTCCAAATTCTCAAACAAAATTTTCCTTATAATAGTTATAGGAAATATATGGAGATCATCATTCATAGGTTAAAGAGGCCTCTAATTAGTTGCTTAATATAGAATTTTCTATATAAATTCATCAGATATAAGATTTCAAGTGATGTTCATTGGACTGAAGTATCTAAGAAGTTTCATCAGACAGTTTTCTCTGATTGAAGATTCGTCATACTAAAGTTTTTGAGCATTGGTATCATATAGATTATTAAGAATTAAGAATAAAGGTTGTGCATCCACTAAATGAATTTTTAAAGGATATTCATACAAATAGCCTCAAATGAGGTACATTGGTCAATTATTTTCAAACCAAATAAATAGATGAAGGTTTATGAATCATGTCCTCATTCATAAAAATAATCTAGTAAATGATTTTGAGAAGTTCCTATAAAGTCTTGAAGGAACATTGAATGAAGTCTTTCCGAATAAAATACTTATTAATAATTTTTTAGGAACAAAATGTTTTAAGGCCCTTAAAAAAATTAAAAGTCGTTATTTATGGTGATGTTGATCTAGATGTTCAATGTGTCAATAATCATGAAGGGAAGATTGTGATTCTAGTAGATATTTCATGAGAGATGAATAATAATATTGACACTAAGATCTAAGTAAGTTCCCTATAAAGATTAATTGAATGATATATTTTTTGAAGTTTGAATATGGAAAAATGAAGGAATAATCGAGCAGGAGATTCAAATTTAGAAGTGGGATTTTTAAATTTGATTTTTAACCTTTCCCTAAGTTTTTGAAAGAACCTTAACTATATAAATTGGGTTGGTAAATCAAGATTTCATGTGAATTTATTTGTTTCTATGTGAATCCACATAGAATTGAAGATCTAATCAAATGAGGAAGTAAATTGCAGTTTTGCATTATTTAGAAGAATTGAAACTCCTTAAAGAAGTACCAAACATGATGCTTGAGATATATTTTCATATAGTTCAATGTATCATTAAAACAGGTACTGGATAGAGTAGAGGGTACCATATCGAGATAAAGCACTGGAAAGAGAAATAGTGCACTGAATGAAGAAGGAACCACCCAGACACTAGGAAGAGTTTTCATATCAATTTGTGATCGGATGAATATGGATTATAATAATTTATCAGATATGTAGCTTCCAAATATAGGAAAATATATTTTATGGATACGTATCACTAGAATAATAGGTACCAAATGATCAAGAAGAGAAAAAAGGGAATAGCCAGAAATATGACAAAGATTTCTTCTATATTGGAAATTAGATGAATATAAAGAATAAGAAAAGATCGAAAAAAAATATCACTTATAGAACCATCGGTGGAACAACATCCTTATACAAATAAGATTATCCTAAAAAGATATAACAAAGTATTGGATATACAGGTTCCATATGAAATAAGAATAAGTAGAAGAGTTTTTTTCTATTATTGTGCAAGTAATAAGTGAAGAACAAGGAAGTGTATAACAATATAACACTATGACATCCATAGATTCCACACCAGGTTTAATACTTTCTTGGAGTTATAAAGTTACATGTAAGAATTTAGTGACAATAAAAATAAGCATTATAAAGAACTAATGAGGATCTGAATTTTGGATGATGACATAAACAATCCAAGAATTCATGATTATTTTCATCCCTTATTATAAAGTGTAGGTGCCAGAACTTTGGATAAATTTTTTTTCTATCCAATCTACTGTAATAGGTATCAAATTATAGTGGAGAGTCTATTTAATAGTTGTGAATATACATAGTAAGGGATTGATTCTCTTAATAAGTAGTTAACCTTTTAAAAATATTGGGTTTTATCTTTTACTTGCTTTCAGATATTTTCATATGATAAGAAAAAGAGAATAGAAGAATCAATATCCTAATAGGTATAAGAGGTAAATTAATTAAAATTTATAATTGGATAAAACATTTCCAACACTTTTTCACCCTCTAACCCACCTATAAGTGTATATTATATCCTAAAGTGGTCCTCTCAATCGGTAGCTGAGGGTTGGTTCACCTCTATTGGATTCTCTACGTTGAATTTATTCTCTTTATAATTTTTTTTATTTCCTATAATAAAAATTCAGTATAGTTTTTATAAAGATTCAGTTATATCTTAGAAAAAGTCTATTTATTCCAAGACCATGATGAATCCCCCATTCTTGGGCTCGATTAAATATAACCCAGATAATGAATCAAAAGGAAATCTAGGTCCTTCTAGCTAAGGTGCTATATTCAGGAATCATTATGGTGAAATAATGGGATGATTTTATGGTCCTTGTGGTATCACCACCACCCTTTATGTTAAAATTCAAGGTATAATCAATGTGGTATATTTTATAAATTAGTGAGGATATCTCAATTTGTGGATTGAATGCGACTCCACTACTATTGTTCAAGCTATGAGAAATGTTATCATTCACATTTCAGGTAAATTTACTGCAAGATGGAGCAAATTCATGGATGTTCTTTCTTATATGAATCATCTTATCACCCATACATATCATGAGGGAAATTATCCTACTAAGGGACTTTATAAAAAATAGGTGACTGCTCTTGAGTTGATATGGTGCAGAAAGGTTTCTAATGAGATTCTTCCTTTTTGGAAAAATGATTGTTGTAAAAAGTCTAAATTTAGACTTTTGTAATTTTTTTTTTATTAAATAAAGATGACTTTTTTTTGGTAAGGCTCTCATTCTACCAAAAAAATATTTCCATGCTTCCTAAAGAATATTAAGTATCATTTTCTCCATGCCATGATAAAAAAGAAGACAAATCTATCTTATAAAGTGAATAGTAGTTATTTTATGTTTCGACCAACTATATGGACAACATTATTACCTCAAGTGAATCAATAATGTTAATTTATCATGAGGTATGTGGAAAATCTTATAAAACCAAACCTCAAGAAGAAGATCCTATCATAATTGGTGGTTAAGATCTATCGACAACTTCTCAATATATATCATTTAGTATATTATGAGTTATTTTTCATTATACTCATAAAGAAATAGTCTTCGTTATTTGTGGATTCTTTAAAATTACACTTGAATAGATCACCCTACTGGAAGAAGATGTAGATTATAGAGAGAAGGATATATTAGACAATGTTCTAGATGTATAAATCACTCTAAATATATTGGATCATTTAAATCAATAAAGGTGGATAATGAAATAAGTTACCCAAAGTTCAAATAAAAATGTCTCAACGAAGTTAAAGAGAGCGATAGAGTCAATAAAACACTAGAAGAAAATATCTATGCACCAGAAGAATAATTAAAAAATATAACTGATTATAAGGATTTAAAACTAGAAGTAAAATCTAATAAGATCAAGGAACTAGGATCTTTTTTATAAAATAAAACCAAGTTATATAAAGAGGAGTTTGAATGATTGAAGAATATTTGTAAAGAGAGGTGATTATGGTTGAATATCATAAAAATCCTAAAATTAAATGTTTATAATTTGAAGTTAACAAAGTCAACCTTGATAAGACACATATTGATAATTCACAAAATAATGAGAATTTTACTGCTACTACTCAATTATCATTAGATGATTATAAGAATAAAATACCTCCAACGTGAAATAAAAAGATTATGAATTTGTTAAATGGTTTACCATAAGATGATGTGAAGAAATAATTACCATCCATACAATCTTGTGAAAATGTTTATAAATCTATTTTCATTAAGAATCATTTTATAAAACAAAATCTATACAAGTATAGATAAATAAAAGTGAGAATATATTTTACACCTTATCTAATGTGTATAAGAAAAATTCGGAAGCATGTTATCCAGGAAGATACAAACAATTTATGAAGAAGAAAACATCATACATGATAAATAAATAAAAATATCATGGTTTTTGGGTCAATGTTGGTTTTGTAAGAGATTAAAAAACTGAGCATTACATTATTGGTATGATCCTATAAATGATAAAGCTTAAATGTATCCCGTGAGAAGGAAGATAAATCCATATATTAAGAAAAAATAATCATAGATTAATAAAAAAAATTGAATATATTGAATGTATTTGGGAATTTGGAAAATAACTATGATTTTAGAAAATATAGTGGTCACAAGGATGGTACATAATCATCTTGAAATGAATCAAAATATGATGATAAAGGTAGAGTATATAGGTTGGTTAATAAAGAAAAATCATCCTTGGGAAATATGCAAAAAAATGTTCTAAACAAAAATTATCCCAAGATTATATCAAGGAAACAGTGATAAGACTATGAATTCCTAATCCAAGAAAATAAAGAAAATTTAAGTATCAAAAAGATTTAATATGAAGTATCAAAATCAAAATAATCTATGGATAAATCTAAACCTATTTCAAATATTCCTATTGATATTTTAGTAATCTAGATAGAAGATTTGGAGAATATGAGGAAAAAGGAAGAAATGAAAGAAAAGTCTAGTGCTAGAGGAAAATAAAAAATTCCATATAAATTTAAATAAGTTCCATGGGTGATGTGAAACATGGATGGACACACTCATAATGATTTATCTAAAATAATTCTAATAAAAGAAATTTTTTTAATAAGATCAATAATGTACATGGGGTTACAAGTTCTTTAAAAGCTCTTGATAAATTAATGTCCACACATAAAGAAATAGAATAAGGGAAAATATCCCTATATCCACAATCAAAATTGAAGTACAGATGTGTATCCATAGAGAGTGGAGGAAATAAAGAAACATTTTTGATAAAATTATCTCAACCTTTTTATTCACATTAAGAAGAGAGTAAGAGCAACCATATTCCATACATTTTTGTGTATTTTAAATTTTCTTTCAAAATAGGGAATTGAAGGTGAGGCATGTACTCGGGGGGAGAACCTGAGTACGAGGAAAGGATTCCAACTATGGAAAACCAAGATATATAATTTTCCATCCTAGAATGCTTCTTATGTTGATTCACTAAAGTTTTTATGAAAGGATCATCCATGATGAAGATTTGTAAATTGTCAAGTCAACACATACACATAAGAAAATATCTATTTTTTCATTCTCAACATAAATATCCAAGAGAATACATATTGAAGAGATTCGTCATTATAGAGGTCATAAGGGAAGTCATTTAAAAGGTATATGTTTTATTAAATCTCTCATTATTGGTTACATAAAATAGGAATCTTAACATGGAGGGTGAAATTGAATTAATAAATGACATAAAATAGTGTAAGTATAGAAGTTCTCTAAGGCCACTTATCCTTCTTGTTGTTCTTTATTGTTTTTAATTTGGTTATCTAAATGGGTGTAGTAGTTTCAGGTTGATCTATCTTATAAGTGTTTTGTAACTCAATTAGTATCCTAGAGTAAAATTGGACACCCCTTCAAGAAAATTTTATAAGTTATCATTCCATGAGGTATCATGGTAATTTAGTAAAGGACATATTTGTTTTCCAAATCAAGCCTTCTTGTTTTCTACACAAATCATGGCTCACATAGACATGGTGAAATAATGGGTGGCACATTTCTTATGACTGAACTGATACCCTTTTCTAATATAATTTTAATTTCTTTTTAATAAGGGTGAGAGAAAGTTAGATGAAATTTTTTAATCTTGGAAAAGTAAAGGGGACATCATAAATGAAGTGAAAAGGTAGATAAATAAGATAAATATTCACATGTGGACCTATTCATTTGGGGATTAATTTAAAGGTATTTATAAAAATAATGGGGATATTTAAGATACAACTTTTTGTGTGATTTGTATTTTAATTAAATGGTTTTCAATGGTTTTCAATGGTGGTTAATGAAATATAAATATTTAATTGATTTCAATGTGTTGAAAAATTTATAAATAAGAAGTTTTAGTAATGTTTGGTAGAAGTATCAAAGCCTAGTACAAAACTTGGTGTATCTTGGATGAATGAATAGAGAATAAAGGATGATATCAACTATTGTTATCTCAAGAAAGTCAAAAGTTCTTTTGATGACTTTGGGATTACTTATGATGATTGGTTTAAAGGTGTAAAACATGTGCTTATTGTTTTCATAATAATGTTTGTTATCAATATTAATAAAGTTTCCTTACAAATGGATAGATATTGAGATGATAATTGGATGGAGGCTAGCATACCAAGGTGATTGAGAAAATTCGATCAGACCTAGGTAATTGGATGAAGAGTAGAGCCATCGGATTGAGATCCCAATGCATTGAATTTTATAAATTCATCATAAATAACATTATATGAAACCCTAAAAATTCATATAAAATAGTTCATGAGATAGATAAATATGTAATGTTTAATTGGATAGAGGAAAGTTTGGGAGACCACTAAAGGAATGTTCACAATAATAGTGTACTAATGTGAATGGATTGAGTCAATCAGACTATAGGTGGAAAAATTTACCAATTAATTTTGTGGTTAAATTTGATGGATAATTATCAAGAAAATTATATAATTCATTTCCAAGTTATGTGCTCTTCTTTGATCAGACAAAAAAATGCCTTGTGTTTTTTATTAAAGATGAAATTTAAGAGAAGAGAAAAGTTTATGAAAGCGATTTCCATTATATTATGCCCAATGGGGAGATTGAAGAGTGAATTTGAAATGTTAAATTCATAAATATATTAAATTTGTGGTGTAACTCAATGGAACTATGGTTCCAGAACATTTTTAAGTGAAGATTTAAGTTGAATGAAGAGTTTCATGAATTCCATTAGATGGACTTAGACTATGGTCATGATGTAATGTTAATAAGTTTTGAAAAAATTTATGAATAAATATATTAATGTTTTTTAGAAAACAAAATGAAGTATGAAGTATGGAACACAAACTTGGTGAGTCAATAAATAGACTTTAGTGGTCAAAATAATGGCTGCTTGTGTACAAACTCCAACAGATAGTCTTGTGTGAAGAAGAATATGTGAAGAAGTTGTATTGAATGAATGAATAAAGTGTATCTGATATGGATTTCCAAATGATCAGAAAAATATTTCCTCAAAATAGTTAAAGGAAAAATGTGGATATCATTGGTTTGTGTTTGAAAATATTTTCAATTTTTTTGGATTGGAAAAATGTTTCTTATGAAGTAATGAAACAAATTTTTTTTAGTGGTGTTCATCTGATGGATGTTTCCAAGTAGTTTTACAAATGTACATGAGTGATGATTAATCATACTAAAGTTTTGGATTAGTGGAATCAAAAATATTATTTTAAAATAATAATAAATATTATTCATCCACTGAATGAACATTTTCAGGATAATCATACAAATAGTCTCGAATGAAGTTCATAAATTAAAATGTTTCAAGATAAGGCAACGAACAAAAGTTTCTGATACATGTCTTTTATCAGAGGAACAATTTTATGAAATATTTCAAGATGTTACTAATAAGTAATGAATAAATATAGAACTACATTTCACCAAATGAAATACAAGTTAAGAAGTTGGGTTGGATATAATGTTCGATGGTCTTTATGAATCTTTCTTAATGTCATTAATTGCGGTGATGTTGAGAAAGAAATTCAATATTTCGATAATCATGAAGGGAATAATGTGATTCTAGCAAAGATTTTAGGAATGTTAAATAATTGTTTTGAAATCTAAATCTAATGAAGTTTCCCAAGAATATTGGTTTACTCTTATCTTTTAGGAAGTTTGAATTAGGTTAAATAAAGGAAGAATAAAATGGGAGATTTAAATTTAGAAGTGGGATTTTTAAATTTGACTGTTCTCATTTTCCTAAGTTTGTAGAGGATCATTTCCTATATAAAGGGGGTTTGTTCATCAAGACTCATTTATACTTTATTGATAGTTGGTAAATACCATGAAAAATGGAAGAGCCAATCAAATGAAGAACTGTTTTGTGGTTGTGTGTTATGTTGAAGAATTGAAGTTCCTTAAGGAAGTGTCAATCATAAAGCTTGAGTACTATTATCATCTGGTTCTTAGTATAAATTTAAGGGGTAATAGATAAATCAAGGTGTACCAGATGGAGATAAATAACTATATAGATCAATAGGAACTGAATGAAGATGGGATCAGATAGATATTGGACTTATTTTTCCAATCAATTGGTGATCAGAAAAATAGAGTGCAGAAGAATTAATCAGTCATGTAGGGACTGGAATAAGAAGAAGATATTAGACATAGAAATAATAGCAAAAAAATAAGTATTGTATGATCAAGAATACCAAGAATAATAAGGGGTCTTTAATATATAAAAAGAATATTTCCTATCTATTGGTGATCAAATGAATAGGAAGAAGAAGATGAGATCAAACGAACTGTCACTAAGAAAACCATCACCAGAAGAGCAACGTTAGATGGATAGAATCAGCTTGAAAGGATTGAATTAAGGATCATACATATAGGTTCTATAAAAACTAAGAAGAATAAGGATAGTTTTTTTCCCACTTTTTTTTAGGAAACAAGTGAAGAAGAAGTAAGTGTATAATAACATAGAATAGTGTCATCCAACATAACTCTCATGAGGTAGAAGAATTCATTTCTATTACAAAGTAACTTATAAGAAGATAGTGACTATATATATATAGGTATTATGAATAACTAGTGAGGTGATTCAAGTTGGATGATTTCATCACCAGTACTAGGTTTCAAGATTATTTATATCCCCCCTCCTAAATTATTGGGAACCATACTTAGGATAAAGATTGTTTTCAAGAAAAACCATTGTAACATGTATCACATTATAGTTAAGAATATATGTATTGGTAATCACCATACATTACAAGGAAAAGATACTATTATTGAGCAGTAAAACTTGTAAAAATATCATGCGCCAAATTTTACCTTCTTTCATATACTTTCATATGATATGGAAAATGTGATATGAGAATCAAGATCCTAATAGGTCTGAGAGGTAAACGAATAAAAATATATAATTGTATGAATAGTTCCTAACACTGATTCACCCCCCCCCCCCACAACCACCTCAGGGTTGAGAATATCCTGAAGTGGTCAACATAGTATGGTATTTGATATTATACTCTTCCATATTGATTATGCCTTATTTACTCATGATAGATTCTGATGTATGTAACCATTACTATGAATGAAAGTTCACCATTTATTTATTTTCTTTTCTTGAGGATATAAATAAGGATATAAAGAATGATCTTTAGTATTTATGAATTTTTGTTACCCTATGTTTTTATATTTTCAATTTAATATGGGAATCTTGTATGTATTTAGTTTTCCAAGACTAATAAACCGATTGACCCTGCATGGTGAGATCCCTTGTATCTGGTAACAATATAATAAATTAATCATTAACTCTATGCTACTAGATTCAAGGTGTTATAATTGGTGTCAAATGATGTTTAATTGGAACTTTGGACACTAGATTTGAAATGAACATTGCTAATATTAGAAATGTTATAATCCCTTAGGGAATTTGAGAACTTTTCCATTATATTGATTTTCATTTTATAGCTCAATATTCATGATGATTATTATCTAACTCGATGTGTTTCATTTTTTGAGATGGTCCCTATCAGAGGAAGTAGAATCGATACTTTTATTCAATAGAGGGATAGAATTGCTAAGAAATCCAATATAGGTGGTGTTGGAATTAAGCAGATCGTGGACTTATTAGAGAATATAATACAGTTTATAATGAATAAACCTTCCCATATAGAGAAACCTTTTGTTCCACATCATGATTCATCTATTTTGGATCGCTTCAAGAAAATAATCCTCCATATTTTAATGAAAATATTATTCCATTGGTATCCAAACAATGGATTAATTCCCTTGGAAATATATTCATGGATTTGGGAAGTAATGAAAGGGAAAACTTTATTATGGAAGTGTATTTTCTAAAGGGAGATGATGATAAATGGCAGTAATTGATGTAGTATAGTAAATAGGTTTATCAAATATAACTTATATAATAAATAACATTAGTTATATTATTCAAAAAATACTTTCCTATAGAATAGTGATTAAAAATCGAGATGAATTTATTCAATTTAAATAATAAGTAAGAAGAAATATTTTCAAAGTATGAGGATAACTTTACAAAATTATTCAAGAATGTTGTGGACTACATATGTAATATAGAAATAAATATTAACCATTTATTTTATGGTTTTAATATGATTCTCTAATGTTCATTGGTTTTTTAAATGTATTAATCATATAATGATATACTATCATGTGTCATCAAGATAGAGGAAAAAATTTCTAGGTCTTATATCTTCAAAGGAAATCAATAAAAGAAAAAGTTTGTTGAGAACCAATAACAAAGAAATGTGTCAAAGAAGAATAAATGGGGGATGAGATTTCTATCATGTGATTATTCTATAAAGAAACACCTAGGTACTTTCTTAATAGAAATAGTATTTCTATTCAATTGTATAGAGAGGTTTCATAAGAATCAGGCATACAAGGAAAAGATAGAAACCACTGTTATCCAGTGTTTTTACTATAAATAGATGGTGCACTATTATGACCAATATCTCAAGCATAAAGGGAACCTCCTTTAAAATTGGACAAGTTGATAAGGCCAAGATTATGTGATTACTATAGCTAAGTTTGAAGTTCCTAAAGAACTGGTGGTAGTTACATTGATCGTAACCTCAAATTTAGATAATTATTTATTTGATTATGGACCTTCGCAGTATTTTATTTATTTCATTTTTTCATGAAAATTAGATATTAACAAATCAACCTAATAAGGGAGTTGTCAATTAAAACTTCTAGGGGAAATTCTATTGCAACAAGGATGTTCCATAAAGTTCACATTTGACATACCCTATTTAAAAAATTGATTATTATACCTATGGTTAACTTTAATATAATACTTAGTGTGGATTTGATTTAAAATTAGATTTCAAAAATTTATTTTAAATTGAATGAGATTATGATTCATGATGGATATGTAAATCCCCTTATCTTAATAGGGGAGGCTATATTTTCTAAATCATGTTTACATCCACCTCTAGAAGATCTCCTTAATGAAAATATTTGTGAATAAGAGATAACACAACCTATAAATAGGAAAGATATCATTACAATAGAATATGTACCTATTTTTTAAGAATATATTGATGTGTTTCCTGAAGAAAAACATATACATCCACCAAATAATTAAGTTTATATTTCTATTGATCTTATTATTAATGAAAAAACTATATCTAAGAATCAATATAAGATAGATATAGTATAATTAGTGGAACTTAAGAAAAAAACTATGAGATTAGTGTGATAATGGATTTATACACCCAAGTGTTTCACCATGGGGATCCCTTATTATTTTTCAAATAAAGAAATATGGGTCTATGAGGTTGTGCATCAATTATAAGGAAATAAATTCCACTACCATAAATAAAAAGTATCATTTTTCCCATGTTAAAGACTTGTTTGATCATATTCAAAGAGATCAATATTTTCCAAAGATTGATCTTAATTTTGGGTATCATTAATTATGAGTAAAAAGGGAATTTATTTCAAAGATGACATTTAGAATGAGGTATAGATAATACTAATTTATAGTAATTATCTTTGGATAGATTAATAAACCCTATATTTTTATGGATCTGATGAATATAGTATTCAAGTATTATCTCAATAATTTTATTTTGGTATTTATTGATGATATTTTGATATAATCTAAAATCTATGATGATCATAAGAGTCATTTTTGAATGATTCTTAAGAATCTTACAGAAAAAGAGTTATATGGAATGTTTAGAAATTTTGAATTTAAGATTTAAGAAGATTATTTTCTTGTCCATATTGTCTCTAAGGATAGAATATATGTTTATCCATCAAAGATAAAGGCAATGATGGTATGGGAAATGCGGATTAATATAATTGTGGTATGTAGTTTACTTGGATTAGCATGTTACTATTTACTATTTGTTCAAAATTGTACTCGATTAGCTAACTAGATAACTAAGTTGACACATAAAGGGGCTATGTTCATATTGTAATAATAATGTAGAGAATGTTTTGAATAATTTAAGAGGATATTGGTCAATGTAATGGTATTAACTTCACCATTAAGAAGGGAAGGATTTGTGATATATAGTGATGCATCAATGAAGGGACTTGGATTTTTTCTTATATAGAATGATATAGTTTTGAATTATGAATCATGGTAGTTAAATATTTATAAATAGATTTATTAGACTCATGAACTAGAGTTGGCAGCCATAATTTTTGTATTAAAGATATAGAATCATTAACATTATGGTTAAAGAGTTAAAATATATACAAATCACAAAATTTTGAAATACATCTTATCATAGAGAGAAATAAATATGAGTCAAATTTGATGGCTAGAATTAGTCAAGGAGTATAATATCTCAATACACTACCACACTAGGAAGAAAAATAAGTTGGATGATATGTTGAGTAGAAAAAATAATGAAGTTTTGGCTAAAATGAGGATTGAAAAACATCATATATTAATGGATATAGTAAAGTTTGATATGGTAATCATTATATAAAGGTATAGAATACATATATTCAACATAATTTCAAAACCATCCTTATTGGAGAAAATAAAAAGTTCCCAACTTAATGATAATAATATTAAAAATAAAATCAAATTAGTGAATGATTCTAAGTTGATAAACATCATATATAAAGATGGTATATTAAAATTTTTAAAGTATATATGTATTTAATTCATTTTTGAACAAAAAGATAATTGTTAGAATGAATCTCATGGCTCAAATTTATCAATACACCCTAGTAGAACAAAATTTTATTGAGATTTGAAATGACATTTTTTATCTCAAAATATGAAATAGGAAATTGTCGACTATGTATTATTATTCTTGGTGTGTCAATAGGTAAAGGCTAAGATAAATCATTCTAAAAAAATCATGAAACCTCTACTTATTCTTATTTAAAAAATGGGATGATATTACTATGGACTTTTTCAATAGATTTCCAAAGACTCTGAGAAATAATGATACCATATGGGTTATTATTGATGGTCTTGCCAATTCTTCACAATTCCTCGCTATTAGGGAAGTTATACCTCTTATGCACCTCACACGACTCTATATTATTTATGTTTTGAGACTTCATGGTGTGCCACTTTCGATTATATTTGATCATGATATGTTGATTTCATCAAAATAATGGAAGATTCTTCAGAATGATCTTGACACTTAGCTATATTTGAGAACTAATTATCATCCTAAAATAGATTGATAGTATGATAGGGATATTCATAAATTTTAAGACATGTTGAGGTCATTATCACTTGAATTTCAAGGTACGTGAGATTATTATTTACATTTAGTGGATTTTTCTTATAATAATCAATTTTTTTCGATAATTAAAATGGAATCATATGAATAATTGTACAGGGAAATATGTTTTCCAAAAACTTATTGGGATGAAGTTGTTGAAAGGAATCTTTTATACCCAGAACTGGTTGAGGATATGACATTGAAATTAAGAACTGTTCAAGGTCATATCAAGTTAGTTCAATGTCAGCTAAAGAGGAATATTGAAAACTATAGAAGGATTTTCAATTTCAAGTAGAAGATCATGTTTTCTTGAAGGTATATTTACTAAAGAGTGTTTAAAGGTTTGTAAAGAAAGGAAAACTAAGTCCCATGTATATTGGGTATTTTGAAATTTTGGAATGAATTGGAGCTTTGGCTTACCATTTTAAAATAACACATAGCCTCTCTAATGTTAATGATGCATTTCATATCTCTTTATTCAAGAAGTAAATTCTATAACCAACGCATGTGATCACCTCTAAGGAAGTATAATTTTAACCTAATTTATCTTACTGTGAAGATCCTATACAAATTATTGACACTAGGGAACATGTGTTATGGAATCAGATGACTCAATTAGTGGAGGTAATTTGGAGAAATCATAAAATTGAAGTAGTGATATGGTAACCTGAAGAATTTATGGTGAATAAATACCCACATCTGTTCAAGGTGTTTCATTCTTGAAATTTTGAGGATGAATTTTTTTATGGAGGGAATAATGTAAAACCCAAGATTCAATTATAGTAAGTCATATTTTATTCCTAAAGTTACTATAAAATAATTCACATATCTTTATTCAAGAATGTGATTAAAACCTAAATTAAAAAAAATTAAAATTTTAATTTGATTGAATTAAATTCGTTTTTGAATTCATAATGGCATAATTAGATTAGGATTAATTTTTATATTTTTTATAAATAGTTTATTTTTAGGTGAATATTGAAAAATAAAAATTTTACAAAACATTCAATTTTATGATATTATAATGATATAAGAATAACTAGAAAGTTTAGGAAACAATTTTTTTAGAAAAAATATATATTAAATAAGTAATATAATTCACAAAAAAAATATAATGTCTAACTTGTAAATATATTCTTAATATTTTAAAATATAATTAATGTTTTTGTTCAAATAAAAAATATTTTTAGTTATTTTATTTTAATCATGTATATTGAAGGTACCTTTAGGTTTTGGATTAGTTTCAAATAAAAAAATCTAATTTTATTTAAAATAATATAAATAATAACATTGGAATAAAAATTATACTTTATTTTTCTATATAGTAATTTTTATAATTAAAAAATCATTTTTCAAAAAAAAAGTGTTGTGTTTTACAAAATTATATTAAAAGTAAGGACTCTTGATTATGAAGAGTTTATCTATCAAGAATGGAGAGTTAATCTCTCATGGTATCAATGAGGATCATTCATTCATTCCAAGGAAAATTGATGGTATTGTGGGTCATTTTGAGATGTTCTCGACTTGTGGATTTTGTCGTCATGCTGAAAAAATGGGTGTTAGAGTTAGAGAAGATGGTGGGGCACCAGTTGTGGACTTCGATCCGATCAGGTGTTTGAATATTGGGGGTGATGTTGATCTGGGTAGATCTTTATATCTACGATGTGCTTTGGTGCCTGGCCAAGGAGGATTGGGATCTTGGCAGGCTACGGAGGCTCCGCCTGCGGTGTTCCTATATGAGGAGATCCTGGAAGAGCCTAATGTTTTGTTGACATAGGGAGGCGATGCCCACGTTTATTTTTGGATCTAGTCATATTTGAGATATCGGTGGACTATAGAGGTTCTGGCTACAAATCAGGCAGCGTCCGGTGTAGCATTGACACAGGGAGGCATCATTCTTTTTTATATCTGGGATCCTGGTGAGATAAAGCTCTGAAAATTCTCTGAGAGGAGATGGCCCTGGAGGTGGCTGATGTTGCAGCGACTGATGGTGGCGGAGATGGACGGTCGGCGTAGGTGTGTAATGGCTCTCAGGTGTGATGTCTGGGACATAACCTGACCATGTTTCAGATGCTCTGATGACCGGTGTTTCTAGAAATGGAGTGACTGGTGTTCATAGGTCGGCGCCAGAGTAGAGCGTTGGGTTCTTTGGATGCTGATCGGACGACTGGTTACAGCTATTCCGATGTTTTCCACTGGTGGATGCAGGTTGACCATGATGCATGTGCGGTGATAGACTTTACAAACTAGAAAAGTGTGTCAGAGAGGGTGGCCTTGCCACGGAGATGATGAGAATGACCTTGGGGCTGCTGGTTGAGATCTTGATGGATTACGGATGGTGATCTGCGGGTTCAATTTTTGAACCAGGTGAGTTTCTTTTGTAGGTTTTTTTTTAGATCTTTGGATGTTGAGGTGTTTTGGATTGGCTTTTTTTTTGTCAATTTTCTGGTTTTGTGATGACTTCTACGACATAAGCAGGTGTGATATCGAGGGATGAGATCTTGACACGACGATGTGTGCATGTCCATTTTTTGGACTATATGATCTTTATTATGGCTTGCTTGTAGGTGTTTTTTTGTGGGTCTATGATATCTTTGATGTTTTTATTGGAATTATTTTATCCAATTTTTTGTTTTCGCAGTGCGTTTGTACTGCATGATTGTCGTGTTGAGTTGTACTTCTATTTTCTTAAATAAATTTTTAGGACTGAGCTTGCTCGGGTCCTGAACTTTCCTGTTATATTAAAATTAATATCTACCAATTATTGGAGTTTAATCAGATAAAACGGATTCCATATTTTGAATCAGTATAAATTATATTATTGAATAATTCTAACCAAATTTTTTGTCATAATGAATAGTAATCGTGGTAGATATTTATCACCTCTATTAAGGTTTAAATGGGTTAAACGGGTTAAAAATAAAGGGATAAGCTTCAAGATAACATAAAATACATGATTAATACTAATTGGTTGGTTTTATTTTGACTTAAAATATATCCAATTAAAATATATAAAAATTTTGAGCCAATTTCACAATAAAATGACTTTATATTATTAAATACTTTTAAGTCATTCCATATGTATCCCTCCCATCACTTATAAAATGGAACATCTTCTCCTCCCTTATTCACAAAATTTGAGCCCTATATCTCACCCAATACCTGACCAAAAATATATTATCTTCCTTCCCTTAATTATTGATAATATTTTATTCTTCTAAGACCATCCAAATAAGGTTTAAGATGTAAGATAAAGGAGGTCTCTCAAAGAAGAGGTAATTGTCTTTATCGACTCCTTCAAAGTTTCTTTCTTATTATAATAACTCCAAATATATTGTAATCATCCTAAAATAATAAATCAATTATCATGAATATACTAATTTGTTGTTATTATTATTATGGTACAACCATTTTTTACCACCTTTCTGTCCAACATATAATGAAAATATCATTCGTGAATATGTACAGTCAACCCTCTCCACATAGCGGTGTAATTCATTTTTTATCACCACTTTACTTGGATGGTTATAAATATAAAAATAATGAATATTTATTATAATTATAACATAATAATTATTTTTTAATTAGTATATATCATTTATATTATTAACCTTACACCCATTAAAAATGATAACATCGCTCGTACATAAATGTGGACTACCACCGCTACAAAGCGATGTGATTAATTTTTAATTTGTGAAATTAATGTATGATTATAAATATGTATATAATTAATTTATATTATATTTATATCATGATTAAAATTTGAGATATGATGGAACTATGATCAATATGAAAAAACCATAACATATGAATTGAAACATACATGAAAAATGAAACAGTTAACACCTAAAATAATGATGATAATCAAAGATTGTTAATAAATGGGTGTTGAAATGATATAAGTGGATAAAATATGATATTATAATTATGTGTATAGTGATTTTATATAATTATAATAAATATAAATTTATTTTTTTAGAGGTTAAAATAACTTACGAGGAAAGTTGAACTTAAGGTATAAAATTTATGTTACAATATCATTTTATTTTAGGATTTTTTTATTTTTAGATTTACTTTGAGAAAATTATATAATCCAAATATTTTAAACAAAATATATTCTTATTTACTCTTATTATGTTGGGTTTATAATTTTATATTCCATTTCTTCTCATGATGCAACAGTCAATAAATAATTTACATGTAAGGGACTTCCTTTTAAAAATATTATTTTTAAGTTTTCCTTACAAATATTTTCTCTTATATGACCATATTTTCTTTAAAATGTTTTCAAAAAGGTTTTTAATTTTATAAAAATATTTATTAATTCATTTTTACTCATGTTTTACCTTTTATAAAAAAAATTAAAATGAATATTCTTTCCCTTTTCTGAATGAGGTACTTTTTACCAATGGTGTGAAGAGAATATTTTCTTTAACATACGTCGCATGAATAAATTTTCCCACTATTATGACTGTTATTTTCAATGAATATTACTTTAAATGTTTCCATGGTTATTTTCAAAGAAAACATTTTACTTAATATTTGAATAATTTTTATTTAAAAATATATCATAAGAAAATGGAATTATTTTCTTAAATGAATGAAAATAATTTTGAAAAGTGATTTATAAATATGTTCTTATGTGAAGTTATAGTCAGAAGTTTTCAGAAAAAGTTGTCTTTTTATAATACCTATTTTTTACTTGGGAAACCCAGTATTGTTCACCCAAGAGGCATATGGGTGCTTGAATTTGGGTGTGTATTTTTTTATATAAACCATGTGATGTGGGGAAGGGTATCCACTCCCAAGAATCGATGTCTTACTCAACCAGTGATTTGGGGTGAAGTGGTTCTCATATTATAACCTTGAGATAGGATATCACTAGCTCGGTTTTTGGAGCAGGATATACCATAAGTGGCTTCCCAAATCTACTGCAGCTTTTTTGAGTTAATGTTGATACCACTTATGAAAGTTGTACGCTATAATAGAATCATGAGAATTATGGATTGGATCCTTAAAAATTCTTGGATTAGTTTCTAATAGTCTTATTTGATGAAATCCATGTGTGATCATCATCTGAGTTAGAGCATACAAGACACTTAATGACAGTGTAGTCTACCTCCAATCAATAGTTGCCACCCCTTCACTTCTTCAGTGAGCGAGAGAGGTACAACTAAGTGATGTCAATTGTGAGATATTTTCCAACCAGATATCCACTGTATATATTCCTAATGTATTTTTATAAAGGTATATATATTTTTATCCTTGATCTAGGATGGATGGTGACACCAGTCATGATGCAGAAGGAGGTGATAAGGAGGTTTTTTCCCTTAGTAGTACATCTGGTGGAGGTGAGGATGTATCGGTATCTCTTATCATTGGTTGGGAACCTAATGGAATTATATTGAGTTTTCCAATTAAACTCATTTTTTACCACCTATTTGTGAGTGATGAACAATAGAGGTATTTTAGGACACTTCTTCATATATTAGGTAGTCTAGATTTATTGAATTCCCTTGATGATCATTGCAGACTATAATTCTTACCTCACAACATGATTAGGAAGAGGTTGTGGGAATCCTTTGGGTACATTGTTATATCTGAGAAAAGTATTTTCCCCCAGATAATTGGCTAGGTAAAGTGGACCATTTAGGTTCTAGTGAACATGCTTCAGGTTTACATTTCATTTCTGAACCACAACTGAGAGGATCATCTACTATTGGTGGAATTTTCAAACCATAATGACTACCACTCCACCACTGGTTTAGAACCTTTTTGAAACCATGTAAGAGGGACATTATAGGTCACTATTATACTGGTCAAAGCTAGTGAGTCACAGCGCTTAGGTCCTAGTTTTCTTTTCTTGTGATTGTTGTAAGGATACAGTTCATTCAGGGGAAGATAAGGATTTCCTTGAAATATAAGGAGTTATTTATGGACCAATGATGAAGGGCTTTATAGTTAAAGAGTTGTGGAGTTTTATCTAGGGTGATAGGATATTTTCAGGGTTCTTATGCCTTTATTTTTCTAATATTTTTCAGTTTAGCAAGGTTTTGTACCACTTAGCCTCATGACCATAGTAGTTTTTGTTTCTTATTATACTCCACATGTCACACCTAATGAGTTATTTTCACAAATCCTTGCATGATATCGACCTACGTAAGTTGGGATTGGAGAATGGACTTTCTTTTTTCAAGGAGCTATATTAATTGAGAAGAGGAAGGGAAATAACTTTTATGGGAGAGTATTTTTCTTGGTTTTCTTTTAAGACAGTACAAGAACCATTGAGGGAGCTCGTGGGAGTGGGAGACCCTTTTGAGATCATAGTATCCCCACCTTTTTGTTTATCTTGTGATTTTTTGGGATAAAAATTCTTGAATGGGGAATAATGAAATATCTCTTTTTTATGTGTAAGACTTTGGAATATTTTTGGATCCAGGTGCTATGACAGAATGATATTTTGAACCTTGGGGAGCCTGCAATTTATATTTTATGAAATTAAATATATTAATATCATGTATGTGTTTTTTCCTAAAAAAGTAGAATAACTCCCAAAATAAGTCTCATATGATAAATTTCATACCATAGTTGATTTTAGAATGTGGGATTTTCCCTAGGTGAGATATAATCTTTTTCATCATTGGGAATTTGGTTAAAATTCATCACAGGTACAAATAATAAAATAAATTAATTAAATTAATTTACTTATTACATTGACACAGTTTCCTAGTTTTTCCTCTATAAATATTCTTTTACAGGCAATTCATAGGGTTAGCCTCATAATCCTAATAATTTAGAGGATCGTGTGGAGGAATGTTGGCAAGCATTAGGATCATGGATCGATGATTTGATTGTCATAAGGATTTCCAACAAAAATGAAACTTCTGGATCTTGTCAATAATAATGATATGTTATTTTTATTCACTATTGATTAATCCAAATCAAGCTAGGGTGTTTTTTTTGTGTATTTATCCCCAATTTTATTATCCCATGATGAATATAAATCAGTCGACTCGCTGATTGATTTTTGGATCAATCATTTTGAAGATATGGGTTTCTTTATTTTGGATTTGGGGAATAATTATTATTTTATTATTTATCATTGGATATTCATTTTTTTATATTAATAACTGATTGAGTCCAATCTAAACAACGGTCAAGGTTTGTTCCTCATATTTCATTTTTTTATTCTCTCCCCTCCCCCTATTCTATATGTTCATCATTATAATTTATTTTTGGTCAATAGTTCGATGATTACCTAGAAACTGATTGTTAGGAATTCTATCTTTAGTGCAATAGATTGTTTCTCTGGGTCTATCTTCAAGATATGGTGATAAAATCATGTCTTTATGTCAATGATGATCTATTAGGTGCAGATTGGAGTTCTTCATTTGTGAGTTTTCACATCTTGATAAGGAGAGGTAATGGGAGGTGTGACTTTAACAATTTGGTGATCATAATCTAGTGAGAAGGTGAAGGTGGGACTCGGTTAGATTAGATTCAAGTTCTGTGGGAAATATTGTAGTGGGTTCGAAGGAATTGGAGGCACAGAGGAATATGTGTGAAAAATATCATGGGTTCTATGAAAACCTTGACTACACAGTTTGTAGTCCTATAGACTCACAATTTTTAGTCCCCCTTTATGATTCTAGGGTTTCCACCCAGTGATAAGTATCACATTCCATGTAAAACATGTCACACATGTGACCATTAGCTGGCCAACTTAGTTATTATAGGTGGTACATGCCCAAGAGGTTGTGTGGAGGTACATGACTTGTGTTCCAAATCACACACCATGATGGATTAACATTTACATGGGTTACATTTCTAAATGGACATGTGTCCCCACATGTCGTGTACTTTGGACGTACATGGGAAGGATGGAGTACATGGGTATAAGGTCATGTCAAGTTCTAGGGTGACATCTACAAACCATGTACCCTTGGTACATTCCATTTATTTTGGAAAATTTCATTTCATGTGAGTGTGAGAAACGTGAAGTGATGGGATTTGGGAGATATGAGATGTACCCTAGGAACATGTCATCTAGTCCTTTGAGCATATGTTGGAGTCCCCTTTCTTACCAATTAAGCTTTGTTGCAAACATGTGTGAGCTTCCTTGAACCAGTATTGGTTCAGTGTGTTCCCTTGGTCCATTTATATGAGGGTTAAATGCATCATCCCATCCTCATCATATATGGAGAACCTTTTATAGCTTCTTATTTATTAGGGTAGTGTAGGTGATTTCCCTAATTCAAGATTGAGTTGTCTCAGTCTTCTTCTATAGGGGATAGTAAAGAATATGATCTTGAGCATCCAACCTTAGACCCCTTATCCACTTGGAGCCTGTATCCCTTTGAGAGGCTCAGAGTAATCCTCATTTCCTTCATAATTCCCTAGGTAGGGTTTATATAATTGGTGTAACCAACACTTACACATGCATTGATACCCTATCTAGGAGGATAATTATAGTAGGTTTTAGTTTCCCCCCAGTGATCCTTGTGTGTTGAACCCCTGACTATGTATCAAGATATGGTCTTTCCAATGTGGTATCAGTCCAATGGAGTGTGTATCTCAGATGAACCCTCTCAATTTCCTTCATGTTTCTTATGAGATAGACCCTATGAGCATGACCTCTTGGATGAGTATCATCAATGGCAGTATAGCTCGAGGATTGGTTCCTCTAAGATAAGAGTGACATTTGGTATGAGTGTCGTCATTGGAAGTATGTCTCATGAAGAGGATAGTCCCAAACGAGTGTTACCTTAAAACCTAGATTGGATATATGGATAGAGGTGGTTGAGACCATTTGTGACTTAGTGTCATTTATGAGTATATATGGGATATCCTTGGTTATTTTTATGTCTCATGCCTTGTTTTAATTACCTATGTTTGATGATCTGACTACTCTTGATGCTTTATGTTTGGTGTATTCGGCGTGTCCAACTAGGTATTTTTATACTCACCCATAAATGGGATCTAGATGAACATGTCATGTTTTATACATATGAAAAAACTTTGTAATGATTCATCAAAAGACTAGTAATGGGTGGATCTTAGTTGGGATAGAAAGACCATGGTTTATACTGGTGTTGTATTTGATAGTAGTCCCCTCCTTTTGAGAAGGTCAGACTTTATTTTCCAATTTTCAGTGGTCTTTTATTTGGCACATTTTTATTGCTTTCCATCACTTTTGGAATACTATGATTATGGGATTATAGTTATATGAATTCATTATTATATGTTTTTTACATTTCAGTATTGTATGGGCTTGGAGATGTGTTTTTCTATATAGGTACATTAGAAAAAGGTCTTCCATTTTAGATATGACTTCTCGGCTCTTATCACCATCCCCTGGATGGTGGAGGCGGATCTGAGGTAGTTAAGGCTCAGCCTTCCACTAGCTAGGTGGGCCCTGGTAGGTCAGATCATGATACCCATGATCTAGATTTTGAAGCCATAATATTTTCATTAAATATATGGAGTCATTTCCTTTAAGGTAAAAAATGTGAAATATATATGGATCATAAAATTTTGAGATACATCTTATCATAGAAATAAATCAATATGAGGAAAATATAATGGCTAAAATTACTCAAGGATTATGATTGATCAATATATCACCACCCTAGAAAGTAAAATATGGGTTTCTATGTGTTTACTAGGAAATATCGTGGATTTTTTACTAAAATAAGGACTAATAAAGGTCTTATATTGATGGATTTAAAAAAGTTAGATATGATAATCGCTAAGGAAGGGGAAACATCAAATCTTTTTAAAATAATTTTCAAAAAATCATAATTGGATAAAATAAAAATTTCTAAACATTATGATAATAATAGTTAAAATAGAATCAAATCAGAGGTTGTTAGTGTTTGTCATCGAGGAAAGTGCACCCTATAATGATGCATCATTACTAGGATCAAATCCTTAGAGGCCAAAGTATTTGGGGTTTCATTCATAGATGATGAGAGGAAGGGAACAACACTTGAAAATGGTGGTTTGAACCCCCATGCGACAGAGGGAATTCATAGTCTATGATGGAGGATTCAGCATACATGGTGAGAGATATCGGTTCATTGATCTGCTGCTTGTGAACCCTCAATTGTTGGTTCATAGATCTGATGCTTATGAACATTTTGATTCTTCTTCGACACATCCCTCTGTATGGTCGATGTATAGTATCTATCCATGTTTCCAAACCCTCTGCACCAAAAATAGTGTCCTTTGAAACTTGTTCTAGAGAACCATTCTCTGTTTGGATGCCACCTCTGTTCTTGTGCTCTTCTATGTCTATTGGATATGGAACACACATACTATGAATTTCCCATCTTTCCACAATAATAACGCCTGATATAACATGCATTCCTTCATTTCACTTCTCCACTGCTAGTTTCCCCTTGGGATCTCTGAATATTCTAATTATGCTTTGTGCCCAAATCAACCTTCAATATCGTAATGGGTTCTTCTAGTCTGACTTCAATTTTCATATCTTTTTTTATCAAGACCTCCATCAGCCTTAGAATCTGAACATAATTGATGATTCCTTTATACTAAACCACTATTCTCCACTTTTAGCTTCTCGGTTTTTTGAGTGATCTGTTTTCCTGAAGTCCCAGCAAGAGTTAAGAGTTTTGCTTGATCCTTAACCTTTTTCTGCAGACCGACAACTTCTCCTTCAAGTTCTTCAATACACTTGATTTTATCTTTCCTTGTTTTATTCAATCCATCAATCTCCCTTTTTTGTTCTTCGACCTTGAGTTTATATTCATCAACCTTTTCTAAGCTCTCTGGCCTAGCAGACTTAAGGTTTTCAATTTCTTTTATTAGTTCAGATGGCTCTTCTTCCTGTTTTTGCATGTAGAGTTTGGTATCACGTACTACCTTGTTTAATTTATTTGTTTTTTCTCTCTAAACATCTATCTCTTCAAGAGATTCTTCTAATTCATCTTCCATATCGACTTTTCCTTCAATTTCTTATTCTTCTTCATCATTGTCGGTTTTTCCTTTTTCTGAGAGATAACAACAACTGCCACCATATCATTTTATCCTCAATCTATGTAGTTCTTTATATCTTCAACCTCTTCAACCTCAGACTCATCTGAACTACCACATTCTTGTGAGAGAAGATTCTTTTTCTTAAAGAAATTTCTCTTGAATTGTTTCTTACCTTTCACATAGGCTGAATTCTTCTTCTTGGGAATTTCAATTTCATCCTCCTTATCTTCTTGAAACTTTTTGGGGAACCTTGTGGTAAGGTGACCAAATTTTCCACATCTAATAAAAGAAAGTGAAAGTTTCCCTTTGAACTTTCCTTTTCCTCTTTGAAGATTTGAGGAATAGAATAAAATCACCTCATTTGTCTCTTCTTCTTCCTAAGAATATTCAATGGTGAGCTTCTTCATGGCCTTGAATTCCACCTCTTTGGATTTCCCCTTTTCTACAGCATCATTATCATCATTCCTCAATTCATATGCAATAAGGGTGATGTATATGTTATCAAATGTCATGTCTTTTAGGTATTTATATTCCAAAACTGAAACTTTCGGATTGAACTGAGGTGGAAGTTTCCTCAAGATGTGATTCATAATCTTTATGTCTTCAATAACTTCTCCAAGACCTCTCATGTCTTCAACTACAACATTTACCCTATCAAAGAATGCATCAACAAACTCATTTGGGTTCATTCTTAGATCTTCATACTTATTCCACAATGCTTGCATCTTTTCCTCTATGACCTTTAAATCTCCTTCATATATTTTCAATAGATTTTCCCACATAGCATGTGATGTTTTGTATGAAATCGCATTCGTATAGATTTCATTGGATAGGGCTCCCCCTAAAGCATTGATTCCATTGGCGTCTGCATCTAATTCTATTCGTTCAGCTTCTAATAATGCACCACTTTTAATATAGGTAGTTATTCCATGAATTTCTACTGTGAACACATCCATTCCCAAAGATAGAAAGTATTTTTTCATCTAATTCTTCCATATCTGTAAATTGTTCCCATAGAAGATCAAAATCCCATTGTGATTGATGACCTCCAATTGAGAGAGAAACACTGATATCAAACATTCCCTATGATACCAATTGTTAGGTCCACCAGATTAGATACCCTGAGAGGGGGGTGAATTAGGGTATGACAGATTAAAACAATTTCCCCTATTGATCGTGTTTCACTGTTAAGAAAAAATATTTTATCTCCCTTTCCCGTAGAAAATTATAAATAGAAATTAAATCATGAAAGGGACATAATGATTTTTACTTGGTTCACCCTCAATAGGCTACGCCCAAGGAGCATACACCGACAATATGTCGATGTACCAAATTCAATAAAAGTGCACTGCTGTTTATAATGTTCATAGAGGACTCATTGTCCCATATGGTTTACAACCACTCACAATATGAAATCTCACTACTCTCTCAACTAAAGTTTGATCACTTCTTTTTCAGAAGATCCACTCATAGTTTATAGACATGTAGGTCTCTTCATTATCAAAAATGGATGCATATTTCTATATATGTAGATGCTCTTTTGAAGTTCCAATTTCATCCATTGATGAATAAAACCTTACCACGGGTGTACCAGGAAATCTTTCAACTTTCATGTAGCCCTAGAATGACTGGAATTCTTCTCCAAGCCTGGAACATTTATCTATTCCTTGGTGCGCTTCTCCAATTCTAGAGTGCAAGTTTCACCTTACCACCTGCATGAAACTCCCTTCACCAACTCAGAACTTGGAAGACTCACGCACTTTTACACCCAAACCAATATTGGATCGCAACTATCAATTAGCACGCATCTTCTGAAAAAATTTATACTTTCACAACCAAACCACCACTTGCATTCCCAAACCACCTATGTGAATAGAGATCTAATTTTCTCTATGTGTTGAGCTCCTTAAAAAATGAGTAGGGTTGGACCTCTATTTATAGGAATTTTGGACACCCTGAGTGCCATCTTGCAAGTCTCCTCCCAGTGCGCAAGTTCAGCCGCCTGAGCCTCTGTCACCCTAGTCAATTGTGCACCCAAACCAAAACATGGGCACCCCTCTTTCCTTTTCTGTATTTTGATGTTTTTATCTTGAAAAACATATGGTGTGAAATTTTCTAAGATTCCAAGACACCGGCGTGCAAGTCCCTTTTCCAAAAACAATTTTCTCCATTTCACGATTTTGAGGCCCAAAAATTTGGCAAACACTAGAAAACGGTGCCACCTTGTTTGTGATCTTTTTGTACCACCTCCAGACCATCCATTCATTTTTCAAGGTTCTTCAGTCAATCATGGATTGTTGAAAACATCCCTTGAACCCGAAAAATCACCATGTAAACCCCCTTTGTCTAAAAATTCATACATTGTGGTCTTCTTTGTAAACAAACACAACATGGAGGCCCACTTTGTTAATAAACGCAATCACCTCAAAATGCTTCAATGATACCTTGAGGGATTTTTTCCCAACAAAGGGATTATCCAAAAATTAATAAAAATAAAATATGTGAATGGTGTTAAGTTGGTATACTTCATCTCTAAAAATGGTATATTGAAATTTAGAAATATGTTACGTGTTGCATCTGTTCCTGAGTTAAAAAGTGAATTATTAGATGAAGCACATAGCTCAAATTTCTCTATACACCATGGTAGCAATAAAATGTATTAGAATTTGAAGGAAAATTTTTTTTGGGATAATATTAAATGGTAAATTATAGATTATTTATCAACATGTTTAGTTTTTTAATAGGTAAAGGCTAAGAGACAACATACTAAAGGATACACACAACATCTACCTATTCCTATGTGGAAATGGGATGATATTAATATGTACTTTGTCATTGGATTTCCAAATACTATGAGAAAGAAAAATTAAATATGTGTTATTATTGATTTCCTTACAAATTACACACATTTACCCACTATTATGGAATATTTAATTCTTAAGTGCCTCATACGGCTCTATATTAATGAAATTGTGAGACTTCATAGTGCACCTCTTTTGATTTTATCTGATTGTGATGTTTGTTTTACATTGAAATTCAAGAATATTATTTAGAAGGCACTTGTAACCAAGCAAAATTTGAGAACTTCTTATCAAACTCATATAGATGGATAGTTTGAAAGGACTATTCCAATATTAGAAGCCATGTAGATGTCATTCTCACTTTACTTTCAAGATACATAGGATTAGTATTTACCTTTGGTTGAATTTTTATATAAAACTAGCTTCTATTCGATCATTAAAATGACACCATATGAAGAATTGTGTGGTAAAATATACCATACGCCAACTTATTGGCATAGAGAAGCTAAAATAAATATTTTTGGACCATAATTTGTTGAGGATACAATAGTAAAATGAGAACTACTAAAGGTTATATCAAGGAAACTGAACGTAGGAAAAATATCTATAAGGATAGCTGAAGAATGATTTATAATTTCAAGTGGGAGATCATGTTTACTTAAAGGTACATCTATGGAAGGGTGTTATAATGTTTGGAAATAAATTTAAAGTAAGTCCAAGGCACATCAAGACTTTCAAAATTATGGAATTAATTTTAGTTGTGGCTTACCCTTTGGAAATGCCTCCTAGGCTCTCTAAAGATCAAGATGTGTTCCATATCACATTATTTAGGAAGAAGATTATAGAACCAAAACATTTTCTCACCTTTGAGGAAATAGAATTGAAAACTGATTTATCTTACTATGATGGTCCTATCTAGGTTCTTGACACTCAGGAATAAGTGTTGTCAAATCAAACTTAAATAGTGAAGGCACTTTGGGTAAATCATTAAATATAAGATGAAGCATGGGAACCCGATGAAGTTATGATGAATAAATACCCACATATATTCATGAGGGGACATTTTTGTAAATTTTTAGTATGAAATTTTTTAATAAGGGAAGAATATACCACCTAAGATTCAATTGTAGTAAGTAGACTTTTCTTCCTAATGAAACTATAGCATAATACACAGAGATTTATTCAAGAATGTATTTAAAAAATAAATTAAAAAATATTATAAATTTAATTTGAATAAATTTATTTCATTTTTTAATTTATTATATTAAAATTATCTTAGTATAAGTTTTGGATATTTTTCAGGAATAGTTTATTTTTAGGTGAATAGTGAAAAAATCAGATTTTACAAAATTGTCACTTTTATGATATTATAATTCTATAAGAATAAAATTAAAATTTATGAATCAATTTTTAGAAAACATATATATTATATAAATAATATAATTCATATAAAATATTATTTTTAACCAATAAATATATTCTTAACATTTTAGAAATCTAAGTAATGCTTTTGTTCAAATAAAACATGTTTTTTGTTTTTTTTTCTTTAGATCAAACATTTCCAAGGTAAATTTTGGTTTTGTTTTAGTTTCAAAGAAAAATATATATCAATTTATTTAAAATAATATAATTAATCCCATTTTAATTGACATTATACTTCATTTTTCTGTAAAATCATATTTATGATGAAAATGAACATTTTTCTAAAAACAGTTTTTGTTCCGTTTTGTGAACTTATATTAAAAGAAATTTATAACTATTATAGGAATTTAATAATATAAAATGAATTAAATATTTAGAATAATCATAATTAATATTATTTAATTAGTTTAATTTATTTTTTATCATCATGAATAGTAACAATGATACATATTTATCACATTAGTTAAGGGTAAAATGGGTTAAAAATAAAAAGGATAAGGATTCAAGATAACATAAAAAATAAGATTAAACCAAAATGGTTGGTTTTTTTATACATTAACCTTATCATATTATAATATATGAAAATTTTGATTCGCTTTCATAAGGAAATTACTCTATATTATTAAAATATTTTAAGTAATTCCATGTGTGTCTCTCCCCTCACTTATAAAAGGGAACCTCTTATCCTCCTTTATTCACAAAATTTAATTCCTGTACCTTGAAAAATATCTACCAAAATACATCCCTGTCTTACTTAACTTATTTCTTGATCTTCTAATCTTCTTCTAAGAGTATACTAAGAAGTCTTAAGTTTCTAGTCAAATGAGGTATCTCAAAGAAGAGTTAATCATCTTCACTGACTCTTTCAAAAATTATTTCTTATTCTACTTACTCTAAATATTTTTTAACCATCCTAAAATAATAAATCGAATATAATAAATATACTTATATGTAACTTTTTTATGAGGCAACCACTTTCCACCTCCTTTTTATCCAATATAAAATGAAAACATCACTCGTGTGTATATACGACCTACCAAATCCACATAGCGGTATAATTCAATTTTTTATTACCGCATTACTTGTATATTAATAAAACTGGAAATTTTTAATATATAAGATATTTATAACATAATTATTATTCTATAAATATAATATATCATATATATTCTTACCCTTCGACCTATTAAAAAATGATAACATCGCTCATGTATATGTGTGGACAGCCACATCCATGAAGCGATGTGATTCATATTTCATGTCTTACTTTCATAGATGATTCTAATTAAGTTTATAATAAATATATATTATAATTATATCATGAATAAAATTATAGATATTATTTATCCATGATCAATTTGTAATAACCATAACTACCAAATCGAAACATACGTGAAAAAAAAGTTGTTAACACCTGAAATGATGATCATGATAAATGATTATTAATGAATTGGTGTTAAAATGTTATATATGGATAAAATATGATATTATAAGTTTTTATATGATTTTGGTTCAGAATTATAATAAATAAATAAATATTATACATGAGGTTAAATGAACTTATTGGAAAAGTATAACATCAGGTAAAGGATTTTTGTTACAATCTATTTTTACTTTTGGATTGTTTATGTTTGGATTTCCTTTTGGATAATAATGTGATCATAATCTTTTAAATAGGATATATTTTATTTTACTCTAGTTATGTTTCATTTTACATGCTTATATTCCATTTCTTCTATTTATTAAGTAATAATCAAAAAAACAAGTTTCATGTAATGGGATTTTTAAAAAAAATCTTGTTTTGATTTTTTCATTCTAACTATTTTTCTTCAATTCCTATATTTTATTTAAGATATTTTTAATAATGGTTTTACTGTTCTAAAATTATTTATTAAATTAATTCTTATCCATTTTTTAATTTTTATAAAAAATTAAAATTAATTTTCTTTTCATTTTATGAATGAGGTACTTTTTACCAAAGTTGTGAATAGAATCTTTATTTTAACATATGTCTCATGAACATATTTTCCCACCATCATGAATAATCTTTGATTTTAAGATTCCTTTATTGGTTTCAATGGTTATTTTCAAATAAAAACTTTTTCTCAATATATAGGGAATTTTTACTTAAAATTATATCAAAAGAAGAGGGTATTATTTTATTAGCGGAATGAAAAGAATTTTGAAAAGTGATTTATAACTATGCTCTTATAAAAATATACAAGGAATTTATTTTCAATTTATTTATTCTGTTTTCATTTCTATAGGATTTTCTTTACTATAAAACCTTCATTTTTTATGAATCGATGTTCTTCTATCATCCTTTTCTAAAATACCATATTTTGAGATCATTCAATTTCTTGTGATCATGTTCTATATCACTCTCCATTATTCATTGGACATTATTTTTCACCTTCATGTACATATTTTTTTAATATCATGGATGAATTAAAAATAATTTCTATTAATTTGATGGTTTTTAAACCATATAAAATTTCTATATATGGTATCATTTGAAGGAATATTGTTAAGTAAGTTATTTTATTTACTGGGGAAATGTTGATGTTTCATATTCTAGATTCAATGTGGATAATAATTTACTTATAAGGAAGTTCATGAATGGATTGTATTTATCATTGAAAATATGAGTAATTCATAGAACATGCAAGTGATGAGTGGACACTAATTATAGATAGTCCCTCAGTGAATCAATAGGTTTCATGGGAAAAAATAGAAGGCAAGAAATATTAGATGGTTGTCTAGTTTACACCAACCCACTTATTAAAATGGTATAGTGGTTGGGAGGCCTTGATGGTAATATTCATTGTATATTGGTTAAGTGGACTTGATCATGATTTTATAGAATTATGCACTTACTTTATTAAGAATACATTTTCCATTATCCATGTGATTTTTATGTTGTTTTCATATATGGATGTTCATTGAAATCAAGTTGTTGATTGAAGGGAATGTGATTTGATTATCCAATATTCCATATTTATTATGAATTATTTACTCAAGATTGGTTATGATGTTTGTAACCCTTACTGAGGATCTGAGCTTACCCTTTATTTTTTTTCCTTTCCATGGGATATAAAGAAGGATATTATGAATGATTTTAAGGATAAAAAAATGTTTCTTATCCTATGTTTTTATATTTACAATGTAATATGGGAATCATGTATGTATCTATTTTTACATGAATAATAAACCAATTGATTTTACATGGTTATATCCCTTGTATCTTATACCAATAAAAAAAGTAAACACTAAATCTAGGTTACTAGAGTTGGGGTGTTACATAAAGGTAAGTAATAATGAAAATAATTACATTGTTTACCAATATATTTCAAGAAAAAGGTTTTATGGAATGAGTTTCAAGGATAATGATGATGTACCTAGAAGAGTTATAAGTTGAAAAAATAAGTTAACATCATAACATTTAATGTTATGGAGTTAAGGAGTTTGAATATTTTCCACGGACTTAAAGATTTACGAATATTTTTCTTAAATCTATTCATTATTAAAATTATCTGTATTCATAGATTCTAATCACTAAAGAGTTTAGTGGGAGAGTTTTATCAGATTATCACATAGTAATGTTTCAGAAATTACATATAGATGTAATGAGTTAACCAAATCCTAGAATGTTAAAAAAATATAATGTTGATATGAAAATATATCATATATGATATGATATAAAAGTATTAATGTAGGGTTTTATTAATTATTCATAAAAATTATTTAATAATATAAAATGTATGATATAAAAGGAAATATCTGTTATATCATTATTTCAAATATGTTGGATATATATATTAACATAAATTTCATAAAGTTTAATGATAATTAATATCTAAAATTAATACTTTGAGTTAACCCTGACCAATGTTTGTTATGGTTATTATAGGTTATCATGATTATGATTCTTTTATCAAGATATAGAAATGTTCATGAGGAATAAAAAGTGTTTTGTGCATTGTATCACCCACTAAGTATGACACGCGAAGTATCATACACTATGTATTTTTTATACTAGGTGTGGATAATATTTGGATACCCCACTACCAAAGGTCGGAGAGATACCAAGAATGATAATTGTTATACTTTGATAAATTATTTCACAAGCCTTGAGGCTTAGATAATCAAGTGGTGGTTCGGCATATTGATGATCATTTCATTGGTTGGAGCTCAAAAAAGATGGTATTTGTCCTCATGTATGATGATTATGACATATGGGTCCTTTATTGAGATAGATTGGGGATTTTGAAACTATACCTAGATAGTACATATGATTTTATCATTTTTTTCAGATGAGGGGTATGTGATGTGATCATCAATGAAGGTGAATGAAATTTGATCTATTGGTCGACCTGGTTCGTTTATACATGGAGGAATGATAATATATGAGTTCTCTATATGGAATTGACATACCTCATATCCCATGGTCATTCAATGTCTTAGATAAAGGGAGTGTATAAGAATGCCTTCTAGCATGTGATATAACGGATAGACATAGGTATAAATATACATGTGTTCGATATATAACATGATATATCCCTATGTAACTTGAATAACATTGATTCTTTGATTTAAGTTTCTCTTTTCTTTCATTTATGGATCCAAAGTTTCATATTTTTTTAATGTTACAAAGTAATATGGTGTCACACTATAATGTTTGATGAATGGGGATTGAGTTGGGCTCAAAGAGATAATCTAAAAGTATTTTAGATCTTATAAAAAATATTTTTTATGTGTATTCACAAGGTATTTTATATAATGTGGTACACAATGAAGTTGAATATATATTTCCAAAAAGTTTAATGAAATATATTAAAAATAGTTTTGGATATGAATTTAAAATTTATTATATATGATAAAATATACAGTGAAAGGGAATTTGAGTGTTTAAGGATTTAGTGAAAGTGGTATATTGGAGGTTATATAACCTAAATCTATTTTTCATGTGATGCAATTAGGCCAATCATATTGTATGATTAACGTAAATCGTAAGTCATAGAAGGATATTTCATTCCATCTATTTTTTTAATTGTATGGTGTGATTAATGGATATCATAAGATAGATATATAAAAAATTCATAGTGTATAACTTCCATATCATATTTTATATACCATAAAACTATATATGATCATTTGGGTGGTCAAATGATAAAAAAAATCATTTAATTAATTCTTCCACATTGGCCATCAAAAAATGAAGTGTTTCATATCATGAAATGGTTTGGAGTTCATTTAATTCGTGATTAAATGAAATCTCACTTGAGGAGTGTCATAAAGGGATATTTAAGGGGGATATTACCATGTTATAGTGTAAGAAATACTGCTTGAGCCATGAATTAAATTCCCTCAAACTTGAGGCATTCTTTATTTTTCTATCTTTTCACTATGAGTTTCTAGTATGACATGGTGAGAAGAGGGGTCCCACCAAAACATTGGGTGATTTAGATACTTATGGATACCTTCATATGAAGGATATATTATGGATTCCTCTACTATGATCTTAATAAATCAAGGTTTAAGAGTTATATAATGACCATCATCGATGAGAGGTACACTTTTTCAATATTTCCACATTTTCAGCATGCATGGTTTTAACTTTTGAGCATGGTTAAATATTGGTTTTGTTTTCTATTATATTCTAATCTATTAAAGAAATGTATTTAGATCACTTAAAAATAAAACAAGGACCCCCAGCCTCTCAAATTTACATAGAAGTTTGACTAAGAGAGCCTTAGTGCACAAAGATACTGTCTACACACCCAAGTCCTCTATAGAATCCAAAAGGTGATATTTGAATCCAAACTAAAGGCAATGGTATATAAGATCAGGGTGAAATACTTTCACACCCAAGTTATTTTTGATTAGATCCATTATTAGACCTTAAGGAATTATCTAGAAAAAGAAACATAATGCCCATTTTAGAGCCAAACCCAAGCCTTTTAATATAGAGTCTCTCCCTAGGAACCAACCACCTTGCCCCCAAGGAACATAGACACTGAAAAAATAAGTGATGACTACATGAATTATTATTTATACAAGAACCTCATTAGAAGGTTTTATTATTTCTAAAGGGTACACCAAGTTACCCATTTACCCAGGTCACTTATTAGGGTTCCCAATTCACCTAGTCCACGTTCTTGAATTCCCACTTCACCCAATCCTCTTGCATCAGTGCCCACTTCACTCAGGCCTCCTACAATGTTTTCCAATTTACCTAGGCCTCCTAACTAGGAACCCATTTCATCTAGGCCTCTTACATGGGTTCCCATTCACCCAGTTTACCTACCTAGGAACCCACCTCAACTAGATCACCTACCTATGTTCCCACCTCACCCAAGTCACTTTCCTAAGAACTCACTTCATATAGGATACCTTAAGTTAATATAATACTCTTATTTTCCACATATATTTTAAGTTTAGATAATATTCTTGGTTTCCTTATATTCCTTGATTTGAGATATCCCTCTTTGTTTCCTCCTATACCCTAAATTGAGATACTCTTATTGTTTTCCACATATTTATTAAGTCAAGATACTCCACTTGGTTTTACTATACACCTTGAGTTGATATTATCCTTCTAGTTTCTTAAAATGCCTTGATTCAAGATCTTCTTCATAGTTTCTAAAAAATACCTTCACCAGGATCACTTGATTGAGTAAGAATAAGGAATGAAGGTGTGTATTTCTCACACTAAACCATTATCAGGTACATTTCACCTAGTATTATTTACCACATGATATTAAACTACATCACATGATCATAAACTTTGTATCATGAAAAATATAGTTTTTAATTTCTAATATATTGGGATATGTAGGATGACTCTCTAAGGTTCAATCCCAGAACCATTACCATCCCATCCCATCTCCCTATCAAGAGGCAGTATCTCCTAAACATGACCAGCCTTATTATGTGATAATCATAAGAAAAAAACCCCTTATATGATGAGCATAATATGTCCTAGATTATAAGAATAGGATGACCAAGTCTTCCTTATGTAATGAGAATAAGATAACTTCTCTGATGAGCATAGGATGATCGATCCCTTGTTATGTTATGAGCATAAGACATCCTTCCTTATGTGATGAGCATAATATACTGTCATGGAATGACATGAGGAAGATATATAACTATCTCTTATTATATGAAAATGTATAAGATAGCCTTTCTTATGTGATGAGAATAAGATTCCTCCATTCTATAGCACGAGGGAGATTCAACCTCTTCTTATGTTATGATCTTAATATCTCACTCTTCCATATATGATGAGCATAAGATGAATCATCTATCATCTCCTCATATTACAAGAATAAGATTCCCTTAGGGATTAACATTAGTAAGGTAAAATAGTCATTTTATTTCACTCTAAATGAATTTAAACAAATAAAAAGTAGTCATAAATGCATGTCCTCAAAAGGCACCATGTTGGACCTTGTCATGCATCCTTAAAAGTTATGATGTGTCTCTTTAATTGGAACTAAACTACATGATTTCTAATTCCCTTCATAGGTATTCATAGGAATCTCATTTAATGGGATTGATCCTAACTCCATAACACCTCTTTCCCCCTTTCATAGGAGCCCAATGCCTCCCTAGATTGAGATAAACTTTAGAGTTCTGATCTATATGGATTTAAGATATAGAGTGACTGCATATCGTCAAATGAGAGATATTATAATTTTCATGTGCAGTTTCTTCTTAAATTCATGTTTTTATTCAATCAATCTCACTCAAGGGTAACTGGTATTATTAATGGGAAGGATTTGTGAACATGAATTAAATATATACTAGCAGCCCCAGAATAGAAAATAAGACCCCTTAAAGGAAGAGCTGACCACATATCCTCTCATCTGAAAAAAGGTTCCATATTCACCACCCCATCTGATTGTGAGGCCATCTGACTATGGAAACTGGGGGAGCTGCATGATACCTGAACAACCAAAATGGGTTTTCAAGGAATGGAACCTGTATAAAATAGAATAGTAAACCCAGTATTAATCATTTCTTAATAAATAAGTTTATTGACCTTTTATTCATATTGGTGATACTAAATTAATGAGTTTATTATTCTCCATCAAAAATATCTAAATGGTAGTTTTGAGGAATATACCATGAGCGATTGGGATCTCAAGATATTCTAGAAAAACTATACTTTAATAAAAAGTTATTATGATCTAGAAATTGTTTTCAACTATATCTTATATAATATTAATTTCTATAATTTCCTTATAAATAAGACACTATTGTAAAATGTAACTTAACGAGAGGCTATAATTTTAGATGGTGAATTCAATGAAAAGATAATTCCAACCTTTTAAATAGTCCCTAATATTCGGTAGGGGCTAAATCCACAAAAAATAATACTATGTAGATAAACCAATAGGGTGAAGGCATCCAAAATATCAATATCAAACTACTTCCAAAGTCACTTCTCTTCCTTATCTTAGGTATGTGGTGGAAGACATCAATCATTTTTAGGAAACTACCCAAGAGATGCCTATGAGTGATCATATTCATTGTTCTCATCATCACGGATGTGTAACCCCAATTCTATAAAAAAAATTATAGAATGTTATGTTATAAAAAATCATCTAAAATTAGTCATATAAAAAGAGATCCCATTAGGGACATCCAAACCCTAAAACTCCAAAATTAGTCCATATCCTTATGATGACTAACACCCCTGGGGCCCATTGGCATATCTGAATAGTGCCTCAGGGCCAATTCCATATCACCGTTAACTAGAAGCTTCAGACTTCATCAAATTAGGCCTTGACGGCAACTTCAATAGACCCCTCGCCATTGAGGGATAGTATTGATCAATATGTAGGTCCTTGTTTTGGTGTCCCGTTACATCTAAAACCTGATAGAATATCATCCCAGGAATCCAGAAATCCATATATGTAGCTAAAATGTCCCAAGGAAAACCCTAGCCTATAAGGATGTGAAAATTTTTACCCACATAGTTATCCCTAATATCATCCATTGGGAAACAATATATCCATATTATGGGTATTCCTTATTCAAGGAAATATATGTTTCCTTACATAGGTTTTTTATCAGTAAATTTCATAAATGTTGACCACACTGATGTCTTTGAACATGACACTGCTGAACAACATGACAAATAGAATGAATTAATAGAGAATACTACTCATGTAGAGGTATGTGAGGAAGTAGTTCATCCCCAATATCAAATGGAATCCCTTTATTTGGGATACCCACTAAATATTCCACTAGAGAGAACCAAAGGGGATTCTACCAAAGGAAAAGGAAAATGTGTGAAAACATACATATGTCACCCATGACCTAAATATGGAGAATATGGTTCAGTAAAAGGGAGAATTTCAAGGTTCAAGGACACAATAAAATATATTTAAAAAATAAATTCTAAATTAATGAGGGTAAAAATACACATTATGTATGATTTTTAGGATGAAGCAACTGTAACACCTTTAGCTAACCTTATTTTATAATAAGATATTTCTCGACCCAAAAAGGAAGATTTTTCCCACCCTAGTAATTTGATATGATAACAATCAGGCCATTTTATAGTAGTTTCAATTGTTTATCATGAGTTTATGCAACTTGGAAAATATCAACTACTAGTTAAAGAATTATTCATGAGGATAACTCTAGTGGCGGTATACCATGGATTACTAGTTTCTCTTACTACTCTGATAGATGTTATAAATTTTCTATCAGGAATCGGTATAATAAATGATGACATTGTATCCCAAGTTGGTATATTTGACTCCTACTTCACCCAAATTTGAGAATCCTAACTTCTCATGATTCAATGTAATAGGATATACAAATCAACATATCACTCATTTTTCTTTTTAATATGGCCTGATGTTGGGAAACCCCAAACATTAAGAGGTAGGGAAACTAATATGCTTTGTGAAAACAATAGAATTTTTTACATTTTTTGGTATAATAACCCTACATCTGGGTCTATTACAAGCTAAGAAGATCTACATTAGAAATTAATCTACCAATTCATCTCTAGGTTGAAGAAAGTAATTATCCTTGATCTCAATAATTTCAAGCATAAATAGAATTAAAAAGTCATGGATTTCATTATAAGATAGAAGGGTATCACATACTCCTTGGAAATACATCTTCCTTGAGAAAAATTATTGGATATCTATGTAGAACCTATAGGATCAGTTATCAATCTTGTTCTTCACCCTAAAGTACCCTTGTGGTAAATGATAGTTTCAAACTATGACATAACATCTAGATAATGTTATTCATAGAACCAATTAAATACATCATCAATAACTACCATCATATATAAGGAATTCATGGAAATCATAGATAGCTATTGTAACCTTCGATATGATAAGGTTTAGGTGACAGGACTTTAAATATGGAAATAATAAGTTTTATTCCATCCATAATGATCAAGTTCTAGAGTAACTCATCTCTACCTTATAGAAAAAAATTATTTTAACATAAAACAAGAATCCAAATAAAGATAGGTAGAATGATAACATGATTTGTTCCCCTTTACATTGTATGATGTGTCACGTGATCGAAGAATTATTTATCTTCAAAAACATATTGTAGAGGATCATAAATGGTATTTAAGAATAATTGGATGATCCTATGGTGACTGTGACATGTGTGTCTTCCATTATCTTAGAAAATGAATAATAATAAAGTGAAAAGAACTTTATGGGGATATGAAAAAACAATTATGAGCAAATGATCCAAAATATAGTTAATCATGAGCATGACATCATCAAGACATGACTAAACTTCACATTAATGAAACCAATTACCTCTTTAACCATTATTTTAGTGCCTTATACTTATAAAATGACCATGATCCAACATAATTGGTATAGGTGAGAAAAATAGAAAGAGGATCCACTAAGGATTCCAATACTCCAAACTCTCTTGGACTTTGTATCCTCATCACTAGGAGAATGGGCATGATCCAACCAAAAAATACCATGGAAACTGTCAAACCAAATGAGATCCTATTATGATAAAAACACTACTTTTACTCCATTGATTTTATATAATTGATGAAAAAATTAATTGAACAAGAATATCTTCATTAAACATGAGCCTTTATTTCCATCAACATGTTATCATCAAGGGAGGAGCATAGAGATACACCACTTACCTATATAAAAGGTGTTTCCATCCCTAAAAATGATTCAAAAAGTGATTTTGATAATACAAAAGTTTTTTATTAGTCCTATATGAAAAAAATCAATTATATTATAGTATGTGAAAAATGAGTGAGTGCTCGATGTCAAAGGAATATCTAATCATTGTGGTTAGAACCCTGACTTCCAATATCAACCAACTTTCATTCCATTGGGAAAGGAAACAGTGTTGTCATATTTTCTACCTATCATCCCCCTAAATTTATCAAGTATATATTTTCTAAACAAAAGATATATTAGTTTTAGAGATAAAATAATGATCGTTGTAAAGTAATTATATATTTACTTTGGAAAATAATTCCCCTTCATGATGATTTTTTGGATAAATCCTACCATTCACTAGTTAGACCCATATAACACCAGCCCTTTCAATGCATCACCAACATGGTGGGTTATTAGGTTTTATTTCCCCAAAGATAAATTTCAACCTATTAATAAATTTTTCCTCCTTATATTGAAGTGCCCAATCCCATAGAGTTGGGGGAATTTTCGTATTATTCAACCCCTCATCAGGTGTATTATGGACATCGTTCGACCTCGGTGATTAGTACGCCAACCACAAGGTAGTCAAAGATCTATAGTCTAGGGTTATAATCATTTATGTCCCATTCATAAATAGATTCAACATATACCCCTAAATATATCAGGATTAATTTACCACCTCCCATATCTCAAATTCAACCATCTACCCATACTGGTCAAAAAATGTCTTTCATGCATGGGAAACATATAGTCAACCGAACAATGGTAGATGAAACAAGGTGTATTCTTTATAACTCGACCAAGTTTATAGGTATTTTACCATTTAATTATAGAATAATTGGTTTAATATCCCAAGGATCAGGAGACCTAAAGTATAAGATTTTATGGACCATTCCAATTTCTCCCCCAACCATCAATTTTTAGGGCATATTATTGAGAATTTTTTTATCTTTAAGGATTGGATTAAATATCAAATATATGAGGGGATAATGGATTAAATGACACAAAAATATCTACTTAATCCAAATTAACACCCTAATAAGAACATTAAAAGTGTAATGAATAATCAAGGATTCCCATCTCTTAATTATATAATAAATAAGGTCTATTCCTTTAGGCTTAAATATGTGGCCACATATTTTATCTTCTAATAGAGGATATCCATCTTGAACTTTATAATATCAAGAGACCTAAGGAGGAAATTTTGAAAGACCAGTCCAATTATTTTTCATAGCACTGACTTTTGGTACATTCAATCAAAGGATGATTTGCCTTTAAGGAATGTAGGATCGAAATAACGATGTAGATGCTCAACATAAAAGAGGGGGGAGAATTGTAAACTTTAAAAATTTCCTTAAACAAGGAAAGATCTAAGTTTAACAAAGTTAAACTTAAACAAATTCACAACACCTCTAACACCAATTAAAGATTGGGACAAAGTATGAAGTTACAAATATCTATCTCTATACACTTGCTTAAATCTAGAAAGTGATTCCGAAAAACTGGTTTCAGAAATATGGATCTGGAAATTGAAACTTAACCAAAGTTTACAATAAGAGATTCTACCTTAAAGCATAAAGAATCTCAATTAATCAGAGTACAAGTTTAAGGAAATATAAGAAGATTATACTTTCCTTACAATACAAAATGCAGCGGAAAAAATTGTAACAAGAACAAGTAACAAGATATAAATCTTTTAACCCAGAGAGAAGGGTATCCAAAAACCTTGGATAAAGGTCCCTTGATTTATACTTTCAAGAAATTCTGTCTTACCCACACCAGGGTAATCCCTTGATATGAAGATCAGAGTCTCTATCTTGCTATCCCTGCAAGCTCTCAACTTTAAGGTAGTTGACACCTCTGTCTTCTTCAGTAAGGAAGCCCTCGAACTTTAAAGTAGTCAGCACCTCTGTCTTTCTATCCTCGGAAGCCCTCGATTGTAATCACCAACAATCAGAGTCGCATGAAGCAAGTCTGCACAAGGCATTGTCTGAACAAGCTGTTCAAACTTTCTGCACAAAGCTTGACAGTTTATAAGAGCCTCACTCTCTAGAAATCACTTCAACAGCATTTATGCACAGATGTCCAAGTTCATTGTTGTGTTGAGCTCATTCAAATGAGATCATATTTATAGGAACGGTTGGAACGGTCGGCTCCCTCCTCCAACGGTCATATTTTCCTTAAATTTCAGAGGGACCTGTACACGTGTAACTCAACCAATGGTTAGTTATAAACAGAATGGGCGACATCTTTTTATAACAAAACTGGTGTAAATGAAAGCACGACATTGTTTTATAATGAAACAAGTGTAAGAATAAGCAAAACTGTAGTTCGGAATGTAAGAAAATAAAAGTTCGGAGTCTAACCAAAATGGAATTCGAAGTCTGTAAAAAATAGACATTCAGATTCTGTTTTATAGGAATTCATAACCTGAATTCTATGGAAATCCAGAGTCTGAATTTCTATGAAAATTCAGAGTCTTGTTTCACCAGAGTTCAAAATCTGAACTTACAGAGTTTGGAGTTGAAATCATAAAAGTTCGAAGTCAAACTAATAGAAGTTTGGAGTCGAACTAGTATAAGTTCAGAGTCTAAATCATAAAAGTTTGGATTCAAACTAGTAAAAGTTCGGAGTTGAACTTTGTTAGAGTTCGTATCCAGAATTCGGAATGGAACTATATGATAGTTTGTATCCAAAATTCAGAATGGAACTATATGAGAGTTCATATCCAGAATTCGGAACAGAACTATATGAGAGTTCGTATCAAGAATTCGGAGTCGAACTATATGAGAGTTTGTATCCAGAATTCAGAATATAACTTCATTAGAGTTCGTATCCAGAATTTGGAGTGGAACTTCATTACAGTTCATCTCCAGAATTCAGAGTGGAACTTCATTACAGTTTATATCTAGAATTCGGATCCTAAAATAGAATGCTTTATATCTTAGCTTTATATGATTCAGAGGTTTTGGGTATGAATCTGATTTTTACACTAAAGAAAAATATTGATATGTATAATGAAATCTAAGTTAGGGTAAAATTCCTTAAGGACGGAAATTTTCCTTATATAAGTAAAACATAGATTTGCTTAAGTAAAATGTGTTTGTGATTTTAAAAACAATAAGGAATGAAAAGGTCATAAGGAAAACCTTATTGACTCAACAATCTCCCCCTTTTTAGAAAGCACAAACATCCTTACGAAAAAGAATATAAGGATTTTGAAAATTTTCATTAGACTTTGAAATTACAACTTATCTCCCTTTGTTCATGGGTGATAGTGAATACAACTAACTCCCCCTTAGGCATTAAAACTCTAAGGATTGTATTCTGAATTTCCGGAGTGGAGTTTTCATTATCATGGGAAAGAAAAACTTCGTAATGAGAAACTCCCCCTTACTTTAAGGATATTTCAATTAGAAATTTTTCCTTCTCCATTTTAAATTTTTCTTTCTCCTCTTTTGAGTAGTTCTTTTTCCTTCTCCCCCTTTGTGATTTTCAAAAATAATTTAAGGGAATGGAAAAGAAATAGAGTACCTGAAACATTAGTATAAAACAACACAAGATACAACCAAAAAAAATTCATTAGAGTTGAGAAAATTTTTACAAGGAAAGAAAAATGAAACAAAAGATCAGAGTGAGTTTATTTGTCTTCCTTTTCCTTGAGGATTAGATTCTTCAACAAGGTTTTCAGTTTCTTCAAATCTCTCTGATCCTCATCAGCTTGCCTCTCCAAATCTTTTATCCTTTCATCTTGAGCTTTCAAAGCTTCTTCCTGAGCCTTCATGGCCTCTTCCTGCATCTTCACTCACTCATCTTGCTTTACAATTCTTTTATCAAGATCAATCTAGAGATCTCTAACCCTTATAAAATTTTGATCAAGAGAGTTAGCCTTATCATTCAGTTCCTTCACTTGTTGACTCTAAGAACTTTGCTCAATGATCAGCTCATCTTGAAGATTCTTAATCTTGTTATCCTCGGTGTCAAAGGAGTCTTTTACCTCATTCTGAAAGCGATCAAACTCATCCATGTCTTCTTCAATTTTCTTTGACCACAAAGTGATTTTTCTGCATGATTTACCATTAACATCATAATTGATAAGGAAATTTCTATGGTCAGCCTCAATCTTTATACACTTATCCATCACCATAGATAAGGATTCTGAGTTCTGATTCAAACTATGTTATATCATTTGACACCTGGAGTCCATAGTGGGAAATATCGGAATGGTGTCCACCAACTTTTTCAAAGATTCAACAACGAAGTCATGTCTGTGTGCTGATGACTCCGAATCAGAGACCTTTCTTGGAGATTGTTCCTCCTCAATATGCACCAACTTCCTTTTAGAAGAACCACCAAATTTTTTCTTTCTGATGATATCTTTTATTAGTGTATCCATGAGCACTTACTTACCTTTATCTATTTTCGGAATGGGTTGTTCATCTGGAGACTCTTCCTCACTCTCTGATAGTTGAACAATATGGTCTTCATCTATTTTCTCCTTCTTTATTCCTTCTTCAAGATAATTCTTTTCATAGGATTCTTCCTCATCATACAAAAAAATTTCTTTCTCTTCCTCAACTTTATCTCTCTGACCTTCTTTCTCAACTCCCTTTCCCGGAGTGACTAATTTTGCGGATTCATCCTTTTTTGATACTCTTATACTTGTTTAATCAAGTTATCTAGATCAGAACTTCCTTCTTCTTCTTCTTCTTCCTCTACTACCTCTTCTTCTCTTTCAACAACTTCTTTTTCTTTAAGCTTTTCTGGAGTGATGTAGTTTTTTCCTGGAGTCTTAGGTAAAGGTTCGGTAAGGAAAGTTTCCAGAACCGGAATCTTCTCAGAATCTATTTCAGTTGCTTTCAAAAGAGATTGAACAATCTCTCTTCTTACATATTTTTCTTCAATTTCTTCTATTTTTCTTGCTTTTCTAACTCATCCGCAGCATTTTCTCTTAAGGCATTAGCCTCATCAGGGTCCAATATGAATTGTGGATCCCCTTCTTTCCTCTTCTCCTTGTCTTCCTTCCACTTAGCAGCCACTTCATCTGGGTAGGCTTTTTGTTTTTTCGGCTTGGGAGGTGTGGACTGGGTTTCCATAGCTTTGGGGGTTTTGTCTTTAGCAACCACTTACTTAAGCTTTCTTTTCCTAGTAACTTTCTTCACTGGTTCAACCTTCTCTACATTTTCTAAAATGGTCTCAGCCTCTTATTCTGTTAAAGGATAGAATTCTCCGGACTCATCAGAAAAACCCATTTTCATCCTATTTAATGTATCATCACATATTAGCATTACCTTACAATTTTTTTTCTTGGAAGTGCAAGAAACTTTTAATGAATCAAGACATCTGATGATAAGTTTAGAAAGCAAGGTCGGATACATTATGATCTGAGCTTTCAGATTCCCTTCTTTAAAATTCTTAATTGTATTCAAAACATGCCTCATCAGATTTATCTTCCTTAGATTTACCAAGAAGTCTAGGATATAAATATCACTCTTCTTCAGATTATCCTTGTCACCCCTTCTTGGTACGAGATAACCCTGTACCCATAGCTGTAGAATCTGATTATTTGGAGTGAGATGAGCAATCTTAGCAGTCTTGGCATCTTTAAGTCCAAGAAATTTCAATGCCTTCACTTTTTTGAAACTTCCTTGCTCATCCGGAATCTTATGTGAACAAAACTCAGCTTCACCTTCATACGTTAAATCCACCAAGCATGCAGCCTTAGTGTAGGATAATTTTTAAGACTTCCCATAAGACTTGAAAGAAAATAAATCTCTGCCATCTTCCTAAAGGAAGGAAACAGACTCATAGAACTCAATAACCAACTCTGTATAAACCGGATCCTATTTCTTTGTCTTTGATAAGAAAACCTTCTCCTAGCCATTCAATTTGATATTCTTAGTTATAAGAGAATCATACTTGAAGAAGCTCAGATGCACTAACCTATCCCTGTAAACTAACCATTTTGAGACTGGTTTTGAGGTAGACATATCTTGGGAAGTATCTTCGACAGACATTCGGAATGGAGAGTTCAATAATATTCGGAACGGCTTAACAAAGATCGGAACAGTCCTTAAGAAGAGAGGCAGAGCTTCAAGACACGAGAGTTTTGGAAAAACGATGTGGGACAACCCTCGGGGTCCCCTTTATATAGGCGATGGAGTTGACCTTTGAACTTCCAAAAAGCATCTAACGGTTGAAAAACCCTTTGATCTGATCTGACAGTTGAAAACATATCCGCAAGGAAATATTGAATCCGATCTTTTGAGGTTTTAATAAAAACAATCGGATTTAAGAAAACTAGAATCCGAAAAATTTTAAAACTCATAGGAAAATACCAGTAAGAAAAATATGAGTAGGAAAACTTAAGTAGGGAATTCATACCTTTTGGATTAGCTAGGAATATTATTCGTAATAGGTTAAATTCTTCTTGATGAAAAAAAATTGACTACGAAAAATTAACTATGAAAAAACTTGCTACGAAAAATATGAGTACGAAAATTCTCATTACGAAAATTGCCATTACGAAAATTCTCATTACGAAAATTCTCATTACGAAAATTCTCATTACAAAAATTCTCATTACGAAAATTCTCATTAAGAAAATTCTCATTACGAAAATTCTCATTACGAAAATTATCATTACGAAAATTGTAGTTCCAAAAATTTTATTTATGAAAATTTTAGTTACGAAAATTTCAGTTTTGAAAACTTCATTACAAAAATTTCAGTACGAAAATTTCATTACGAAAGTTTCAGTATGAAAATTTCATTACTAAATTTTCGGTATGAAAGTTTTATTACGAAATTTTGATTCTAAAAATTTTGAAAGGCTTATAATAGAATTCTTTTGAAAAACTCATTTTGAAAATTTTTGAAAAACTCATTATGAAATTTTTTGAAAAACGCATAACTAAAAATTTTGAAAAATTCATTACGAAAATTTATGAAAAAATCATTAATCAAATGTACTCCCCCTATGAACAAAGAGCTTATTACTATTAGGATATTGTTTTTACAAAAATTTAATGAAGGAAGATTACCTTACTATTATCATTCCTAACTTCTATTTAATGTATTCAAATCTATAAGCGGGTAAATATTTTTTGAAAATGTCAGCAAGTTGATCTTGCATTCTAATAAACTGAAGAATGATATCTCCTTTTAGTGTGTGATCCCTAAGAAAGTGGTGCCTAATATCTATGTACTTTGCACGAGAGTGATGTGCAAGTTTTTTACTAAGGTCAATGGCACTTGTGTTATCACACAAAATTTGAGTCTTAGTAAAACTCAAGACATAATCTGTGAGTGTGTGTTGCATCCACAACACTTGATCACAACAACTTTCAGCTGCTACATATTCAGCTTCAGCAGTGGAGAGTGCTACAGAATGTTTTTTATTACAAGACAAAGAAACTAATGAATCTTCTAAGAAATGAAAAGCTCTAGATGTACTTTTTCTATCCATTCTACATCCACCAAAGTCAGAATCTGAAAATATTTTTTAGATAAAATCATTTCCACAAGTATAAAATAATCCTAGATCCATGGTTCCCTTTATGTAGTGAAAAATTATTTTCACTGCCTTTAAATGAGATTCCTTAGGATTGGATTGATATCTTGCTCATAAGCATACTGAAAACATCATGTCTGGTCGACTAGCTGTCAAGTAAAGTAGGTTTCCTATCATACCTCTAAAAGATGTTTGATCTACTGGTTTCCCAGCTTCATCAAGATCAAGTGTGTTTGAGGTACTAATAGGAGTACTTATACTCTTAGTGTTTTCATAACCATACTTTTTAAGAAGATATTTAATATACTTATGTTAGGATATGTAGATTCCTTCTGGTTTTTGAGAAATTTGAAAACCAAGGAAAAATGTTAACTCGCCCATCATACTCATTTCAAACTCAGATTTCATTAGATCTGCAAAGGAATCAGTTAAAGATTGATGAGTTGAACCAAATATAATGTCATCAACATAAATTTGAACAATAAAAACATTTTTCTTATCTTTCTTTATAAAAAGGGTTGGATCTGCATTTCCCTTAACATAGTTATTTTGAATAAAAAATCTTATAAGTATATCATACCAAGCTCGTGGGGCTTGTTTAAGGCCATACAAAGCATTGGTAAGTCTAAAAACAAGATTAGGATGTTTTGTATCTTCAAAGACAGGAGGTTGTTCAACAAAAACTTCCTCTTGAACATAACCATTAAGAAACGAACATTTCATATCCATTTGAAAAAGTTTAAAATTGAAGAATGCTACAAAGGCAAGTAAGAAACGAATAGATTCAAGTCTAGCTACCAGAGCATAGGTTTCTTCATAGTTTATTCCCTCTTATTTATTATAGCCTTTAGCAACAAGTCTATATTAATTTCTAACAATGACTCCATTTTCATCACACTTATTTCTGAAGACCCACTTTACTCCAATAATAGAAGTTTCCTTAGTTCTTTCAACCAAGGTCCAGACTTTATTCCTTTCAAATTCATCTAGTTCATCTTGCATGGATTTGATCCAATCATCATCACCTAAAGCTTCATCCAGTGCCTTTTGGTTCTAATTGGGAAAGGAATGCTAGATGTTCTACTTCATTCTTTAAGTAACTTCTTGTCCTTACAGGTTGATTTACATCACCAATGATACTATCACTGGGATGATTATTTAGAAACACCTGATTTGGGTTTTGTAAAACTCGTTCATCAACATAGGGTAGAAAGTATTCTGGGGTAAATGTTTCAGAAGTATCTTCTTGAACATTTTCCTTATTAGAAGGATCTTCTATCAAAGGTTGATAATCAGTTTTTGAAAACACTTCTGAAGATGTAGGTTGGGATGGTTTAAAAAAAGAATCATATTCATCAAATTTTACATGCACTGTTTCTTCAATAGTACAAGTGTTTTTATTGAAAACTCTATTAGCCTTAGAAGTTGTGGAGTAGCCTAAGAAAATTCCTTCATTATATTTTGGTGAGAATTTGTGTAGATTATTTTTAGTATTCATTATGAATACCTTGCAACCAAAAACCTTGAAGTAGGAAAGTCTAGGTTTTCTACCATTCCATAACTCATAAGGATTTTTATTAAGAAAAGGTCTAATCAAAACTTTATTTATAGTGTAACAAGAAGTACTTATAGCTTCGGCCCAAAAATTTCTAGCTATAGAATATTCACTCAACATGGTTCTAGTTATCTCTTGAAAAATTATATTTATTCTTTCAACTACACCATTTTTTAGGAGTTCTAGGTGCTGAAAAGTTGTGAGTAATACCTTTTTTACTGCAAAAAGTTCCAAAATCAGAATTTTGAAATTCTCCTCCATGATCACTATGAATAGTTTTCGGTGGAAAGTTTTTCTCATTTTTAACTTGGGCTCTAAAACTTTTGAAATAAGAAAAATCTTCAGAATTCTTTTCTAGAAAATATACCCATGTAAATCTAGTGTAATCATCAACTAGAACAAACACATAGTATTTGCATCCGATGATTCCAGTTTGTGTTAGAACAAAAAGATCCATGTGCACCAACTATAATGCATCAGTTGTTGAGACTTCACTGATTGACTTAAAACTAGATTTATGTTTCTTTCCATATTGACAAGGATCACAAACATTAGAAGAATCAAATCTATGTTCTGGTAGATCCTTAAATAGTTTCTTCTTAGAGAGTTTGAATAAGTTCCTAAGGTTATAGTGACCTAGTCTTCTATGTCATAACCAAGAATGATCTTCCATTGCACTAAGTCAAGGTAATTCTTGGCTCCTAAGATCTTCTAAGTTCAAAGTGTAAACATTCTCTTGACTATGGGCAAAAAGAATAAACTCTTCCTTGGAATTTTGTACTAATCACTTATCATTCCTAAAATTCACAAGGTATCCTTCATCACATAATTGACTTATGCTAATGAGATTGTGCTTAAGACCCATAACAAACAACACATTTGAAATAAAGGTTTTACCAAGAAGAACAATATTACATATACCAATAATTTCTCCCTAAGCATTATCTCTAAAAGTTACTTTTCCTCCTCTCTTCTTGATAATCTTTTCGAAATAGTTTTTGTTACCAGTCATGTGCCGGGAACATCCGTTATCCATGTACCAAGTATTGTTGTTGGTACTACCTTTATCTTCTTAAAAATAAGAAAAGAATTAGACTTTCAGAATCCAACCTTGTTTGGATCCAGGATTTTCAGATAATAAAATTTTTTGTATCCACATTTGTTTAGAGAAATATGATTTATGAAACCCAAGATATTGAACTCTATTAAAAGAACAATTTTTCTTCCAATGTCCGCCACTTTGACACTTAGTGCAAAAAGGGGCTCTAGAAGGAAAAAAATATTTGTTTTTGAAAACTGGTTTTTTGTGAGTATAACCTACTCCAGTAGTATTTCCATGAGGTTTAATTTGAGAATACATCTTGTCAAAATTTTCCTTCCAATAGGTAAATTTTGCAAGAAGCTTCTTTAGAGAAAATATTTCAGACTTTAGTCTAATGACTAAATTCCTATCCTCATGAATCATTTCCTTAGAGTTATATTTTTCCTCAAAAACTTTAATTTTTGAAATATAATTCTTAAGATCTTTAGAAAGTTCTTCCTTATCAGAATTTGATTTCTCAAGGTCTTTAGAAAGTATTTCTAAAAGCTCTTATTTATCTTTAAGATCTGAAGAAAGATCTGAAATCTATTTTGTAAGAACTTCTCCCCTAGTATTTTCCTTGTCTAATTTCTTAGAAATTTTACAATTTTTTGCTTCAAGTAACTTGGAAAATCTAGATACTTATTCATATGAAGGTTCTTCATTTTCCGAAGATGAATTATCTTCATTTGAAGTACTATTTTCGGAATAGTAATTCTTATCAAGAGATACATTTGTTAAAGCCTCGGCAGAGCGTACCTTAGCCATAAGACATGTATGTGGAAAAGAAGTATTAGTAATGAATCCCAAATTCTTCTGAGCTGATGAATCATATTCTAAAGATTCACTTTCTGAAGATTCTCCACAGCTAGCACTCCAAGTAGTATTAGCTTTCAGACTTTTCTTAGCTTTATCTTTGTAGAACTTCTTCCTATTCTTTTCAGAATGCCTCTCTTTTCTTTCTTTCTTTTTAAGTATGGGGAAATAAGGTCGTATGTGTCCACTTATCTTGCATTCATAGCATGTGACCTATGAATATTTCTTATCTTTATTTTCTTTTTTCTTATACCTGGATGGGAAATTTCTTTGACCATCTATCTTGTTCATTCGTCGAGCAAGATTAGCTAACTCATTTTCTGAGACTTCACTCTCACTAGATTCAGATTGGATAGTAACCTTCTTAGACTTGGATCTAGTTACTCTCTTAGGAGTCTTTGCTTTCATGTGATGTGATGTTGTAGTAAAAGCAACAGCACCATTCCCATTCTTCTTTTTTATGTTGTCAGCATCTCTCTTCATCCTTGTTTCATGTTGGAGAAGAGTTCCAAACAACTCATCTAAGGAAATTTGAGTGACCTTATTGTTCTCATCAATAGTTGTTCTCTTTGATTCCCACTCATTGGGAATTATATCAATGATCTTGTCAACAAGAGCTTCATCATCCAAACCTTTTTCTCCCATAGATTGTAGACTGTTCACGATAGTCATAAATCTTTGTTGCACCTTACAAATGGGTTCTACATAAGGAAAATTAAAACCATGATACTCAACTCTCAACATAGCCCTTCTGGTCTCAATCACTTTGGATGTACCAAAATGAGTAACTTCAAGTTTCTTCCATATACAGTTATCTATTTCACAAGAAGAAATTTGGCTATATATGTTCCTAGTCATTGAACATAGTAGAGTATTGCGTACCTTATAGTTTAATTGATAATCATGCTTCTCTTGGTTTGTGAAAGCACTAACTTCCTTATTAGGAATTTTATAACTTCCAGTAAGAATAACAAAGTTATCTACCCCAGTATTGATAACGAAAGTCTTCATTTGATCTCTCCAATACTCATAATCATTTCCATCAAAAATTGGTGGTCTTGTAGGATTTAGGTTATCGATGGAACCAACATTGATTCCTTCCATCTTAAAAAATCTTTCCATATAAAACCTTGTTAATAACAAAAGCTCAGATTCAAGGAGAATATTCTTAAGCCAGGAAAAATATAGTACAATGAAAAACTGATCAAGAAAAACTTATATGTGAGTATAAGTATTTTAAAGACCTACTCTGATACCAAATGTAATATTGGTATAGATTATGAGGTTTCCAACCTTTGATACCAATTGTAGGATCAAAATAACTATGTAGATGCTCAATATACAAGAGGGGGTTAATTGTACACTTTAAAAATTTCCTTAAACAAGGAAAGATATATGTTTAACAAAGTTAAACTTAAGCAAATTCACAACACCTCTAACACCAATGAAAGATTGGGACAAATTATGAAGTTACAAACTTCTAACTCTATACACTTGCTTAAATCTGGAAAGTGATTCTGAAAAACTGGTTCCAGAAATATGGATCCGGAAATTGAATCTTAACCAAAGTTTACAATATTAGATTCTACCTTAAAGCATATATAATCTAAATTAATAAGAGTACAAGTGTAAGGAAATATAAGGAGATTATACTTTCCTTACAATACAAAATGCAGCGGAAAAACTTTTAACAAGAACAAGTAATAAGATATAAATCTTTTAACCCAAAGAGAAGGGTATCCAACAACCTTGGATAAAGGTCCCTTGATTTATACTTTCAAGAAAGTCTATCTTACCCACGCCAGGGTAATCCCTCGATACGAAGATCGGATTCTCTGTCTTGCTATCCCTGAAATCCTTCAACTTTAAGGTAGTTGGAACCTCTATCTTCCTCAGTAAGGAAGCCCTCAAACTTTAAGGTAGTTGGCACCTCTGTCCTCTTATCCCTGAAAGCCCTCGATAGTAATCACCAACAATCAGAGTCCCACGAAGCAAATCTGCACAAGGAAAAGTTTGAACAAGTTGTTCAAACTTTTTGCACGAATCTTGAGAGTTGATAAGAGCCTCTATCTCTAGAAATCACTTCAACAGCATGTATGCACAGATGTCCAAGTTCAGTGTTGTGTTGAGCTCGTTCAAATAAGCTCCTATTTATAGGCACGATTGGAACAGTCGGCTCCCTCCTCCAACGTTCATATTTTCCTTCAATTTCGGAGGGACCTATACATGTGTAACTCAACCAATGGTTAGTTAGAAATAGAATAGATGATATCGTCACTACTGGAAAAACAAGCTATACCCACGGTTCAAAACCGTGGGTATAGCCCCCAAAACCGTGGGTATAGCTTATACCCACAGTTTTGGGAACCGTGGGCTAAAACGGCGTCGTGATAGGGGTCTTGACCTATACCCACAGTTTACCCAAACCGTGGGTATAGGTGGGCTACTGTGTGTCACCAAGCAGTCCAGCGTGGCTCACACCTTGCCCCACGGTTTGAGAACTGTGGTAATTTTTAATTCGGTTTCATTTAAAAAATTTGGTCGCATCACGATTCGAACACGCGACTACCAGTGTGCTGAAGGATGCTCTACAACCAACTAACCCAATGCACTTATTGTAAAATATATATTTATTTTCCTAATTATATTAATCTAACCGGTTAACTGAAAATCAAAATACCGAAGCCGTAAGGGTATCGGGGGAGACTCGAACCGCTGACCACCTCTTCTTCAACGAAGAGATTTACCAACTAAGGTAACTAAACATGTTGTACTACCGCATATAATTATTTACTTATATTAATAATTATAAATTATCTTAAAAAAATCAGTGGGAATCGAACCCAGGAACACTCGATGATTTCAACGGACTTGACCAACTAAGCTACATATATTCTGTTCAATTAATCTACTATTTTTGTAATAATACTAATAATAACCGTGTTCCCGCCATTTTTTATTTTTGCATCCCGCGTAATTTTTTTTCCCGCCATGAGGCAGGAAAGCTATACCCATGATTTTAGAGAACCGTGGGTATAGGTCTTCAAAATAAAAACCCCAATACCCACGGTTTTGAGGAACTGTGGGTATAGGTCTTTAGGGACAATACTATACCCACTGTTTGGCCAAAACTGTGGGTATAGGTCTTAAAAAAACTTATACCCACAGTTTTGGGAAAAACCATGGGTATAAGTGACCTATACCCACGGTTCTCCCAAACCGTGGGTATAAGTCCCCATATTTGTCATATACCCACGGTTCTTGTAAACCGTGGGTATAGGTCCATTTTCCAGTAGTGCATTTTATAAAAAAACTTGTGTAACTGAAAGCACGACATCATTTTATAATGAAACAAGTGTAAGCGTAAGAAAAACTGTAGTTCAGAATGTAAGCAAATAAAAGTTTGGAGTCTAACCAAAATGGAATTCAGAGTCTGAAATAAAGAGACATTTGGATTCTGTTTTATAGGAATTCAGAACCTAAATTCTGTGGAAATACGAAGTCTGAATTTCTAAGAAAATTCGAAGTCTGGTTTCACCAGAGTTCAAAATATGAACTTACAGAGTTCGGAGTCGAACTCATAAATGTTCGGAGTCGAACTAGTAGAATTTCGGAGTCAAACTAGTAGAAGTTCAGAGTCGAACTTGTAAAAGTTCGGAGTCAAACTTTGTTAGAGCTCGTATCCAGAATTCGGAATGGAAGTATATGATAGTTCGTATCCAGAATTCGAAATGGAACTATATAAGACTTTGTATCCAGAATTCGGAATGGAACTATATGAGAGTTCATATCCAGAATTCGGAGTTGAACTATATGAGAGTTCGTATCCAGAATTCGGAATAGAACATCATTAGAGTTCGTATCCAGAATTCGGAGTGGAACTTCATTACAGTTCATATCCAGAATTCGGAGTGGAACTTCATTACAATTCATATCCAGAATTTGGATCCTAAAAAAGAATGCTTCATATCTTAGAATTATATGATTCTAAGGTTTTGGGTATGAATCTGATTTTTACACTTAAGAAACATATTGATATGTATAAGGAAATCTAAGTTAGGTTAAAATTCCTTAAGGAGGGAAATTTTCCTTATATAAGTAAAACATAGATTTGCTTAAGTAAAATGTGCTTGTGATTTTCAAAACAAGAAGGAATGGAAAAGTCATAAGGAAAACCTTATTGCCCCAATAAGGAATGGCTCCAAAAGTAAGTAAATGAATGCCTAATAGAGTTGGATAATCTTGATATGCATGCAACATGCATGTGTGTCATTATCACTCTGATAGTGAAGTATCATTCTTGAATAACCATATCATGGGAATAAATTATTTTCAATATGACTTTAAACTACCCATACAAAGTGACACACCTATCACAGGGAGTGAAAATATATTTTTTTCTAGTGCAGTATAATGGCTGAATAGGATCATCTCACTTGGGGATATTTTGTAGTCTAACTCTTACTACTATTAATCACTTATTTTTTCAGTTTTATAAAATAAATGAAATATTTGGGGGGTTTTCATGGAATTAAAACTGTAATTTAAACATTCAATGAAAAAATAATGAATATAGATAGAATAAAATTATGAATAAAGGATTAACTCCCATAATAATTACCTTGAGTAAACCTTTATTTTCCTATTAATTTCATATTTACTTAATGATCACACCATATTGTTGGTAAAAATAATTTTTTTCCTTAGTTGTGAATATACAATGTACTCATTAATTACATTGAAATTCACCTCTTTCATCAAGAGAATATATTTCAGATAGAAGAAGTTATACCTCATATGCCTAGTGGTGACACAAAGGTTCTTTACCCACTTTAGATCTTCTTAGCCTAACTCAAAGAAAATAAGAATTGTTAATCATGAATGCACAAAGACATGGGTTTAGAACTCGATTACTCCCCCAGGAGATTCCTCAAGTTAGTTACTCAGGATCATGAGTATAGGAGATTTTATTAGAAATAATTAAGATATAAATAAAGATAAAAAAGATAAATGAATAAATAAAAGATATAAAATTAACTAAAATATTAAAGTTTTAATTATAGAAAATAAAATAGACTACATCAATGAAATTAAATTGCAGGAAAAAATTGGATATATTTTCAGTGTATTAGTCCTCCCCTTTATGTAATTTTTAGAATTTGATTTACAGGAAGAAAGTCCCTTTTAAAAACATCCGCATAAGTCACACATAAAATTCACAATCAACGGGATCATATTTCTTCTTCTCTTCCTCCTCCCAAATATCCAAGAGGGTTTTTATATTTGAAACCCTCACAAACTGTGTTGTGAACTTTCCTTATTTCTTTAACCTCTATGGTATAAGATTGTGTGATATTTTCTTTTTTCAATATTATAATTGGTATTTGAATGGTGCACATGTGACTTCTTCATTGTTCTCATTTAGTTTAGCCTTCTGCATTAAATCCTCCAATAAGCATGTGTCTTTCACCTTCAATATGATGTGGTAATATCTTTATCATTTTTTCACTATCCATGTCCATTGTATGAAATAGGTATCTCTCCCATGAGAATTTCCATTTAACTATACACATCTTTACATCTCCCTTATATGACGTAGGGAATCGTGAAGTGACCTTTACACGACCTATTCAATCCTTCAAGCTTTATTTCATTTATTGGTGGTTGTTCATGACATGAGCTTGTACTTAGTCATGGGAAATAATTTTTGAAACTTAATATCTCTATTTTGGTCTTTAGAGACTAGCAGTGGCTGGATTTGAGCTTCATTGAGGCATCATGGTGATTAATTGGTGATACATGTGTTTGGAAATCACATGGACTTGATATTATATCTATCATTCATGGGGTTTTGTGTCATAGCAAGGATGGTAAAGCCAAGAAATGAAAAATGGTATTTGTAAATGTCTGAGTGCGGTTTTAAAAAGGATAAACAATGTTATCCTTCTATTGTCTCACATCTAAGTGTAACACAGGATATCACTTGCTTATCAAACTTGACATAAAATCACTCACCCATTGAAATCATTTGGTGTTGACCTACACCTTTGGTCTTCCAAGACTAAACCCTTGGTGGTTTTCCTCCTCACACAATGTCATCCCATAATATATACACTCCCATTCCATGGTTGACCCACCCTATCCTCCTCCATGCTTCCTCATTCACAATGCCTTGGGGATGATCAACCAGCTAGCCCTGATCATCTTAGTTATTTGGCTTGCATTGATCCTATTTTTTAGAAAACTAAATACTCATAAAGTTTCAAATTCACAAAGGTATGATTTTCACCTATGCATAAAGACATTAATATATATGTTGGTAATCTCTAATGAAAATTTGGTAGATGACACTTACATAGGTATTTGAGCCAAAAAACACCCACTTTGGTGTCAAATGACACATAAACTAGCTATAATTGACACTTATTAATAGCCTCTTCCAAATTCAAGTTGGGGATTACAATTCCAAAATTTTCATTTTAACATAATACTCTGTTTATTCATTCAAAAAAACTTCATCTACCTAAATTAATTAACAAAATATTCAAAATAAATTGTAGGATTTAATTGTAATTATTATGAAGATAAAAAACAATTAATAACCAAGTTTTAATCTATTTTCATTATTAAATCCAAAATACTCCTATATACTAAATATGTGACAATTACCAATTAAATGATAAATTGGTGAGATTAAAATCATTAAAATACAAGGTGAAAAAAAGGAAATATTTGATCTTTTAATTATCCCATGCATTAATATTTCTCTATCATAAATCATCATATACCAAAGATAATTAATATTTCTCAAGATATAAATGACATCACATTTCAATTAAAGCAACCAAATATTTATCATGCCTCATAAATTGATTTTAATTCCCACTTTCCTTGAAGAATCAAAAACATTCACTCAATAGCTAACTAATTCTCATGAAACTTTGAACTTACCTCCATGGATGTGTATATATTTTCACTTAAGAATTTTTATTATAGTTTTTCACATTCTCAAAATCATGTATGATTTCCATATGTAACAACCCAAACTATTATAAATAAAATTCCCCCCTATAATTTAATTAAATATCTTATTGTGTAATATGGTTATAGAAAACACATTCTCTTATTTGGTTTTATCCTATCTAATTTAAAAGACCATTAATTATCATTACTATTGATAATATATTAGTTGAATAGTGATCACATTATTATTATAAATATAATTTTCTTAACAAATACAATTGATACAGACAATGGAAGTTATGTCTTCAAATAATATGATCATACCCTGTGAAGCTCATTTATGAGAGACCTTTATGAATATAAAATCATTGGGATTTTCTATTTACCAAGCTCAAGCTGATATCCAAAAACTTAAGCATGAGTGAAACTGTTTATGAGAGAAGTTCAAGCTCATCAAGATCATGGTCCAAACCATGTTCACCCAACCACCCCATGAAAGCCTCACCATCACACACCTTACCCTTAGGGGGTTTATTGGTTTATTAAATGGATATGTATCAAGACCATAATAATGTGTATATTTTAATGTTTATATATTCTTCTTATTCTTACTTTACAAATGATTTTTAATTTTATACAATAAAACTAAAATTGTATTTTTAATTGCTAATAAATTTTAATTAAGATGTTTAGTTTGATGAATTAATGGATTTTTTAAGAAAATAATATTTTAATAAAATATTACTATTAAATAATTTTTTCTAAACATAAATGATCATATAATTTTTATGAGGTTAAATGTAATTTTTATAAAGGTTCGAAAAATGTTATTTTCAAAAAAACCCATAATTTTTTAATAATTGTCGATTCTTATTTTAAAAGTGAAAATTCAAATATTTATAAAATTATTTAAATAAAAATAATATTATTTTTGGAATCAAAATGTAAAAATTATCCAATGGTGAATTTTTCATAATTTTTTGAGAGAGTCAAATTTTTGGGTAAAAAATAAATATTGTATAAATATACGATGTGTTTTATGAAATCATAATGACACAAAAGTGATGTAATAAATGATATAAAATGCATCCAAGACCAAATATATGTTTTACCTTTAAAATTATGTGATTTAATTTTTATTTTATTAATTTTTAAAAGCCTTTTTGAATCCTCAAAAACCATTAATATATTTTAAGGTTTTAAAATCATTTATTTAAGAGTATAGCTCACATCCACATAATCGTGGGTATTATTTTATTAATTTTGGACCTAGGACATATAAAATAATGAAAAGCACTCCCATTTGGAAGAAACCATGGTAAAAACCCATGGGGGAGTTTTTAGTTATTTTATTATATAGAGTCCAAAACCTAAGTTTGAGAAATGATAAAGAATTCCCCACTAATTTCCTATATAAACCCACCCAATATTCCACTTCTCTTAACTTAAAATGAATTTATAACGTCCTTAATCTAGAATTAACTATTTATATTCCTCTCAGGGTTCCCCCAAGCTATCAACAATCTCCTCCCAAGCATTTGGAGTCACACACTCAAGTAAGGGATCCTCACCTTCTCTTTTTTATTCAAGTTTCTTTATTATCTTACTCCTTATATTTTAAATTACTAATGTTGGGATATATCTTTAAATCTCTCTTTTAATTCCCTTTTGATGAAAAATTATGATATATACCTTTCTATCTCATCAAACCATTTTATGAATTTTTAAGTGACGGTATGCTGCCGAAATTTCACCATGGTTTTCAATGCCAAAACAATTGTGTAGTGAATACCATACCTATTTCCTATCAAGGTTGTTCACCTTTATAAACTTATACTTATTTGAAATGCGACTAAAATATATTTATTCCACGCTCCTTAATCATGTAATAAAATATGATGATGAATGAATCCATGTTGTATGATCTATGTGACACACTTAAGCATGGGAATGAAATAAAAGTGATGGGTGCACCCAAAATTATATAGCGCTCCAATGCATTGGGTAATGTTTAGTCTCATGAGATGTCATGTTGGGATAGGAAGTGAACTTTATTCCTTTATGGTACTTTTTCTATCATGATTTATACTTATTTATCCTTGACCTATGTTTATAATGCAGTGTTTTAAGATGTTGTCACATTTTCCATGTTATCATTCTATATTGTGTCTTATTGTTCATGTTTATAATTCTCACCCCTTTTATTATCCATTGATATTCCTATTGTTTAACATGTATTATTCTATTAATTTTATGCTATGTTTATTCCCTTACTGGGATTTATAGCTCACCCCTTTCTTATGTATGTCCACAGGTTATCCCATGCATTTTTAAGTATGAAGGAATAATATGAGAATGTTAAGGAAGTTTTCAATAAAGATTATGTATTACCTATTTTAAGTTTTTATGTAATGTACCTAATTCCCAAATACACTAGACTTATTGATCTTATGGGTTTTATTATGTTTAATTATATATAATAAATAATGAATTAATGTGTAATAAAGAGAAGGGTTGTTATAGTTTGTATCAGAGGAAAAAATTAGTTATTTTGGGGATTAAGATTAATAATTATGGATAAAACTAAGTAAATAAAACATCCCTAAATTTTGGTAAGTATAGAGTAAGTTTTTTATTAAGAAAATACATCCATTTATGGATATTATTAGGGGATGTGGATCTAGTCTAGATATAAATATGGGTAAAACCTGAAAACAATGCATTGAGCTAGATTTTATTGGGAACTAGTGCGTGACAACAACCCTTGTTGCATGCCTGGTTTCACACTTTTGGAGGATATACTTTTCTAAATTCATAAGATCATTTTGTACCATTATTAAGGGAACAAAAAATCCCCATAAAAATATATGTTAGGAAATGGGTCATGGATAACAAAGATTGAAGCCTAGAAATTATATATAAGGTTATTTGAGGGTACAATTATATTCAAACACACACACCAAACACACAATTTGGAAAGGAAATCCATAGCCCCCCCCCCCTCCAAGGGGATACTTAACCCATCAAGACTTATTTATTTAGTAGACGACCCATAGGCCCAGTGGGAATGAATCCCATAACATGGCCTAAAATCCCAGTAAAGCATCATGCCTACATCATCCTACCCACATCACTAAGCTTATGTCATGCCTATGTCACCACCCACCTGCATCATTTCTATGTTACTGCCTATCTTTCTTATTGTTTGTGTCACTACCTGGATAATACTATAATATTAATTTCACCCAAATGGATTTGAACTCAGCTTTGATATAGAATTATGGGGATACTTTACCACTTGGGTAAGCCCCTAACTAAAAAAACATGTCATTGGTTAATGAGGTATAGGTGGGGGACACACGATGCCTATACTGGGAAGAATCCACCACCTATGCACCACACGCCCCTAGATAAATTTGAGTATGGAAGGACTTGAACCGGGACCAGTTTTTTTTCCAGGGAGTGGCCACCTTACACGGTACCACTTAACCAACCCCTAGTTAGATAAAGCCTAGAAATTCATAAGTTAATAAATATATGTAATTTATAAGTCATACCATTAATTTCATTAGATTCTCCCTTTATGTGTTTAATAGTTTAAAAATAATTTTTCCTAATTTTCCCTTTATTCTAGACAATGGCCAAAAATAAGAGGAATCAGGTAAAAATCCCTGTGACGGGAAATGCAATGACTATCCCAATGAGATTCCCAACCTGATGGGAGTGGGAATAATGAGATTTGTGAAGATACTCCCTCAGTTAACTCAGTTTTTGAATATAAAACTGGATCAAAATGAATGTATAAATCCCCCTAAAAAGAACAAGTTGTAATTGATTCCTTTATGCGATAAAGGCCTCCAACATTCAATGGATCATCTGACCCATTAATCATGGAAAAATGTATCAACTCCATTGATAATATCTTCTCAATCCTTTAATGTTCTTAGAAATAGGAGGTTCTAATATTTGTTTATTGTATGGAGTTAGAAGTTGATCAATGGTGTAAATTGATCAAGAATACGAATCCCAAGGAAGAGATTGAAGCGATGTGGTGGAAGGAATTCCAAAAAAATCTATAAACAATTTCCTCACACTCCCTGGCTTAAAATGGAAATTTATTTCCATTGCCTAAAGAAAAAAGATGATGAATCTATCAGGTCATATGAGGAAAACTTCACAATAATTTCATATGCCTTTGGATTTTTCATTACCCCCGAATACAAGGTGGACCACTTCTTTGGTGGGATAAAATCTAGTCTACAAAATGCCCTAGAGATATGATACTTTGATAGCTATGATGAAATTTTATGATGTTCCCTCAAAGTAGAAATAGAGATTGGGGAATCTCAAGGATATCACGGGGATAAGAAGAAGAATGTAGAGTTCAGTTATTATGGTCCAATGGATAAATCTAAGGGTGCCAAGAAATTTCAACATCCCACTCGTTAAAGGTTCATAAAGAAGCACCCTAGAAATTTATTAATGGGCACTAGGAAATGATTTAGATATGGGAAGATAGGACACCTAGCCATCAATTTCCAATAGGAAAAAACCCACTAATGTGTTTGAAGAGAGTAATGCTTAGGTCAACCCTTAGCATATTTTTCATTGCTTCAACTTCAAGGAACCATGGCACTTTTTAAACCAATGCACCAAGCCAAGGGTTTTTGAAGACAATCAACAACCTCTAAGGAATCAAGGTAGAGATTTTTCCATAACAACCACTGAGGTTTATCCCGACAATGAATTTGTGATATTTATTCTAGTTATTCATTAAAAAATAAAAACATTCTTTTTTATTATGGTTCTACTAATTCCTTCATATCCTGAAATTTTAGTTGAACTATTCAAACACCACCACAATGCATGGAAGCAGATTTGTCGATGAAAATTGAAAATGGAGAAATTATTGCATCCCATGTATATAACTCCTCCCTTATCACAATTTGTGGGATGAACTTCCCAATGAACCTTTTCATACTCCCTTTGGTGTAATTTTATGCAATTCTGGATAAGTATTTTCTTTCCCTATATAAATTCAACATAAATTTTTGTGATAAGGAAATCAATGTCCATATCATGAATCTACCCCCAATTATGAACAAGTGCACAGAGGTGGATAAATCTTCTTTAGAACTAAAATCACAATCATGGATATTCTTTACCTATTAGTAATAACATATAGATTAAATGATTGTGTCTAAGGAAATAATCATTCATGAATACATTCCCATTATGATGGAATACGCTGATGTGTTTCCCAAGGAATTTCCTAGTCTTCCTCCTAGATGAGAGGTTGAATTTCCAATCGATCTTATACTTGGGGAATTAACATTATCCAAGAATCCATTTAGAATGCTTGTTGTGAAACTTGAGGAGCTAAATAAATAACTATATTAGAATCTTGATAAAGGTTTTATATTCCCAAGTGCTTCACCATGGGGTGCACAAGTCCTCTTCGTCATGAAGAAGGATGTGTCAATGTGCCTTTTCATCAATTATTGTGAGCTCAACAAGATCATGATAAAGAAAAAGTATCATATTACATGGATTGATGACTTATTTGATCAGCTATGTGGATAAAATACTTCTCCAAGATGGATCTCTAGTTGGGATATTACCAAGTTAGTTTAAAGAAGGAGGATATCCCCAAGACTAATTTTCATATAAGGTACGGGCACTGTGAGTTCATAGTAATGCCATTCGGACTCACTAATTCTCCAGAAATCTTTATGGACTTGATTAATAGACTCTTTAGATATTACCTTGACAAATATTTGGTAGTGTTTATAGATTATATTCTAATATACTCAAAAATAATGGAGGATCATGAGAAGCATCTGATCACTGTTCTAAAGACCTTATAAAAGGACAATCTTTATGATAGGTACAACAAATGTGAGCTTTGGTAGAAGGAAGTCTCATTATTAGGGAATATCATCACAAGTAATGGGATATATATATAGACCATTAAAATATAAAATCAATTGAAGGATGGTCGAGGTAAACATCTATGACAGATATCCATAGTTTCCTTGGGTTAACTGGATATTTTCACTAATTTGTGTGAAATTTCTCATGATTTTAAAACCCTCTTATCAAACTAACTCAGAAGGGAGTCAATTTTTTTTAGAATAATGAATGTGAAGATATCTTAAAGGAGTTGAAAATGAGGCTTATTACTTCACTTGTACTCACACTACCCACTAGTGGAGAACTTTTTATGGTATTCAGTAATGCTTTGAAGAAGGGATTGGTCTTTGTGTTAATGCATAATGAAAAAGTGATAGTATATTCTTCAAGGTAATTAAAAGTTCACAAAAAGGACTACCCAAAACATGATCTGGATATGGAAGTAGTGATATTCAATTTTAAAATATGTAAGCACTACCTATTTTTGGAAAAGTGTAAAATATATATAGATCAAAAAATCCTCAAGTATATATTCACACATAAAGAGATGAATATGCACCAACGAAGATGGTTAGAGCTGATCATGGACTATGACTGCTCAATTCGCTATCATCCTGTAAAAGTGAATAAAGTGTCATATGATTAAAGTAGAAAGGATAAAACAATTCTATCATTGATTATAATTTATAGGTATTTGATCTTCTTACATTTGAAAATAATGGACACTAGGATCATAAAGGAAGGAATGTCATCAATCCTTTCACAAATGATTACTCAAATATCCATTATGGAGAGGATAAAGGATTCTCAAAGAAATGATGTAGAAATTTAGAAGAAATTATAAACTTTAAGAAAAGGTAAATCCTTGAAGTTTAATGTTAATGAATAAGGAGTTGTAAGATTTGGGTCACGACTATGTGTACCAACAAATCTTGAGCTAAAGAAGGAGTTATTGGATGATCCACAAAGTTAAACTTTCTCCATCCATCTAATAAGAACAAAGATATATCGAGATCATTAAGATAATGTGGGACAATATGAAGAGGGAGATCATAGAATATAAATAAACATTTATTGTATTTCAGCAGGTGAAATTAGAAAGGCAAAAATCCAAGGGGATGACGCAACCTTTATCCATACTTACATGGAAATGGGAAAACATCACAATAGACTTTTCAATGGTCTTCTGAAGATATCAAGAGGGAATAATTCTTTATGGGTTATGGTGAATCATCTTACAAAGAATACACACTTCATTACAATTCAAGGGGACTTATCACTCGACTAACTTATATGGATATACATCAAAGAAGTAGTGAGGATACATGGAGTACCACTATCAATTTCCTCAGATCGAGATCCAAGATTTACCTTCATATTCATGAAAATTATCCAACATTCTTTAAACATTGATCTGAAATTTTTTATGACATATAATCCTAAAACTGATATCCAATATGAGAATACTATCTATATAATTGAGGATATGTTGAGAACATGTTCAATTGAATTCAAAAAAGGATAGGGTCAACATATTCCTATGGTCGATTTCCCATACAATAATAATTTCCACTCAAGCATCTAAATGACTCCTTACTAAGCCCTTTATTGGAAGAGGTGTAGAAAAATTGCATGCTGGGATAAAGTTGGGGAACAAAAACTACTAGGTCCTAAAATGGTCGAGGAAATAGTGGAAAAGTTTAAGACCATTCAGTAGCACATCAAGACTGATCAGAGTCGACATAAGAGATATGTTGATAATCATTAACAAGACCTAGAGTTTGATATTGGAGACATGGTATTCCTTTTAATATCTCCATGGAACAAATTCATGAGATTTGGGAAGATGGGAAAGCTTATTCCAAGATACATCATCCCCTTTGAGATCCTTGATCACATCAGAGTGATGGAATATCAATTAGAACTCCCACCAAAACCATCTCAAGTACATGATGTATTCTAAGTACCCCTCTGGGGGAAGTACATTCTGACCCCTCACATGTACTCAATCTAGAGTAGATACCATTGTAGAATGATCTTTCATATAAAGATAAGTTGATGAAAATCTTAGATCATATAGACAAAGTTCTACAAAATAAGACAATGAACCTTGTTAATGTTCTTTGGAGAAACAAAAAGTTTGAAGAAGAGATGTGGGAACTGAAAGATGTGATGAAATAGATTTAACCTCATTTTTTTAGTGTCAGAAATGAAATTTTAGAGGGTGAAATTTCTTAAGGGGGATATCATAATGAACCAAACTATTACAAATAAAATTCCCCTTATGATCGATTTAATTAAATGTCTTATTATGTAATATGTTTATAGAAAACACATGAAATTATTTGGTTTTATCTTATAGAATTTAAAATACCTTTAAATATCATTACCATTGATAATAAATTAATTTAACAGTGATCACATGATTAGTATAAATATAGGTTTTCTAACAAAACCAATCGACATAGACAAAGGAAGTTATAGCCACAACCAGTAGGATCATACCATACAAAGCCCATTTATCAGAGAATTTATGGGAGATACCATCACTGGGATTTTCTCTTGAAAAATCCCAATATGGGATTTAAAAACTTAAGCATAAGCAAAACCATTTATGGGATAGTTTCAATCTCATCGAGATCACGACCCAAACCATGTTCGTCGAACCACGCCATGAAAATCTCACTATCATGCACCTTACCCTTAGGGATTTTACTGGTGTATTAAAGGTGTTGTTTGGAGTGAGTATATCAAGAGGGTGATTAATTGAGTACCCAATAAAAAATTATATTAAATATGGATCATTTTTTAAACCCCCAAAATTTTTAAATATGGCCTAGTTTATAAAAATAAGTAGTATGATATAAATCTTAATCTTTATAAATATTTCTCTAAATATTGATTATGTATTGGATGAATAATATATAATATTATTGAATCCTTTGAAATAAATTTACTTGATAAAAATACTATATGAACATAAATTAATATAAACTATCAAAGTATAAATTTTGTTTACAGTTAAAAAAGTTTTCAATTTTAAATTGTAAATAAAGTAAAAAAATTAAACTTCTCAAATGTCAAAAATATAAACAAAAATGATAAATCTATGAGTACAAAGTTTAGAGAAGCTTAATCTATTTCAATGAATCTTGCGGCTCTTGATTTTATTCAATAATAAATCTTGAGTCAAGTTCTTTTAAAATATTTAGGAAAATATAGTGTCAAAAACTCTAGTTTTCTGAATGGAGGAAAGAGTTGATTGAGATGATGCATTCTGACTTCCTCATCAAGGTTTCTTAGCAGGTGATCTATTCAGGTTTTCAATAGGTTCAACTCAATTATATTCCAGTAGTTCATGATTATCTACTATCTCTTGCATGTGTTCTATATCTCTACATGAGGGAGTGTGCTATATTTTTATTAGCAATAACAGTAAGTAGAATATATGTAGATGCTTCCTAGTACTACATGTTCTAACATGATTTATGTCAGATATTTAAGTCACAATAATTAAAATATTAAATATAATTAACTTCAATAAATATTTTTGTTAGAATAATATAGTTCAAAAATAAGAAAAGTAATAAAAAGAGTGATGATGTCTTAAGCTCTGGTGGTGTCTCATGTTCTGATGGCATGAAAATGGCAGTATAACATTAACAGTATGTTCCTCTGGTGGTATGTTATTCTGGAAGTTTCTTGGATATGTCCAAATATTCAGTATGATAGCGGTGTCTTAACTAGTGGTGTATGGTCTGAAGGTGTCTAAGATTTAGGAAGTTCTTCAACGTCGGTGGTATGAGTCTGATAGTGTCTCATATGGAGGTATCTCAAACTTATCCAAAATTATGCTCTGGAAGCATAACATCCTGGTGGTGTGTTGAATAATGGCGTCTCATACTTTGTCAAGTTTTCAGTCCAATGGTATGACATCTTGGTGGTGTGATATCTTGGGGTTGTCTCATACTTAGATATTTTTATGTTGACGGCGCATCATGGACAATGGTTTTTGTGTCAATGGTGTCTCATACTTAAAGAAATTTTTACCACCTATTCTTAGAATACAGAATACTTATTAATCAATATGAAATTAATTAGTATTAAAATATTATTTTGTGATCATTAAAACTATGAGGTCAACAATATCTCCCTTTTTAATGATCAAAAATCATGGCATAAAAAGAATAGTATAAATATAAAAATAGGACATCAAAGGTATTTGAAAAGATTAAACATGATATCCAATATGAATCAAGACTTATCATTCATAGTATATGTAGATGGTAACAAAGACACAATAAGAAAATAGAATCAAAGATAAGAATATATTCCAAAAATGAAAAGATATAAAATAGATAGTATCAAAGATAAAGATAAGAAATTATCAAAAGTAAAGTAAAAATATAAAAAATATGGTATGTTGAAAAACAAATAATGTATTACATAAAAACTCTCCCCCTTTAAGGATTATCAAAAAGTTAAAGAAGATCATAATAAAGTCTGTAGAAAAATTGATAGATTTGAAATGGCATAGAATAGAGAAACAGACATAATAATAGGTAAGAAATACATTCAAAATGATGATCATAAAGTTATTACAAGATAGATCCCATCAAAGACATGATAATATAATATAAAAAAAGAAAAAGTTTAAGGGTTGGATGAGGTTTCCATAAGTTCCTTTCATTTAGTTTTTTCTTTTTCTTGCTCCTTATCCAGAACAGTAGGAGCAGCCTGAGGAAGAGTAGGTGGAGCACCAGGAGTGCGATCAAGGAGAGATTTTTTTATTAAAATAGATATAATTAATGAAAAAAATAAGTATAAGTACAATAACAAAGCCAAGCAGGGAAATTTCCCAACTAGAGCTAGATTGAGTCAAAAGGGCCTGAGGCTGCCAGCTGATGGGCCGCATTGTTTCCTTCCCTTTTTGTGAAGGAGAAGGTGCAAGAAGAGAAGCACTGTCCAAGTGAGAGAATCCTCCTAATGATGGTACCAAAATTCTGGATTCCACTATCATTTTTGTTGATAGAATTAATGATGGTAAGGCAGTCAGACTCCACAAAAATGTTGCTCCATCCATATTCCAAAGCGAGCAGCAAACCAGCAAGGATGGTCATGGCCTCAGCAACAGCCGGTTCCCAGAAAGCCTGGTGTGGAAAATATTTTGCAGCAAGGATAAGCCCCAGATGATTACAGGCCAGAAGGTCGAGGGAAACAGGCCCATCCTTTTGGAGAGATGCGTACACATTGATTGTAAGAGTCCCTTCCATTGGGGGGTTCCAATGAGAGGGTGGGATGGGGGTAGCACCTGTCAAAACAAGGTCCTTGTGGTCTTTCCAGTCCTCAATCCAAGAAGAAGCCTTTTCAATCCAGCATTCGGGAGGTTTGTGAGCTTGATGAAACATGGCATCATTGCGTTTGAACTAAATAATCTAGGCCAAAGTGCTAAGAGAACATGAGATAGCCGAGGGAAGAGAGGAGCACCAACGCATCAGAAGATCAGGAAGGTCAGAGGCCAGAGCCAGTAAATAGGTAGAGGTCGGGCCCCATTTACTCCAAACTTGCTTAGCTCTCAGGCAGTGAATGATGGAGTGAAAAGAAGTTTCAATAGTGCTCAGGCAGAAAGGGAAAAAATCAGAACTGGCCATATGATGGTAAGAGAGAAGGCTCATGGTTGGGAGAGTACCCGTGCAAACCTGCCACCAAAATTGGAGAATTTTAGGGGGAACGTTGAGTGTCCAGATCGAATTCCAAGGTCCCTCATCCCGGCCGACATGGTGGTGGGAAGGTCCAGTTTTTAGTCAGACCTCACTGTGTATTCACCCGTGAAGTAAGGGAATTACCAATAACACCAGGTCTGAAGGAGAACCAAGGAGTTTTTTGGAATGGATGGCTGAGAAACTAATTCTTCAACTTGAGCATAAGGAAAAGGATATATGAGGTCAATGAAATTCAGGATGATTTTTCCACCCCTTTCAATGGCACTAAATAATTCACCCTTCTCTTCCATAAATCTATTCAACATAGGGGTTATCTCTTTAATATTTATGACTTTCTTTTTGAAAGCTTGAGTCACCAGAGGTAGTCTCAAATTCTCAAAAAAAATTAAAATTGTCATCCATGGAATTATTGGTATATATTTGACAGAGATAGTACCTAATGGATTTATTAATAGTATCTCTATCATTATTTGTGTCCTTATTATAGTAGTAAATCAACGTGAGAACAAGTTTGGATTTATACCAAATCATGGTCAATGTCTCTTGGAGTTGATTGGTTACACTACCTGAAGCACTGGCAGAAGCAGCTCTAAGCTCATCTCAAATGATTGTCCTCAACTGGTCAACATAAAACACTAGAGGAGGAACATCACCATAATAAGAATATAAGTAATTTTCCCCAATACATTTAATAATACGATCCAAAGAATCTCTAAACTCATATTTCATTTTTGCAACAAAATATTTGAGAGTTTCTGGACCATTTCAAATCTATCTATTTTCAATTTCCACCTCATGGATGTGATGAACCATTTTTTGGTGCATATTATGGATAACCAAGTCAAATAAATACCTATAATCTATTTCACTAAGCTTTTTCAAAAGAGGGTTTTTATTTCTTACACATTTTTAAAACTCAAACATTATCCTTTCACCAAAAACCTTCAAGTCAGCCTATGTGACAATAACTATTGGAATAATTGGAGGGGATAGTGAAGGTTCAGGTATAGGAGGTCTCACATAACTAAACTTCTTAGGTAGACCTTCAAGATCAATATGGGATATCAAGGATCTCTTAGGATCACCTTCAGCACTAACAAAGGGGATATCACTTTTTGGAGAGCTTCTTATAACACTATAAAAAATTCCATACACCTATTTTATAGGGTCCACCTAGTGATATGAAACAACAGAAAAAAAAGGTGCAACAGTAGGAGGTACTGAAATATCAAGATTCCTCTGACCTTCTGAACTTTGAGTAGCTATTGTGTGTTCAAAACTAATAGGATCGACTTCCAATTGTGTACCAATAGTTGGTTCATCATGAATCTCAACATCTCTTTGAGAATCAATAGTAGTTGATTCAAATTCCATATTTTAATCCACATGATACTTTTTAACCTTTGTATCAACTAACTGATCATTCCCAAATTCTTCTTCAATAAGCTCCATTTTCTCTTGCTCATCAACATGTTGTCCACAGTAGCTATAACACTCAACTATTCATCCATAGAAAAATATGAATCTTCTTGACCAATGGAAATTGAACTAGCCTCAACATCATCAACAGGTGGAGCTTCATAAAAAATATCCACTAATGAGGAATCATCCCCCTAAAAAAATACATTTTTAAGCTCTGGAGCTATTTCCACATCCTTCTTCTTGATTATTCCACTATAATTATCAGGTTTAGAATCACTTCAATCATCGCTTCCCTTATATGCAGGCTCCTTTTCATTACCTTCTTCTTCTTCCTTTTCTTCTTCCTTGTCATTATAATTATCATCAGCTTTGGTTGACTTGGAAATTTTATATTGATCTTCTCTAGAGACCTTAGTCTCTTCTTCATCACTTTTAACAAATTTATCTCCTTTTTTTCAACCTCTTAGGTGGACTAGGAGCTCCATAGGTGATGGGAGATGTTTTTGGAGAAAGGTAAGTATCACTCCCTTCATCAATTTATTGTTAATTTTCCTATTTAATAATAGCCTCTTCTTCTTTATCATCAGATTATTCCACTAGCTCATCAATTTTTAAACTTTGATCAACTTCATGTTTAGGCCTACTATAATGATTAATTGGATTATAGTCTGCATACAACTTTTTATAATTTATAACCCATTGTTTCTTCTATGGGTTACATCTTATCTTCATTCTTGAGCATGTGCACATATTATGTAGAAACCACCACAATCAATAACAGATTCAACACCATCGTGAACTAGGCCCTTGACCTTCAACATAGTAGAAATCATCTTTGGGTAGATCAACAAATTAGATATAGAGGATGATTTGGTCATCTCCAATATATGTACCATTTTATATCTATAGAGATTAATCTTATGACCTTATATCATCAGTGAAATAAGATACACATCTCGGTATCTCAACATAGTAAAATCCCCCTTCCTTGGGAAAATCATATGTTGTAAAAACATAAAATCAATGTAGACACCATCAAATGTGTTCCATGCACTTTTATGTAGAGTGAAGATATGATTATCACATAGACAACAAATGTAAAGTATGAGTAAATATGTTTTCACCAAAAAGGAATAATATGCATTCTGGAGTTCTATGTGCCAAAATACTACTCCATACAGATGGATAAGTGGAATGATTCCACCATCCAAGAGTATGCAGTGGATTTCCAAGATCGATGTTGAAAAGGTGTCAACACATTAAATTAAATTTATGAGTTTCTTATAAGAACACATGGTGGATTTACCATCTAAATAATTGTAAATATCTTCAATACCTTCTATTTGATTGGTCTTAGAGCCCAAACAGACTTACAGATCAAACGTTATGGCAGTCAGAAGACGGATAAAATTTCACAAAGGGACCTACATGGGGGACCTACATGGGGGACCTATGCGGGGGACCTACACAGAGGACCTACATGGAAATATAATTCCTACACCCTCTATGTGTAAGATCTATGTGGAGGACCTACGTGGAGGACCTGCATGGACAACTTCCCTTCAACCAGGTCCCCTCCATGCCTATAAATAGGACCCTTGGGCTCCATATTTCAGAGATGAAAAAAGTTGGAAGAAGACCCAAAGATCCCATTACATAGATCTTTCGCCAAGATCCCCCAAATTTTATCAAGTATCTCTCTAAAACATTAGAGAAGAGAGTATTGAATGGGAAAACATGGTTCAAAGTCTCATCAAGGTCTAGAACACATAGAGATACGTGACACACCTACTGACACACCTATGTGGAGCACCAATGTAGAGCACCTACGTGGAGAACCTGCACAGAGCACCTACGTGGAGAACCTATGCGGAGCACCTTCATGGAGCACCTATGCGATGCACCTACACAACACACCTTCTTGGATCACCTGCACGATGCACCTACATGGAGAACTTGCATGATTCACCATAGAGGAGATCTTGCGCAGACCTGCTAGTCCATACCATGGGGGTTGTGCCCCTGCACACCCATTCAAGCTCAATGTTGGGCTATGGTCCCAACCCTCTGGGTCGGTCCCTTCACTTCCATCACTGAACCCCATGAAAAATGGAGAGTCGCACCGTGAACTTTTCCGGTCGGGTCGACAACATTTTTCATTGTTCCCTTTATGTCACCCAACTTCTTGCCTTGGAATACCATGATTTGAGACACTCCATCACACTCAATGAAGTTCCTTGAGTTGACTTGATCCTCTAGGTTCCTTTCACATGTTACGAGTTTTTACTCTCCTTATGGATTCCTAGAGTACTTTGAGTCGATACCCTCCTCAAGAAACTCTTAAAACTTCATCACCTAACTCCTATGCCAGGTTAAATATCAAATGGGAATCCTCCTTAGGAGTAAGCCCCAACCAATATCAAATGGGAATACTCCTTAAGAGTATGCCCCAACCATTCTTAAATGGGAATACTCCTTAGGATTAAGCCCCAACCAATCTCAAATGGGAATCCTCCTTAGAAGTAAGCCCCAACCAATCTCAAATGGGCATCCCCCTTAGGAGTAATCCCCAAACAATATCAAATAGGGTTTCCATCCTAGTGTAAGGTCATAACCTTCATCCATCCTTCCTTTCATTGGACCCTTGTCCAATGTAAAGTGAATAGAGGGAAGGCTCGTCACCTCTCCCTCTTCCTGGGTCACCCCAACCTCATCCACACTGGTTGTCATAGGTGCGCCCTCTTATACTAGTAGAAGAATAAAAATGTGGGTGCCTTTGTTGAATATTTGACATTATCTTATTTCCCACACCGAGCATGACTCGCATGGGATTAGAAATTTTTTGTGGTCACAAAAGTTGAAAGACCACTTGAACTATGAGAGCTTTGATTCCTGTTCAAACCAGGATACATAGGAAGCCTTCACAGGGCCTAAGCTCATTGGATATCCTCTTCAACAATCCAACCCTAATTCCTTTAATTTGGGCATCTTCCTTAGGAGTAAGCCCCAAATTAAACCCCCAAATCACCAAGGAATTATTTTCAAGAAGTAATCCCAAACTCATTTCTCTCAAAGGACTATACTCTCCTATGATATTTATTGAACTATGTGGGCTTTGATTCCCATCCAAATGGGATATGTAGGAATCCTCCTTGAGGTTCAAACCCAACACTTAAAATCAGCCATGTTCTCCTTAGGCCATATCCCTAACAAGTTATAATATTAATTGGAAATACATATCCATTCCAAATTTCCCTAGGATACTTCAGCATAATGCCCACATCAAACTTCGACTAAGCGCCTTTCACTTAGATGTCCTTTCCACATGACATTAAACTCTATGTCTAGGTCCTTATCACATGACCTTAAAAGGTAAGATGTGTCCCATTAAGCAGAACTGAACTACAAGGGTTCAGATTCTTTTCAAAAGGATACATATGTCTCCCATTTTATGGGTACAATCCCAATATCAAAACAAACTTTCATCTCCCTAGATGACAATCATTTCCAGAGTGCCCCACTAAGTGGATTAAAAATCAATATCATCGTAACTATGATTAAAAGAATATCTAAATAGTATATGATAAAATACCATTTATGGAGAACCTTTAACACATACAGATATCTCCATTAATGAAGAACCTTGAATACATACTGATGATTCTAAATTTTACACATGTTAATAAGTGATTGGAAATTATAAGTAAAAATTATTTTATACTTGGTGAATTAATAAGGATTCATGAAAATATTTTAAATTTATAAATAGATTCCTAGAGTAGACTATAATTCCCCCCAAAATTGTTTGATGAGTCTGACCTCCCATCCTCTTGACCAATGCACATTCCTAAGTATCGTAAAGTTCAAACTTAACGAATTCCTACCTTTGGAAAGTCGGTCCCTTTTAGATAAATAACCATTTGGTTTTTCCAGTTCCATGAATGAATCCAATAGAAACCACCTGGAAGCAATTATTCTTAAAACTAGAACACATGTTTCAAGGAACTACGAAACAAGAATCCTACACTCTCCATCTAGTTCAGAGACAACAGGTCTTCTTGTTGAACCATCTCTTATTAACACAATATGGTTTCCTCATAAATGAACAGGTCACTATCTTCTGGGATGCTACCTTGATGGTCCTCAAAAACTCCATCATGTGGTATATTCAAACACTTATCCCACTTTCTTGAAGAAAAAGAAAACACCTGACCACTTACACAACTTTCTAACCAATTGGCACCATATTTCTTGAATGAAAACTACACATGCTGATAAAATTCATATACCATCTTCAGGTAAAAATTCCTCTTATTTGATGAAAACCGCTCCAAACGTCGTTGGTTTTGGAGAACCTTAAGTACTAGAGACTTACTCAATAGCATCCACTTTGAATATACTTCCATTTCTGGTATAAAAACTCAGCTTTCAAGCTTGGGGTTAACTAGAGCAATCAGAGTAGGTTCTTTTAGCACTTTCTCCTACTTCTTTGAAGATATTGGAATCCAAATCATCTTGTTAGGTTTGGTTGATGGTAAGAAGAGAGTTTAATATAAGGGAGTCAAAGGTTTTTGTTCAGCTTGACAGAGATATATGAAATATTATGCGGGGCTCAAGATAAGTTTGGAATATATGTATGCTACTTTAATATCATTTGGGATACTAGGTATTCTAAAATCAAAATTATATGTGAAATATAAATCAAAATAAATAAAAAAAATATGCATTGGTTTTCAGTAAATAAACTAAATCAGGAAATAAACTGGCGGTTTGCAATATCAAAAAATAGAATAATAAAAATTGAAAAGGCATAGAATCAATGGTATGAAAAAACAATGGTGTGACAAACCAATAGCATGACAACCAACAGTATGAAAAACCAATGGTATGACCACCAACGGTATTATAATCAACCATACGACAAACCAACAGTATGACCACCAATGTTATGACAGCTAATGGTATGAAAACTAATGGTATGACAATGGGAATTAAAATTAACTGAAATTTATCATTCCTAGATCATGTTTGATATAATTCATTCCTTAGAATTCAAATTTTTATTAAATATATATGATAACTAATGTTCTATGATAATAAAATCAAGAGTGATATCACCCTTTTGAAAATGATCTCTCAAAGAGTGATGTCTTACATCAATATGCTTTTTTCTATAATGAGAAATAGGATTATTAGATATATTTATTGCACATGTATTGTCATAATTTATAGGTACATGTCAGAATTGATATCCGTGGTCTATTAGAGTGTATTAATCCATAAAATTTGTGTATATCAACAACCTACAGATATGTACTCATCTTCAGTAGTAGACAATGTAGAAGAATTTTGTTTTTTACTACACCACAAAACTAGATACTTTCCCAAAAAGTGACATGTTCCAGTGGTTATTTTTCTATCTAACTTGCATCCACCAAAATCAACATCAGAGTAACTTACTAAATCAAATTTTTATCCTCTAGGTTAAAACAATCCTATATTGGTTATATATTTTAGGTATTTTAAAATTATTTTAACAGCAAGTAAGTGCGACTCTTTTGGGTTTCTTTGAAAATGAGCATACATACATACACTAAACATAATATCTGGTCGGCTAGAAGTCAAGTAGAGAAGACTTCAAATCATACCTATGTAACCAGTTTGATCAACTGGTTTCCTAACTTAATCAAGATCCAATTTATAGGTAGTACTCATAGGATTATCACTACTTTTAGTGATATCCAGATTAAAATGTTTTAAAATATCCTTTATATATTTACTTTGATTCAAAATAATTCCTTATTTGTTTTGAAAAATATAAAATAGAAGAAAGAATTTGAGTTCATCCATTAAACTCATTTCAAATTCATTTTTCATCATTTTAGAAAAATCAGTATAAAAATAATTTTTTAAAGATCCCAAAATATTATCATCAACATAGATTTTGACTACTAATGCAACTTTTGAAAAAAAAAATATGAAAAGGGTTGGATTAGCTATTCCTTTTGAAAATAGAATATTTTTTAGTATATCATACCAAGCTGTAGGATCTTGTTTCAAACCATATAAATCATTGGTTAATTTATAAACATGGTTTGGAAAAATAAGGATTTTGAATACCAGGGGTTTTTTCTACAAAAACATCCTCAACTATAAAACCATTTAATAATGCACTCTTAACATCCATTTGATAAATATTGAAATATAGATGAGCTATATGAGAAATAAAGATTCTTATGAATTCAATTTTGTATATAGGTGTAAAGGTTTCCTCATATTAAATTCCTTCTTCCTAACTATATCCATATGCAATAAGTCTAGCCTTTTTTCGAACTATATTTCCGTAATCATCAACTTTATTCCTAAAGACCCATTTAATTCCAATATTCAAGGTGTTATTGCGACTATCTACAAGTTCCCACAATATTTTTCTTTCAAACTGATTTAACTCTTATTTCATTTCAATTACCCAAAATTCATCAATAATTGCTTCATTGATATTATTAGGTTTATACAGAGACAAGAAATCTTGATGTTAAACCAGGTTTCTAACAAAAGCTCTAGTTTAAGTTCCTCTATCTAGATCTCCTAAAGTAGCATCTAAAGGATGGTTATTGAAAGTTATAATACTTATAGAGAATTTAGGAGTGGTAAATTATAGATTTTTAGGTGGAAGTTCTGGAAATTCTTTAAAACTGGATGATTCTTCTACTTTTTTTACAATAGAATATAAAGGTTTGGAATTAATGTTCAGATAAGATAACTCATCCTCAAGGTTTTCTAAAGAGGACTTAGGATCATGTGGAATAGTTTCATAAAATTTGACATGGAATTATTCTTCCATAGTTTTGGCCTTCTTATTGAACACTCTATATGATTTACTAGAAACTGAGTAACCAAGGAAAATCCATTCATCACTTTTGGAAGAGAATTTTTTAAGATTATCCTTAGTGTTGTGAATAAATATTTTGTTACCAAAAACTCTACAATAATTAAACTTAGGTTTCCTATTATTCCACAACCCATAAGGGGTATTATTAAGGATAGGTATAATCAAGACTCTATTGATGATATTGAAGGTTTTATTGACAGCTTATTCCCAAAAATAGATAGGTCGTTCATAGTCATTTAGCATAGTTTGGGCTATCTCTTTTAATGTTCGATTTCTTCTTTTAGTGACTCCATTATATTTAAGGGCCCTAGGATCATAGAAGTTATGAGTGTGGCCATTTTTTGAGAAAAATGATTCAAAATATTGATTTTCAAACTCATGGCCATGGTCACTTCTTAAGGTTTTAATCCTAAGTACACTAAGATTTTCTACAGACGTAGCATACTTGGTAAAGTAAGAATAGTCTTCACTTTTGTAATCTCGAAAATATACCCAAGTATACCTAGAGAAATAATATAAAAGAACATAAACATATTGCTTCCAATTAAGACTAGAAACTCTATAAGTTCCAAAAAAATCTATGTGAATAAACTCAATATGTTGAGAATTTGATACTTCTTTCTTTATTTTAAAAGAAACTTTATATTGTTTCCCTTTTTTAAAGGGGTTACATACTTTATCAGTTGGGAACTCAAGTTTAGGTATATCCCAAAGTACCATTTCTTAATTAGATTTCTAAGTGAGTGAATGTTGCAATGAAATTTTATCCTATACCAAATCCAAGATTCCTTATGAAAGGTACTCAATCATGAAACATTCTGAGAAACTAAAGAAATTAAATCTAAAGCATAAACATTATCATTTCGTAGAGCAGTAAAAACTAAGACATTCTTTTAATCGAAAACATTTAAAGCATCATTCTTAAACTTGACATAAAAACCATCAACACAAAACTGAGATATGATAAGTAGATTATATTTTAAACCATCAACATATAAAACTTTAGAAATTGAAATTGTGTTTTTATTACTAATATGGCCTAGGATGATGATTTTTCCTTTTTCATTGTCACCAAAGGTGACATGGCCACCATGAACCTTTATCAAACTCTTAAATCATGAATAATATCATACCATATGTCTTGAACAGCCACTGTCCAAGTACCATAGACTTATAATGGAGGTCTTCAAGCTTGTTTCCTACAAAATAGGTTTTAAACAAGAAATTATTTTGGTACCAAAATCTGTTTGGGTCCATAAATGTTAGTTATAAATGCTTTGGGAACCCATATTTGACTCATGGGTTTCCTATAGACATATTTCAGACTCATAGAGATAAAAAATAAGGGTCCCTTTGATAAATGTTTAGCAGTAGAGATTTTAGGCCTGAATTTAGGAACAAAATTTCTTTTAGATATCCTTATTTATTGGGGATTATATCCAATTATAGTAACATATTTGGGAGAAAATTTCTTTCCCATGATTTTTTTCAATGTATCTCTACCAATTGTAAAAATTTTAAGTCCTTTATTCAATTGCTCATTTTAAAGTTTAAGTTCATTATTTTCTTTGATCAGTTGAACATTTTTCTCCTTCTTTATAGATAACTCGGGTTTATAGTTTATAGTTAGAGCATGTTGTCTTTTCAAAACTTTATATTTATCTTTTAACTCATTGAAGGTGTATTCTAGCATATTGTAGCGGTTAAATAATTATTTATTTTACATATTTTCATCATCATGGTTTTTATGGTTAGAATTATTAGATTCTTCATAATCATGTACAGGAAGAACATTATAATCATTAGGTAAAGCAGATACCTCATTAACTTTAGTCATAAAGAACATATTTTCTATATCTTTATTTTCTTTAGGTGAATAATCTGAGTCATTGGATATGTCCTCATATGCATTATAGGTAAATTTCTCAGCCTTATTTTATCTTATATCCTTATCTTTATATTTATTTTTGTATTTTAGCTTAGGATAGTCAGATTTTATGTGACCTTTTATTTTGCATTCATAGAAGAAAAATTACTTTGTATCATCATCCTTCTTATTCCAATTCCCTCTATTTTCATATTTTCCTTTATAGTTTGGTTTTATGAAAAACTTTTCTTCCTATAGTACTTCATAAAACTTCTAGATTGGTGATCCATTTCCTCATCGATGTCTGAAGAAGATTCACTATCACTCAAATCTATAGCTTATACCTTTTATTTTTCTTTTTCCATCTATTTTCTAAGGACAATAGTCTTGAATGCTACTGAATTTCTCTTATTCTCCTCATCCTCCTTACAGTATACCTTAAATTCTTCTTTTTACATCATAATATTACCTATCATATCTTTGACTATCAATTTATTGATATTGTAGGATTATCGAATTGACACTTAAGTACCTCATCATCCTTCAAGTAGACATCTCATTAATCTAATTATCTGATCCTTATCCATTACAGGATTTCCAAACGATCTCATGGTATTTAAAATCTCATTAAACTGGAGATACATATCAGAAACAGGATCATCAAGATTCATTATCATATTTAATATTATAAGTATTAAGCCTCATTTTTTTAACATTTGCAGTTCCTTCATGTGAGACAGCTAGAGTATCCCTTATTTCATAGGTAGTTTTACATACAAAAATTACATTAAACTCTTCATCACCTAAGGCATAGTATAAGGCATTAATGAATTTTTAATTATTATTGTAAGTAGCCTTAGTTGAATCATACGAAGTATTTCTAGAAGAAGTAGGAATTTATAATCATCTACTATGGAAGAGTAGATTTAAAAACCCATTATTTCAATATGAGTTTACTTTTTTATTTTCCATTGGGCATAATTTAACCCATTGAAGAAAGGAGGTATGTTGGTAGAAAAAAATTCCTAAGGATTATCCATATTAAAATACTATTAGATATATATAAATAACTAAAAATTCATAACTAATAGAAATTTTAAGATTTTTAACACACAAATAAAATCATAGTTAAAAAGGATTTGAAAATCCTTTGATACCAAATGTTGGTCAGAGTGAGTATCTCAAGAGGGTGTTAATTGAGTACCCAATAAAAACTTCTATTAAATATGGATCATTTTTAAATCCCCCAAAAGTTTTAAATTTGGTCAATTTTATCAAAATAAGTAGTATGATATATATCTTAATCTTTCGAAATAATTTTATAAAGATTGATTAGGTCTTGGATGAATAATATATAACATTATTTAATACTTTGAAATAAATTTACTTGATCAAAATACTATATAAACACAAATTAAGATAAAATATAAAAGTATAAATTTTGTTTATAGTTAAAAGTATTTTCAATTTTAAAGCGGAAATAAAATAAAATAAAATTAAAACGCACATCAGAAAAAATGAATAAAAGAGGTTCGATCTCAAGTTAAGAAGTATTCCTCTCCACTTGGTAATCACACACTACCAAAAAAATTATAAAAAAAATAAGCTACATGATCCAAAACCTAGATTGGGTTTTACAATATATAACACTATCTAGGTCACATGAAATCTCTTGCACAATTATTCATGGAGGTTAAGACAAACAGGCCACACAAGGACCACTACCAATATTATCCGTGGGAAAAAAATAAGAAGAGAGTTTGAGAAGATATCATGTATATTCTAGCGTAGAAAAGAAGATAGTGCACGTATATAAAATATATTATATCACACACTAATAAAATTTAATAAATATAAACAAAAATGAGCAATCTATAAGTATAGAGTTTAGAGAATCTCATTTTGTTTCAATGTATCTTGTGACTCTTGATTTGATTAAAAAATAAATCTTGAGTTGAGTACTCTTGAAATATTCATGAAAACAGAGTGTCACAAACTCTTGTTTTCAAACTAGAGGAAAGAAATGAATGAGATGAGGTAGTTTAGATTCCTCGTTAAGGGCTCTAAGTAGGTGAGCTCTTCGGGTTTTCAATAGGTTCAGTTCGATTATATTCAGGTAGTTCACACTTCTCTTATATTTATTTCATGTGTTCTATATCTCTATATGAGGGAGTGTGCTGAATTTTTATTAGCAATAGTAGCAGGTGTGATATCTATAGAAGCTTCCTTATACTACACATTCTAACATTCTTTCTGTCAAACATTTTAGGCACAATCATTAAAATAGTAAATTACATTAACTTCAATAAATATAGTTTTTAGAATGATATAGTTCAAAAATAAGTAAATTAATAAAAACAGTGATGGTGTATTAAGATCTAGTAGTATCTTGTGTTTTGTAGGTGTGACATTTGTGGTATAACATTGAAGCTACATTTCTTTGGTGGTATGTTTTTAAGGTGGTGTCTTAGACTTATCCAAATTTTCAGTATGCTAGAGGTGTCTCAACTAGCGATGTATGGTCTGATGGTGTCTCATACTTGGGAAATTTTTTAGCGTCAACAGTATGAGTCTGACAGTGTGACATCAATGGTGTCTCATATGGTGATATCTCATACTTAGAAAAAATTATGCTCTCTTAACAGAACATCCTGGTGGTGTATTGACCAATAGTGTCTCATACCTTTTCAAGTTTTTAGTCCAATGGCATGACATTCTGGCGGTGTGATATCCTAAAATTGTCTCATATTTATAGATTTGTATGCTGATGAAACATCATGGACATCGATGTATATGTCAAAAGTGTCTCATACTTATAGATATTTTTACCACCTATGCTCAGAATATGGAATACTTATAAAAAACATTAAACGAAATAGTATTAATAAAAACATGATTTTTTTATAATTAAAACTAGAAGGTCAATAAAAGGAATATGTATCAAGAACATAATAATATGTATATTTAAATTTTTATATATTATTCTTATCATTACTTTATAAAAGATTTTTTTATACAATGAAACTCAAATTGAATTTTTAATTGGTAATAAATTTCAATTAAGGAATTTATTTTGATGAATTAATGGATTTTTTAAGTAAATAATATTTTAATAAAATATTATTATTAAATAAGTTTTATTAAATATAAATTATCATATAATTTTTATGAGGTTAAATGTAATTTTTATAAGGTTTTAAAAATTGTTATTGTAAAAAAAACCAGTATTTCTTAATAAATGTTGATTCTTATTTTAAAAGTAAAAATTCACATATTTATAAAATTATTTAGATAAAATGAATATTATTTTTGGAATCAGGATTCCTAAATTATATAATGGTGAATTTTTCTTAATTTTGTGATACATTAAAATTTTTAGGTAAAAATTAAATACCATATAAATATACAGTGTGTTTTATGACATAATAATGACCCAAAAGTGATAAAATAAATACTATAAAAGGTATCCACAACAAAATAATTATTTCAAATTTAAAATAATGTGACTTTATGTTTATTTGATTAATTTTTAAAAGCCTTTGTGAATCCTCTAAACCAATTAATATATTTTAATGTTTTAAAATCATTTCTTTAAGAGTATTAATAACTTCTACATAAGAAAGCGTATTATTTTATTATGTTCGGACCTTGTTCTTATAAAATAATGAAAAATAATCCCATTTGGAAGAAACCATGGGAAAAAATCATGGGAATGTTTGTGGTTGTGGTTATTTTATTAGATAGAGTTCAAAACCTAAGTTTGAGAAATGATAAAGAATTACTCACTCATTACCTATAAAAACCCACCCAATCTCCCACTTCTATTCCGTAAAAATCATTTTATAACGTCCTTAATCTACCCTCCCCTCTCTATATTCCACCCAAGGTTCCCCCAAGCTCTCAATAATCCCCTCCAAAGCATTTGGAGTCACACACACAAGTAATGGATCCTCACCTTATCCTCTTTATTAAAGTTTCTATATTATATTAGGAATTATATTTCCAATTCCTAATGTTGGGAAACATATTTCCATATAACTATTACTTTACATTTGATTTCCAAATTATGATATACCCATTTCACTCTCATTAACCCATTTTATGAATTTTTGAGTGATATTTTTATGCTCCTGAAATTTCACTGTGATTTTCTATGCCAAAAAAAATTATGTAGAGAATACCATACCCATTTACAATCAAGGGTGTCCATATTTATAAACTTATACTTCATTTACTAGGTATTTATTACACACTTCATTATCATGTAAAAAAATATGATGATGGATGAATCCATGTTGTATGATCTATGTGGCACACTTAAGATGATAATGAAATAAAAGTGACGGGTTCTTCCATAATTATATAGTGCTCTAATGCATTAGGTAATGTTTAGTCTCATGAGATTTCATGTTAGGATATGGAGTGAACCTAATTCCTTTATGTGACTTTTTTTATCATGATATCTTGGAAGATATATTTGACCTATGTTTATGATTTAGTGTTTTATGATATTGCCACATTTTCTATGTTATCATGATATATCATTTCTTATTGTTCATGTTTATGATTCTCACACATTTTATGCTCCATTTATATACCTAAATTATGAAATGTATTATTCTCTTAATTTTATTCCAATATTATTCCCTTAGTGGGATTTATATCTCACACCTTTCTTATATTTTTTCCCAGGTTATCCCATGCAGTTTTAAGAATGAAGGAATAATATGAGCATGTTAAGTAGGTTTTCAAAAAATATGATGTATTCCCTATTTTAAGATATTATATAATGTACCTAATTACAAAATAAACTAGACTTATTGATCTTTTGGTTTGTATTATTTGTTATTTTATGTAATAAATAATGAATTAATGTGTAACAAAGATAAGGGTTGTTATACTATAAGCATTGTTCCTCCCTATAATATCCATTTCACATAATCATTAAAATGTATTAATCATAAGAAATTTACCTAGGATATTATGAGGATCAAGTGTTGGTAGGATTTTAATATAAAAACAATTATGTTCAAATGATAAATATTTTCTCTAATGTGATGTTTAATTCATAAAATTGTTTAAACTCAAGATTAGATCCTCACTCACTCCACTTATGAAAATGTTTACCCCCAAAATCCTATTTCTTTTGTTGGGTGGTCCATGAATTGGAATTTTCATCATTAATGACAAACTTTATCAATATTTTCCCCATTTTTTAGCATTGTTTTATATTTAATTCACATCTATAATTTCACTTCGTAATAACATTTTTAAGTGAAAGAGAAGAAGCTTTTTATCTTCATGTAGTAGTGAACTGTCATCCTAGCTTTAAATGAAATTTGTTTCATCCTCAAATCTTACTAGAAAATATTTTCTTCCCAAATAGAAATAGTAAATAATGTATAGAAACTTACAAAAAATCTTCAAAATAAGTTTTATATAATAGTGTACAACTCATCTGATCCATCCCCCACACTTTAATTCAATCATATTAATGTAATAACTTCTAGAGAAAGGTAGATTGGGATGTGTTATACTTGAACAATGGAATTGGCATGAGATTACCCTGAGAGTTGGGGTTAAATAGATTCAATGCTCAAGTAATTAAAATTTTTTATCCTTTAACTATCACACCTTCCCTTTGTGGATATTCACCGCACAAACTTAAGGGTCACTTTGTTATTCTCTTAAACCAAGTATGCTTAGGGTTACTTGATCTGTTTTGGGGTTCATGTATAAAGTAAATATGAACATGAGTATTTAATTGGTTCAGCCTTACTAGGCCACTCCAAGGAGCATTCTACTCCAATATATCATGCCCCAAAATCACTATGATATCATTTCTCCTCAAAGGCTTGGGATAGGTCACTTCTACACCCATAATCACTGCCATAAAAAGTTTATGAAAAGATACTTACTTCTCTAGGGTCACTCCCTTGAATTTCCATTCGTTTTATCACTACTGGTGGAGAGGATAACCTTCATATTTATGGACATTTAGGTCCCTTATCCTGTATTAATTGCATGGATTTCATCTTCAGGTATTAATAGATGATTTTTTGAAGTCCCTCTAGGTTTATCCTTTACCTCTATGAAAACACCTTTATACATCACTTAGTTTAATTTCCTGAATCTATAGAAAAAATAAATTTTGTTATAGTTAAAGAAAATAAACTCCTTCATCTTCTTCTCATATCAGTCTTAAAATATTTCAAATTATTATATAATTTCATCCACTTATTTGGAAAAAATATCTTTACTCTATGAGAATCAGATATAGAGATGTATTCTTTCTATAGATTTGTTTCTCTAGAACTAACATAGACAATTTTATAGATAATTCCTCTTTATCCATTCAATCAAATGGTTGGTATTGAATATCCACTTTCCTATGATCATGCCAATTGACCCATGTAATTAGTAGGATCACAATGTGACTTTGAATCTGAGTTAGACTCCCTAGATTCAAAGCAATACCTCCATTATTTCAGATTTTTGGAGAAAATACCGGTTCACTAAAAACTACCTAGTTATAGTGCGGTATAAAGTACTATATTATAGAGCCTCCCATTTTGCAAGTTTTGTAGCATTATCAAGTCTACCATGGTGTACTATTCTATTTTTATACTTTACTATGGCATGGTCTATAGTTCTAGGCATGGTTCTCTATTTTTGAATAGATCCATTGAACTTTTCCATTAACTCCTCTATAACTCATGCATTATTTTAGGAATAATCTCATCTAATCGCTTGACTCATCGAACATGTCTATGATATATCCACCACCCTTATGGTGAAATGATTCTATTTTAAAGTAAACTTATTCTGTAAGCAATACCCATATAATGTGGATACATTACTATATTGTAGAAACTTTTGTTATATTGTTACAACCTATAGTATTTTATATCTCAAATTATTTTTATCTATAGATCTTATACACCCCATGACACAAGTTGTAGTTGGGCGTGGACTTCTTATTCTCCAAGTATACTACAGTATAACCTTAGGACACATCAAAATATTCATTGGATCTAGAAATAATCTAAAAACACTTATAATCCATGGTTTTTTTGGCTAAATAATATCCTATAAACATTTCACCCCACATCGGAAACACCTTAGAATTTCTCACAGTATATAATCCATTGGCTCCCATGGCTCACTAATTGCGAGTAACAGGTTCTGATCACAGCCTCCTCCATGATTACACCTTATGGCATGGACCACTACACCCATACTACCACCCTATGGTGTGGACCACAGCTCCCATGTGTTCAAGAATTATTGTGTTCATTCTCACCTTCTTCCTAGTGCCATTGTGGTTGGATGGTCTTTAGGGTTCCCATGCACGGTCGATCCTTCTTCCACATGTGTGGGGTCAATTTGTCTTGTCTTATTTTTGAATCTCACATCCTTCATTGTGGTAAAACCATAAATACTATAGTGTAGTCATTGTGACTATGTAATGGAAACAATTTGGATTTACCCACCAACATCTACTCTCAACATAGTTGGCCCTTCACAACATTACCACTATTGCCACCACAACAGCATGGTCTTTCCTATTTTGACCAAATTGCACTCTTGTGAAACAGACTCCATGAAGTTCACTTCTAGAATTCCTCCAAACATCTTCAATTGTAAAATCATATCTTTTTCAAAACATACCTAAATTTTTATGTCAACAACATACCCTATCCATCATCTTTTGGAACTATCAATCTCTCAAGGATCACTTTACCACTTTGGTCATCTTCAACATGTGTTGTCAAAAATATTGTGTTCAAAAAATCCAAATTTCTTCATTGATATTTAAACACACATATTGATCATATAACTTGACCACACTTATTTCCAATCAACATTGACCATATTTGTTTAAACAACATTAACCAACCTTATTGTCAAAAAATCCAACATCAATCCTTTTGGATTACAAAAAATATCCTATTTTGGGTTTTATTGACAATACCCAACATACTTTTACTCCTATGTATTCAATGAACACATGGAATTACCTTATCCTCCTTAATGATATCTTCTCCCTCTCAAGATATTTTATTCTCCCCATTATTTTTAAAATAAATACAAATGGAATTTTGAAATATAATAGTCTATCTAAACTTCATTATATAAATATAATGATACACTTTTCGTCCTTCTCCCCCTTATTAGAGGTAAAATCATCTTTACATCATATCCCCTTAATATAAGTAAATATTCCAAGAAATATCAACTCCCAATTTTGGGATCTCTTCTCATTATAAGGATATTTTCTCCCCTTATTTCAAAATAACTTCATTCTATGGCATCAAACACATTTTGATTATCCAAATCCTTCGAAACCTCATGTTACACAATCCAATCTCCTTTAACGTTATATTTTCTAAAGAGATTCACTGTGTCAATTTTACACTTTTAACTTGATATTCTAATAAATTCCCTAAGACTTTTAAGTCATATATAAGTGTAGAAAAACATAGTTTTCTAGACAACAATAATGTTTTCCATGTCAGTCATGACTATCACGAAATTCACAAACAACTTTAGCTTTTCCACAATCAAAACACAACATGTTACCTCCATCAATTCACACCAAACCATTAATAAATATAATTAAATTACTTATTTGTTAAAAACATACCACATGATGAATTAATTGATATCACTTGGTAAACATTTAACACCACTTCTTTCAAGAGTAGTTAAACTTAATCCAACCCAACACATTCCATCTTTCCTTTTCCCTTTTTTAGATTTTGGTAATAGAATGAAAATAAGCTCTTAAAGTTCTTCATAATCTCTTTTATACAGAAAAATAAACCAAATTTTGAAGGATATTCTTTGTGTGATACCTCTTACATAGTTCTTTTCAGGTATTTTAACATTTCTACCTTTCCTTAGATTTATATTTTTTATAATTATAGAATCATTCACAATTGAAAATTTTGATTTGTGAGTTACATAACTAGTGGATATCACATCTAGATTTATTCTCTATTTCATATTCATATTTCCCCCTTAGTGGTTTGTATATTAAAACTTTAGAAAACCTCTTCCTTGATGGCTAATATTTTCATATTATAATTCATCTTGTTGGAGTAAACTTCACATTCTCTTCTACCTTCTTAGTAGCTAGAACAACCTCTTGTTTTTTCTGCCAAATTTTTTTTGTTCCTTCCAAGAGATTTTTTATGATAATGTAGATTTTAGTGCTTAATACACCCTTGATTTGGAGTCTTTATTATCCTCAAAAACATTTAACCTATTTTCCATGTTAATATGTATTTATAGGATAATCAATCCCCTTGAAATTCATAAGATTATATTGTCTTCATATGGATTATATACCCTTCCATAAATCTCTAGAATTGAAATACCTTTCCATATGACCAATATCAGAACAAATGAAACATTTACCATAAGATTCATAACTCATTTGGTCTCTACTTTATTGAGATATTATAATTTTTGGTGTTATCTAACATATTTGGGTTTTTTATCTTTAAAACATCTACTCATGATGTAATCATACAATCTAAAATCAAATAGATTTGGTGATTTCATATTTTTTGGAACTGTAATTATATATTTTTCATAGATCTAAGACTTCTATATTTCATATCTAGATTATTTTTCATTTTTTCATAATTTGATATATCTTTTGGAGGGATATTAATATTCTCTTTAGTAGTGTTTCTTCTCTCATTAAGGCCTCTTATATTCTCATATTTTTATTCCAGTTTTTTATCCAACTTCTTAAAATATGATCCAAAATCACTCAAAGTAAATTTTCTTTCTTCTTATTGTGCTCTTGGTGAAAGAGCACTTGCCTTTAATTCCTTTTTATGGCCATTTTTTCTTATCACTTTGTAAATATCTTCAACTGTAATGATTTTTTATTTCAACCTTTTTCCCATTTTCTACATGTTGAAATTCAAGTACACTCCACCATTAATTAAACTCTTATTTTATATAGATAATAAAACATTAATTGAAAAGTAAAATCTGTACATGATACTCCATCGATCTTCATTTTCATTACATGATCATTCCTTGGAATATAAACTTGATGTTGTTGACATTAAATCGCTAGAATAAAATGTTCTTTTCAATTACAAGAGAGTATTAAATTTCACATCCTTCCTCCATACAAGGGATAAAATTAGTGATAACATCATTTTTAGATTTTACCTTGGCTGGAGAACACAAATTCTAGGATGACTTACTTTTTTTGTTCTTCTTTACTTTTTTTATAAGGCACTTCTCACTTGGATTTTCTTATTTACCCAAAATAAATCTTCCAATTGAATCCACATGTCTTTGGATAATTTTAAATGATTTATATTTTGTGAAAGTATTCCTTAAGATCATATTTTAATACCTCTTTTACCAAATCATCAATTGTAATTTTTATTTGATTTGTTTCAATGATAACTTTGTTTCCTCTCAATATAACAATTAAATCTTCAACCACATCTTAAGAAAATTTAATAGAATCTTATATGAACTAGATTAAATCCTTTTTCTAAAATTTAAAATTCTTTCCATCAAAGAAATAATACTTCACTATGGTTTAAATCTTTAACAACACTTAAAATAAATTTAGAGAAATAACAAATACAAAAATGATCATATCCCTCTTATATCACTTATTGAACTTGATCAAGGGGCTTAGAATGAGATTACCCTGATAGGGGTGAATCAGGTTATGAAATACTTGAGTAATTAAAATTATTTATTCATTAACTATATCACTTTCCATTTATGGATCTTGACTTATCAACCTTCAGGGTCACTTTTTTATTCTATTTAACTATATATTCTTAGGGATTCTTGATCTTTTTTTCATGAATGAACTAAATATAGACATTACTATTTACCTAGTTCACCCTCACTGAGTTACTCCAAGGAATATGCTATAATGATGTTCCATGAACCAAAATCACCATGAGTTCATTGTTCTTTGATTTTTTGACTTAGGTAACTTTTATGAAAAGGCTCACTACCTTATAAAGTTTAGGGACAACTCACTGCTTCCCAATGGTTACTCCCTAAAATGTTCCTTCATTGGATTTCTATTGGTGGAAAGGATCACATTCACAGTTTATGGACATATAATCCCCTTCTCTAGTATTACATGCATGGATTCCATCTTCAGTTATGAATAGATACTATGTTAAATAATTTCTGGGCCTCTACCTAACCTATGTGAAAACACATTAATGCAACACTTCTTTTTCATTCCAAAATTTCTAGAGAAACATCACTTTATTGTAGGAATAGAAAACAAAATCCTTCTTATTATTATTATTCATGGATTGATCTTAAATGGTTTCAAATTATTCAATACTTCTATCCCCTCATCTGGAAGAAACTATCCTTTCTCTCTATTGATTGGATATGGAAATGTATTCCCTTTGTATATCTATTTCCCTATAACTTCCACATGTAGTTTTATAGATGATTCCTATTTATCCATCCATTACAATGGTTGGGATTGAATATCCTATTTCCTAGGATCATAATAATTGTCTAACATAATTATTTAGACCATAATGTGCCTTTAAATATAATTTTGACACTCTGCAGTCAAAGTAATAAGTCCCTTATTTTAGTTTCTATAGAAACTACCATTTCATTGAAAACTACTTGGTTGTGGTGTGGTCTAAAGTACTACAATGTAGCACTTACCTTTTTGAAACTTATGTGAAGTGGCTTGGTCTAACATGGTTTACTCTTCACATTTCATACTTCACTAAGGAATGGTCTAGAGTACTGTCGTGTGGTCATTTATTGTTGAACATATCCAAAAAAACTCAACCATTAAATCCTTCATAACTCATGCATGATTTCTAGAATGATGTCCTATAACCACTTGACTCACTGAATGTGTCTGCACCACATCCATCACCCTTATAGTAAAATTATTCTTTTATCAAGTTCACTTATATTATAATCAATAGCCTTATAGAATGGATATATTACTATGGTGTAGCCACTTATATTAAATTGTAGCCTCCTATATGATTGGAGATCTCGAATCCTACTTATATATAGAATTCAGACCCTTCACAACACAATTCATAGCTGTAGTGTGGACTTATTCTTCTCTAAAGAGACTATGGAGTATCCTTTTTCCTATATTATAGACACCTAAAAATATGAAGTAGCTCCAAAAAATTCTCTAAAAACACTTCTACATCATGGTTTTTTTGGTTTTATCATATCATATAAACCTTTCATCCCACATATGAAACCCCTCTAGATTTATCACATCATATAAGTCATTTCCTCCCATGACACACCAATTGTGATTAATGAAGTCCACTCTCATCCTCCTCCACAATGCCTCCCTATGCCATGGAACACTACCTATGTACTAATATTGGGTATCATGGACCACTGCTCCCATGCACTCAAGCATGCCCATGTGCATGGTTGTCTACTCCCTAGTGTTGTTGTGGCTAATTGACCTTGTTAGTTCCCCTATATGCTTGAGCTTTCTCCCATATGTGAAGGGTTGATCTGGCTTGGTTTCTTTTTAAATCCTGTATATTTCATTATGGTGTAACCATTAATACTATTTCATAGTCATTATGAATATGTCATGTAAAAACATTGTAGTTACCCTCCAATATATTATCTACAGCATAGATGGCCCTTAACAACTTGCCCACTACGACCACCACTCTACCGTGGTATTCCCCATTTTGGTTGGCATGAACTCTTGAGAAACACACTCTATGAATTTCACTTCTATAATAACTACAGGAATCTTCACTTATCCAATCATCACTTTTCAAACACATCCATAAATATTGATGTCAAAAATGTACCTTGTCCGTCATATTTTGGATCTATCAATCTCCCAAGGATCACTTCTCCACTTAGGTCATCTTTAAAAAATGTTTTCAAAAAAATTATTGTCAAAAAAAACATTCTTATTTGATATTCCAATACACATATTTTCTATCAACCTTAACCATCCTTTTACCAATCGTCCTTGAACATCTTATTATAAGAAGACTTGACCAACATTATTGTCAAAAAATCTAAAATAAATCCATTGGGATTGATAATAGAATAAATGGTTTTTAATATGGTTGTATAATAATATTTTTCATGGATTCTAAGGGATTAATAAAATGTTTGGATGCAAGGGAATTCTTGGGAATAGAGTTCCAGGTAAAAAAATAGGATTTCAAAATGGTTCTTTTATAATATTTAAAACAATTTCTGAATTAAAACAGTTTTTTATAAGAGGAAAATCAAAAATTATAGATTTCAAAACAAGTTTCAAGACACTCAAGATATAGATAAATATAAATAATATGAACACTTCTACATCCAAAAAAATTATTCATGATATGGATGAATTTCTAGAAGTTTTAAATGATTCATGATATGGAATTTTTCTTCTAAATTTTTAAAAAATTATTTAATGAATTTTTATAAAATGTGAAGAGTAAACCATGTTAGAACTATTTTTGGATGAATTTTTGGATGTAGAAGTGTTCTAAAGAGACTATGGAGTATCCTTTTTCCTATTCACAATGAGGTTCACATTTTATAAAAATTCATTAAATAATTTTTTAAAAATTTAGAAGAAAAATTCCATATCATGAATCATTTAAAACTTCTAGAAATTCAAATCAATTGATTTCTTCAAGAACATCATAATAGACTAAATATTTCAAATTTTTCGATGAATCTCAAGCGATCCTAAAATAACTCCAAAAATAAAAAAATAGAAAAGAAAAAATGAAAGTCCTAAATAGGTTGTTACCACTCCCCCACACTTATCTAACACTTCCATTTAATGTTAAATCATAAGAAAAAAAGATTCAAAGGGATTAAAACAAATATAAAAGATAAATACAACTTGAATTATTAGTCATAAAGGCATCTTTGAGTTAATCTCCTAAGTGCCTCCCATTGAAAATATATATGTTAAAAACAATAAAAGATAAAAAATCATTAATAGTTGAAAGAAAATAAATAGAAAATAAATGGGAAATAAAAGAAAGGGATAAGTCTTGATTTAACCCAAAAGTGGTCCCATTTTTTGACTTCCCTAAAAGAGATGTTCTAGAAGATATTGATAATTGAATGGTGGGTAGAACATTTTTTATTTGAACCACCAGATACAATTTATTAAAATTTTATTTACATCATATTGGTTGGAGAGAATATCATAGACATAGTGCATCAGTTCCATCCCCATATAAATAATGTGCAACTTTCATGGTGGGGATAAGATAAATAATGAGTCCTCCTCCTTGTAAATTACTACTTTTAAAGCCTCTTATTTCACTTCTAGGGATTTCTCTTCACGTATTTCATCAATATAATTTTTAGTGGGAAATTCAGAGAATAATTATTTTCAAATAAATTAAAAGAATGATCAATTTATATCAAAATATTCCAATTCATTAACAGTAGTTTGTGATTGTGTTTATATGGAAAAAACCATTGAGAATTCTAATTTTACTCTGTATATCATATTTTCAATGGATTTGGGGAGCTTAATGTGTTCCTCATTTACTGAATCATCATTTTCCTTCTCATCCTCCAAGGTAAACCAAGTATTGTATGATTCAATAAAATTATATTAGTGGGAGTTAGTGATTAATTCAATTTCAATAAAATAAAAATAAATTGATTTTGATAAAGGAATATCTCCCTAAGTTTGTGTGGATTTAATTTATTCTTCACTATAAAGTGCTACTTAGATTAGATTTGTCATGTATGGAGGTAGGAAGTTAGGATCATACATCTTTTCTTCAAATTACACCTTAGGGGTGGTGTCTTCCTCTAAGACCAGGTAAAGATACAAAGTTGTTGGTTCTTCAAAAATGGGAGATTGTATGACATGTTAATATGTAAAAATTAATCCCAAATTTCATCCAAATATTATTGATATACAATATATAAATAATCTAACATATTTTCTTCATGAATCTTCTCTAGTCATGAATGAATAAGGTTTGATGATATTAATTATTCATGAAACTCCTTCTCAATCTCCTAATGTCCTTGAACTTGAAACATAAATTAGGAGATATATCCCCCCATAGGTTTTAGTTCATCTTTAGGTTCCTTTAGTTACTCCTACTTAGATTCACAAACATATTCATATTTTCATTATATTTTTATCCTCAATATTTGGACTTCTTCTCTAAGTCCTCACAACTAGTCGTATCCTTCATTATGAACATAACCTTGTTCTTGTAGTAGAAACTGAGAGTAATTACTCCATTTCGTAGAATAAAAATTTAAAATACATCATGGGAATATATTTTTTTATTTTATTAGTCTTTTATTGATAATAAAGAAAGTTATTTAAAAAATGTGAATAAAAATAGTGAGTGAAAACCTTTTGGCTCCCAAGAAATGGAAAAAAAGTTTTGAATCGCCTATTGTAGGGTGTGGAAAATATTATTTAATTTCGTAGTTTAGTATAGTGGCTATCCATGTTCATCTCACTTCATGATATTTTTTAGTCTAACACTCACTGCTCCTAATCACTTATTATATTTGTGGTATTTTATATTTTATTAAATCAATGATATATTTGGGGTTTATTTTACGGAATGAAAACTATAATTTCAACATGTACTGAAAAATAATTAAATATAGATAGAATGAAGTTTTGATGAAAGGAATAACTCTAAGGATAATTACCTTGAGTGAAACTTAATTATCCAAATATTAATTCTATATTTATTAATGTTGGGACCAAGATGGTAGACATGTGTTTAAGTTACTGAAGAAGTAAAGGAAGATGTTGTTAATAAGAAATTTTCCTAATTTGTTTTCTTTATTGATCAATTTTTATACACTTAACTTTGTTAAGTACATAAATAACCCAACTTTGGTAGGATATCTAGGAAAATCCATCGAACAAAGAAAGTTCCATCAGATGGAGAAAGTCCGTCGAACAAAGAAAGGCCATCAGAAAAAGATGGTTAGGAGGTTTTCCAAAATGAGTCCATTGGATATAAAAAGCTCCATCGGATAACGTTTTTTGTGAATATAATCTAGTGATGGTTTTTTGTTCTAAAATTTTTGAACATCATGAGTTAAAAATATCTCATAATCCAATAATTTTTTAAAAAGTGTAATAAACTTGTTTGAGTGTACAAAGTTATTATTATGAAGTTATATGGAATTGACCAGAAAAAAATATGATAGAGTAATGGATGAGAAGGTTTTTTGGTTGAGCTATGAAATATTTTTTGAGAATATTGCATAAGGAAATTATCAAAATTCCATAAAAGAATACATTCAAAGTATGATAAGTTTTGAAGATATGGATTTATGATTTTGTTGATGAATATTTATGAAGTTTGGTAAACAAAATAAAGTTTATGACGTAGAAAGGGAGATGGTAAATAATTGTATGAGATTAATTCTATTTATAAAAATTCCAATAAAAAAAATTCTTAGGATGAAGTCTATCAGACAAACTATTTGTAAAATTTCTATCATTAAAACATGTACGAAGTTGTGACATTGATTTTTTCTATAATATTATCAAACAAAATATTTTTATAAAGATCCTTGGATAGAGGTTATAGAGTTAAGGATTTGATGAAATCCATTAGATGGATAAAGAGTTTGGGAAAGTATTTTGAAAAGTTTCTATAAATTTCATTAAGGAATAATTGGATAAATATTCTTTGAGTAGAAATTTTTTTATAAATACTTACTAGAAAAACTTTTAGTGATATAATGTTTTACCAGTTCAAAATTTTTGTGAGGTTTTTTTGTAAAGATATAAAATGTGATGATTATTTTCTGATCCCTTAATGTTCTGAATATTAAGTAAGGATAATATGTGATTCTATTATATTTTTTATAAATTATTTTGAAGTAATAGTTTTCTTAATTTTATGATAAGATTTAGGATTACTATATAATTCCTGATAAGTTTTTAATGAATTTCACTAAGGGGGAGATTTGAATTTAATGCTTTATTGATAGGGAAATAAAAAATGGAATCCTGAATTTTCTTCTTTTCTCACATCTATAAATAGGATGTAAGTAAAAATTACATGGTTTTTTCTCTTCACACATGAAAAAATTTGAAGTCCTATAGAATTTATTCTGAATAGTGATACCATAAAAACTTCTAAAATCCAAAGTTGATCAGAGAATTTTTAAACCAAGGAATATATTGGTTGATGTTGAAGAAGTTGGTTTGAATTGAGAAGTTGTAATTAAAGGAAACAAACATATTTTACCTAGAAATATTTTATATCATGTGGAATCAGACAAGTAAAAAGGTAAGAAAGTTTTTTCAATTAGTATAAGATACCAGACAAACTTTCTAAACAAGAATTTTAGGTAGACTCATCGGATGGAAAAATATGATAGATAGTAAAATGTATAGATTTTTATATTTCATTCCATGAATGAATTTTTTACCCAATTCTTGGCTAGTAAGTGAAGAAGAAGTTTTTTCAAGAAGAGAAAAATTGAAGAAGTACAAGCAATACAGAAAAAAAATTAAACCTATTGGTGAATGTTTCTAAATTTGTTATGAAATATTTTTTACATATTTATCTATGTGGAATTAACGTGCACTATTGTTTTGATAATTTTGAAATAAAAGTATAGGATACTCCCTTATTTATTTAACCACATAAAAATGATTTTTTTTCCTAGTTTATTATGTGGTATTAGATTATTTAAAAACCATTCCAATGACTATATATTCTTATTGAGTAGTGAACCTTATAAATTCCTATGTTATGGTGGAATGTTCTTATGTTCTTATTTTCAGTAATGTTTACCTCTTTGATAGAAGTTGAAGGTAGTTTCATAAGAAATAAATTGTAAAAATAAAATATCACTAATTCAATCCCTCCCCCTTCTAGTGATCCTACTCGGTTATTTTAAGTGGTATTAGAGTGAAGGTTCCCTTTGTTGACTATTTGCTGAAGTTTGAAGAAAATACATGTGGTAGTGGATATTTAGAATTGTGTGAATAATTAGGGGATTCCTATTTTAGATGGAAATAGTTTTCATATATCTAAATATAGGATGCTAACTTATATTTTTTATCTTTTTTATGAAGTTATTTAAGTTTCTACACATGGATTTCCTCTTGATGATGAGAATGTTCCCCTTATACCTACTGATAAGATGAATTTGGAAAATGATGGGTGAAGCAGAAATGTTTTACTTTACTCACTATCTAAAAGATATTTTCCTAGATTTAAAGGAGTTGGAATAGCTAAGGTAATCTAGAAAACACTTAAAACATCTATAAAAGAAATATGGAAGAATATAATGTGGAGTTTTAAATCAGGATATTTAAGTATTAAGATTTTAAAATGGGTGATTGCAAATATATAGGTATTTTTTGTACAATGGTGAATGACATTGTGAGCACTATAAGATGTCTCAGTGAGAAGTTAAAATAATAAACTATTATTTAAATGATTTTATGAATTTTTTCTGAAAAATTTGATGACAATTTTTCAGCATTAGAATATATAGATCTGTAAAATATATATTTGGATGATCTACATAGCACTCTCATTACTTATGAAATGAGAAGAGAAAAGATTATGAATAATAAGGAGAAGGTTGATCATGAAATTTCCTTCAAAGATGTTAAGAATGAAAAATATAACAAAGTTCCCAATGATGAAAATGTTTATGAATATGACATCAAAAATGAGGCTAGTATAAATTTTGATAAATTTATGTATTTGTTTTCTAAAAAGGTGAAAAAACATTGAGTAATTTACAAAGGTAAGTTATCATTGAAATTTTTTCACTATGGAGTTATTGGGAATTTTTTTTCAAATTATCCTTGACAAAAGAAATATTAAGAAAGTGATGAAGATGATTGAAGGTCAGGAAGATACTTTAATAAAAATGAAGATAAATATAAATCCTGTTATAGGAGAAATGATAAAAATTTCTCTAAATAAAAAAAAAGAAACTATTACTATGTGAAGATGAGGATGATAGTGAGGAAGTGTAGGATCTACATTGGGTCTATAGGACCCTAAATCACAATATTGTCCACTGTGGGTCACTCCCTCATGGTTTTGTTCTTCACCAGGGCTCACTACCCCCAAGGCTAGCTCACTACCCACTAGGTCGTCTCATAGCTCATCCCCCTCTAAAAATTCCTTTTGAAGGGTAAAGGACAGATAAGGAATATACACCATGACCAACACCCCTTTAATATACAATGTGGAGTAGGTAAATAGGTTTTACAGCATGACACCCATATGTCATGAAGTGAAACCCCTACATCCAACAACCATGACTCATAGGGTATACATTATTATTCATTTGGTACTTCAAAAATATCTCCATCAGTGATTTCCCTATGAATAAGAGGCTTCCAACCGCCTTTGAAATGAATTTTAGGATCAACATTGGGGATGTAGGACACTCCATAACAATATTGTACACTTTGGTTCACTCCCTCGCAGTTTTGTTCTTCATCAGGGCTCACTGCCCACCAGGGTGGCGCACTACCCATACCCCTCTAAAAAGGACTTGTGATGGGGAGAGGATGTGTGAGGCTTATATACCTTTCCCAATGCCCCTCTAATCTCAGATTTTGGATAGGGAAACATATGACATGGCATGACACCCCTATAGACAATGACTATGACCCATAGGGAACACACTGTCATTCATTTGGTACTCTAACAGGAAGAAGCTGATAAATTCTGTAATGATACAATTGAAAATAAATTTATTGAAAAATTGAACGATAAAAACTTAACTAGTGATGAAATCATTAGCTCTAAAGAATAAAAAGATACTCATAAGAAGTTTATACTGAAAATAGAGTTCAAATAATTTCTTCCAAATATAGAAAGACTTGAAAGGGACAAAATTAAGTTAAAGAAATATAATTTTACTAAAAATAATCAATAATAATTTCTTGAATAAAAAACCAAGTTTTTTAATGAGGCTGATAGTATAAAAAAGTTTGTTGATGAGATGAATAACCTAAACATCAATATTGAAAAAAATTAAGGTGAATGAGGAAGATTTAGAACTTTTACAAAAAAATACATTTTAAAACTAGGAAAGGAGTTACTAAATTATAAAACTCAACTATAAAAGTTAGTGAAAATTCTCATAATTGTAAACCTAATGAGGATTAAAAAATTATAACTAAAATTTATTAATGAATATGAATCTATTTAGAATAATAAGAATGTTGAGGAAACTATGTATATATCCAAAAGAAATGGAGTGAAAAAATATAAAGTCTCTAAAATTTCAAAGACTAAACCAAAATTTGTAAATACATGTGATTCTGTTGAGGCTGAGAAGAAATATAAGAAGAATAAGAAAATATTAGTATGAAACCAAAACTTTGTTGTGCAATGAAATATCAAACTGGAAGGTAAGAAATTTGATGAAAAACCAAAACAGAACTCTGACTAATATTCACGTTATAGAGAAAGATATGCTTTCTATGGTTACTATTGTAATTGTGGTGGATTTGGGAATACAGCACATATGTGTTGGTTTAATCATTAACATTACTCTGAATATATAAATTATTGGAGGAAATATTTGTGGGAGATCCAACCCACTCAAAAGACACATCATAGTTTTAAGATTAAAAATAGATTCCAACCTTTGGAAATTATTTTTAAAATATGTGATCAGCCTATAAATCTTGAAAAGGGATGTATTCTTATGATATCGGGGCAACAAATCTTATACAAAAAAATCTCAAAATTCATGTGAAAATAAATAAAAGGTCAAGGAAAAAAGTATTAGTTTTGTAAACTTATCTTAAAGATATAAAAGGATAAGGATCCTAGATTTTGGATAGCTGGTTTTCTTCACACATGAGAAGATATTTGAAGATTTTGAATAAATTAAATGATTTTAAAGGAGTTACAATGGCTTTTGGCAATGATGAGTCACTTGAAATCAAGTTCATTGGATCTGGTATCATCGTGAAAGAAAATTTGAAATATAAAAGAGACTTGTTTGTTTATGGGTCGAAACACAATTTCTTAAGTGTTTCAGAACTTTTTGATAAAGGTAATAGTTTTTTTTCAGAAAATATTGTTTTGTTGTAAAGAGATTTGAAGATGGAAAGTTGTTGTTAAATTCTAATGAACCAAAAGAAACTTGTTTCAAGTTAGTAGTACAGAAATTTCATGTTATCTGAGTGTGATGGAATAAAATCAGTTATAGCATAAGTGGTTGAGACATATATCTAAGATGAATATGGGAAAACTAACAAAGGGAGGTAGTATTTGTTATATGCATGAAATGACAAGAATATGGGATTGGTTTTTTCCATTTTTTCAAAAATGAAATGTTACAAACTCAATACATAAAAAAGTTGATATTTTTTCAACTCATCCCTTACAGATGATACATTCTAATATTTGTGGGCTGATGAGTAAATAATAAATACATGGAGATAATTACATTATTTCTTTCATTGAATAATTAACTCACATTATAAGTAATATGTTTTTGAAACATAAATTAGAGGCTCTAAAAATGTTTAAGAATTTAAAAATAAGCACAAAGAAATTTTTTGTGTATTCAGTGAATAAGTTAGAAACTGATAATAGTGGGGAATATAAAAATGATGAGTTTAGAGATTATCTGAAAAATGTGGAACTTATTATTATTTTAGTGAACCATACACACCATAGTAAAATGGTGTTCCTAAAATAATAAATATAATCTTGGTGTAATTGGCATGAACAATGTTGTTCAAACGTGATACTTCTCATTATTTATAGAGGTACGTCATCAATACAACAGTCTATATTTAAAATCGATGTTTCTATAGAATGAAGTCTTATATGACTCCTTAAAAAATGTTTTACAATGAAACCCTAAGTTTAAAGAACCTAAGGGAGTTCAAAAATCCTTTTATTATAAAAGTGAAGGGTGGAAATATTGGGAAGTTTTATTAGAGAATTGTTAATGGAATATTTATTATATACTCTCCTAATGAAATAGGATACAAATGTTTTAATAATGAAATAGGAAATACAGTTGATATACCAGCTGTAAAAGTTCTTGAAAAATATTATAATAATGTTTCACAAGTAGATGTAGATGTGGAAGTTGGGAAAGAAAGTGTGGTTTTAGTTGAGCAACGAGAAAATGTTCCTAATGATAGTAAAAAATTTCAAGCTTCTCAAGATAAATATTATGAATCTAGTATCTCAAGTGAAGAAAAATTATGTTAATTTCTTCCTAGGTTGAGGAATAAAGTGGAAGTTCATTACAACATTGGAGATAAATGAAAAAATATTCAAACTAGAAGAGCTTAAAATTTAGTATCACATACTTCTATAAATTCATAATTTAAACCAAAACATGTTAATAATGCTAAGGAGCATCAACAGTGGGTAGATTCTATGAATGAAGAGCTAGACCAAATTAAGAAGAATGATACTTGGGAATTTCTACCCAAACCAAACAATAAGAATGTTATTGGTACAAATTGGGTGTTCTGAAATAATTTGAATGTAGGTGGTGAAGTAATAAGAACCAAGGTCATGAATGTTACTCATAAATTGAAGGAATTGATTTTGATGAGAATTTTTCTCAATTGGAAAGATTAGAAACTATTAGAATATTTCTTTATATCACTTATCATTGAAGAAATAAAATTTTTAATATGATGGAAAGTTAGTTTTTCTTAATGAAGAGCTTGATAAATAAGTTCATATTAAACAATTGTGTGAATTCATGATTGGGAAAGATTAAATTTATGTGTGTAAATTAAATAAACCTTTATATGGGTTAAATAAAGATCCAAGTTCTTGACATTGAAAATTGAATACTTGCTTATGGAATTTGAAATTTAACAAAGGAAGAGTTGAAAGTAACCAATACTTCAAAAAAATCATGTGGTTTCTCCCTTTATGATTTTTTATGTTCATAATATTATCTTTGTTAGGGATAATGAAGAAACTTGTGAAACGTTTTTTAAGTAAATATATAATCCTTTTTAGATGGCCATGTTTAGAGAAGTGAAATATTTTCATTACTTGTAGATCTCAAAAAATAAGAAATATATTTTCCTATCTATAGAGAATTTTTCTAAGGAACTTATAAGTAATTTGGGCATGGAAGACTCAAAAATAGTTTCTATATTGATTTAATTGGGAATAAATTTATCAAAAATGTTGGAGTAAAGGATGTAGATCATAAATAATTTAGAAATTTAGTTGGAAGTTTATTATCTCTAATGGAATCAAGAACAGATATAGTATATGGTGTAACTCTATGTGAAAAATTTCTAAGTGATACAAAAAATATCATCACATGACTGGAAAATGAATTCTCAAATATATTAAAGGCATATCTAATTTTGGGTTGAAATATGATAATGTAGGAAAGATCAGTATTTTTGGTTATACGAGTGCATATTGGGCTAGAAGTTTGGATGATAGAAAATCCACATCTGGTGGATTGTTTTCATGGGAGAAAGATGTATTATTTGGCATAAAACTAAAAAGAATTTAGTAACTCTCAATATAGCAGAAGCTCAGTATATTACATCCACTCAAGATGCAATACAACTTATGTGGATAAATACACAGTTGGAAGACCTGTTTATTGATATAAAGTTTCCCCAACTCTTGGGTTGTGATAGTAAGAGTGATATAAATATCACTAAAAATCCAGTACAAAATTCTCATTCCAAGAACCTTGATATAAACTATCACTTTATAAAAGAGAATGTGGATAAGAATAAACTCAATTTGGAGTTTGTTCCTATAATAGAGCAAGTTTCCAATATCTTTACAAAACCATTATTGAAGGAAACATTTCATAAGATGAGATTGATAATGAGTGTTCAACATAGCTCTATACAAGGCTAAGGTATGTGATATCCTTCCCCTCTCCATCTTGTACTTGGACAGTGTTGTCCATGGGGAGAAAAATTATTTGTAACATAAATATATCCATTAGTATGTGTTTAACATTTTATGTAAAACAGGTATTTAGGGGGAGTTTTTAAAAGGGGTAAGCTGTTATTTTTTCATGTTTTTCAATGTGAACTATTTTAAAAAGTTTTTTGAATTGGATGCAAGAAAGTTTATATTGCATTAAAAAATTTGTTTTTGTAATGAAAGTTTCAAGTGGAAGAAGAGGTGTAAGGAAACAGAAAAAAATTCTTAAGCCACTGCTTGTGTAAAGCATGGTATTTTTATTCAATGGTTCTTGTTTCCTACATTGATTTCACTCATATAGGATTAGAATTATTGGATAAATGATCCATTTCATGAGTTACAAATTTTTAATAATTTATATTCCTTGGTTGAAAATAAAATCTAAATAGGGAGACTATTGGGACCAAGTAGGAGGAGATGTGTTGAAGTTTTTGAAGAAGTTAAGTAATATGTTAGTCATAATAAAGTTGTCTAAAGTGTTGTATTTTATTGATCAATGTTTTTACACTTAACAAATCACCCAACTTTGGTGATATTTCTAAAAAAGTTTTTTAGATAAAGAAAGTTCCATTGGATAGAGAAAGTCTATTATATAAAGAAATACCATCAAATGAAGATGTTTGGGAGGTTTTCTAAAACCAATTCCATCAAAAATACAAAGATCAATTAAAAAGTTTTAGGTTAATAAAATTTGGTGATTCTTTGTTTTTCTAAAATTTGCCAACATCTGGAGTTACAAAGTTCTCATGATCCAAGAATTTTGTGGGAAGGGGGAGAAACTTTCTCATTTTTACAAAGTACTTATCATGAAGTTCTATGGAATTCACCAGAAAAACAAAATCGGATAGAGGAATGGATGAGAAGAGTTTTTGGTATATCTATGAAAGATATTTTGATAATACTTCATAAAGAAATTATCTAAATATTTATTAAGAACACATTATAAGCATAAGATGTCTGGAATATGAGGCTTTATGAAGTTTTTGATAAATCTTTGTAATGTTTCGTGAATAAAATAAAGTTTCTTAAGTATAAAGATAGATATTGAAGAATGACATCATATGAAGTCCAATCAGAAAAAATCTTCATAAAAAGTCCATCTAAAAAACTATTTATAAAATTTTAATTAGAAAAAACATATATGAAGTTTTCAAGTCGATGTTTACTATAATATGATCAGATAAAAGTTTTTTATAAAGATCATTGGAAAGAGGTTGGTGAGTGAAGGATTTGATTCCAATAATCACATAGAGTAAGAGTTCAAGAAAGTATTTCAAGAATATTATATGATGTTTATTAAGGAGTAATTGGATAGAGATTCTCTAGATGGAACATTTTTTACAAAGTATTAGCAAACAAAATTTCAGTTATATAATGTTTTATTAGTTCAAGAGTTATTTATGAAGTTTTCATAATGATATAAAATGTAATTATGTTTTACTGATTCTTAAAAGTTATAAATATCATAGAAGGATAATCTATGATTTTATCCATGTTTTTATAAATCCTATTAAAGGAAGTGGTTTCTTAAGTTTGTGATAATATTTAGGAATACTCTATAAGTCCTGAGAATTTTTGCGTTAATTTCATTGAGTGGGATATTTGAATTTCATGTTTAAATTGAGTGGGAAAGTAAAAAAAATAGAATCCCACATTTTATACTACTCTAGAATCTATAAATAGGATGGAAGTACCAAATATGAGTTGTTTACTATTCATGCAAGAAAAAAGTTTTTAAGTGTTTTAGAACTGATTTCAGACAGAGATACAGTACAAACTTCTAAAAGACAAAGTTGAGCAGAGAAGTTTCCAACTGAGGAATCCCTTGGTTAAAGTTAAATAAGCTAGTTTACAATTGACAAATTGTGATTAGATATAATGTAAATACATCACCATATAAAGGTTTATATCATGTGGAATCAAATAAACATAAGGGTAAGAAATTTTTGTTGATTAGAAGAAGGAACTTGATGAAATTTTTGGATGGACTCATCAGATAAAGAAATAAAATGAATTTTAAAATGGATGGATTTTTATACTATAGTCTAAGAAGGAAGTTCTTACCTACCAGTGGGTGATAAAGTGAAGAAGAATTTTTTATAAGAAGTGTAAAAGTTATTAATTAAAATAAACACAATGACAACATACTGAATCTATTGGTGAAGGTTTCTAAAGTTGTTATGAAATCTTCGCTACATATTTATCTATACCGAATTTACATGAATTTTAGTTTTGATAATAGTGAAGTGAATTTTTAAGGATAATATCTTCTTATTTTAACCACATAAAAAGTATTTTTTTCTAGTATATTGTGTGGTATTGTATTATTTCTAAACCATTTCATGGATTATCTACTCTTACTGAGTAGTGAACCTTGTAAATTATTATGTTCCTATGGAATTTTCTTGTGTTCTTGTTTTCAAAAAATGTATAACTATTTGATAGGAATTTAATGTTTTTTATTAAGAAATAAATAGTAAAAATAAAATATCACTAATTCTCCCCTCTCCCTCTCAATGATCCCATTGGTTCCTTTCAATTTAATAATCACGCTCTATTGTATGTGAACATCCTCTTATTCATTGGTTGTGAATGCACAGTGTACTCATTGACTCCACTACATATTTTCTCCTTTGTTGAGGGAAAATATTACAAAATGAAGAATCTAGACCACAAAATGTCAAGTAAATAAAAAAAGGATCCATACCCAATTTAGATCACCCTCAGACTAACTCTAAAAAAATAAGAAACATTAAGAATGAATGCATGGAGACTCTTGGTTTGATACTAGATTACTCCCCTATGATATTCATCAGGTTAGTTACTTAAGATCAAGATCATAAAAGATCATAGTTGAAAGAATGAAGTGATAAATAGAGAGAACAAGATAGATAGAGAAAAAAATGAGAGAACATCAATTTAATTATGAAAGTGTGAATTATAGAAAATAAAATAGACTATAGTAAAGAAATGAAAAGGTATAAAGACTTCTACCATATTTTTAGTATAGTGGTTGATCCTTTTCATGGAATTCTTAGGATTTAATTTATAAGAAGTAATTCACTTATAAAAATATCCTCACAATCTGTGCAAAAAAATCATGGTCAAATGGATCATATTTCTTCTTCCCTAGATCCTCTTGAATATCTCGGTGGATCTTTATATTTTAAACCCATGACCTGCATTGTGAACAGTTCTTATTTATTAATCCTCTATGTCATGAGATCATGTGACATTTTCTTTCTCCAATATTAAAATTAGTATGTTCATGGTGCACATTTGACTTCTTCCTTGTGATCCTACAGTATAGCCTTCATCATTTTATCCTCCAACAAGAATATGGATTATAACTTTACTATGCCATGGTAAAAACTTTATCATTGTTTCACTGGTCATGTCCCATTTATGAAATAGACATTTATCCTACAAACGTTTCCATTTACCTATACACTGTATATGCATAACCCTTATGCAAGGAAGAGAATTTTGAAGTGAACTTTACATAGCCCCTTCGATCCTTCGAGATTCTTCTCATTTATCCATGGAATTTCATGGAATGAGCCTTTATATAGGTTTGATAACTAATATGTGTGGCTTCATATCTCCATTATGGTACTTAAAGAGTTCCAATGTTTGGTTTCAAGATTCAACATGGCATCATGGTAATTTTTTAGTGATACAGATGCATGGAAATGGAATGTATTCAAGCTTATGACCAGATTTCATGGTGGTCTATGTCATAGTAGTGATAAATGCAGTGTGGAAAGGATGCTAAAGACAATTAGGTAATGGTGACATTTTGAAATTTTTGAGTTCATCATTAAAAAGATGAATAATATCATCATTATACTATCCTACATTAAAGTATTGCGCAAGATATCACATGCTTATCAAACTCGGCATGCTATTATTTACCTATTGAAATCCATAAGTGTTGACTTCTCTGGTGGTCTATCAAGATAGTCCCCCTTGGTGTTTTTCCTATTCATGTAGTGCCAACCCACACTGCAATAACTTTTAGGATAGGTCCAACCTTCCCAATCCTCCTCTGTGCTCACCCCTACCCATTGCCTAGTTTATGATTGATCAGTTGGACTTGATTTCCTTGGTTTCTTAACTTAGGTTGAGCCTATTTTTAGTAAACTAAATCCTCACAAAATTCCTAAATTCAAAAAGCCATGATTTTCACCTATAAATAAGACCATTCACACATACACAAGGAAGATCCAATAATAAGTTGAGAGATGACACATATACTGGTAGTTGGACCAAAAGACCCCTACATTGGTGTCAAATGACACATACATAGTTTATAACTGACAACTATGCATAGCCTATTACAAAAATAAGTAGTGAACTCTAATTATAGAATTATCATTTTATCAAAAAACTTATTTGATTTATTCATAATAAACTTCAGATACCTAAATTAATTATCAAAATATTCAAAATTATGTGTAGTGTCATGTCCCGGATCCAAGTGCCACTCAGCAGGAGCCGAGAACCCAATTGGTCACATGACCTCAAACACATTTCCCCAAACTCTAGAGGTTTTCGGCTAGCAGCGAGGGCCTAGGTCTGATAGTGGGGAAACTATGCCCTCATTTTTCAAAGTGTAACACAGCGGAACAAAATACAAGCATACCAAAAGCAAAAGCGGTAAACAATACCAATGCTGAAATAGACACAGTACTGAAGTAAATAAAATACCAACAGTCATATATAATGATGCAATATGTCCCTAAGTATAAGAAAGCAGCCAAAACAGGATACACTATAGTCTGAAACAATACAATACAAGGGAAAAATACAGCAAAGAAAAATAAAACAGCGCAGTAGGAACTCAGCAGTATCACAATCCTAAGCTCGGTCTCATGCTCTCCTACTCCCCTGTAATAATCAAGTACATGTATAGGGACTCTTTCCCTTATCTACACCTGCATAAATATAATCTGTTTCGGCCCAAGACATGACCCAAATAGGGTTTGAGAAATAAATCCTAGTAGGTAGCCACCAAAGGCCCATGCCCAACTGTCAGTGAATTTGTGCAACAGCAGTGTGCAGTAATGGAAAAGCAGTAAACTAGGAAGTACTCAAAATAATCTACTCCTACCAATTCCATTTTCATTTAATTATTCTTTAAAAATTCAATATAATTGAATTATAAGTTCCCGAGACTTAGCCTCAGCTGACAATCTCTTATATAGTGCCGCAGAAAAAACCACAACAGCTTATCTAACAAGTACAAGGTAAAACAATACCAAGCTTGTGCTTTAGCTTGGCAGATATAACATGTGAATCACCACAGTGAATATGAAAAGTAAACAGAGTCCTCAAACATGGAAATACTTACCCCCAGGTAATCAAAATAGAAACCCTCAAGTGATTTCCCACAGTCATAATGAATATTGACCTCAGGTGTACGAGATAATGCCCTCAGGCACGGAAGAAACTACCCACGGGCATAAGAAAATTTTCCCCCAGGCGAAACAAAACACCTTCCATCAGGCATGAGAAACACTGCCCTCAGGCTAAACAAGAAACCAAGACGATCCCAACACGTAAGTAAGCAGTTTATATAAATTTTCTCTCAATAAAACTCAAATCATACTGAAATCACGGTATACTCTTGGGTATTCTGTCCAAACGGCTAAATAAGGGAAACGCACACACGGGGTGGCCCTGGATCCAAGAAATTATCCCAAATAGAAGTTGTAAATATTCATTAAATTACCTACACAATTCTAGGTATTTAATTCACTAGTGCAGAAAACGTTTTTTACGTCACCATTTTTTACGTCGGTTATATAAAATCGATGTCATAATATGTAAAACGAGGTTTTTTACGTCGGTTAAGAAATAACCGACGTAAAAACCTGTGTTCGGTACACCTTTAACGTCAGTTATTTTTATAACCGACGTTATTAATCGTGCGCCTTCGTTTTTTACGTCGGTTATTTTTATAACCGACGTAAAAAACGCGGTTTTCGAAGGCCTTTTTACGTCGATTATTGAATAACCAACGTAACAAACGCGGTTTTTGAAGGCTTTTTTACGTCAGTTATAAAATAACCGACGTAAAAAAAGAATCCGCAGATGTTTTTGACGTCGGTTATAAAATAACCGACGTAAAAAATGAATCGGAGGAAGGTTTTTACGTCGGTTATTGAAATAACCGACGTTATAAATGTTTTTAAAACAATTATCACGTCGGTTATTGAATAACCGACGTGATAACTCATTTAAAAATTTACCCAGACCCGTGGATTGTCATTCACGAGTTTACCTTCGACAGTCGCGACTCGTCTCTCTCGCGCGTAAACCCGAATCGGCTCGTCCATTTCGTTGGTTTAGATTCGTTTTGCGATCATCGTTTCTCATATTTAATCTCCTCGGATCAATCATCTAAACTCGCAGCACTTAGGTAATCCTCCCACTCATTCGTTTTTTTTCGCGGATAGTATATATATATGTGTTGTGATTTTTTTGTTGAAACTAGCTAAGATTCTTCGATTGTGAACCCTTTTAACTCGTTTTGGCACCATAATCTTATTTATCATCCCTAGATCTATTTGTTAGACTTGCAATATTGAGTAATTTTATGATTTCACTAATTTTTCATCGTTTTCTATAAATCCCCGAGAGGGTTGGGGCGTGTCCATTTGGATGGGTTGCCCTTTTACAGTTGTTACTACTTTATTCACACACAACCATGGCATAGGTGCATGGATTTGGGGTCGGGGGGAGTCCAGGGGGGTTTACAAGGGGGTGGGTGGGTGTGGGGGGCTGTCCAAGGGTGTGGGTGGGTGTTGGGGGGTGTCCAGGGGGGTGTCCAAGGGGGTAGGGGGTGGGGTGGTGTTTAGGAGGGGTGGGGGGTTGTCCAGAGGGTTGGGGGTGTCCAGGGGGGTGTCCAAGCAGGTCGGGGGTGGGGGGTTGTGTCCAGGAGGGGTGGGGGTGCTTTCTAGAGGGGTCGGGGGCTGTCCAGAGGGGTCGGGGGGTGTCCAGGGTGGTGTCCAAGGGGATGGGTGGGTGTGGGGGGCTGTCCAAGGGGGTGGCGGCCTGTCCAGAGGGGTCGGTGGGGTGTCCAGGGGGGTGTCCAAGGGGGTGGATGGGTGTGGGGGGCTGTCCAAGTGGGTGGCGGCCTCTCCAGAGGGTATTTGGGGTTGTCCGGGTGGGTGGGGGGGCTGTCTAGAGGGTTGGGGGATGTCCAGGGGGGTGTCCAAGGGGGTAGGGGGTGGGGGTGGTGTCCAGGAGGGGCGGGGGGCTGTCCAGAGGGGTCGGGGGGTGTCCAGGGGGGTTTACAAGGGGGTGGGTGGGTGTGGGGGGCTGCCCAAGGGTGTGGGTGGGTGTTGGGGGGTGTCCAGGGAGTGTCCAAGGGGGTAGGGGGTGGGTGGTGGTGTTTAGGAGGGGTGGGGGGGCTGTCCAGAGGGTTGGGGGTGTCCAGGGGGGTGTCCAAGCAGGTCGGGGGTGGGGGGTTGTGTCCAGGAGGGGTGGGGGTGCTTTCTAGAGGGGTTGGGGGCTGTCCAGAGGGGTCGGGGGGTGTCCAGGGTGGTGTCCAAGGGGATGGGTGGGTGTGGGGGGCTGTCCAAGGGGGTGGCGGCCTGTCCAGAGGGGTCGGTGGGGTGTCCAGGGGGGTGTCCAAGGGGGTGGATGGGTGTGGGGGGCTGTCCAAGGGGGTGGATGGGTGTGGGGGGCAGTCCAAGTGAGTGGCGGCCTCTCCAGAGGGTATTTGGGGTTGTCCGGGTGGGTGGGGGGGCTGCCCAGAGGGTTGGGGGATGTCCAGGGGGGTGTCCAAGGGGGTAGGGGGTGGGGGTGGTGTCCAGGAGGGGTGGGGGGCTGTCCAGAGGGGTCGGGGGCTGTCCAGAGGGTTGGGGGGTGTCCAAGCAGGTCGGGGGTGGGGGGTTGTGTCCAGGAGGGGTGGGGGTGCTTTCTAGAGGGGTCGTGGGCTGTCCAGAGGGGTCGGGGGGTGTCCAGGGTGGTGTCCAAGAGGATGGGTGGGTGTGGGGGGCTGTCCAAGGGAGTGGAGGCCTGTCCAGAGGGGTCGGTGGGGTGTCCAGGGGGGTGTCCAAGGGGGTGGATGGGTGTGGGGGGCTGTCCAAGGGGGGTGGATGGGTGTGGGGGGCTGTCCAAGTGGGTGGCGGCCTCTCCAGAGGGTATTTGGGGTTGTCCGGGTGGGTGGGGGGGCTGCCCAGAGGGTTGGGGGATGTCCAGGGGGGTGTCCAAGGGGGTAGGGGTGGGGGGTGGTGTCCAGGAGGGGTGGGGGCTGTCCAGAGGGGTCGGGGGATGTCCAGAGGGTTGGGGGGTGTCCAGGGGGTGTCCAAGCAGGTCGGGGGTGGGGGGTTGTGTCCAGGAGGGGTGGGGGTGCTTTCTAGAGGGGTCGGGGGCTGTCCAGAGGGGTCGGGGGGTGTCCAGGGTGGTGTCCAAGGGGATGGGTGGGTGTGGGGGGGCTGTCCAAGGGGGTGGCGGTCTGTCCAGAGGGGTCGGTGGGGTGTCTAGGGGGGTGTCCAAGGGGGTGGATGGGTGTGGGGGGCTGTCCAAGGGGGTGGATGGGTGTGGGGGGCTGTCCAAGTGGGTGGCGGCCTCTCCAGAGGGTATTTGGGGTTGTCTGGGTGGGTGGGGGGGCTTCCCAGAGGGTTGGGGGATGTCCAGGGGGGTGTCCAAGGAGGTAGGGGGTGGGGGGTGGTGTCCAGGAGGGGTGGGGGGCTGTCCAGAGGGGTCGGGGGGTGTCCAGGGGGGTTTACAAGGGGGTGGGTGGGTGTGGGGGGCTGTCCAAGGGTGTGGGTGGGCGTTGGGGGTGTCCAGGGGGGTGTCCAAGGGGGTAGGGGGTGGGGGTGGTGTTTAGGAGGGGTGGGGGGGCTGTCCAGAGGGTTGGGGGGTGTCCAGGGGGGTGTCCAAGCAGGTCGGGGGTGGGGGTTGTGTCCAGGAGGGGTGGGGGGCTGTCTAGAGGGGTCGGGGGGTGTCCAGGGGGGTTTACACATCGATTTGTTTTATATTTCAAAATTGTTTACATTCAAATTATGATTTTTTTCATATAAACATATATTTGTCTTATCTAAAAAAATATATATTTTTTCTATTTGTTATAGGTAATAATGAGTCGAAGTTGGATTACGGTACATCGAATGAGCAATGAATATGAGGAAGGTGTTGATGCCTTTTTGGAATTTGCTAAACGAAATGTTCCAAGTAGTGACATTTTTTTCTGTCCATGCCTGAAATGTCTGAATATGAAGAAGTTGAAAAGTAGAGAGATAAAAGATCATCTGATTTGTCATGGTTTCAATCCGAGTTACAACCCTTGGATTTGGCATGGCGAAACTGGACAGAATGTCACTGATGATAATGAATCGCAAGATGGTAACTCCGATGGAATTGAAGAAATGATTCGCGATATTGTAGCAGAACAAATTGAGATAGAACCGACAGTTGCACGTCTATATGGTGATGCCGAAAAACCATTATATCCTGGTTGTACAGATTTTACGGTTTTGTCGGCGGTGTTAAGATTGATTAACCTGAAGGCGAAACATGGATGGAGTGACAGAAGTTTTACAGAGCTGCTACAATTGATGAAAGACATTCTTCCAAAAGATAACGATCTTCCAGATTCACATTATAAGGCCAAAAAAATATTATGCCCGATGGGATTGGGATACAGGAAAATACATGCCTGTCCGAATGACTGCATTATATATAGGAAGGAATATGAATTTCTGAAAGAGTGTCCTAAATGTGGGACATCACGGTATAAGGTGAAAGAAAAATCACAAGCTGATGTAGAGATTACAAAGCTCCCTTCAAAGGTATTTTGGTATCTTTCTATAATTCTTCGTTTCAAACGTTTATTTGCTAATTCACATGATGCAAAAAGGTTAAGATGGCATGCTGATGAGCGGGTATGTGATGGAAAAATACGTCATCCAGCTGATTGTCCACAATGGAAGAAAATTGATGCCCAGTACCCTACATTTGGAAATGAAATTAGAAATCTGAGACTAGGCTTGTGCACAGATGGAATGAATCCATACCGAACCCTCAGTAGCACACATAGTTCATGGCCTGTTTTATTGGTAATTTACAACCTCTCTCCTGAAGTTTGTATGAAGCGCAAATATGTCATGTTGAGTATCATGATCTCTGGTCCAAAGCAACCCGGCAATGATATTGATGTATACTTGTCACCGCTGATTGATGATTTGAAACTGTTATGGGCTGATGGTATTAGGGTGTATGATTCTTATAAAATGGAATATTTTCAACTGCATGCAGTGCTTCTATTCACTATAAATGACTTCCCAGCATATGAAAATTTGTCTGGATACAGTGTTAAAGGGCATAAAGCATGTCCAATTTGCGAACAACAGACGTCATATTGTCAATTGCATCATGGGAGGAAAACAGTGTACATGGGTCATCGAAAGTTTTTGCCTATGGATCACCCTTATAGAAGACTAAAAAAGGCATTCAATGGCTCACAAGAATTTGATACTGCTCCTCAACCTTTATCCCCAGAATTGTATTTTGAGAGGGTGAAAAACCTTGATGTGACATTGGGAAAGACACAGAAATCTGGTAATGATAGACATATTTGGAAGAAAAGGTCAATATTTTTTGAGCTACCATATTGGAGGTATCATGAAGTCAAACATAATATTGATGTCATGCACGTGGAGAAGAATATCTGTGATTCTTTGATCGGAACATTGCTAGATATTAAAGGAAAGACAAAAGATGGGTTGAATGCAAGGTTAGACCTACTGTCAATGGGAATACGTTTGGAGTTAGCTCCCACTCCTAAAGGAAGACGAACATTTCTTCCCCCGGCTTGTCATACATTATCGAAGAGGGAGAAAAGTAGCTTCTATCAGTGTCTTCATGATATCAAAGTGCCTCAAGGTTATTCTTCAAATGTAAAAAATTTTGTCTCATTGAAAGACTTGAAGTTGATAGGTATGAAATCACATGATTGTCACGTCATGATGCAAAAAATTCTACCAGTTGCACTGCGTGGAATATTGCCCATCCGTGTCAGAAAGACTATAATGAGGTTGTGTTATTTTTTCAATTCAATTTGCAACAAGGCGATTGATGTGAATGCTTTGAACATTTTGGAAAAGGATGCAATTTTTATACTTTGTCATTTGGAAATGTATTTTCCTCCAACTTTTTTTGATATGATGGTGCATTTAATGATTCATCTGGTTCGAGAAATAAGGCTTTGTGGACCTGTATATCTTCGTTGGATGTATCCTTTTGAAAGGTATATGAAAATATTAAAGGGATATGTTAAAAATCCATATCGACCTGAAGCCTCCATTATTGAAAAGTATATTTCTGAGGAGGTAGCAGAGTTTTGTACGAGCTACTTGGCTACGGCGCAACACATAGGTTTGCCTCCATCTCGCCATGAATGGGTTAATAATGAGGGAAAGGGGATTCGTGGCTTGAAAGTCAAATCACTGTCAGCTGAACATATGAAGAAGTTAGAATCATACATCTTGAATAACATAGCTGATGTTCAACCATATATCACATTGCATATTAATGAGTTGAAACAATGTCATCCAAAGAAGAAAGAAATGTGGATTTTGAATGAGCACAACAAAACTTTTTTGCCATGGTTTAAAAAGACCTTGCTTGGTAGATCAGATGTATCAGAGACATTAAAATGGATAGTGGGTGGTCCATCTTTAAATGTGATAACATGGTCCGCTTATGACATTAATGGCTATACATTTCATACGAAAGCTCAGGACAACAGAAGTGCAGTTCAGAATAGTGGTGTATTGGTGTTTGCAGAAGCAATGCATTTTTCGAGTGCTAAGGACAGAAACCCAATTTCGGCATCAAGTGCATATTATGGAGTGATTGAAGACATATGGGAGGCTGATTACTTTAAAATTAATGTTCCCATTTTTAACTGTAAATGGTTTATCGGTAACAACAGTGTCAGACACGATGAATTTGGAATGACACTTGTTAATCTGAATAGATTGGAAGACACAGCTGATTCTTTTATAATGGCAACACATGCCAAACAAATTTTCTATGTAGTAGATCAATCAGATATGCAGTGGGCTGTTGTTTTACAAGGGAAAAACCAATATGTTGGTGAGGATGAATTTGATGAAGATGCTGATTTATGTGAGATCCCTACTTCCATGGAAAGATTAACAGAACATAATGATGAGTATGTTGAAGACATGGTTTGTGCCATAAGGAACGATCACGACGAAGGAATTTGGGAAAACAATCCAACTGTACATTCCTAAAATTACAGGTAACACAAGTTTATTTCTTGTTTACATTTAGTTTTTTCATATAATGTTAGATAATGTAAATTTTTTACTTATTAAAACATGTATCAAACCAAAACGATAAAACGGGCGCACCGGCTGGCCGGTGGTGGATCACCGGTTGGCTGGTGGTCCAGAACAAAGCTCTGTCTGGTCCACCGGCTGGCCGGTGCTGAGCCAGCAGCCAGCTGGTGGTCCAGACAGAGAGCCTTCCTCTCTGTCTGGACCACCGGCCGGCCGCTGGATCACCACCGGCCGGCCGCTGGATCACCACTGGCCGGCCGGTGGACCAGACAGAGAGCCTTCCTCTCTGTCTGGATCACCAGCGGCCGGCCGGTGTTGAGCCAGCGGCCGGCCAGTGGTTCAGACAGAGAGGAAGGCTCTCTGTCTGGTCCACCGGCCGGCCGGTGGTGATCCAGCGGCCGGCCGGTGGACCAGACAGAGGAAGGCTGTCTGGTCCACCGGTCGGCCGGTGGTGAGCCAGCGGCCGGCCGGTGGCACCAGGCAGTGGGCAAGTCTACTGCCTGGGTCCTCCGGCTGGCCGGTGAGCTCACACCGGCGGACCGGTGGACTCAGTGAGTCCACTTTTCAGCTTTCTTGGGCCAACTCCTTGGCAACCTTTTGCCTGTGTTTACCATGTTTATCATTGTTTAACATGCTTACCATATTACCAATGTTTACTATTATGTAATTTAGTAAACTTTTCTATTTGTGAACTAATGTTTGTTTTTTTGATTTGAAGGAAAATGACAGATCAATCAGTTGATCAGCCACATGATTCTGGAGATGAGCATATTGGTCATACATCTGGGGAGGAACATTCACATGATCCTATTACGAAAAAGAGTTCAAAGGTTGGTAAGCGTGGGTGCACACGTTTACCAAAATTATCACTTGCTCGTACGAAGGAGGAGAGGATAGTCGTGGAGTTTGATGATGATGATCTTCCTAGAGGTCCAAATGCTAAAGATTTTAAGGGTTTTGTAGCAACTCAGGCTAAGAGTAAAGTAAGCATTCTCTATGATGATTGGAGAAGTGTGGATAAGGCGATAATTTCTCAGCTGTGGGAGACCATTTTGGTAAGATCTTTTGCTATTGTTTGACTGTTCTTTAAATGTTTCTAGTATATATAATATTTTTAACCTCTTTTTTATCAGATGACATTTGATATTCCTGACACTGGAGGAGTCAGGAAGAAATGCTTATCGTTGGCTGCTAGGAGATGGAGGGATTTCAAATCAACCCTCTCATCTGATTTCATTTATGGTCATAGGAGTCGTGAGAATCTATGTCGTATATATCCTTTTATAGATGAAGACACATGGAGACAATTTTTTTAAAGTAGAAGAAAAGAATCATTTTTGGTAAGGGAAATGTAAACTTTTATAAGCTTTCTTATATAAATGATCTTATTATTGTTTTGTTAATGATTACTTATTCTTAATTTACAGCAAACAAGGAAAGCTCATCAAGAGATCCAATCTAAAAATGTATACCCTCATAGTTTATCTCGGGGAGGGTATGCATTATTGGAAGAACAAATGATGGCAGAAAAAGTTCAACAACTAAGAGCTGAGTCTTCAAGCTCTGGAGAGGTGGCCCCTCCATCCCCTCCATCTAGACATGAGAAATGGAAAAGAGCTCGGAAGGGAAAAAAAGGACAATATCTTTCGGAAGAATCGAGACTCGTAGTTGAGAGGATTGTAAGATATCTATTTTATTTATTTGAGTTTACTATTTTCGTCATATATTTCCAATCATTATAGAAATGTTCAATTAATTATTACAGGACTCTCTTGAGGAGCAGAGTTCATAGGGGACATTTACACCATCTGGGAGGGAAGATATTTTATCTGTGGCATTGGGAAAGCCCGAACATCCTGGACGTGTAAGAGGATATCCGGCAGGTGTATCGGTAATAAAAGTTTTGCCACGTTCCTCAACTTCTAACGTTGAGGGAGTTTAAAAAAAAAATAGAATCCTTGGAGGCTGAAGTCCATAATATTAATGCGACAATGGAGGACAAGATTAGAGCATCGGTGCAGTTATTGTTTGCAGACTTGCAAAGACAATTTCAGGGTGCAGCTCCCACTCCACCTCTCCCAGTAGCTCCCACTCCCCCACCTCAGCCTGCGGACCCCATTTTTGATCCTCCTCCTCCGCCGCAGCTACCTACTTATTGTGAGTTGTATGTTGATGATCCTCAACATCATATAGTTGCATATGGGATGGTATATTGTATAGGAGATACAGTTCATCATCAACAGTTAGAGGTAGAGAATCAGAGGGTCACTGTACAGGATATTATAGATAGATCAGCTCGGATACCATTACCTACAGATGAGGTGACGACAGTTGGACATAGTATCGGCCATTTTTTACTTTGGCCATCCAGACTTCTTCGACTCATTACCATAGAGGTATGGATGTTATATATTTTATTTTATATTTTTATTAATGTTTTATCATTTGAAAACTAATATATTTTTCAATTTATTTTTACAGGAATACTCAAAGGTAAAGAAATACTGTATAGACAACAACAAAGACAGATAGCTATGACATCAGATGCAGATACTAGCAGTCTTGACAAATTGTCAAGATATTCAAATTTGTTGGCGGATCATTATGACTTTACAATGGAAGCTCATGTCTGTGGATGTGAACTATGTGTGGGGATTATGAAAACTGATATCATGGAGTTTGTCACTGGAGATAAGTTGGGCATCAACGTGGTGGAAATTTCTATCATGTAAGTCTTAACACCTTTTCCTTGCGTTATATTTATTAAAAATGTATACTTATGTCTGCTTTGTATTAGGTATCTGTATAAAATTTGTGAGAGGAATGAGCTGACAGATGTATATGGATTCGTGGACCCACAATTGATTTCCCCTGAATCATGTGCATTGGATGAGGAACAAAGAATGCTTTATATTGCTGATAGATTTGAAAAGAATGTAATCACACAGTGTTGGATGATGCCTTTTTGTGAGAGGTATGAAACACATCCCTCTCAAAGAGTTAATTATCTTTTAACATAAAAAATCACTAACGTTAAATTTCCTTTTATCAGGGATCATTGGATGTTAGGGGTTTTTTGCCCTAGGGAGAAAACACTTTATTGGATATGCTCTCTCCATGATGATGTGCGAGAAAGTTTTAAGAATATATTGGAAACGTAAGTTTCAATTTCACAATAGTTTTATATATTATAATGAATTTTAAATTTACCCCATTCGTATTATTTTCTAACAGGGCATGGGTCCACTTTCGAAAAAGCGCAAAGAAAAGGAATTTCAAGATCAAATATGTACATGCGAAGGTAAATATCCATTTATAATTTGTACATTTTGATTTATTACATAAAAATAATATATTGAATTTACACTCATTCAAACAGAAATGTCATGAGCAACAAGGCATCATCGAATGCGGATATTACATGTTAAGATTTATGTATGAAATAATAACAACTGGGACAGTTCTGAGTTTTGACCTGGTAAGATTTCCTCTTTCTCATAATATTTCAATTTGATTTATTCATTATACACGTTGACTACTATCCTTTTCCTTTGTAGCTTTTTGATGACCCTCAACCCTTTACTGCTGAAGATATCAAACACTTACAAGTGGAGTGGTCAAATTATTTTACAGGTTTGATTGACTTTTAGTTGTTTGTAATGTAAAATGTAATTTTGAATATTGTCAATGTAATTGTGTATTTCGTAGTCGTTTAGGTTGGATTTAGTTTTTTTTGAAGTTGACAGTGTAAGTTTTGAATGTTATATAAGTGAATGTTTAATTTTTCTCTACTTCTTGTTTTGGTCTACTGTTGATGGTTTTTCTGGTCTGGATTTTGGTATGGGGGGGAGAGGTTCCAAGGGGGTGGGTGGGTGTTTGGGGGGTGTCCAAGGGATATGGGAGGGGTGTCCAAGGTGTGTTTGGGGCTGTCCTAGGGGTTGGGGGGGTGTAAATGAGGTGGGAGTTCTGTCCAAGGGGCCGGTTGGGTGTAAATGAGGGTGGGGGGGCTGTCCAAGGGGTGGGGGGTGTCCAAGGGGTGGGGGGGTGTCCAAGGGATATGGGAGTGGTGTCCAAGGTGTCTGGGAGTTCTGTCCAAGGGGCCGGTTGGGTGTAAATGAGGGTGGGGGGCTGTCCAAGGGGTGGGGGGGTGTCCAAGGGGTGGGGGGGTGTCCAAGGGATATGGGAGGGGTGTCCAAGGGGTGTTTGGGGCTGTCCAAGGGCTCGGGGGGGTGTCCAGGGGTCGGGGGGGTGTCCAAGGGGTCTGGGAGGGCTGTCAAGGTGTGGGGGGGGGGGGTGTCCAATGGGTGTTTGAGGCTGTACTAGGGGTCTTGGGGGTGTAAATGAGGGTGGGGGGCTGTCCAAGGGGTGGGGGGGTGTCCAAGGGGTGGAGGGTGTCCAAGGGATATGAGAGGGGTGTCCAATGGGTGTTTGAGGCTGTACTAGGGGTCGTGGGGGTGTAAATGAGGGTGGGGGGCTGTCCAAGGGGTGGGGGGGTGTCCAAGGGTTGTGGTGGGGCTCCAATGTGGTGGGGGAGGGCTGGCCAGGTTGTTAGGTGGGTATAGATGAGGGTGGGGTTCAGTTGGGGCTTGGGGGAGGGCTGGCATGGTTATTTTTGTTTGGTTTCTGGTTGCTTTTTGGTGAGAGCAGTGCAATTATTTAAAAAAAAAATTCTTTCACGTCGGTTATTTTATAACCGACGTGGTAAATAAATCGGTATGGGTTTATCACGTTGGTTTTTTCTAGAACTGACGTGATAAACCGTTCCCGGGGCTTTTATCATGTCGGTTCTTAATATAACCGGCGTGCTAAAAGGCCTGGGAATCGATTTACCACGTCGGTTATTGGATAACCGACGTGCTAAAACGTTTCCCAGGCCTTTTTATCACGTCGGTTATTTAAGAAACCGACGTGATAATAGGCCAGGGGAAGGGTTTATCACGTCGGTTATGACATAACCGACGTGATAAACGATATCCCAGGCGTTTTATCACGTCGGTTTAGGGAATAACCGACGTGATAAAGCCCCCCCGCGCATATTTATCACGTCGGTTATTATATGAACCGACGTGATAACCACCGTGATGTTAGGGATATTACGTCGGGTTTTAAATAACCGACGTAAAAACGTTATTTATAACGTCGTCCGTATTAACGTCGCCTAAAAACCGACGTAAATAATAAAAAATAACCGACGTAAAAAATGTTTTCTGCACTAGTGATTAATCAAGGTCCCAGACATATGACACCCCAAACATGGGCGTGTAGCACAATGGTACACAAAAACCACATGACAGTTGGAATTAAACATCAGACCACCTACCTTGATCTCCACTGATCAATATACGTGAACGGTGCCTCCCGAAACGTCCGATAACGAATCAGATCTGGGATAAACTAAAATGCGTTCAACACAAATAACTTACCCTTGGTAAATAATTGGAAGGAAGAGTTCATGAAGAGTGAAGAACTCACTCGCACGGTTCAATCGAGATCATCCGCGAAGGAATCCAAGTTCCAGTGTGTGGTCGGGAGCTCCTCCAAGCTCCAGCCTTCTCTCCCGGTGCTCCTCTGATGTTATAATCTTCCTCTATTGAAAAAGGAGGCTACTACCCGTTTTAATCTAAAAAAACAAACTACACGGTGTGTACTCTCAAGTACACGGCGTGTACTTTTTATTTTTTAACTGTTCCTCTGGAGGATACTTTTCACCGCCACACTGTTCATCTATCGACATGATTACATGGCATGTATTTCTGACTACATGGCATGTACTATTGCTCCACTGGAAGCTACTCCCATCGCCTTACTGTTCACATACTGACTGATTACATGGTGTTTAAATACTAAGTATACGGTGTGTAGTCAGTTTTTACACCCTTCATCACCAACAGGCCTACATTCCCTGTATACTCATCCCACATGGCCAAAGTACATAGCGTGTACCCACAAAATTTGATATTTTTCCCCATTTTCCTTATTTTCTCAAAAACACTTAATGAAAAAGGAAAAGAAGAAACTCATAACTCAAGAATAAGAACCGAGTTCTTACAAACTTCCCCCCTTAAAGAAATTCATCCTTGAATTGCCCTTCTCAGGGTGGTGAAGATAAAGCTCAGAATAAATTAGGACACTGAGCACGTACGTCGGTCTCCCGCTCCCAGGTTTCGTCCAGCACTCGGCCATGCTGCCATATCACCCGTACGAGAGGAACTGACCAGCCTCGGAGAACCTTTATGCTCCTATCAACAATACGAATCAGATTCTCCTCAAAGGACACATTGACCTAAAGTTAAACCTCCTCGGGCTGAAAAATTTGAGATGGGTCTGAGTGATAAAGACGCAGCTAAGATACAAGGAAGACGTCATGCATGGACTGATAACTCTGTGGTAACTGTAACTGATAGGAAACCATCCTGACTCTCCCCAGAATCTCAAAAGACCCCACATACCTCAGTAAAATTTTACCCTATCTCATAATCCTCCTGTGTCCTAACCTCGGTGAAACACGCAAGAAAATCTAATCCTCGACCACGAACTCCATGGGTCGTCTATGGTGATCAGCTTAAGATTTCTGACAAGATTGTGCAGTATCCATCTGCTTCTGTATCAACTGGACCTGCTCTGAAGTCTCCTTCATGAGACGTGGTCCAAGTAAAGCTACCCCAGCTGCCTCCAACTAGCACAAAGGTGATCAGAATGGCCTACCATATAAAACCTCATAAGGTGTCATCTCAATAGTTTCCCGAAAACTATTATTATTGGAAAACTTGACCAGAGGTATGTGATTCTCCCAAGATCCCCCAAAGTCCAAGAAGCATGCATACAGAATGTCCTCAAGCACCTGTATTGTATGCTCTGACTGGAAATCAGTTTGAGGGTGGTAAGTTGTGCTCAGATTCACTTGTGTACCCAGTTCCCTCTGAAAACTCTACCAGAAACGAGACGTAAAATGGGCATCCCGATCTGAAATTATAGAATGAGGAACCCCATGTAGACGTACCACCTCTTGGATATACAACTTTCTGAGCTCGTCAACACCAAAGGTCTCCTTGATCAGAAAAAAGTGAGCTACCTTTGTAAGTATGTCCACAACAACCCACCTAGCATCACTGCCTCGAGGTGACCTCGGCAACCCAGTCACGATGTCCATCACGACAACATCCCATTTCCACTTCTAAATGGGTAACTATTGTAATAGTCCAGATGGCCTATGATGCTTCACCTTCACCTACTGACAGGTGGAACATCTCACAACAAAACCAGCTACTTCCCATTTCATACCCGGCCACCAATACTGACGTCTCAAGTCACGGTACATTTTGGTAACTCCGGGATTCACTGCCCAAGCTGAAGCATAAAACTCCCGCATCAGCTCCTCACATATATCCCCTTGAACCCACACTCATCCATGGACACGCAGTACCTCATCATCGCCTGTTTTCCAACCAGGAGGAGGTTCATTACTTGCCACCGACTCCCATATAACTAGGCCTTCCGAATATGATAGTTGTCTCATCCTCATTCTATCTAGGAGGGTAGAAGTCACAGCTAAGGAAGAAATATAGGCTCGCCCCTAACTATCGTGCACCTCCAAATGAATCTCAGAGAACAAATCCATGAGCTGCCACTCACCACTGACCTCCTTCACTACCTGTATCTGAGTCCTCCTACTCAGTGCATTAGTAACTGTGTTACCCTTACTAGGTGTATAGGTAAGCTCGAAGTCGAAGGACTGAAGGTATTTAACCCACCTTCGCTATCTCAGATTCAGGTCACACTGGGTAAAGATGTATTTGAGAATTTTGTGGTCCATGAACACCACAAAATGTTCTCCCAATAGATAATTTATCCAACAACGTAACACATGAACAACTACAGCTAACTCAAGATCATGTGTTGGGTAATTTCTCTCATGCAGCCTCAACTGCCGAGACCCGTACACAACTACTCGTTCACCCTTTAGCAACACTGCTCCCAGCCCAATACCTGATGCATCATAGTAAACTATATAGATCTTCCCTTGCTCTAGAAATATCAGGACTGGTGCTGATGTCAACCTTCCCTTCAGCTCTTGAAAGGTTGTCTCTCAATCTTCTGACCAAACAAACTTCACACCCTTCTTAGTCAAACCCTTCAACGGCGCTTCTAAGTGGGATAAGTCATGTAAAAAGTGCATGTAGTAACCATCCATCCCCAAGAAACTTCATATCTCAAACACGTTCTTAGGATACTCCTAGGAAACTACTTCTCTCACTTTCTATGGGTCTACTGAAACTCTTACCTCTGAGATAATATAACCCAGGAAGTGTATATGGTCCATCCAAAAGTGGCACTTTGAGATCTTAGCATATAGATGATTCTCTCTCAGTGTACTCAGTATGATCTCAAGATGGGTGGCATGGTCATGATGAGTGTGAGAGTACACTAAGATGTCGTCCATGAAGACTACCACAAAAGAATCTAGATATGGGTGGAACACACGATTCATCAGAGCCATGAAAACTGCCGTCACGTTCGTGAGTTCGAATGGCATAACCAAGTACTCTTATAGACCATATCTACTCCGAAAAGCTGTAAGTGGTATGTACGATAGTCCAATGCGCAACTGATGATATCCAGATCTCAAGTCAATCTTCGAGAACACTCGTGCTCCATGAAGTTGATCAAAAATATCATCAATCCTCGGCAAGGGATATCGGTTCTTGACCATCAACTAGTTCAGCTTTTGATAATCCACACAAAGTCTGAGGGTACTATCCGCCTTCTTTGCAAATAAGACAGGAGAACCCCAAGGAGAAGTACTGGGTCGGATGAAACCTTTTGCCTGCAACTCCTCCAATTACCTCTTGAGCTCCTACAACTCTGGTGTAGCCATCCTATAAGGAGGAATGGACATAGGTGATGCTCCTGGAACTAGTTCAATAGGGAAATCCACCTCTCTCTCCGGAGGAAGACCTGAAAATCGTCTGGGAAGACATCCCTGAAACAATCAACAACTGGAGGGAAATCATTTAGACAAGTTCCCTGGTCATCTAGATACAAACTCGTAATCTAGGATGTTACACCACCTCGCCCACGATGCTCGGGTCCATCTCAGCTCGCCTGGACATCCCATTCACCCTTGTATAGAAACTCTCCACCCTCTGGTGACGTGAAACTCACCCTGCGACGATAGAAATATACAAAGGATTGAAAGGGTACTAACTAGTCCATCCCTAGAATGACGTCATAGCTTGTCATCTCTAAGACATAGAGGTCCCATAGAAAGTGACACCCACCAACCTCTAGGGGGTACTCCCTAAACTGACGCACATCAGCCGTTATAATCCCCAATGGAGAGTCTAGCATCATGACATCAGAAAAAGAAGAAGAAACAAAAATCCCAAGGTTCTCCACAATGGGCACAGATATAAAGTTGTGTGTATCACCAGTATCGAAAAGTACTAAAGACAAAATAGAAGCTACTAGAATAGTTCCTCTGATAATGGAAGGTTTGGGATCCTACTCTTGTTGTGTCTATTGCACTAAATATGCTTACCCAGTGTCGTGGCCCTGCGACATAGCCTGGCTACCCTGAGCTAACCCGCCCTGCTGTCTCTAAGATCCTGGTGTATGGATACCACGGCCACGACCACCACCTCGGCATGTACATCCCGGCATATTCCAATTACCTAACTAGTAAGAATCTATTGACCTTTCTCCTTCATGCAGAGTCTGCATAGAACCCCTCTCACTAGCCACTGATGGAAACACCCCGCAAAAGCACTGCAGATAACCCATCTTTCCCCAATCTCGGCACTCCATTGGGTCACGTGGACACTGAGGTCTCTCGTTCCCCTATTTACCGCACTAGTAGCACCTTACCTAGCCACTTAAAGAGTTATTTTGGATAGTACTACCATCATGAGGGAAATCCATCTACCTCTTCCTCTTACTAATAGAAACAGTACCAGAAATTGGTGTCGAACCGCTCTGGCCTGCACCACTAGCTTCCCGCAGATTCTGCTCAGTAATCAGTGTCTGGTTTACAATAGCATGCACTATATGCTACCTAAAAATATTCACTAGTTCTTGGATGTAATATCGAAGACCATCTTCAAAGTTTCTATCCCTCAACATCTCGCCACTCACCAGAACAGGTGCAAAACGTTGTAGCTCGGTGAAGTGGGTAGAATAGTCCATCACTGACATGGCACCCTACTGCAGATTCATGAACTCTCAAGCTCTATCTTCCCTCAGAATCTCTGGAAAGAAAAATTCATATAAGACTGCCTAAAAATATTCCCACACCATGTCTCTGTGATGCTCTGTTTGAGTGGTAACATCCCACCATCTCCTGGCTGAATCATGTAGCATGTATATAGTGAGCTTAACCCTCCGCCCATGAGGTGTCTCCAGATGCTCGAAGATAGTATGTATAGAACCCATCCAAGACTCCGTAGCCTGTGGTCCACCATCCCCTAAAAACTTAGGTGGATGATACTGCTGGAATATACGTGTCATCTCTGCCATAGATGTAGCATCCTGCGGTGCTCCATGGAAGGTATGTATAAACCGCATGAATCCTTCACGGAATTTTGCCTCCACACTTGTGTTCGGTATAATGGTTGGAGCCACATCTGGATCTTCTATAGGATCCATCGGTAGCTTGTGGCCTACCATCTCTATAGTATACTCATTGCCGCTCTCCTGGAAAACAACTTGAGGTCATCTCGGTGGCATGACTCTACAAAGTCAAACACTCTCTTTAGATTAAGAATATCAAGGACTGAAAAAAATGAGTATAATAAGGGAACAGGAGAAATAAAACATTCAAGTTTTAAAAAACAATATTACACGGCGTGTATAATAACTACATGGTGTGTTCCCTTAATTCTATCACATGGGCATGTACTTCTTCCAAAACTGGTCGTGTAACACCCGCAACACACAGCGTGTTGTCCACACACATGGAGTGTACTTGAATTTTCTTCCCCTTCTCAAGTCCTTCTACATGGCTTATCCACACGACTCTTATTTAAACGAGACTACACGGCATGTATAAGATCTACATGGCGTGTACTGGATGAGCTTCACTGACCTGTGTTGTCTGTTACATGATCGGGTACACAGCACAAACTACACAGCGTGTTCCAGATAGACACAGCGTGTACTGCTTAGATTCCAACTACCCGTGTTGTTAGTGACATGGTCGGCTACTCAGCTGACACTAAATGGCATGTTACACCTGCACACGGTGTGTACACCACCCTGTTTCCCCAGCCACATGGCCAAGTCTATATGGTCTTTCACTGGTCAAGACTACATGACGTGTCCCTCAGGTACACGGTGTGTTTATAACGTGGTAACACCAACCCGTGTTGGATAGTTACACAGCCAGATCCCTAGGTCAAAATACATGGCGTGTTCATCGTTGAAATGGTGTGTATAATCTCATATTTCTCCGCCCGTGTTGTTAGTTACACGATGGACACAGGGTCAACACAACACAGCGTGTGCCTCCAAGTTTCACTATCCCATGTTTCTGCCTACACGGCCTATGACACGGGTATAAACTACACAGTGTGTACATACGGTACATGTCATGTACTTAAAAAAATTCATTTCTTCTCGAATAGAAGAGTAAATGGTGTGTAATAAAATTTATACGATGTGTATTCTGGGTTTTTTCAGACAGTAAGCCTTAGAAACTACTCTGGAGCCAAGAAAACACTAAAACCAACACCTAAGTTCCAAATTCTGATTCGTGAGGGCCCATACTCCTTTCGAATCAAAGCTTGGAATACTATGTGTGTTATTACAAGGTAAAAAAGTCGATGATCCACTAAATTCCTGTTGATGAGGGCCCATACTCATCAAAAACCAAAATTTGGTGTTCATTCACAGAACCTTACATAAAAATACCCTTATCAAATAGTAGTTATTTTATCAAGGCATCTATCACAACAGCTTGCATTTTATAGCATGACATCTATCACAACAACATGCAATTTATAATGCACCTACATGGAATGGAAACTATGCATGGCATGTGATTATAACATGTGACTAAATGATGCATGAGATGGAATACCCTCATATCATAGGGTTACAACTAAATAGAACCCAAGTACAAAAATATAAATAGCACACAACAAGTGCATCACCCAACAGTGAAAATCAAATCAATTGTAATAATCATAAACAGAAAATCACAATTGAATTCGAGGAAATCCGGATTTTACCTGTACATGGGGTAGCTACTCCCGAGCACAGTTATTACCGAATCCCTTAACAATCTATATCTTTCTATTGTCACCAAATAATAAAATAACTCAGAGAAAATAAAACCCTTTGACACCACTTTGTAGCATCCTGGATCTGGGTGCCACTCAGTGGGATCCCCGAACCCGGTTGGTCACATGACCCCAAGTGCATTTCCCCAAATGCTAGAGGCTTCCGACTAGCAGCGAGGCCCTAGGTCTGATAGTGGGAAAACATTTCCCTCATTTTTCAAAGTGTAATGCAACGGAACAAAATACAAGCATACCAAAAGCGAAAGTAGTAAACAAAACAAATGATGAAATGGACACAGTACTGAAGTAAAGAAAAGACCAAAAGTCATATATAATGATGAAATATGTCCCTAAGTCTATGAAAGTATCCAAAACAGGATACACTATAGTCTGAAACAATACAATACAAGGGGAAAATACAGTAAAGCAAAAAAAACAGTGCAGTATGAACTCAACAGCATCACAAGCCTAAGCTCGGTCTCATGCTCTCCTACTCCCCTACAATAATCAAGTAATTGTATAGGGAATCTTTCCCTTATCTGAACCTGCAAAAATATAATCTGTTTGGGCCCAAGACATGACCCAAACAGGGTGTGAGAAATAAATCCCAGTAGGCAACCACAAAAGTCTTGTGCCCAACTGTCAGTGAGTTTGTGCAACAGCAGTGTGCAGTAATGGAAAAGCAGTAAACTAGGAAGTATTCAAAATCATCTAATCTTACCAATTATATTTCCATTTAATTAGTCTTTAACAATTAAATATAATTGAATTATAAGTTCCCAAGAATCATCCTCAGCCAAGAATCTCTTATACAGTGTCGCAGCAAAAACCACAACAAGCTATCTAACAAGTACAAGGTAAAACAATACCAAGCCTCTGCTTTAGCTTGGTAGATATAACATTTGAATCACCACAGTGAATATGAAAAGTAAACAGAGTCCTCAGACATGAAAAACCTTACCCTCGGGTAATTAGAATCGAAACCCTCAAGTGATTTCCCATAGGCATAATGAATATTTCTCTCAGGCGTATGAGAGAATGCCCTCAGGAACAGAAGAAACTGCCTACGGGCATAAGAAAAGTTGCCCTCAGGCTAAACAAAACACTTTCCCTTGGGCATAATAAACACTGCCATCAGGCTAAACAAGAAACCAGGCTGATCCAAACACAAAAAAAAAAAGCAGTTTATATACATTTTCTCTCAAGAAAACTCAATGCATGCTGAAATCACAGAATAACCTCGGGTATCCTGGACAAATGGCTAAACAAGGGAAATTCACCCATAAGGTGGCTCTGGATCCAAGAAATGATTCCAAACATCAGTTGTACATATTCATTATATTACCTACGCAATTCTTGTTATTTAATTAATCAAGGCCTCATCCATAAGACACCCCAAACATGAGTGCATTGCACAACGGTACACAAAAACCACATGACAGTTGGAATTAAACATCAGACTGCCTAACTTGATCTCCTCTGATCAATATACATGAATTGCTCCTCCCAAAACGTCCGAGAATGATGTAGATATGGGATAAACAAAAACACGTTCAACCTAAATAACTTCCCCTCTAGAAATAATTGGAAGGAAGGGTTCAAGAAGAGTAAAGAACTCATCCGCGTGGTTCAATCGAAACTATCAGCAAAGGAATCGATGTTCTGGTGTGCGTTTAGGAGATCCTCCAAGCTCCAGCCTTCTGTCCCAGTGCGCCTTCGACGTTCTAAGCTTCCTTTGTTATAAGAGGAGGCAAATTCCTATTTTAAGAGAAAAAAACAAACTACACGGCGTGTACTCTCAAGTACACTATGTGTACTTTTCATTTGTTAACTATTCCTCTGGAGGCTACTTTTCACCGCCACACTATTCATCTATCGACATGATTACATAGCATGTATTTCTGACTACACGGCGTGTACTGTCGCTCTGCCAGTGGCTACTCCCACTGCCTTACTGTTCACTTGTCAACTGATTACACGGCATGTAAATACCAAGTACACGGCGTGTAGTTAGTTTTTACACCCTTCATCACCAACAGGCCTACACGCCCTGTGTACTCATCCCACACAACCAAAGTACATGCCGTGTGGAAAAGTACATGGTGTATACCCACAAAATTTGGGCTTTTTTCCCATTTTCCTTATTTTCTCAAAAACACTTAAGGAAAAATGAAAATAATAAACCTATACCTCAAGAATAAGAATCGGGTTCTTACATGTAGGATTCAATTCTAATTATTCCAAAGATAAATAAAATTATTAATAAGAGAGTTTTAAGAAATTTTCAGTATTAAATTTAAAATAATCTTATATACTAAATATGTGACAATTTTCCTTTAAATGATAAATTGGTGGGATTAAAATCATTAAAATACAATTTAAAAAATATAGAAACATTGGATCTAACAATAAGGTCCTTATCATAGTAATCTAAACTAAACGACTTGAGGTATGTGTCATAAGACCCTAAAATGCCTGAAAATAGGTCCTTCCAACATGACCATAAAATGTACGGTGCATGGTAAATCCCAAATGACCTTAAATAGCTTAGTTTAGTTAATCACATATAACCATAAAATATGCTCCTACCTTTGTGTAAGTCTTATCTCTTAATAGGACCCTCATATTTTCTTTAAGATATTTTAAAGTCATGTTGAAAACCACTTTTCATCTTATAAATGATAGAGTGTATATAACTAATGAACAATATGCCCTTAAAAATATATCTGGAGAACTTACTCCATTTCATATGAAGTTTAATTTACAGTCCAATTGAATTGAGGTCTATTCTTTTGGACATACCTCTTCCACCCAACCTACTTCATACATTTTATGTATGAATCACCATCAACCAAATTCCTTGAGTCATGATACTCCTCTTAGTGGATCGAATTCTATGAGTTGATATACTCCTATTAGAAACCAATAAACTTGATTTGATATTCTCCTCTTATTTTCCCTCTCATAGAATTTGAAAATAGGTTCATCAACTCATCTGAACAGACCCTATATAGGAATAAATAGTGAACAACATAGTTTCCTTTGAGCTTCTAAGTAACAACTGGGACATGTTTTCAATCCAAAAAGACATTCACCCAAATTCCATGCATTGTTTTTAGACTATGTGGTGTTGGTTTCTCTATTAACAATGGTCAACCTATTTACACTATTTAACATTCCATTATCTATGATTTAGACATTTGATGACATGATTACTTCATCTTTATCCCCTATGTTCTAATAAATTTAAAATATCTCTAAATTGTATGCACTTTTGAATTACAAAAACAATTGAGGAGGATCCAAGTAGCATGAGAAAAAACTATGTGAAACTTTGGTCAAATCATTGTTACCTTAAATGACAAGAATCAAAGGTTCATCCCACATGACCTTAAATTGATTGGAGCAGTTTATTCCATGTGACCTCAAATTGAAAAATAACCCCCTTATGTAAGAGATCAATATATATAAGAGTCCTCCATCATAGAATATTTTATGGTTATGGATAAATTTGTTAACATTGATGTCATAGTTCACCTAACCTATAAAAAATCAACCCTTTATTAGAACTAAGTGTGGATTGACTCCCATTACCATGGGATATATAGTGACACATAGATCTCTCATTCCATAATGAGCCACAGATTCCATTCCCATGATTGATTCATCCTCAGTTATGATAACTTTACCATTTCATGTTGGATTTATTCCTTCTTTATCACATTAGGGAACCTATAAATTTATCCTTTTCTCTACTGCATAAGATCATGATTTGTACAGAATCCCCTTTACTAGAAATATATATAGTTTTATTTATGTTATCATAGGATACATAGTGATGCTCATATCTCTTATCTTAGGACCATCCAGAAAATATTTTTCCCATGTGATCCTCCACACCATCATAGTGCATGGGTTTTAAAATTTACATTGGATTTCATGTAATATCCCTAAACTAGGATAAAACCATCCCAAACTAACAACTATGTATGGATTGATTCATATTAACATTATATATGTAGTGATTCCTATATTTACTCATTCTAGGACTAGCCATAAATTTCATCTCTATCAAACCCCCTCCCAGTATACGGTCCCCTTAGTCACACCAGTTCAACTTATCACATATTTCTAGATATGTCACTTAACATTTGGTCAAAGTTTCATAGATTTAAACTTTAACCACTTTAGGTAAATGTTGTATGACCATAAATATAATAACCTTTACTTTTCATACATTAATATTACATATTTCTAGATATGTCACTTAACATTTGGTCAAAGTTTCATAGATTTAAACTTTAACCACTTTAGGTAAATGTTGTATGACCATAAATATAATAACCTTTACTTTTCATACATTAATATTACATATTAATATATAGATATTCATTACATAACATATCAATCCATTCCATAATCATATAGGTATAGTGACTTTAGAAACTTATACACATAAAAAACTATTTAATAGGTGATCTATGTAATCTCCCACTAAGTAATTCATAACTAGCACCCTTCTTAGACATACCATACATAATTCCTTTCTCCATAACCTAGAGAAAGGAAACAGAATAAGGGTGACCTCATATTCTCAATAAGGGTAAACAAGAGAGATATTAATTATTATATAATCATAGAATGATCATAATTCTATGAGAAAATGTTAATTACATTTGAAAACCAGACCCTACATATCATAGATAATAAACATGATTCATGGCATAAATATTGGTAGTTCATAAGATATGAATAATAATGGAATAAAATAAAATGAGACGTAGGAACATAACATTATAATAAGAAAAGAATTTGTTTCATACACATAAGCATAGAAAATATCATGTCGAAGCAATACACCAGCACATTAATAACATGTTAAGATTGGGCTACCCACTTATGTACCTACTTCGATCTTGGGATAAGCTATCATGGACCCTTTTTTGTGATTAAGATAACCTCTCATGTACACTATTTAAATATTGGGATAACCTCTTATATGCCCTCTTTTTTTCATGGGATAACCACTCATGTACCCTTTTTCAGAATTCAAATAACCACTCACATACCCTTTGAGCTCATAGAACATTAATACTTACCCAACTCATTAGAGGTAGATATACGTCACAACCATAACCTAATCTATACATTTGTGTTCCATGATATCATAAGAAATTAATGATATCATAAACCATGAAAAGGAAACAAGTTTTATAAACATTTCATCATAGCATAACCAATGGGAAATAGATGGGTTTCATAAACATTTGAAATCCAAATCATAAATCATATAGAGAAATAATAAGGATAATATCATTTGATCATATTCCAGGTAAATCTTAATAATAATCAAATTATGTCTTCTTAGATGGAAAATTATTTTTAAATATCTCTTAGAACATTTCTTGAGGAAAATAACATTTTGACATTGAAAACACTTAAAATCTAAAAATTTCCCAAATTTTAAAGAAAAAAATCCCAAATTTTAAAGGAAAAAATTTCTTCAAAAATAACCTTAGAAAATTTTAAAATAATATTTAAATCAAAAAATATGATAGAGGAAAATATTTTCCATGTCATACATGTTAAAATGAAGATTCCTTTAATAGTTTTGATAAATATCCAAAATATTCTTGTTCAAAAAAAACAAGATGATTCATTATAAAAAAAATTATAAATTAAAACATGGGTAAAATTTTATTTAAAAAATCATTGGATAATTATAAAATCTTTCTTAAAAACATTTTTAGAAAATATGGACACAGAAGAAAAAATATTTTTCAACTGAAGAGATAAATAAAGTTGATTTTTCTAAAAAACATTATTTCAATATATTGAGTACTTAAAGAGAGTATAATTAAATAAAAACATGTATTATCTATAAATAACTAGAGGAAAATAAAATAAATGTGTACGTGTACGTGTACGTGTACGTGTACGTGTACGTGTACGTGTACGTGTACGTGTACATGTACGTGTACGTGTACGTGTACGTGTACGTGTACTTGTACGTGTACGTGTACGTGTACGTGTACGTGTACGTGTACGTGTACGTGTACGTGTACGTGTACGTGTACGTGTACGTGTACGTGTACGTGTACGTGTACGTGTAGGGGTAGGTGTATGTGTATGTGTATGTGTATGTGGATGTGGATGTGGATGTGCATGTGTATGTGCATGTGTATGTGCATGTGTATGTGCATGTGTATGTGGATGTGTATGTGTATGTGTATGTGTATGTTTATGTGTATGTGTATGTGTATGTGTATGTGTATGTGTATGTGTATGTGTATGTGTATGTGTATGTGTATGTGTATGTGTATGTGTATGTGTATGTGTATGTGTATGTGTATGTGTATGTGTATGTGTATGTGTATGTGTATGTGTATGTGTATGTGTATGTGTATGTGTATGTGTATGTGTATGTGTATGTGTATGTGTATGTGTATGTGTATGTGTATGTGTATGTGTATGTGTATGTGTATGTGTATGTGTTTGTGTATGTGTGTGTGTGTGTTTGTTTGTTTGTGTGTGTGTGTGTCTGTGTGTGTGTGTGTGTGTGTAAGTGTACACTACTAAAAACTCGACCTATACCAATGGTTTCAAAAAAACTGTTGGTATAGGTACCTTAAAATGACCCTATATCAATGTTTTGGCCAAAACTGTTGGTATAGAACCATAATATGACCCTATACCAACAGTTTTGCAAAAACCGTTGGTATAGGTCCTAGTTATACCAACAGTTTTTGACAAACCATTGGTATAGCTTCCATAAAATGACCCTATACCATTGGTTTTTCCAAAACTATTGGTATATGTGATGGTTATACCAACGGTTTGGCTAAAACCATTGGTATAGCTTCAATTGAAATACCCTATACCAGTGGTTTTTCCAAAACTATTGGTATAGGTCCCAAAAATCAAAATACCTATACCAACGGTTTTGAAAACCATTGTTATAGGTATTTTGATTTTTAACAAATTATTTTATCAAATAACATTGAATAAATCAAAAATAATAATTTTAAATATATATATACATATTTATCATATTATGTTTCCAAAATTCATTATAGCTTAGTGTTAAGGTTGTTAAAATATAAATCAGAGGTGCGTTAATGAAAACTTATCAAGGGTTTTTTTTTGAATTACCTATACCAATGATTTTAAAACCATTGGTATAACCCACCTATACCAAAGGTTTCCCAAAAATATTGTTATAAGTCTATACCAACACCAGACAAGCCAATGGACACCAAAACCGTTGGTATAGGTTTTTTTCAATAGTGGTATGTGTATGTGTATGTGTATGTGTATTTTTATGTGTATGTGTATGCGTATGTGTATGCGTATGCGTATGTGTATGTGTATGTGTATGTGTATGTATATGTGTATGTGTATGTGTATGTGTATGTGTATGTGTATGTGTATGTGTATGTGTATGTGTATGTGTATGTGTATGTGTATGTGTATGTGTATGTGTATGTGTATGTGTATGTGTATGTGTATGTGTATGTGTATGTGTATGTGTATGTGTATGTGTATGTGTATGTGTATGTGTATGTGTATGTGTGTGTGTATGTGTATGTGTATGTGTATGTGTATGTGTATGTGTATGTGTAAGTGTATGTATATGTGTATGTGTATGTGTATGTCACTACTAGAAACTGGGCCTAGAGGGACCGCCGTTGGCGGTCGCTATAGGTGACTGGAAATTCGGTCCACCGCGACCGCGTGGCGGTCGCTGTTGGGTGGGCCTAGAGCGACCGCCAATGGAGGCCGCAAACCTGGAATTTTTTTAAAAAAAAATCATTTATACATCACATTTCCAGCAATCACAAAAACTGTTGCTGAACAGAAGAAACACAGCTAAAATGACAAAGAAAAACAATTCAAAACAGCATAAACATTAGGTTTCTCAAAAACAATAAATGATTGACATACTTCTTCACATACAGTGATCCAAACATCTCTAATACATTCTAATCTTATGCTTCAATAAACCTACAATAAGATACAAAAGAAAAAACTAAACAAAGAAAATGCAAATTGGACATATTTATTAAGTTAGTGTATATATATATATATATATATCAAATTGGGTCATTAGGGTGTTTGGAAATTTGGTCAATTGGTCATTAGGTCAACAAGATAATATGTCATTAGGCCATTTGGTCATTATGGTGTTACACTAATATGCCATTAGGGTGGCGTTAGTATGTTATCCCCCCCTACCCCCTCACTCCGGACAGCCCCCCCTAACCACCCCCACCCCCCAAACATCACCCCCTTACCCCGGACAGCCCCCCTCACCCCCAGACACCCCCCCTCACCCTCAGACATCCCCCCACCCCCCAGACAGCCCCCCACCCCCTGACATCCCCCCCCCATGAGGAGATGGCACGTCATTCGGACGCGCGGTTTGCACAGCACGGGTGAATATGTGTTTTTTAGGTGTTTGGCGCGCTTTAAAAGCATGCGTGGGGTGGTCAAAACTAGCCGAATGACCTCGAAATTCCATTAAATTGGATGAAAACAAAGGGTGGGTGAATTTTGAAATAGTCAGGCAGACGACACGTCAATCGGAGGTGTCTTGTGACTGCGGTGACCGAAAACACACTTTGTGTGTCTTAAATGGCCAAAACATGCGTTTAACAGTCAAATGCATACCAAATGACATCATCATGACTTGAAATCATAGAACAACACTCTAATTATTATTTTTGAGGTGTATGAGGAGACGGAACATCATTCAGATCTGTGTATTTCCCGGCACTGGTGAATATGTGTTTTTTAGGTGTTTGGCGCGCTTGAAAAGCATGGGTGGGGTGGTCAAAACCAGCCAAATGACCTCATAATGACATTAAATTGGATGAAAACAAAGGGTGGGTGAATTGTGAAATGGTCGGGCATATGGAACGTCAATCAGAGATGTTGTGTGACCGTAGTGACCGAAAATGCACTCTTCATGTCGTAAATGGCCAAAACATGTGTTTAGCGGTCAAATGCATACCGAATGACATCAGCAAGACTTTAAATCACAGGAAAACACCCTAATTATTATTTTTGAGGTGTACAAAGAGACAACACATCATTTGGTTGCGCGGTTTGCATGGCACGACTGAATATGTGTTGTTAGGTGTTTGGCGCGCTTGAAAAGCATGCGTGGGGTGGTCAAAAGTGGTTAAAAAACCTCGGAATTCCATTAAATCGGACAACAAAAAAGGGTAGGTGAATTGTAAAATGGTTGGGTAGACGGAACATCAATCAAAGGTGTCGTGTGACCGCGGTGACCGAAAATTCACTTCGCATGTCATAAATGGCCAAAACATGTGTTTAACGGTCAAATGCATACCGAACGACATCATCATGACTTGAAATCATAGGAAAACCCTTAATTATTATTGGTGAGGTATAAGAGGAGATGGAATGTCATTCGGATGTGCGGTTTGCACGGCACAGCTGAATATGTGTTTTTTAAGTGTTTGGCGCGCTTGAAAAGTGTGTGTGGGGTGGTCAAAACCAGCCAAACGACCTCGGAATGCCATTAAATCAGATGATAACAAAGGGTGGGTGAATTGTGAAATGTTTGGATAGATGGAATGTCAATTGGAGGTGTCGTGTGACCGTAGTGACCGAAAATGCACTCTGTGTGTCGTAAATGACCAAAACATGTGTTTAATGGTCAAATGCTTACCAAACGACATCGGTATGACTTGAAATCATAGGAAAACACCCTAATTATTATTGGTGAGTTGTATGAGGAGACGGAATGTCATTCAGACGTGTGGTTTACGTGGCACGGCAGAATATGTGTTTTTTATGTGTTTGGCGCACTTGAAAAGTGTGCGTGGGGTGGTCAAAATTGTCAAACGTCCTCAGAATGCCATGAAATTAAACGACAACAAAGGGTGGGTGAATTTTGAAATGGTTGGGTAGACGTAACGTCAATCGGAGGTGTTGTGTGACCGCGATGACCGAAAACACATGTTGTGTGTCGTAAATGGCCAAAACATGCATTTAATGGTCAAATGCATAATAAACGACATCGGTATGACTTGAAATCACTGAAAAACACCCTAGTTGTTATTGGTTATTTGTATGAGGAGATGGAATGTCATTCAGATGCACGGTTTGCACGGCACGGCTGGATATGTGTTTTTTAGGTGTTTGGAGCACTTGAAAAGCATACGTGGGGTGGTCAAAACCAGCCGAATGACCTCAGAATGCCATGAAATCGGACAAAAAAAAGGGTGGGTGAATTGTGAAATTTTCAAGCAGATGGAATGTCAATTGGAGGTGTCGTGTGACTGTGTTGACCGAAAATGCACACCGCGTATCGTAAATGGCCAAAACATGCATTTAACGTTCAAATGTGTACCGAACGAAGGAAGAAACAGTTAGCGGAAGAAGTTCAGTTTGTGGCAGCGACAGCGGTATGAGAAGGAAGTGTTACTCATACTGAACCCAGTACTCAGTATGAAGGAGAGGAGAATGGTTAGAGATTTACACTGGGAATCTTGAAAAAGCTTCAAATCAGTTTGTGAAAGGAGTTCCTGGTACCTAGCAGTACCCAGGAAGGTGGAATTCATCTGTGGGTGAAAAAGGAACTTCAACAGAGCATCTACCTATAGTTGAGGATGCAATAATTCATGAAAATGGAGGGAACTACATGTCCATAAACTATGTTTGACCTACAAGTGTATAAACTATGAGTGGATTTCTTTCCAAGAGTAGTGAGCGAAGGAAGAGGAATATGGTGACCCTTTCCACCGGTAGTGTGCCAGAGAAAGAAGCATAGGGAGTTACCCTTGGGAGTGTAGTGAGCATACCCTAAACATTGTAAAGGAACTGAACCTAGGCATAGAAGATCTAGGCCGAACATTGTACTCATTATTGGTAGTGAGCCTTAGTGAATTTGGTACATCAGCATATTATCGTTGTATGCTCCTTGGACGTAGCCCAGTGAGGGTGAACCAAGTAAAAATCAATGTGTCATGTGCATGATTTCATATATGTTCATATATTACTATGGGAGGAAAAGAGAAATGAGTTTTTTCTAACAATGAAACAAGATCTGAATGGGATAAAGTTTTAATCTGTCATATCCTGATTCACCCTCCCCCCCCCCCTCTCAGGGTATTCGACCTAGTGGACCCAAAAATTGGTATCAGAGGGAAAGGATAAAATTCAGTGGTTCTCTCTCAAGAAGAAGAAATTGAGGTGGTCAATCATAAAGTAATTCCGATATTTGACGGAAATAATTTTCAACTATGGAAGAATCGAATGCATCACTACTTCCGATTGGTAGGGATGGATGTCTTCACAACATCTACACATGGAATATCAACTGACATTAATAGTGGTTCTTTATCAAAAGATGAAAGAATGGAATTGGATGTTGATGTTAAATGGATCAATGCTTTAGGAGGAGCCTTATCAAATTCAATTTATACAAATGTGATGCCCTATAAAACATCACATGCAATGTGGTAAAAATTGTTGAATATTTATGAGGGTGACTCAAAAGTCTGAGAAGCAAAGCTACAGGTCCTATGGAACAAGTAAGAGGGTCTCAGAATGAATCCCAATGATACTGTTTAGGCATTCTTCGATAGGATAAATATTATTGTGGAAGACATGTGAGGTCTTGGAGAAGTCATTGAAGATATGAATATTGTGAAACGTATCTTGAGGAAACTTCCACCACGGTTCAATCTGAGAGATTCAGTATTGGAAGACAAAGACCCGAAAGAGCTGACACTAGATATCCTACACATTACCCTTGTAGCATATGAAATGAGAAATGATGATAATGATGCAGTGGAAAAGGGGAAGTCTAAAGAAGTGGCATTTAAGGCCATGAAGAATCTCTCTATTTAATATAGTCCTTAGGAGGACAGTATGGACGATTTCATGTCATTTATCTCCTCAAATATACAAAGGGGAAAAGAGAATTTCAAAGGTAAACTTCCATTTTCAATCTTTCGATGCGGAAAGATTGTGAATTTTGCATAAAAGTGTCCTAAGGAGTTTGAATATGAAAAGGAAGAAAATGATGAATTTCCCCAAAATAAGTATTCATCAAATGAGAAAGGGAGAAGAAGTATTAGGAGAAAGTTCATCAAAAATAAGAATCTGCTTTCAAAAGAAGAAGAAAGTTTAGAAGAATCTGAGGTAGAAGAGTTGGAGGACTGCAAGGATCATAAAATATATGCTTTGGTGGCAGTTGTTAGAAATTCATTAACAAGAGAATAAAGTGACAATAAAGAAGGAGAAATTTCAAGAAGAGTTGATCTTCAGGCCGAGTTAGAAGTTCCCCTTGAAGAGGTAGATATTTTGAGATCCAAAACAAAGAAAGCTAACAAAGTTTTTCATCATTCCAAACTCTTTATTCAGTAGCAGGAAGAAGAGAATTTTAAGCTAAATGTAGAAATTGAAAATTTGAGGTCTTCAATGCCAGAAAGCTCAGAAAAGGTGGTTGAGTACAAACTCAAAATTGAAGAATATATAATAGAAATTGATATTTTGAATGAAACTGAAAAAGATAAAATCAAAAGTATTGAACAATTATAAGAAGAATTCATCAGTCTGTGAAGAAAAATTGAAGATCAAGAGAAAATATTAACTATCAGTTTGATATCAGTAGAGAAGATCATACAGGAAACAGAGAAGATGAGATTTGAGAAGAGTGGTTCTTCAAAACAGAAGTAACAATTAATTTTAAATGATAAGGTTAGTATGGGGATTGATCTAAAATAGAAAGTAGTTATGGTTCAAGTCAAACCATAAGAACCCACTCCAAGATTGAAGATTGATTTGGGTACGAAGCAGAATCAGAAGATTCAGAGAACCCAAGGCACAAATATTGTTGCATCATTGCCATATAGGAATGTATATCACATAAGATTCTATTGTTGTGGTAAGATGTGACACTCTCAAAATGTATGTTTCATAGCAAAGAGGTATCAAAGGAAAAAAAGACCAACTGAGGTGGTCATACAGAGCTCAAAATTCTAGGTCATCATTTGATGGTTATTGTTTTAGGTGTAAAGGACTCAGATATATGGAAAGATATTGCACATCAACAATGCAAAGGAATGTGTTGAGGCAGACTGAATTTGTTCATAAGAAGCCACCAAATGTATCTCCAAGAGAGATGAAAATTCAAAATAGATTTACAGCCCTGCATATTTAATATGGATCGTCATATAATGAGAAAGATCAAGATTATCATTTGATGTCGGATATGAATTCAAATACTTGGGTCAAGAATAAAATGGAAGAGCGGGCAGTGGTTGTAGAAATTGCATTCAAGGCATCAAATCGCACTGGGATATGGATCATTGACAGTGGATTCACTTCCTATATAATGGGAAATAAGGATCTAGTGACCAGAATCATGTATGATAAAGAAGGTATTGTAAGATTTGGTAATTATGAGGGCTTGAAAATTATTGGATCAGGAAAATATAAGTTTGGAGGAAAAGAGATGAGCAGATCAAGAGATGCTCCAGCTCCAGAGGTTGATTCAGAAGAAGACTTAGATGATGAGAACAAATCATTTTCTTCCCAGAGACCAGTAAGAATATCTAAAATTTATAGGCAGAACATAATTAGTGATCAGACATCACCAATGCAAACAAGAAGGATGAATTCTTTACAACAAGAATCATACTTATCACAAGTGGAGCCTAAAAGCTTTGGTGAAGCAGCTGAAGATGAGAATTGGGTTCAGGAAATGAATGAAGAGCTTGACCAAATTGAGAAGAATCAGACATGGGAAATTGTTTTGAGACCAGCAGACAAGAATGTTATAGGGACAAAGTGGGTCTTTCACAACAAAATGAATGAATATGGTGTTTTCATTCAAAATAATGCATGACTAGTGTGAAAAGGGAACTCCCGGATAGAGGTTATAGATGTTGATGATACATTTTCACCTATTGCAAGGCTGGAGATAATCAGATTATTCTTGGACATAGTTGTGCAATGAAAGTTTAAAGTTTTCTAGATGGATGTCAAGTTAGCATTTCTAAATGGAGTTCTAGAAGAAAAAGTTTACATTGAGCATCCTGATGGTTTTCTCAATCATGAAGATGACATCATAGTCTATCGGCTGAAGAAGGCTTTATATGGTTTGAAGGAAGCACCAAGAGCATGGTGTTCAAGGGTTGATCAGTTTCTAAAGAATCTTGGTTTCCAGCATGGTGGAGTTGATTACAATCTATATTTCAACAATGGAAATAGTCAAAGGATGATGGTGCTGGTTTATATTGATTACATGATCTTTGGTGAATCAAATGAAGCACAATGAAGACAGTTTTCTGAATTCATGAAAAGATATTTTTAAATCTTAATGATTTGTGAGCTGACATTTTTCCTTGGTTTACAGATAACACAAGGAAGTAATGACACTTTCATCTCTCAATCTAAATATTCCAATGAGGTTTTGAGAATATTTTTAATGAATAATTCTGAAGAGTTAAAGACTCTAGTTTCTACCCAACTGAAACTATCACAGGATGATGAAGGCAAGGTAGTTAATATCACAGAATATAGGTAAATCATTGGAACTTTGTTGTATCTAACAATGATAAGGCCTGATATTGTATTTTCCACATGCCAAGAAGTGAGGTATCAAAGCAATCCCAATAAGAGCCGCATGATTGCAGTAAAAAATAATTCTTTGGTGTATCAAGGGAACAGTGGATTTTGGCCTAATTTATAATGAAAAATATCATCCAGATTTATTAGGATATACATATATGGATTGGGGCGATTCAGCAGATGATAGGAAATCAACATCAGGAGGTTCCTTTTATCTTGGAGGATTGTGTATTTATTAGTTAAGTAAGAAACAATATTGCATTTCATTGAGCACCGTAGAAGCTGAATACATTTCAGCTACTCAAGATTGTACGCAACTATTGTGGATGAAACAGAAACTCGAAGATAAGGGAATTAAATTGAAATCTTCAATCGGAATCCATTGTGATAATTCAAGTGCTATAAATCTGAGAAAAATCCAGTCCATCACTCAAGGACAAAGCACATTGAAATTAAATATCATTTTAACAAGGAGAAAGTGGAGCAAGGTCTTGTGAAGTTGGAGTATGTGCCTACAGAACAACAATTTGTATATATTCTTATAAATTCCTTACCCAAAGAATCATTTGAAATGCATAGACTAGCTCTAGGAGTCCAGTCGACTTACCACACTTGAAAAAGTGTGGATATGGGTCCCCCTCTCCCTGAGGTATGATGTGTCTTTCCCTAATGTGATGATATGTGTTCCTTACCCTATTTTAGAAAACCTTGAAGTATCCTTGAAATGCACGGCCGATTGTCGTCTATCGACCGGTCAAAGTTCTGGTGCTCTGTTAATGTGTATAGCAGCACTCGGGTCGAATCCTCACGATGATACTTTGTAATAGTCGTTTGTTTTTAGTTGATTGTATTTTGATTAGGGGGGTTTGTTTGTAGAGATTAATTTCAATGATTGATTGGCTATAATTGATTTAACAAATTGATAAATATTGGGGTGAGTTCATTATTGGGTAGTTAATCTTGTGATATCCTTGAGCCTTGCTTTGTAATGCATTAAATTAGCACCCATTTCATAAGTTGACGTTGATTGAAATTCCTAAGTGTTAAGACTTTAATCCAAGGATTAACTTAACATAGGGTTCTAATATCAATCAAAACTTATTTATGGTAGTGTATTTATGGTTCCAATAATCCATGGAAACCACTTGTTAAACAAAACATATCATTAATCCATGACATATTAAGTTTAACATACACAATATTAATTTAAAGAATACTCATCGAGAAAAAACTCTCAATCACTTAACATCCCTGAATTATAACTCACCCCAATGGTAGATTTACTCATCCATTAGTATTATTGATAATATGGGTTTAATTTTTATGGTGACAATTTAAAAATATTAGAAAAATTAAGGGACAAGAAAAGAGTAGTGTGCCGAACACACACACAAAAGATTTTGAGAATCAAAAATGGAATTTCTATTGAATGAGGAAACAAAATAAGGGACAGTAATTTAAAATGATTCAAACTATTTTAAGACCATTAATATTATACTACAGAAGGTGGATAAGAATAATAGGTATTGAAGAATAAACAAGCACTAAAATTTGATTGAAATGAAAACAAAGTTACACAATTACGATTGAAAGAAAACATAAACAAACATGAAAGAGAAGTGGAGGAGAGGTCTCTATTGTTGAAAAAATATCAAATAATATCCTACCATAACCTTTTAAAGGCTCTAGTAATTCCAAACCTCCTCCTTAAGTGCTGAAGTTCCAACCTCTTGGAATGAGAGGAGGGGGTGTATTTATAGACCAAGGTTGTGGGCTGTTTGCATTCCAAAACTGTCCCTCCACTTGAACCAAAGATTTACCAATCTATACAGATGAATCATGAGATAGTGTCTTCTTCAAAGATTTAGATATGGCTATCTTATGTCCACCCTCAAAATTTGGCCGCCTATAGACTTTTTTATCCAAAGTTATGGCGGTTTTAATAAATAATGTCATTCTGTCTATTTCAATCCAGACTTTTCAATGGATGAAATGTGAATGGGTTTTTGAATATTAAGATGTCCTAAAATAAAAATAATTTCTTCAACAATGTTTTCCACCTATATCGTGGCTTTCACACTGAAAAATATCAGCTTTCATGGATTTCTAAATCAGGAGAAAAGTCAACATTTGTGTGCTGATTTCAATTCCCGTCCAGAATGGTGGGCTGAGTTTAAATGAATCGGTTGGGACCGTTGTACTTGGATTTGGGCCATGAAATTTTTATCAAATATTACATGTAGTGTCCCCAGAATTATGGTGGAGAATTAATGTTTTTGGACTTCTTTATTGATCCCAGTAAATAAATCTTCATGAATAGTCCAGTTTCTTCATAGATTCTTTGGTCTTGTTTGTGAGGACCATATGAACCTTCAAATGGAAGAATTGGCTCATGGTACCTTCTAATGAAATGTTTTATATTGAACCAAGAATCCTAAAAAATAAGAACCAAACAATTTCGATCATCAGGGGGATAGTTATAAATAAAATAGTAAACTAAATCAATTGGACTACTTCTAAAAATGCTCAAAAATTATACTTAATATTAAAACATTAATATTTCACATAAATTATGCAAATTTCATATAAAATAAGTGAAGGGAGTATTTAATAAGTAATTAAAATATGAATAACATTAACTCTCCCACACTTAGTCTTGTGCATGTCCTCATGCGCAACAAATATAAAAACATAACAAAATCATTTTCACTCACCAACAAATATTAAAATTTTGTTTTCTCCAATCAGAGGAGGTTTAGACTATTTCACTCATCCATTTTGAATTCCACCACAAGTTGTTACAGAAACAATGTTCCAAAACTAATTCATTTTTTCATGCTCAAATTTAGAAATGGAAAATGTGGACACTCAAAACTCAAACCTCTCAAGATGATAAAATTAATTTGTGGAGGTTCATTACTTCACCAACCAAAAGTGAAAATCTTAGAGTTTGAAAGAGCTCTCAGCTTCCAATACCTATACAAAGTGAGAAAGAATCAAGAGGTATTTTTAAGGGGTTTTTCTGTGGCCATGGGATGGTAGGAATATAATGTCCAAGAGAGAGAAGAAGAGGGTTAAAACACCAACATAGAAAAAGAAATGCACATTTTTTTAAAATAAAACATGGAAGGAAATAAAAACACATATTTACAAGGGAATGATTGTGTGAAGAAAGACACAATAGAGGAAGAAAATATGAAGGTAATGAGAAGATGGAATATTTACAAAACACAAAACTTCTCCCAATAAGAATATAATGCAAGTGTTCTTTTTTTTCTTTTCCTTTTTTTTCTTTGTTTTTTCGAAAGTTGACCTTGAAACAGATCTCATACTCATATCCCAACCCAGGATTGATCTCCTCACAACATTAATTGTAATAGTTATAACAAGATCAAAGGTTGAGGAAGAGTGATTTTTGACCTACCCAAGACACAAACCATTTTTTCATTTTTTTTTTTTTTTTGATTTTTTTTTCATTATTTTTGATTTTTTTTTTTGAACACTTGTCAATAACATTTACAAAATTACAGAAATGGGAGTACATTACATTCCCCAAAACACACTGAATGACAACCTCTACCCCACACTGAAATGGATGCTTGCCATCAAGTAGATGATAACTTGTTAAAAGTCAATAATAGGGTACCCAAACAATGAAATCCATTCCCCCCACACTTAAATTTCAAAAAATCATGCAATGAAAATCCATGTTGATATTGGGTGGGAAAAGGTATTGGGCTTGTAATGTTGCTATCAAAGAAAAGGTTTTCATAGGCTCGAAGGGGCTTTCAAAATGAGGATTAATGTAAGGGAAATGGGAGGCTATTTGGCTATTGTGATTCTCATGTGGTTCAAAAAATGCCTCTATCATATTAATGCACACTAAGGTAGGAAATTCATCTCGAAGTTCCACAAACTCAAGACTCACAAATGGGGGTAAAAATACACATTTTGAAAAGATGGTCATAGGTGGCCTTGGCATGAAAGTAAATGTTGTTCCTCATGGTTTGGGAAAAGCATTTTCCAAATAAAAAATTGAGCATTTGAAATTTGTTAATTTTGACACAAAATTATTTATCCAAAGTCATGATAAAAATACAAAATTTTTTAGATGAAAATTTTTATGTTAACTCCCCAAAATGGTTGGACAAAATTTCAAAACTCGATGGTGAGTAAGCATGACTCATAATTTTTTTGTATTTTTTAAGTGATTGTTTTTTTTAGGTTTTTATTTTTGTTTTTTATAAATATACACCCACACAAAAGAGAAAGTGAAAAAATAAAGGTTTTGATAAAGAAAGGGGTAAAAAAATGAAAGATAGAGGAAGAAGAAGAAAGACGTAGAGAGAGGAAGAGATAGAGAGAGAGTTAAAGGGAAAGAGGTGCCCCCTAGTTTGGATTTGGCGGGTTTTCATCTCCATCTAGTGGTAGGTCAACTATAGAAGTTGGGGATCCAGTAGATGTCGATGTTGATCCAGGATTGTGCATCCTCTCATGGTGATGCTTTAACCGATGTCCATTAACTGTGAATGTCCTTTTGGAAGAGGGGTCTTGGACTTACACTGTACCAAATGGGTAAACATTAGTAATAACAAAAGGACCTTCCCAATGAGAATTAAGCTTACCTGGGTGAAGATGAAATCTAGAATTAAATAGCATTAACTTTTTACCTTCATGAAATACCTTTCTCAGGATGTGTTTATCATGGAGTACCTTAGCCTTTTCTTTGTACAGATTGGAATTCTCATAGGATTCAAGTTGAAGCTCCTCCAGTTCAGCCAATTGCAACAATATTTCTTTACCAGATTTTTCACAATCAAAATTATAGGTTTTCACAGCCCAAAAAGACTTATTTTGGATTTCAACTAGTAGATGACATTCTTTACCAAAAACTAGCCTAAAAGGAGACATCCCAATGGGTGTTTTATAGGTAGTTCGATAAGCCCAAAGTGCTTCACCAAGTCTTTCAGTCCAGTATTTTCTGGTGGGTTTTATAATTCTCTGAAGAACTCTTTTCACTTATCTATTAGAAAGTTCATCCATGCCATTTTTTTGGGGGTGATATGCAGTTGAAGTTTTATGTACAACCCCATTATTTTTCAAAATAGATTCCATGGTTTTATAAAAAAAAAGTGGGTTCCTAAGTCACTTATCAAGGCACGAGGTGTGCCAAATCGGTGGAAGATGTGTGTCTTTAGAAACTCACTAACAGTATGTGAATCATCCTTTCTAGTGGGTTTGGCCTCGACCCACCTAGAAACATAATCAACTGCAATAAATATGTATGAGAATCCATTGGAAGGGGGAAATGGTCCCATGAAATTGATACCCCATACATCAAATATCTCATAGAAAATTAAAGGCTTTTGGGGCATTTCATTTCTCTTTGAAATTGTGCCAAACTTTTGGAAAGTGGGACATGATTGATAGAACTCATGTGAGTCCTTGAAGAGTGAATTCCAGAAGAATCCAGAGTCTAGGACATTTCGAAAGGTCCTTTGTGGTCCAAAGTGTCCACCACTAGGCATTGAGTGATAGAATTCTAAAATAGAGGAATGTTCATCTTTATCAACACATCTCCTAATTACCATGTCTTCCCCGGTTTTCCAAAGTTTATTTTTTTCCCAAAAATAGTGTTTTGAATCACTTTTCAACTTCATATTCTGTTCATTTGAAAAAAATTCAGGAAAAACACCATAAACCAAGTAATTTACAATTGGGGCATACCATTGTAACTTTGGAGTGAGAGATGAAAGGTGCTCAGTGGAGAATTTAGGATCGATGATTTCAAAATGAGAAGAATTAGAAATTCTACTCAAGTGATCAGCCATAGGGTTTTCTTTTCCCGGTCTATCTTTTATTTCAATTTCAAACTCTTGGAGGATTAGGATCCATCTTATTAGCCTCTGTTTGGAATCACTTTTCTTGAGTAAGAATTTTATATCATAATGGTCTGTGAAGATAATGATTTTTTCACCTAATAGATAGGGCCGGAATTTATCTAAGGCAAAAACCACTGCTAAAAGTTCCTTTTTAGTGATAGTGTAGTGAGATTGAGTTTCATCCAATGTTTTTGAGGAATAATAGATGACATGAGGAATCTTTTCTCTTCTTTGACCAAGAATAGACCCAACAGCTCTATCAGAAGCATCACACATCAATTCAAAGGGTAAGGACCAATCTGGGGGTTGGATTATTGGGGCAGGTGTAAGAGCAGTTTTGAGTTCAATGAATACTCTCTTTAAAACCTCATAAAAATGGAAAGTGACATCATTTTGGATAAAACGGGTGAGTGGGAGGGAAATTTTACTGAAGTTATGGATGAATCGCCGATAGAAACTATCATGACCGAGGAATGAATGGATGTCTCAAATAGAGTTGGGTTCAGGAAGTGATTGGATCACTTCAATTTTGGCAGGATTGACTTCAATACCATCTTTTGAAACTATGTTCCCTAGAACAATCCCATTTGCAACCATGAAGTTACATTTCTTAAAATTTAACACAAGGTTACACTTGACACACTTTTTAAGGACTAGAGAGAGTGAATGAAAGCATGACTCAAATGACTCACCATAAATGGTGAATTCATCCATGAAGACTTCCATGTAGTGTTCAATGAATTCTGAAAAGATACTCATCATACACCTCTGGAATGTTGCAAGAGCATTAAAAGGCCAAAAGGCATTCTTCTATATGCATATGTACCAAAGGGGCATGTGAAAGTAGTCTTTTCTTGGTCCTAAGGTGTGATTGGGATTTGGAAGTAGCTAGTGTATCCATCAAGAAAGCAATAGTGTGACTTTCCGGCTAATCGTTTTAGCATTTGATCAAGGAATGGAAGAGGGTAGTGATCTTTTCGGGTTTCAACATTCCATTTTCTATATTCAATGCACACACTCCATTTTTTCTTCACTCGAGTTGTGACTACCTCCCCATGTTCATTTGTGACAATAGTTATCCCACCCTTCTTAGGTACAACTTGAATTGGACTAACCCATTCACTATCAGAAATTGGGTAGATAATACCAGCTTAAAGAAGCTTGGTGATCTCTTCCCTAACTACCTCAAGTATGAGTGGATTGAGTCTTATTTGTGGTTGTCTAATTGGTTTGGATGACTCCTCAAGATGGATGTGATGTATGCAAAGGGCAGGGTTGATTCCTGGTATGTCATATAGGGTCCAACCTAAGGCCTTTTTGTTTTCCTCTAACACTTGAAAAATTTTTGACTCCTCGGTTTCAGTAAGTGTGGTAGATATAATGACAGGATATGAGTGATCATGGAAGATAAATGCATATTTCAGGTGTGTAGGAAGAGGTTTTAGATCAGTCTCATCTTTTATTTGTGGGTTAGACAACTCAGGAATGGAAGAATGGACTTCAGTTTCCTCAGATTCATTCTCATTAATATTGTCCAAGGTGGAGCAGTAGAGATCAGAGTTCATGTGGGATTCAAGAGAGTTTTCAAGTTCCTCTAGATTGATGGAGTCTATGAATTATAGGTCCACATCAACTTCACCATTTATTACTTGGTTAATCATGGTGCAGATTTCACAAGATCCTTTGTCATTAGAACATGAAGAACATGGTGGATTGGTGTTCGATTGACTCTTAGAAGTGTCCTCAAATGCATGGATTGAGAATGCAGAGTGATCCTTAGATGGGTATTGCATGGCTTGGAAAATGTTGAATTTGACCAGTTGGTCACTGAATTCCATGGATAAGATGCCTGAATGGACATCAATCTTGGTTCTCGCAGTCATGAGGAATGGTCTTCCTAGAATTAGGGGAGATCGAGAAGAGTTCGTCTCACCTTCCATGTCAAGGACACAAAAATCAGCAGGGAAGATAAGATCATTGACTCGGACAAGGACATCCTCAATTATTCCCTCAGGACTGGCTGTGCTTCGATTAGCTAATTGAATGACAACACTCGTTGGATGTAAGGGACCTAGACCAAGGTTGGAGAATATGGATTTGGGAATGACATTAATTGAGGCTCCTAGGTCTATGAGTGCATCATCAAAGTTGGAACATCCAATTTGGAATGGAACTGTAAAGGTCCCTGGATCTTTGTACTTAATAGGTATGGACTCTTGGGTTGAAATTTTTTCGAAGGTCCTAAGTTGCCTCTTGTGGGTACACAACTCCTTGATAAACTTGGCATACTTAGGAATTTTTTTATGGAATCTAAGAGGGGAATGTTGACTTCAACGCGTCTAAACATGTCGAGCATTTCAAGATCAGGTTCAAAGGACTTCCTTGGTTTAGAAACATCTTGAGGAAAAGGAATTAGATTCCTAAGTGGAATGGAAGGAGGTAAGGGAATGGATTCAGATTCCTTTTCAAGTTTCTTTTTTATTTTCATTTTCTAGGTCAACATTCAAAGGATGGTTGGAGGACTTATCTTGAGGAATAGAAATTTTCTTTCCCGATCTAAGTGCAATTTCACTTACATTACCCTTGGGGTTGGGTAATGGTTGAGCTGAGAGTTGGGAAGAATTGGATGGTTGTTGCTGACTAAGGAGGGATACAAGTTGACCAATTTGGGTTTCAATGTTCTTGATTCTTGAATGGGTGAATGAGGCAAGATCTTCCACTGCACTTTCCCATGGTTTCTTGGAAGAAGAGGCTTGTCCCGGATTGGGATTACCTGGATTTTGGTTCTTGGGAAATCGATTGTATTGGTTTTGGAATTGGGAAGGCTCACTAGGATAATGGAATCCAGGAGGAGGATTGTTCCTTTGAGGTTGAGGTATAAAAGGATAAGGTTGTTGGAAGTTACCAACACCTTGACCATATTGAAATTGGTTTGGGTTTTGAGGAGTGAATTGAGGAGGATGAGATATGGGATTACGATACCTATGGCCTTGGTTATAGGAAGAAGAGAAGGGATCAGAGTGAGGTTGATTGAAGTTTCTAACAAACCGACCTGATAGTTGAGGATTGGTGTTCTGCTGAGCATATACTGCATTGAGCTCTATTGGTCCAGATGAATCAGATTTATCCTCTTGAAGTTGTGGACATGTGTCAGTTGGATGATATGGAGAGTTTCAGATTCCATAGTTTTTGACAGGTCCAGGAAACAGTGATTGTGGAGAAGATGAGGTTGGGGCTTTGGATGCCACAACTAGTTGTCGCACAAGACCTGTAAGTTCACTCATCCACTCGGTCATCTTGTTCGACTCAATTTATTGATTATCTTGGGATTGTTTTACTTGAGCATGTTCTCAAGTATGGAATTGTTGTATATTTTCAGCCATGTTACTTATGAGATCTCTTGCTACTAAAGGAGTTTTATCAACAAGAGCACCGCCACTTGTGGAATCTATGAGAGTTCTCTCCATAGCCAATAATCCCTCATAGAAGTATTGGATCAAGAGTTGGTCAGGGTTGATGGTGTGGACAGGTTTCCAGAAGCTTTTTGAACCTATCCCAGTACTCATGGAGTGATTCACTTTGGAATTGTTGTATGCCACTTATTTCCTTTCGAATAGAAGTAGTACGAGAAGCAGGAAAGAATTTCTCTAAGAAGAGTCACTTCATGTCATTCCATGTGGTTATGAAACCATGAGGTAGGTAGTAAATCCATGACTTGGCAGTGTCAACTAGGGAGAAAGGGAATGATAGAAGTTTGATTTGTTCTTCAGAAACTTCTTGAGGCTTCATGGTAGAGCACACTACTTGGAACTCTTTAAGGTGGAGATGTGAATCCTCACTGGCTAGCCCGTGGAAATGAGGAAGAAGATGAATCAAACCCTATTTGAGTTTGAAATCAGCCTCTATTTTTGTATATTGAATACCAAGAGGTTAGTAATTCATATCAGGGGTAGTGAGTTCTTTAAGTGTTTGTTCCCTAGGATTGGCCATATCTAATTCAATTGGTTGTACAAGGACTAGTTCTTGAATTATTTGATTATCTCTTATGTTCCTCCTAAGTTGGCGAAGTGTTCGCTCAATTTCAGGATCAAACAAATTCAAGGGATTGTTTGGAAGGCTATGGTGCATTCAGAGAGATTTTTGAAGAAAGAGGAAGATAGGTTTTTCTTTCTGTTTTTTTTTTCAGTGTATGATTTTTAAGAGGAAGACGAGTTTTTCTTTGTTTTTTTTTTCAATTGTTTTTTTAAATTTTTTTTTTGGGTTTTTTCTTTACAATAACCAGAAACTAATGACTACTTAAAGCACCATCCCCAGCAACGATGCCATTTTAAATGCACGGCCGATTTTCACCTATCGACCGGTCAAATTTCTGGTGCTCTATTAATGTTTATAGCAGCACTCGGGTCGAATCCTCGGCAATGATACTTTGTAATAGTTGTTTTTTTAGTTGATTGTATTTTGATTAGGGGGATTTGTTTTTAGAGCTTAATTGAAATGATTTATTGGCTATAATTGATTTAACAAATTGATAAATATTGGGGTGAGTTCATTATTGGGGAGTTAATCTTGTGATATCCTTAAGCCTTGCTTTGTATTGCATTAAATTAACACCCATGTCATAAGTTGACGTTGATTGGAATTCCTAAGTGTTAAGACTTTAATCTAAGGATTAACTTAACTTATGGTTATAATCTCAATAAAAATTTATTTATGTTAGTGTATTTATGGTTCCAATAATCCATATAAACCACTTGTTAAACAAAACATATCATTAATCCATAACATATTAAGTTTAACATACACAATATTAATTTAAAAAATACTCATCGAGCAAAAACTCTCAATCACTTAACATCCCAAAATTATAACTCACCCCAATGGTATATTTACTCATCCATTAGGATTTTTGATAATCTGGGTTTAATTTTTATGGTGACGATTTAAAAATATTAGAAAAAGAAAGGGACAAGAAAAGAGTAGTGTGCCGAACACACTCACGAAAGATTTTGAGAATCAAAAATGGAATTTCGATTGAATGAGGAATCAAAATAAGGGACTGTAATTTAAAATGATTCAAACTATTTTAAGACCATTAATATTATACTACAGAATTTGGAGAAGAATAATATGTATTGAAGAAGAAACAAGCACTAAAATTTGATTGAAATGAAAACAAAGTTACACAATTACAATTGAAAGCAAATATAAACAAACATGAAAGAGAAGTGGAGGAGAGGTATCTCTTGTTGAAAAAAAGATCAAATCATATCCTCCCAGAACCTTTTCAAGACTCTAGTAATTACAAACCTCCTCCTTAAGTGATGAAGTGCCAACCTCTTGGAATGAGAGGAGGGGGTGTATTTATAGCCCATGGTTGTGAGCTGTTTGCATTCCAAAACTGTCCCTCCACTTGAACTGCAGATTTAACAATATATACAGATGCATCACGAGATGGTGTCTTCTTCAATGATGTATATATGGATGTCTTCTGTCCACCCTCAAAATTTGGCCGCCTATAGACTTTTGTATCCAAAGTTATGGCAGTTTTAATAAATAATGTCATTCTGTCTATTTCAATCCATACTTTTCAATGGCAGAAATGTGAATGGGTTTTTGCATAGTAATATGCCATCAAATAAAAATAATTTCTTCAATAATGTTGGTCTCCTATATCGTGTCTTTCACACTAAAAATCTCAGCTTTCATGGATGTCTAAATCAGGATAAAAGTCAACATTTGTATGCTGATTTCAATTCCTGGCCAGAATGGTGGGCTTAGTTTAAATGAATCAGTTGGGCCCGTTGTACTTGGATTTGGGCCTTGAAATTTTTATAAAAGATGAAATATAGTGTCCCCCGAATTATGGTGGATAATGAATGTTTTTAGATTTCTGTATTGTTCCCAGTAAATCAATCTTCATGAATAGTCCAGTTTCTTCACAGATTCTTTGGTCTTGTTTTTGAGGACCATATGACCCTTCAAATGGAAGAATTGGCTCATGGTACCTTCTAATGAAATGTTTTATATTGAACTAGGAATCCTAAAAAAGAATAACCAAACAATTTGGATCATCAGGGTGAGAGTTATAAATAAAATATTAAACTGACTCAATTGGACTACTTCTAAAAATGCTCAAAAATTATACTTAATATTAAAACATTAATATTTCACATAAATTATACACATTTCATATAAAATCAGTGAAGAGAGTATTTAATAAGTAATGAAAATATGAATAACATCATTCCTTCCGGTTTGTTGACAAAGGCGGAGAATGTGTGACTATTATAGGGGGAGAAATGACATGGGGAGAAGCTGTTAAGTGGAGCAGAAAGATAGGGGGAGTTTTAAGCTGAGCTGAAGTTGTTTGGAAGAGATATAAGATAGGGGAGTATTAAATCTGACAGTGTTATAAGTGATCAATTAATGATTAGATATCAGGGTGGCTGAGGTTCGTGATGAAATAAGCTCATTGGTATCAGTGTATCAATATGGTATTAGAAATTGGTGACTAGAAATGATGTGATTCGTTGATAAACTTTTCATTATACTCTTGTTTCTCATTTCGAACATGGATCATGTGGTCTTAGAGTATGTGTTGAGTAAATTAGTGATCACTATCTTTATCATGTAAATTGAATGGTGGTTGAAATTGGAAGGAGTATTAATGAGATATCAAAATGTGTATCATTGTTATGAGAAGAGTTGTCAACAAACCCAAAGGGGGATATTTTTGGGAAAAATCTCTTAAGATTTCCTCTCAGAATTTTTTTGGTGGGATTGTGTTTTTTGACAATGCTAGATGACCACAATTGAGTATGGTTGGTGTTTTCCGAAGATGGGTTTTTAAGGTGGCATAGTTTTCTAGTGTTTTCCAAATTTTTAGACCTCAAAATTGAGAGTTTGGTGTTAGAAAGGGAAGGATTTCTTCATAGGAGTGAACGGTATGAAGAACATTGAAGAAAATCGGCAAAGGATGAGAACTGTGTACCATAATTCATGGTCCGCGTACCATTTTCTGGGAACGGTATGCAGAGCGGTGAAAATGGTACGTTGGAGTGCTTTGTAAAACTAGAAATGGTTCGCAGTGTTGGTTTACAACGAAGGTAGTGTGGTATGCAGATGGGTTAAAGTCAACAGAGGAAATCAACCACATAGGAGAAAAGGTGGTACGTAGAGTACATGTGAAAAATGGTTCATGGGTGGCTTGCGGTTCGCAGCGGCAAAAGGATCGGTATGCGGCGAAGGCTGAATCAGAGATTTGATAAATCTTGGATTAGCAGATTTTGCGGATATCTTTGCCTATATAAGAATCACTAATCCCACCGATTATTGTGGAGATTGAACATCATTAGCGAACAAATTTTGCTTCAGGAATTCATCAAAGTCCTAAATTGGTTCAGGCTAAAGGTGTTTGTGGGAATTCTTAACCCGTAAAGGAAGTCTGGTACATGGAGAGGGAAGTTAGGTACACGAAGGAGTTGTCTCTATACGTGAAGGAGGAATCTCCAGTATGCGAGAGGGAGAATTCCTCAAGTGGTATGCAGAGGGGTATCTCTAGTGTGTGGAAGAGAAGATAGTCTGTGAATAGAGAAAAGTTCATGGACAGAGGGTGTTTCACTGAAGAGGTTCGCGAAATCAGTATGCAGAGGTGGTACACAATAACTAAGGAAGAAACAGTCAGCACATGAAGGGTGGTTTATGGCAGTGGTAACGGTATGAGAAGGAGGTGTTCTGTGTACCAAACCCAATACTCAGTACGTGGGAGAGGAGAACGGTTCTCCATTTTCACCAAGAAGCTTGAAAAAGCTTCAAATCAGTTTGAAAAAGGAGTTCCCGGTACCTAGAAGTACTCAGGAAGGTGGAATTAATATGTGGGTGAAAAAGGAACTTCAACAGAGCGTCTACCTATAGTTGAGGATGCAGGAATTCATGCAAATGAAGGTACCTACATGTCCATAAACTGTGTTTGACCTACAACTCTATAAACTGTGAGTGGATTCTTTTCCAAGAGCAGTGAGCAAAGGAAGAGGAAGACGGTGACCCTTTTCACCGGCAGTGAGCCGGATAAAGAGGCATAGGGAGTGACCCTTGGGAATTTAGTGATCAGACCCTAAACATTGTAAAGGCAATGGGTCTGGGCATAAAAGATCTATCCTGAACATTATACTCATTATTGGTAGTGATCCTTATTGAATTTGGTATATTGGCACATTGTCATTGTATTCTCCTTGGATGTAGCCCAGTGAGGGTGAACCAAGTAAAAATCATTGTGTCTTGGGCATGATTTCATATATGTTCATATATTTCTATGGGAGGAAGAGAGAAATGAGTTTTTTCTAACAATGAAACAAGATCCAAATAGGAGAAAGTTTTAATCTGTCATACCTTGATTCACCCCCCCCCCCTCGGGGTATTTGACCTAGTGGACCTAACATAATGACACTTGAACCTCTCATCCTGGGCTTAACCATAATTTCGAAGAAAAAAATTTCTTCTCCTTGTATATAAGTTAGATATATATAGGGGGTTCTCATTAAGAACTATGTGTGACTTTATTCCTATAAACACAGGATATGTAGTAAAACTCAGATCACTTATCCTGGGACCAATCACAAATTCTAAAAAATGATATCCTTGTATATGAGTTAGATATATGTAATGGATTTCTCTTTAGAAACTATATGAGGCTTGATTCCTATCATCACAGGATGTATAGTAACACTGAGATCTCTTATCCTAGATGCATCCATAATTTCTAAAAAATGATCTCCCACTGTGTATGATTTTGATCTACATAGTATATTTACCTTTAATAAGTATGTGTGACTTTATTCCTATCTCCATAGGATATTTAGTGATTACATGACCCTTCATCCTAGTCCCAGTTGTAATTTTAAAAAGTTCACCCTTTCACCTTAGTATTTTAGCTCCTCTGGAGATATTTTCTCATTCTTAATAGCACTATACTAAGGTAAAACCCATATTTCTTCCATTGAAAATAAAATTAATCTAATCATAAAAAAAAATTGAAATTACCCCACTCTTACATATGAGTTTGATCTATGTAGGGGCCTTCACTGTTCATGACCTTGCGCTGAAATTATCTTCCCTATACAAGAGATTGATCTTCATAGAGAACAATATAATAACAATATATGAATTTATTATTATTATCATAGAATCCATAGTAACTACTATATATTTTATCCTAGGCCCTACTTCAAATTTTATCAACCAAAATTCCCTCCTCTCCTATGTATAGGAACATTTTGTGGTGATTCATTAATGAACCTACACTGAAGAAGGATATAGAATGGATATTCCATCATTCTATAATTGGTTTCATACCTATGGACCTATGTTATGATAAAATGTACCCATTTTTAGATAAATTTGTAAAAATATTTTTCTCATAACGTTAAATTTGACTACATTCAATTCCTTATCGCATGACATTAAACTACATGACATATGATTCCTTGTCATAAAAAATTAATCTTTATGAAATTTGTATCATTTTATATAACCTTAAATAAAACAAAGCAGAATCCATCCTCATTCCCTGTTAAAGTACCATGATGGAATATTATTTTCCAACAAATTTTTTGGATGCCTCAATAACCTTTTTCAAACATGTTTGTTCATAAATCACACTTTGTGTCTTGAGTGTCTTGGGTTACCATAAATATTTCATGGTTATCGATAATGTATGTATCCAGCTTCAAGGTCCACCTTTGATTGCCTATGCACATATACCCTAATCTAGATCCTATATATATTCCCCCAGTCTATCCTACTAACCAAAGTCATCTTCATCCTAAGAAAAAGGTTTCTCTAATCCCCGTACACCCTGACAACATTACAACAAAACCTATCCTTCTAGTATGGTCAACAATCATCCCTTATGTATCTTTACCATACCACTTCTCATGATTTGAGAACCTTGATCCATGATATATGGAATTTTCATCATTTATTCAAAGGGTGTTAGAGTATCCTAAACCTTGGGAATCATAATTGGTTTATTACATCACACTTTACCCTTTCCTTGGTCTATGCATCATAACCTTAAATTGTTCACATTGTGGTCCGTGCATCATGACCTTTAACTATGTGAATTGTAGTCCATGCATCATGAATTTAAACTTTTCAAACTATCTTATATGAATTAGACTTAATTTTCATATACCCTAGTCAAAGTTGTACAACCTTAAACTCTATATTTAGATGGTCTAGATCACATGAGCTTAAAATATTGGTGAAAGAGACACCAAAATTATCTAACTAAAAACCCATAAAGGGTTGTTTGAGTAAAATTCAAGTCTTTTCTCACTGATATTTAATCTTCAAAATTTAAAAAAAATTAAATTTTAAATAAAAGAGGAATAAATATCATAAAGAACATCTTATGATCCTAGAAAAATTCAAACTTATCTTGTTGGATACACTTGTCTAGGAAAAAGTTAGAGTAATGATTTATCATATCCATTCACCATGGTAATGCACTCAGTACATGGTAGTAAAAATATAATGGTGCTAGAACCCTCCTTTAATAGCCTTTTCTCTATAACCTACTTAATTTCCAAATTGTTTGATTCTTTTCAATTATTTCATAGGTATCAATAAAAAGTGTATCTTGCTCCAAGAGACACCTCTATTTGGCTATGCATATATGCCCCAATTTGGATCCTAAATATGTTCCCCAAGTTTATTCTTCCAACTATATGTGTTTTCATCCTAAGAAAAAGGGTCATCTGATCTCTATATGCCTTGAAAACATCACAACAGAACCCTTTATTCAAATTTGGTTAGAAGTCACCCTTTGTGCACATGTATTATCTCATCATCCTCGGTTCAAACTCATTGATATGTGATTTACACAACCCATAATCCTATTATTCAATTTGATTTTATATCCTTGATGTTTCTCAACCATATACGATAGTCATTCTCTAGGAAAGTATGTGGTTCCCCATTCTTGAACCTTTTTATAGTCCTCGTCATGTGGCCCTAAACCACATGGTGTATTGGTCTGAATTTCATGACCTTAAACTACCTATGGAAAGAGATATAGTACTCAGCAAGATAAAACTCTATAATGTTTGGTATAAGAAACATTCGAATATATGCTCACTATACATTCACCTTGCATGATCTAAGAAAAATTAAGCATTCAGAAAGGAAAAGGCATAAATCTTGTTAGGTCGAAAACTCATAATGGTTGGCCTAAGAAAATTCCATGCCCCTGCCTGCAGAACCTTCTTCATGTAAATCTTAGAAAAAAATTAGGGAAATAAAAAAAATACATATATCTTGTGGGACCCACCATATGATCCTAAAAATAATTAATTTATGCTCACTAGGCCCTTGACCTAGGAAAAATTTAGAGTGTCCCCTTTCTAGAGAATACTAACCTAAATCTCCCCTTTTTTTGAACCATTCATCATCAATATCTGAATGAACCAATTCTGGTGCATCGATGATGGTGTTTATACAAATATCCATCCATGAGCCACACCCAATACGAATTCTTTATAATATCTGAATGGACCAAATCTAATGAAACATTTGTGGTTTTTATACCTATTTTTTTCCTTGATCCACAACCAAGAGGAATTTATTATGCTTCAAGTATTTGGAATCTGATTTAGGATTGTTTAAAATTTGTGGATCTTAACTTGTCTCAATGAATTACAATATATTGGTCCATAAAGATATTATTAGTAATAAATGATTATAAATTATATATGGAATTAAAGTAACTTCATTCATTGATAGATCAAAAAGGAGGGAGAAAATCTGCATTTCATAGTCTCATCCATATTTTCCTAAATAATAGAAGCCTAAAGTTACAATTCTATGAATACATGTGATATGAATACTCACCAATATCAATTATATTCTACCCCAACTTTATGGATTTATTTATTTTGTCATGACCCCCTCCCCACAAAGTGTACCCCTCCTAGGCCGGCAATGTGAGAAGGGAGATAATGACCCCCGAGTCCCACCTCCAGTAGGCCTCAGGTTGGCGACTAGCACCAAGGGTATAGTAAACACACAAATGGGAGGCATTACCCTCTAAGAGAATACATTCGGAAGAGAGAGATAAGATATAAACCAACAAACTCCAACTCAGAACTGAAATATAAAATAAAACCCAAGTGTACATATGTAATGTCATGCACAAGTACTACAATTGGAAGGGGAAAACTGTAAGTACCCAAAAGAAAGTAAAAATAGCAGCAACCACAAGCCCGAACAGCTCCTTCAACCCCCAAGCTAGTAAAAACAAGCTTGATCTCCAACCTGATCCAATTAACCTGAAAAACAGTTTATATATACATAGGGTGAGTATAAAAGTATACACAATAGGATCCTCCCCGAAGCCTCTCGTGCAAAAGTAAAGAAAGCATGCTAAAGCACAGTGAACAACAAGTGAAACTAAGTCATCACCTAAACAGGTATACTAAATTCTCAACCTCACCATGGATACTCTCACCAAGTAACTCATACAAGAATATATCATATAGTAAAGAATATCAAGGGTAACTCGCTACTACTTCCCCACCGGTTATCCACTTTTCCCCAACGTCGCACGTCCTGAGCATCTCTCTCCAAAAAGGCTTGCCCGCAGACACCTGGGCGAAGCACCACAACATGCACCTCATGCAACAAAACCACCACATCCATGTAAGAAAAGTAACTAGGTAGTTTCTGGGATTCACCACAGCCCGCATAACATGTATCATATGTTGGGTATTATACCTCAATCCATTACATCCCATACACCGAGTAAGGATCCTCAAGCCATCCCAACCTATAAACATTGCACATATAGAAGTCCATAGGATACTATATCCAGAATATATGTGTGTGAATAACCACAAGCCATTACATCCCTCTACACACATATATGGGGAAAACTAACTGTTGTGCCTACTAGTACAAGTAACTGCCAAGAGAAGAGAGCGGGGCTAATGGGGGTAGTTATCCATTCATCCTCCCACCGAAATGTTGGGGAAAACACCCCCCCCCCCCCTCGGGGCTTAGAATCCCTAGGGTGTTAGTTGACCTTACTGACAGGGTGGAGTAGCATATAGAAACACAAAAAGTACAGTATATACTATATCTCACAACCACACTATGGGCATAACCTAGTCTTATACTCAATTGTAGCTAACGTCTCTCAGACTTTGGGCTGCCACTTCTAAGACTAAGTATCCTATAAGAACACAACAATTTAAAGAGCTTTAATACATTATTTCATTCCATTTTTATTAGTTTCACTTTATGTTAACTAATTCTTTAAACATTAATTAACCAGTACCAATTCCACATTAAATTTCATTAGCATCACACCCAAATTACATTGTTCCTTCAAAATTACAACCTCATCATTATGATCCAACAAACTCCAACCCCATGGGTTAACACCATTTATTTAATTATTCTTTACAGAATTACTTTCCCACATTCCCAGGCATTATAGAAAAACATTTTATGCTACTAAACATAAGGGGATCAATACAGTGAGTAGATGTACTACCCGTCGAGTCTTTACCGTCTATAGCAAGAGCGTAGACCCATCCTCCCTTGAGAAGCTAAACATAGAAAGCATGTGACATACCCCATGTGTCTTCGCCACTTTTGGAATAAGGGTAAGTAAGACCAGATGTCTTGAGCAGTGGGGAAAAGTAAAGTAGATAATCAACCAAGAAGAAACAGCAAGCATCCAACAATCACATCCATCTTGTTCCATCATCCCTGGTGTCCTCCCCGACACCCACATGCATAAACTGATGCATATCGCCACTCTATGCATCATCTGTTGCCACAATCAAAAGGCCTCCATTCCCCCACATATCACAACATCTATCTAGGCCCACATCACAACACAAGCAGCAGGAAAACAAACATTTTAACAGTTGGGCTCTTGGCCCTTTAACAAACAATAGGGTAACTCAGAACCCAACAAGGAGTTATCTTTTATCGATAAACAGGTTATTTAATCCATATTTTATTAACCTATTATTATTCTTATGTTCCAAATTCAGGAAATCAAATTAGTATGTTATCACAAATAATTAAACATGATTACTGCACCATTTTGATTAACATCAAATTACAAGAAGAAGAACCAGATTCATTTATGTGCCTCTTTATCTTTATCCAAACCATTATCAATTAATTCCGACTTTACATTCTTTACCAATTTCCATCAAGAAAAAAATTCTAAACATAGAAAGCATTGATATCTCACTATCTAGAAAAATAAGAGGCAATAACATACGACTAATATCAATTTGTTTATTGAGTTCAAATATTTATTAGGTCAATTCCATTGTGATCTAGTGGGATAAAACATGCTAACAATACAGTTGTACGTAAATGAAGAGAGAAGCAATGAATTCCCTACCTCAAATAGTATATTGACGTTATTTATATGAGAATAGTCCACACAACACCTCATGATCCTCCTCTTGAGACAACTACATCCACCTGAGGATGCCACGGTACAACTGCACCAACCAAAACCCAAGAAATCTTCATTATAAGCATGGATATTACATGATATAATATGGAAAGGAGAAACAGGAGAAGATGAACCCCAAAATAACGATGATAAAAAATACCTTATATCGAAGATTGGTCGATACAGCTTGGTTGCATCAAAAAAGAGCGGAACTAATCCGAGGAGGAAAGTTTTATTGTGCAACTTTTATGAGAAGGAATGGGATGTTCGAGCATCTCACACCTGAGAACAAGGAGAAATAATTAGGGAGGAATATATCCCATCCCTTTAGAAGATTTAATGGAGTGACGATTTAAGATACTCTTAATTTCCCATTAAAAGTGGATCGCATTAAACCACGCGGTTTGACCAAGTAAAAACATCCTGAGCCATAGGAATAATTAATATAGGATTTATGGCCTTTGAATCGGCCTTAGATTCCTTAAAACAAGGCTTTAAATGCATTTTACATCAAATCAAACATCAAAGGGGTGAAATTGTAGGAAGCTGGGGAACACTGTTCATGAACCTCACCATTCTGGAAACATTGTTCATGAACCTCACCATTGAAACCTCACCGTTCTGGAAACACTGTTCATGAACCTCACCGTTGAAACCTCACCGTTGGAACCTCACTGTTCTAGGAACACTATTAATGAACCTCACCGTTGGAACCTCACTGTTATGGAAACACTGTTCATAAACCTCGCCATTGAAACCTCTCCATTGGAACCTCACCATTCTAAAAACACTATTCATGAACCTCACCGTTGAAACCTCGCCATTGGAACCTCACTGTTCTGGAAACATTGTTCATGAACCTCACCGTTGAAACCTCACCATTGGAACCTCACCATTATGGAAACACTCTTCATGAACCTCACCGTTGAAATCTCACTGTTGGAACCTCACCATTCTGAAAACACTGTTCACATAACTCAAAAATTTGGCAAAGGAAATAGAGGTTACCATTAGAGGTTACCGATAGAACTATTCACTGGTGGAATTTTTCATAGAATTGGAAATTTGGTAAAGGAAATAGAGGTTACCATTAGACCTCACCATTGTCATTGTTCATAGAAGGTTACCAATGCACTGTTCACAACTTTCTACCGTTGGAATTGTTCACTGAGGGTCACCGATGCTACTGTTAACAGAAAGGGAAAATTGGAAAAGTGTTAGGGATAAGTCACCTTGACCTCCCAGAACACCTCAAACACTATATTTTCACAATGGAATGGACTGGAGAGTTCTGGGCCATTACATCAGATACCTATAAAAACATTCTCGTTCCCGAGAATTCAAAACCCACCTAAAGTGAAAACGAAATAGGGTCTGAACAACCACCCATTGAGATACCTCTCAGAAGAGAGCAAGCCACAAAAACAAAAAAGGGAGCCATCTCATAATCATGAAAGGTTTATAACCACAAAGGCAACATCAATACATGAAAAGAGTTAAACATCAAACAACTCTAGGTACTGAGCATGTATCTATGACTCACGTTCCTAGGTACTCTCCTCCATGCCACTGTGTCACCACAAGACACGAACCAAGGGGATAGAACACCCGCAAAACACCTTTTCCTTATGGTATTGGATCTCCATAGGTTGCTCCTCAAAGGTTACATAAACATCAACATCGATATCTCCCCAATCGATGACATGAGAGTCATCATGAAGATAACGGTGGAGCTGTGATACATGGAAAACATCATGTATCCAACTCATATGTGGGGGAAGTGCAACTCGGTATGCCACAACTCCAACACAAGATAACACCTCAAAAGGCCCAACAAATTGGAAAGAAAGCTTACTCCCACAACCAAACCTTCACTGCCCACAATGGGGATTCACCTTCAGAAACACATGATCCCCAACATCAAACTCCAAGGGTCTCCTCCTTTGATCAGCATATGATTTCTAATGATCTTACGATGTATTCATCTTCTCATGAATCACCTGAACCATCTCTATTGTATTCTACACTAGTTCTGGTCCAAGAATTGTTGACTCTCCGACCCCAGTCTAGCATAATGGATAATGGAAAGGTTTTCCATACAAGGCTTCAAATGGTGACATATCAATGGTGGAGTGAAAACTATTATTGTAAGAGAACTCCACCAAGGGTAAGTGCCTCATCCACCAACCTACAAAATCTAGGACACAAGAGCGTAACATGTCTTCAAGAGTTTGGATGGTTTGCTCTGTCTGACCATCTGTTTGAGGATGAAAAGTAGTGTTAAGGCATAGTTGAGAACCAAAAGCATGTTGGAGACCTATCCACACCCTGTATGTAAAAAGAGGATATCGATCATAAATGATCATCCTAGGGACTCCATGAAGTCTCACCACCTCCTCTAGATACTGCCTTGGAAAAACTTCCACTAAGCTCGACTCCTTGATTACTATAAAGTGAGCCAATTTTGTTAAGCGATCCACTACCACCAAAATAGCATCCTGTCCTCCAAGAGCTCGAGGTAAACCAGTAAAAAATTCCATTGAGATTTCCTCCCACTACCACTGAGGAATATCTAATGGCTTGATTAGACCACCAGGAACACGGTGTTCGGCCTTCACCTTCTAGCAGACCAAACATTGAGACACAAACTCTGTAACTGAACACTTCAGCCCAAGCCACCAAAACTGGCTCCTCAAGGCTCGGTACATCTTTTTCATGCCAGGATGCACCGCTAAAGGCGAAATATGAAACTCTCTAAGAACCACCTCATGCATTTTCAAAGGAACAAAAAGTCTTCTATGATACAACACTCAGTGTTGTTCATCCTCTAACCACCCATCAGTGGCTTCACCACAAACAACTCGTTCTCTCCAGACCTCCACCTCTAGATCCCCCAAATGGGACTCTTCCACCTACTTCACGATAGATGACTGCACCATTATCTGAAAAAGAAAACCTTTGCCCCAAACTTCTCCCATATCAAGATGTAATGATGACAGTTCTTTCATTACTCTCCAGGAATCACCAAATTCACTCACAACATCACTACGTGACTTTCGACTCGGCGCATCAGATAAAACATTCCCCTTTCCAGGTGTATATGATATCTTGAATTCATATTCCTATAAGAACTCCATCCATTTATGTTGTCGTAATTTCAAGTCATGCTGGGAGAAAACATACCTCAAACTCTTATGATCGGTGAAAACCATAAAACGCTCACCAATAAGGTAATGTCTCCACAACTTCAGAGCAAACACCACAGATGCCAACTCAAGATCGTGAGTGGCATAGTTACGTCCATGGGGACATAACTTCCAAGAACCATAAGAAATAACTGATCTTTTCTGCATCAAAACATAGCCCAACCCCATATGCGAAGCATCGTAGAAAACATCAAACTGAACTCCCTCATCTGGAAGACAAAGAACTGGAGCACTTACTAACTTCTCTTTTAGATACTAAAAAGCTGCCTGACACTGATCGGTCCATATGAATGCCTGATCCTTCTTGGTCAAATCTGTCAGAGGAGTCGTAACTCATGAGAAATTGGTTATGAACCTTCTGTATTATCCATCGAGACCAAGGAAACCTTGCACCTCTGACACTGTATTGGGGGATTCCCAAGACACAACTGCTTTTATCTTCGATGGATCCACAGCTACTCCCTGCTGGGACACAATGTGCCCCAATAAATGGACTTCTCGAACCCAAAACTCACACTTCGGCAACTTCCCAAATAGCTGATGTTTATGAAGAACTCCCGAAACAACGTGTAGATTTTGTGCATTCTCCTCTTCAGACATGGAGTACACAAGGATGTCGTCGATGAAGACTACCATGAAATTGTCTAGGAACTCACGGAACACAGCATTCATCAATACCATGAACACAACCAGAGAATTATTCATGCCTAACGGAATTACAACGAACTCATAATTCCCATGATGACAATGGAAAGAAGTCTTCGGGATATCCTCGTCCTTCACATGCATCATATGATATTCAGACCACAAGTCAATCTTTGAGAACCAATTTTCACCCTTTAGTTGATCGAATAAATTTACAATCCGCGAAGGATGATAGATATTCTTTATCGTCACTTTGTTTAAGCAATGATAATCAACACACAACCACAAACTTGCATCAGCCTTCTTTACGAACAAAACTGGTGTACCCCACGGTGACACACTTAGTCGAACAAAACCGCACTGTAACAGACCATCAAGTTGTATACGTAGATCTCGTAAATCAGAAGGGTTCATCCTATATGGAGACATAGAGATAGGATATGCTCTTGGTTATAGATCGATCCCAAACTCGATCTCTCGTTGAGGGGGTAATGCCACAACCTCTTCCGGAAAAACATCAAGGTACTCTTCTCCGACACTAGTAAATGCCAACTGATGAACATCTGAAGAACTCAACATCATCTCAACCATCATGGATGATAAGGATGGAATTCACCTATGACCCATCAGAGGATCTCGCTCACCAACAAACACCACTAACTCTCTAACCGCATCGAAGAAGATCGCATGCTTCCTGAAGCAATCCACGATAGACTGCACCAAATACAATTAATCCATGTCGAGGATGACATCATATGGTTGTATTCTTAAATATAGGAAATATCCCTAAGAGTAGTGCTTCCCCAACACTAGATCATAGTTTCTACATACTTTAAACAAGTTAGATTGACCTCCAACTGGCGTAGTCAACACCAAGGTCACTGGAAGCCTCTCTACCTCAAGTCCCAAAGCATGGACAATGGTAGGTGATATGAAGCAGTGTGTCACTCCTAAATCAAACAATGCATACACCAAGGTAGAAAACAAGAAAAGGGTACCTCGAATGACATCTGGCTCTCTTGGATCTGGAAACGCTAGAGCATGAAGCTGACCATGACCTCCTCCATGGCCTCTCTAACCCTGATGACAACCACCACCATGGTCGCACTCTACTCTCTGAGGATGAGGGGTTTCACAGGGTTTTCCTTTACCTACCCCATCTACCCTCTGCAAATCTATAGCGGGTGTAACCTGCTACTGCTACCTCGGCTAGAACTGCTTTAACGGAGGAACCTGGAGTGGAGTACCTGGTGCCCGATGACTGCTCTGAAAGTTCAGGCACTCCTTCTGCTGATGACATCGAACACCACAAGAAAAACAAGTGTCTGATCCCTTGACATAGGCCTGAGAGTTTTTTCCTCTAGAGAAACGAGATGTGAAGGGATGGGACCTACCCCCATCTGAACGGAAACTATTCTGCCCTGAAAACTGGGAACCCCAAACCACAACTCTACTTTGTGATGAATCATGACGATTCCCCTCTCGTGATGATCCGATCCTGGCAAAAGTCCTCTCGATAACCTATTACCTTGCCAGCACCTCAAGATATGTCTTCAGCATAAATGGGGTGACCTGGCGCTGGATCTCTGGACGCAAAGCCTCCTCAAAATGCATTTCCTTGGCCTCCTCATCTGGAAACAGGTCTGAAGCATATCGTAAAATGTTCCTAAAACGGATTCCAAACTCTCGCACACTGGATCCCCCTTATCGAAGGGTAAGAAGATCCTAGCGACTGGATGACTTCACGGTTGAAGAAAGAAACTCAACTATAAACATGTCTCAGAACTCCTCCCACGAGATAACTAACTCCTCACGATCCCCGAGGAACAAGAACCACCACTGCCTCGCTGCTCCACGCAGTATCATCACAACCAAGGACACCCAGTGCTCCTTCTGAACATGGATCAAACTGAAGCCAATCTCAACCTCCTCCAACCAGTCTTCTGTGACTACATCTGAAATGGAGCCCTCATACTTCTGTAGACTCTGGCGCTAAAACTCTCGAAGTTTCTTCCTCCAAGTGTCATCGTCGTCAACCTCTACCTTGCGGTGATCTTCTGGAACAGCCTGCCAAACATCTTCTATGTGATCCTAATGAGGACATCGACATGGATACATACCTATAAAATAACAAACAGTTAGGGATCCTAAACCAGGAATATGGAAGTCTCAACATTAATTAATTAATTGTTTTCTTTCATTTATTTTAAGTTAACCTATCCCAGGGTCTACCCATTCAAACACAGGCACAAAGAAGAATGATGAATGATCCTTTCCTAGGTCTCTACCCTACAACTATTATCACCTCATTTAGTAGTCATTGTAAAATTAAAGGCCCGTACATCATATCATGGGGGGCCCTAAACACTTAAGTCTTATCTGATCTCTAGTGTTTACATCACTCGCTAAACATGAATGACATTGTTTCCCTACCAACCCATGAAACCTCACCTGTGCCTAATTCCAAACTTCATCTTATCCCTCAACCTCCCTTTGATACCACTTTTTCATGACCCCTCCCCACAAAGTGTACCCCTCCTGGGCCGGCAATGTGAGAAAGGAGATAATGACCCCCGAGTCCCACCTCCAGTAGGCCCTGGGTTGGAGACTAGCACCGAGGGTATAGTAAACACTCAAATGAAAGGCATCACCCTCAAAGAGAACATATGCGGAAGAGAGAGATAAGATAGACACCAAACAAATCCAACTCAGAACTGAAATATAAAATAAATCCCAAGTGCACATATGTAATGTCATGCAAAAGTACTACAACTGGAAGGGGAAAACTACAAGTACCGAAAAGAAAGTAAAAACAACAGAAACCAGAAGCCTAAACAGCTCGTGCAACCCCCAAGCTCGTAGAAACTAGCTTGATCTCCAACCTGCTCCAAGTAACCTGAAAATAGTTTATATATACATAGGGTGAGTATAATAGTATACTGAGCAGGATCCTCCCCGAAGCCTCTTGTGAAAAAGTAAAGAAAGCATGCTAAAGCACAGTGAACAACAAGTGGAACTAACTTATCACCTAAACAGGTATATAGTTCCCAACCTCATCATGGATACTCTCACCAAGTAATGCATATAAGAATATATCATATAGTAAAGAATATCAAGGGTACCCTGCTACTACTTCCCCACTGGTTTGCCGATTTTCCCCAACATCACATGTCCTGAGAATCTCTCTCCAAAAAGGCTTACCCACAGACACCTAGGCGAAGCACCACAACATGCACCTCGTGCAACAAAACCACCACATCCACGTAAGAAAAGTAACTAGGTAGTTTTCAGGAGCCACCACAGCTCGCATAATGTGTATCATATGTTGGGTATTACAGCTCAATTCATTATAACCCATACACTGAGTAAGGATCCTCAAGCCATCACATCCTATACACGTTACACATATAGTATTCCATAGGATACTATATCCAAAATATGTGTGTGTGAATAACCAGAAGCCATTTCAACCCTCTACACACATATATGGGGAAAACTAACCATTGTGCCTACCAGTACAAGTAACTACCAAGAGAAGAGAGTGGGTCCAAAGGGGGTAGTCAGCCATTCATCCTCCCACCAGAATGTTGGGGAAAACACCCCCCCCCCCCCAGGGCTCAGAATCCCCGGGGTGTCAGTTTCCCTTGCTGATAGGGTGGAGTAGCGTATAGAAAAACAAAAAGTATAGGATATATTATATCTCACAACCACACTATGGGTATAACCCAGTCTTAGACTCAACTGCAGCTAACGTCTCTCAGACTCCAGGCTACCACTTCTAAAACTAGGTATCCTATAAGCACACAACCATTTAAAGATCTTTAATAAATTGTTTCATTCCCTTTTTATCATTTTCACTTTAAGTTAATTAATTCATTAAACATTAATTAACCAGTACCAATTCCACATTAAAGTTCGTTAACATCACACCCAAAGTACATTGTTCCATCAAAATTACAACCTCATCATTATGTTCCAGCAAACTCCAACCCCATGGGTTAAGACCGTTTATTCAATTATTTATTACAGAATTACTTTCCCACATTCCCATGCATTCTAGAAAAATAGTCTATGCTACAAAACACAAGGGGATCAACACAGTGAGTAGATGTACTACCCATCGAGTCTTTGTCGCTTATATCAAGAGCATAGACACATCCTCCCTTGAGAATCTAAACATGTAAATCATGTGGCATACCTCGTGCATATTCACCTCTTTTGGAATAAGGGTAAGAAAGACCAGTTTCCTTGAGAAGTGGGGAAAAGTAAAGCAGATAATCAACCAAGAAGAAACAGCAAGCATCCAACAATCACATCCATCCTGTTCCATCATCCCTGGTGTCCTCCCCAACACCCACATGCATAAACCGATGCATCTCGCCACTCTAGGAATCATCTGCTACCACAATAAAAAGGCCTCCATACCCCCCACATATCACAACATCCATTCAGGCTCACATCACAACACAATCAGTAGGGAAACAAACATTTTAACAATAGGGTTCTTGGACCTTTAACAAACAATAGGGTAACTCAGAACCCAACAAGGAGTTATCTTTTATTGGTCAATAGGTTCTTTAATCCATCTTATATTAAATGATTATTATTCTTAGGTTCCAAATTCAGGAAACCTAATTAGTAAGCTATCACAAATAATTAAACATGCTTATTGCACCATTTTGATTAACATCAAATTACAATAAGAAGAACCAGATTCATTTACGTGCCTCTTTATCTTTAGACAAACCATTATCAATTAATTCTTGATTTAAATTCTTTACCAATTTTCATAAAGAACGAAATGCTAAACATATCAAGCATTGAAATCACGCTATCTAGAAAAACAAGAGGCAATAACATACGACCGATGTCAATTTGTTTATCGGGTTCAAATATTTTTTAGTTCAATTCCATTGTGATCCAGTGGGATAAAACATGCTAACAATATAGTTGCACGTAAAAGAAGAGAGAAGCAAAGAATCTCATACCTCAAACAGTATATTGACATTCTTTATACAAGAACAGTCCACACAACACGTCACGATCCTCCTCTCGTGACAACTGCATCCACCCGAGGATTCCATGGTAGGACCGCACCAACTGAAACCCAAGAAAACTTCATTAGAAGCATGGATATTACATGATATAATATGGAAAGTAGAAATAGGAGAAGATGAACCCCAAAATAATGACAATAAAAAATACCTTATATCGAAGATTGATCGATACAGCTTGGTTGCATCAAAATAGAGCAGAACCAATCTTAGGAGGAAAGTTTGATTGTGCAACTCCTATGAGAAGGAACTGGATGTTCAAGCATCTCACAACTGAGAACAAGGAGAAAGAATTAGGGAGGAATATATTCCATCCCCTTAGAAGATTTAACGGAGTGACGGTTTAAGATACGCTTAATTTATCATTAAAATTAGATCGCATTAAACCATGCGGTTTGACCAAGTAAAAATATCCCGAGCCATATGAATAATTAATATAGGATTTTTGGCCTTTGAGTCATCCTTAGAGTCCTTAAAATGAGGTTTTAAATGCATTTTATGTTAAAGGAAATGTCAAAGGGGTGAAACTGTAGGAAGATGGAAACACTGTTCATGAACCTCATCATTCTGGAAACACTATTCATGAACCTCACTATTGAAACCTCACCGTTCTGGAAACACTATTCATGAACCTCACCATTGGAACCTCACCGTTCTGGAAACACTATTCATGAACCTCATCATTGAAACCTCACCGTTGGAACCTCACTGTTGTGGAAACACTATTCATAAACCTCACCGTTGAAACCTCACTGTTGGAACCTCGCCTTTTTAGAAACACTGTTCATGAACCTCACTATTGAAACCTCACCATTGGAACCTCACCGTTGAAACCTCACCATTCTAGAAACACTGTTCATGATCCTCGCCCTTGAAACCTCACCATTGGAACCTCACTGTTCTGGAAACACTGTTTATGAACCCCACCGTTGAAACCTCACCATTGGAACCTCACTATTCTAGAAACACTGTTCATGAACCTCACCATTGAAACCTCACTATTGGAACCTCACCGTTCTAGAAACACTGTTCACAGAACTCAAAAATTTGGAAAAGGAAAGAGAGGTTACCATTAGAGGTTACCGATAGAACTGTTCACTGATAGAACTGTTTATAGAATTGGAAATTTGGAAAAGGAAAGAAAGGTTACCGTTAGACTTCACTGTTGGAACTATTCATAGAAGGTTACTGATGCACTATTCACAACTATCTACCATTTGAACTATTCACCAAGGGTCTCTAATGCTACTATTCACAGAAAGGGAAAATTGGAAAAGTGTTGTGGATAAGTAACTTTAACCTCCTGAAACACCTAAACACCATTTTTTCACAAAGGAATGGACCGGAGAGGTCCGGGCCATTACACATTTGATCTACCATACTGGTTTCCACCACTGTAATGGATTGTAGTGGTTCCTCTCTCATGGAAACATCCATTTCTGGACCTCTTGACTACCTTAACAATTTTTTGTTCTTATTCCAATATATTTTTAGATATGATGATCATATAATAGAGGAAATATATTTCTTATTTAATATTATCTAATTCAACTCTCCATTTAGTAAATATTCTATGATATTTCACTACTACTTTTATATGCTGGGAGGCTTCATTGAAGGCTTCATTATGATGATGAGTGGTAGAGGTTGGGGCCTCTGTCGATGCTAACTCCATTTTGGGTGCCTTTATATGCTCCCATATGGTGTTCACCTATTTCACCCTAGCATGGAGTGCATGATAATCATAGCCATAATAACTAATAGTGGTGAAAATATACTATCGGTGACCCAATCAGTATCTAAGAACATTGAATGGGACCTCGGTGATTAGGGTCCAGATATCCTTTCACACCTATTTCTTGAACTACTACTGGAATATTGCATACTTCATAACTCAACCCAATCTTAGTCTAGGAATAAGAATTTATTTGGGAACTAATTCATTGAGAGAGTATTTTTCATTCATATCTCCCATAATACTTGAGGATAAACTAGCTTGTGCCTCAACCATTCCCTCTATATGGGGCCCTAAAGTCACTAGATCTGAGATATCTAAATTATAGGATGGATCTATTGAGATCAAACATATAAGGTATACCAATAATCAAACAAAAATTATATAGTTGATCCATGGTATATTGTATATTTACCCGCACTAGTTGTGGCAGCAACTTATTTTGATTTCATTACCTTGACATAAGGAATGATATGAATATTTTCTTGTGTCATGTTGGGATCATCACCAAGGAGATCTTCCAATACAAATAGAGGTCGGATAATTGATACTAATCAAATGTTCAATCCTGTAATAATCAATAATACACTTTAAATGATGATTTAACTCTGTAAATATTATAAAAAGATTAAATGGTTATGTTTTGGGCCTATAAGAGTGCGCATACATGCTCTAGGTTAAAGAGAAGGAGATCCACCATGTTAGAATTAGGTATCGGGTTCAACACCACTCAGACTTTGAAATCTACTATTTCTACATCACCTTCTTCTATAATTAAGGGTTATTTAATTATTGGGGTAGTTTGAGCCCTCACATCCCTTTTTTTTGAGTCTACATGATCAAAAATTTAGGGCTCTACTTTATTTCCCTCTAACCTCAAGTTTTTATTTTTATTGGTTGGTGTTCTCATGTGATAAATCACCTTTGATTATCCCTGAGTACCCAATATTAATATCTTCATAGAGGATCCCTATAGAATCAAAGAAAATATATTTCCTTTGTTAATGGGTACCTCAATCCTTGGGATGTCTTGGTGATCTCCTACATAGTCAAAATAGGTCAAGATAAGTTACTAAGGTAATCCAAGGGATATATCAGAAAATGTGCTCCTTATCTGTCGAATCAGGACATATTTATGTCATTATAAACCTTTCTATATTTATTTTTCTAAAATCCTTAAGAATAATATACTCATATGGAATAAATGGTCTGGGAATTAGATGTGTAATTGGTGGTGGAATAGGAACCATTGCTTTAGGATCAACGACAACTATCTTCATATACTTCATCTAACCAAGAGAACCTTGTTCACCAGCCTCATCATTATTATGTTTGGTATCCCCAAACATCATCTATATAAATAATATATCATAGAAGTGAGAGGTGACCAAATCTCTCCATATTCCTACAATATCTAAAAGGAAGATAAGTAGAGTTTTAATAATATATAATATTCCAGTAATAGTGAAATTTATCTCACCTCTTCTTCAGAGCCACATTGGTCTCCCTCTTTATACATAACTTCCCCTTCTTGGGGGACTATAATCTATAGTGTTTTTTCTATATAGTTAACTTGAATGTGTGGGGAATGAATTTTAGAATTGGTATCTCTAAGGTAGGATTATACCTTAGTATGTTACTCCTCGTATGAGATACCCTAAGGAGTGGTCATGTTCCAAAATCCCTCCAGTTCCACCTCTTCTTTGAGAAGTATATTCCAAACTTCCACAATTAACATATGTTTTTTCTAGTTATTACTGACATATCATGGGAAAAACCATATGAATAGAGTGTAAAATGAGGAATGTACTGCACTTTTTAAAGCCTAACTTGATGAGGGTTATGAATCCAAGTTCCTTACTTACTTCCTAGGAATCTCTAGTGCTAATGATCCACCTAAATCAAGTCATTTACTAATCCCCTTTCCCACTAATACTATTGGATTTTCTTTGAATTCATCCCCCATTGATATTGGCCATTTTATCTTTACCACTAGCTGACCAAATTGAACATTCGGGTAGAATCGTATCTAGGTGTCATCATAATCTTTCTACAGACCAATGCCAACATCGTTCAGATAAAAGTTCACCTAGATACAAGTCTCTTCCCTTGTCGGCATAATCTATAGTTGATGAGAACCCATTGGATGTTTCTATGTATGAATAAAATAAATATAAGCTATAAATTTCATTTGAATACATATAATCTACCTCCTAAATCAGTAGGGTGAATATCATTCATAGATAATCTTTCCACCTACCCGGGCTGACAAGACACCCTCATAGATGGTCACCAAATAAAAACACTTTTCAAGACTTCCCTAACAATTTTTAGTAATGGTATTGGTTATATATCTATGTTTAATATGTACAAATTGGTTTTCAACTATGTAGACGCCGGAAAAGTCCGTTGTTCCCAAACGAAGCTCCGGATGCGGAAAGCGAGGTCATATTTGGAGTCAGAAGCACGTTTCGGAGGGCCCGGAGGTCTTGCGCGGAATTTTAGGAGACCCGCGTGCAAAGTTGGGGCGCCACGCGCAAACCTCCCGAGATGCGCGCAATGCGCTGGGCCGGCGCGCAATTTTGCGCGCCGGGCCCGATTCCGCGCCCGCGAACCCGATTCCGCGCCCGGGGTTGCCTATAAATATAAGGCGACCCCCGACGTTTTGAAGGTTGTCGGAATTCGAAGAGTCTCTCGTTCGCGCAATCCAACCCCCTCCGCGCACAATGCCGACCTTCAGGTAACCTCCTTTCTTTCGCGCAAGAAAGCCTCGGGGTTCGCCTTCGCGCGCAATCCCCTTGGCTCCTTTCCTTTGATTAACTCCTCACCCGAAGGCCTTCGCGCGCAAAAGAAGCCTCTTGCGCGCAATTGCCCACGGGTGCGCGCAATCCACCCGATTGCGCGCACCCCCCTTTTTTCAAAGTGGCCATTCGTTAAAGAATGGGCCGTTTCCCCCGCGCGCTATCCGAAGCCCGGTGCGCGCAATCTCCCTCTTCCGCGTGCAAAGCGCTAGCCCAATTGCGCGCCAGCACGCCCTTTTGCGCGCCGACCCACGGTATTGCGCGCCAAGCTCCTCTTTTGCGCGCAATCCGCCGGGGTCGCCCCCTTTGACCCCCTGAGGGTACCCTCCTGCGTGGCGCCCGATGACCCTCATCCCGGGTGCCCGCACCGTGCGTTGTCTTCCCGTGCGACCCTCCAGGATCGCGCGAAGTGACACGGACCCATCGGCGGCAACCACCACATCCAAGCTGCACGACGCTAAACTGCCTAGCCTCCATCGTCCGCGCGACAAGACGTTAAACTTCCAAGCATCTACGTCCAAGCTGCACGACGCTAAACTGCCTAGCCTCCATCGTCCGCGCGGCAAGACGTTAAACTGCCAAGCATCTTCGTCCTCAACACACGACGTTAAACTGTACTTCGTCCGGCAAGACGTTAAACCGTCAGCTTCATCCTCAACACATGACGTTAAACTGTACTTCGTCCGGCAAGACGTTAAACCGTCTGCATCAACCGATCCTGTGCCTCGCACGCAGGGTCCCCCCCGGTTTGGATGTGGCCCCCACCCGCTCGTCTCTGCAGGGATGTCGGGATTGGAGTGGCCTTCGCCCACGAAGGTAGGGTATTACAAACCCCTAGTTCCTTGTGGGGGGCTGCACATGTGTATCTCCATTGCGCTTCCCCACTGCCGAAGCCAGTAGAGGGTGTGACTGGGATCGAGGTGTCTCCTACTTTCGGCCCAAGTCCCTCTCCAACTGAGTTTTGCCGCATCCGGGCTGCCTCAGTGCGTAAGTCCTGACAGAATGAACTACGTGGACTTTGATCCCTGTCTCCTAAACAGGGTACGTAGGAAGCCTCCCTGAGGTTCAAGCCCACCACCTGGTCGTCCCGGTCGTATTCACGTCGGTTCGTCCATCAGTGGACCCCTCCCGGGTTCACATTCGCGTCGATTCACCTATGAATCCGCCCGTGTGGGGGACTGCACATGTGTATCTCCATTGTGCTTCCCCACTGCCTTTTTCTATTTCTCTTTTCAGCATCCAGCATGACGTGAAACTGTGATCCACCCGGCCGTTCCATCCCCCTCTGCGCGAGGTGGTTCGGTTCAATCCTCCGCCCGGCAGCCTCGACCTCCTCGTGAGTCGGCTTGCCAACGTCCAGCATGACGTTAAACTGTATATCCGAACTACGCTGACTTTGATCCGTGCTAACGCGCGGTACGTAGGAAGCCCCCATGGGGTCCAGGCTCTTCACTCCATCATCCATCCTGATCCTTACCCGGGCCGCCACATCCTGGTGGGGTCATGCCATTTCACTCCACTCCACTTCACTCGGGAAGCCTCCCATGTGCTGGCCCCAGCGTCGGAGGTTCCCCGCAAGGGGTTCTGTCATCTGATCCACTCCTCGTGTTGGTCAGTCCGATGCCGTCCCCGCTGGATGTTAAACTCACGGCATACCCCGTGTTAAACATGGGAAGCTGAGGAAAACCTCAGGTACCGCAGTTCCCCGTACCCAGCGCGGGATGCCTCAGGCCATCACGCCTTCGAGAAGCCCTATTAGGGACGGAAGGCAGACATGCAGGGCCGCAGTGTTAAGACACGCCCCCAACACCCAGAGCCACCCGGTCTCCTCACCGCAGGTTGCTGCCCCGACCAGACTCCTTGGAGCGTCTGGGCGGAAGCAGCGTAATTAACTGGTGTCCATAGAGATATGGCACCGGGAACGAGATTCACGAACATTCTTAAATCTATGAGGGAGACCCGGATTAGGCGACGAGTTCCGAGGAGACGTCCACGGAAGAAGGATCTGACATCCCATCATCCCGGTTTCGATCAAGGAGTAGACATCCCTGAATAAGGGACGGATGCCGCCCGCCCTTGGAAAGCGGGACTGCGGGGCCACAAGCCGCGCTCCCATCCCCTCGGGTCGACGGGAGCACGCGCGAACGCGTCCTGGCGGAACAGCGTCGGAACAGAAGTCCGACGCACATCCGCACCGAAACAGAAAAATGGTGAACCCGGCGTGAATCTCTTCTCCTCAATACGAAGACCGATAGCTTTCAGAGGTGTTGGAAGACTAGCATGTTGCTCGACCGAGCATTCAGCATCGGGGCACAGAACCCTCCAGGGGTAGGGGAAACACCGACGCGGCTACTCCGCGCGGTCCCGCCCATTCTACAGCCGTCCCAGCAGCCGCAACTGCGAGACAACTACGCCCTCTCTCCCCCTCGGAGGTCATCCAGAGAAGGGTGATCGACAACTTGGTGCGGAGATATGAGGAACAGGGAGTCATCCCCACCAGGGACATGGCTCGCCTAGACCTCGAGGAAGCTGCACCTCGCCACCACCGCCGCCCCCGAGGGCCGCGCAGGGAGGCACCGCTGCCTACCTCGACGTCCAACCGCTTCGGGATCTTATCCCCGGAACGCTCCGACAGCTCCCTCCCCTATGCGGATGAGGTGGAAGATGTCCGGGACCACCCTATCTGAGATTCTCTCCAGGGATCCGCGATAAGGGCTCCCGCCAGGCCACGTCGGCGCCGCCGCCAGGCTTCTCAAGTCGAAGAGCGGGCTCTCCACATGCCTGCACTGCTGATCCCGACTCGTCTGTCTCGACGCCAACGTCGGGCACGAGCGGAAGAGGATGCCCACCTTGGGGCCCTAGCAACAGCGGCCGCGTTGACCCCAGCCACTGCTGGCTCCAGTCACCAGGCCCCTGTGCATCCTGAGCAGGGGCACGTCTATGACCGACCTGGATCGAGGCCCCGACCGCCCCAAAGGCAGGTTGGGTTGACTCTCCCGGTTGCTGGTACAGGCAATAGCCACCGCGGACCACCTCGCGGTAGTGCTATTCACCAACAGGGTCCACTCCGTGTGGCCGGTCCAAGAGGCATGGGTCATCCCACCTTCCGATCCCGGCCCGGAGGCCTGCCCGGAATCATCTCTCCCCGCGTCCCCTATGATATCTGTCCCGGTGCTCCTCGCACCTTGGTTTCCAGTCCTCTTGGCCCCGGTACTGGTGCGGCCGGGGGACGCCAGGACAGAGATCAGCCATGCCCCGAAGAACCACCCAGGGGCAGGAAGGCGAGGCGTCGACGCCGAGGGAGGAATGTTAGGGAATTCCGGACAGAGATCCGACCGGTTTGTTTCTCTGATACAGAGGCGGAGTACGATTCGGCGACAGAGCCCTCCCCCTGATCCCGCCAGTTAGGGGCAGGGGTAGGAATGCGGCACGTCAGCCTCGTACTCCCCGAGAGCGAGATCGATGTGATCCCCGCTTCTCTCCAAAGGTATATCCGGAGTAGCGAGGGCCTGGTAGACCCCCAAGGATCAAGCTTGCGGTTGGTACTGGCCCCTCCGGAAGCGCCTTCTGCCTCGATCGGAGAAGCCGGAGACTTTTTCTGGGGACCGACGGTCGAACCACGATCTAGTGCACCCTCGGCGAGCACCGACGCCACGGCAGGATGTTCGCTCGCCGGCCCGTCCTATCGTGATGTGGTAGCCGGGGCACCGCCACCCTCAGAGGACGGCCCGGGATATGGAGGCCAATCGGCCTGCTCGCCGTATTCACCGCCAGCCAGCCCGTCGGCCCGACGGCCCGCCTCGGCACCACTGCCGGTTTCCCGTCCATTCCCAGTCGTTGAAGAGGACCAAGGAGACCTGGGTCCCGAGTTTGAGTCATGGAGCTTCTGGACCGTCCTTGCAGAGGGCCACTTCCCTGAGAAGTTTTGGCCAGTCGCAGGACCGGACTTTGATGCACCCGAATCACTCACCCCGGATGAGTTCGAATGATTCCGCCGAACACTCCGGGAGACTCACTCTCGTCTTCACCGCCTACAAATGCCATATCCCTGGAGTCAAGTGCACCTGGAGGATATTGGTGAGCAGTGCCGTCAGATTGACCTGGCCACGCTCCCCGCGGTTCGGCACCCCGGGTCATTTGGGCACCACGAGGCCCTCCAACAACGATGCGTTGAGTGTTTTCAAGTACTCCGCAAGGTTATCGAGGAAGCCACCCCCCACGTGTATATTCGTGGATGGGGGCAGTACGCTGCCCTACGCTTCAGTGCGATTCGCCGACAGCCCGATTCACTGGGTGGCCCTGAGGGTACATCCCCAGGGACGGAAACGGTCAATATGGCTGACCTGTCAGGAGAGGGGAACGGTTTGGAACTTCTCGACGGGGGCTCTCCCCCCGAAGACAAGCCGTTGTTGGATCCATCGGTGAGAGTTACTCGTCACCAGAGGAACCTCCTGGGTCTCCCCACACCCACTGAAGCACTGACGTTGATCCGAAACGTCAGCAAAGGTAAAGAGCACGGTGGGGCTATAAAGCCCGCCGACCCATCTGCCTCCATGCAGAGGGCGGATGAGGATCCCGAGAAGGTCACGCTACGTCAACAGCTCGCCGAACAGAAGAAGCTAGTTGACCAGCTCCTCACCGAGCGCGCTGCAGAGCAACGGCCTGACTACGGTGATCCTAGGCCAGGACAGCAGGGACAGGAACAACCACTCCTCGACGAGACTCTCCCGGGCAACCGTGATTATTCCGTGTTTGCCGACAGGGGAGAGGCCATTGCCTATGTCAAGAGGGCGCGGTATGTTTCACCGCACCATTCCGAGCGGCGTGATTACCTGAGAGACCCCGCTCGGATTCCTCCCGCCGCCCCAAGGGCCGCTCCGCCCGCCATCCCACAAGCTGCCGAGTTCGACGACCCGATTGAAGGGCCATGCAATGCACTCGTGGTTAGAGATCCTCGCCAGGACTGGAACCCATGTCCGGACGATCCGATGGCGGCCCTCATCGCCCGCTTGGAAGCCTTGGAGACTTGGCAAGTGGCGATCCCACCGGATGGCAAGCCATACCCAGCATGGGTGGATGACATGCCGGCACCTCCGGGATTCGGGAATCCCACTTTCGCCCCCTTCAACGGGACTGGAGATCCGCCACAGCATTTGGCCCATTTCAATTCGAGGTGCGGGCCCATGTTGGGAACTCCGGCGCAGCAGGAGGCCGCTAAGCTTCGCTGCTTTGTCCAAACACTGGAAGGGCTAGCATTTGTCTGGTACAGCCAGCTCCCCGTCGGGTCGATAACTAGCTGGGAGGACCTTCGTAGACAATTCCTCTACCAGTTCAGTTCCACGACCCGGAAGACGAGTATCGCAGACCTCTTCAAGTGCAAGCAGAGGCCTGATGAGCGAGTCGCGGATTTCGTCGCCCGATGGAAGGGTCTCACGTATTCCCTTGACATGCCATTGACTCAAGATCAGTTGCTGACAATGTGCGTCGGGAACGTCAAGACCGAGCTGGTCCCTTCCTTGATCACTCGGAATTACCCCGGAGGGTTCAGGGACTTCTCAGACAAAGCTCAACGTCTTGAGGAAGCCCTGCAACAGTCCAGTCAGGCACACCCGCTGCCTCCTATGATTCCTGCACGGAGAGTCAGCAGGGCTGAGCCCGCTGTTGTTGCCCAAATAGAGGCCCCCAGGACGTTGGAGCTGCTGCCGGTGAGGCCAGCTCCACAGCCTCACAGGAATCCGCCTCCACGGGCTCAGTTCCCGGCCCAGCAGCGGCAGCCCCAGAACCGGCCGGCCCCTCCGCGTAATGTACCGCCACAACCCAGGCGAGACAATCAGGGTCCACCTCCTCGGCAGGCCCCTCCGGCCCCTCGTCAAGACCACGCTCCCAGGGGCCCGTGATACCTGACTTACTCATTCCACGAGGATCAGGTCCCCGGTTACTTCCGGAGCGCCCTGGAGCAGAGGATTGTGCGACTGCCTGAGTGTTGGAGGCCGGAGGAGGCGCATCTCACGGATAACCCCCGCTACTGCCCTTACCATCGGGCCCTGGGGCACACCATCCAGCGGTGCTACGTGTTTAAGGATTGGCTCCAAGACCAGATTAACAACAATGTAATCAGGTTGGGCCCAGCTCCAGCACAAGTGGCGGGCGTGTTCGTGGGATCAGATGACGATAGTGGCAATGAGGACGAATGGCAGCTGGTCTCCGACCGCGGATCCCAGAAGTATAATAACTGGATGTCCCGCAAGACGATCATTCGCGCCCATGGAATCATCCGTGCGCGCTTGAATCAGCCTGAGCCCCCAAAATCTGCGGGTGCTGCTTCGGCATCGTCGTCCCAGCCTGCCTCTTCTGAGAAGAGCAAACGGCGGCGGCGCAAGAAGGAAGAGCGCGCCCCGCCAGTTCCGCCACTATCCCGAACTCTCGGCGATTTCATGCCCCCGGAGATGGGGGTCCCTCCTCGGAACCATCTGGTGATGGATGATTCGTCCAGTGACAGTGTTGGGTACGCTTCGGTTAATACCGTCGAGCTGGTAAATCCTTTTTCAGTTCCCGACGTTGAATAACACCAGGTGGACCTCCCTAGTGTCCCCGGTCGTCGCCACCGTCGGAGGAACCGCAACAACAGGAGTCGCTGGGGCACAGCAGTTGGTACCTCCAACCAGGCCGTGCACGCCACTGAGACTAGGCAGCAGGCTCAAAACCGAGCTCAACGTGCGCAGCCCCCCCATCCGGGGATGACGGATTCGCCTCCGCCACTGTTTGTGGTGTGGGACCAGGCAGAACCGCCTCAGCCGCGTCGCGATCAGCCCCGCCCTGCCACGAGTCCATCCCGGCCTCCTGATCCCAGTACGGTGACTACTTCCCGGGCTTCAACCAATGAACAGCGAGATGCGCCAAGCACCAGTCGGCCGCCGGCCCAACCAGCAAGGCCTGTCATGCCTCCAACCGCAGAGCAACCTCCTGCAACCAGGGGCTCGCGCTTGGCCAAAAAGTATGATGTCCTGAAGCACTTGGCCGACATCCCAGCAAGGCTCTCCATCCTTGAGGCTCTGCGCATGTCGCCTGAGATGCGCGAGGCGCTCGCTGAAGCCCTGAAGAGCCCCCTCCAGTTTGAGACAGAGGTTGCGGCTGCAGAGGCCTTTCACGCCGAAACGATTGAGGACGCCGAGTGTCAGGCAGTTATCTCGTTCTCTGGTGAGGATGAATACCCTCCTATACAGGGGCACATTCGTCCGCTGTATGTTACTGGCCGGTTCAATGGTCTTGAAGTTCGGCGTTGTCTTGTCGACACGGGGTCCGGGATTAACCTGATTCCAACTCGGATGCTCCGGAGATTGGGGTTGTCTGAGGATGACTTGATTCCCTCCGACCTCAGGATCCAGGGGTACGACCGCACCGAGCAAACTCCGGTCGGCAAGATACGTTTGAAGACCCAGTTCGGTGACCTGGTTGCCAACACCGAATTCATGGTAGTCTCTCAGGACACTGCGTACAACGCATTGATGGGCAGGCCATGGCTCCACCTTCATGCGGCGGTTCCCTCGTCATACCACCAATGCCTTAAATACTCCCTCAATGGTCGAGTAGGCGTGCTTCAGGGAGATGCCTCTCCTTTTGCCTCATGTGAAGCCCACTATCTGGACGCGGACTATTACAAGAGCAAGGATAAGCAGATCCTGGCAGGTGAGGTTGAGCCTGTCGCTGTTGCAAGTGATCCCTGGGCGAGTTTGGATGACGCTTACGTCCTCCCGGTCCAACGGTTGGACGTAGCCATGGTCTCGACGGCCTGTGAGTCTCCTGATGAGATGACCGCGACCACCCGTGCCAGCACCAGCGGCCCAGCAGGATCTGGTGGCCCCAATGCAGTTTCCAACGCAGTCTCTCCCGTGGACGATCCCTCCCCGAGTGGAGAGGACGTGGAAGACGCACCCCCAGCCTTTGAGGAGGGCGTCTCTGCCACGGTCGATGAGTTAGTACAGGTGAACCTTGGAACCGAAGCAGACCCAAGACCCACATTGGTCAGTGCCGCCATGCCCTCTGAGGAGCGGCAGCAGTACGTGGACTTTCTCAGGCAGCACCGTGATGTGTTCGCTTGGGGCTATGACGAGATGCCGGGGCTAGATCCTCAGGTAGACGTCCACCGCCTTGGTCTCCCGGCGAACCATCGCGGGTTCAAGCAGCCTCCCAGGAAGATGCACCCATCCCACGGTGCCATGGTTGAGGCCGAAGTTGACAAGCTTATCAAATCCAACTTCGTGAGGGAAGTTCAATACCCCAAATGGTTGGCCAACATTGTGCCGGTCAGGAAGAAGAACGGGCAGATCAGAGTCTGTATCGACTTCCGCGATCTCAATCGCCACTGTCCGAAGGATGACTTTCCCCTTCCAGTGACAGAGCTTTTGATTGACGCCACGGCAGGGTTCCAAGCCCTCTCCTTCATGGATGGATACTCCGGGTACAACCAAATCCGGATGGCCCCTGAGGATGAGGAGTTCACTGCCTTCAGGGCCCCCCAAGGTATCTTTTGTTACCGGGTCATGCCCTTCGGCCTGAAGAATGCAGGTGCCACCTATCAACGGGCGATGCACCGCATATTCAAGCCAATCCTCGGCACACTGGTGGAATGCTACGTCGACGACTTGGTGGTCAAATCGCGCCAGCGTCAGGACCATCTCAAAGATCTTGAGAAAGTGTTCGGCTTCCTCCGGTCTCGCTGCCTGAAGATGAACCCGTTGAAGTGTGCCTTCGGGGTCACCTCCGGGAAGTTTCTTGGCTTTGTGGTAAGATACCGGGGTATTGAGATCGACCCAGAGAAGATCAGGGCGATTAGCCAGATGCCTCCCCCAGGTAACATTTGGGAACTGCAAGGGTTCCAAGGCCACTTAGCCTATATACGCCGATTCATCGCGAATCTGGCTGGCAAGTGTAAGCCCATTTCTCGGCTCATGAAGAAAGGTGCCACCTATGTATGGGATAAAGAGTGTCAGACCGCTTTTGAGGAGATCAAGCAGTACCTGCTTCAACCTCCGGTTCTGATGCCGCCTGTATCCGGGAAGCCGCTGGTCCTTTATGTGACCGCCCTGGAACGGTCCCTTGGTGCCCTTCTCGCCCAGAAGAACAACGAGGGAACGGAGAATAGCCTCTATTACCTCAGTCGCATGCTCCTCGATGCGGAAGTTAGGTATTCCCCCATCGAGAAGAGCTGCCTGGCGCTCGTATTTGCCGTGCAGAAATTACGACACTACTTGCAGCATCATGAGGTACAGTTGGTTTCTCGGGTAGACCCGTTGAAGTATATCCTGAGCCGGCCTAAGTTGACTGGCCGTCTAGCGCGGTGGGTTGTGATTCTCCAGCAGTTCGACATCAGGTATGTGTCTCAGAAGGCCATCAAAGGGCAAGCATTGGCAGACTTTCTGGCTGCTCACCCGACCTCTGCGGATCAGCTGCTGGATCTAGGCTTTCCTGATGAGGCCGTCCTCTCGGTCGATCGTGCCGATCCATGCTGGCAGATTCACTTTGATGGTGCCTCCCGGAGCCCTACCGGTAGAAGACTCGATAATCCTAAGCTCAATAGAGTGGGCTTGGGTATCGTCTTCATTACCCCGGAGCAAGCCGTGCTGCCATACTCTTTCCTGTTGTCAGAGGGCTATACCAACAATGAGGCGGAATACCATGCCCTCATCACTGGCCTCAAGTTAGCTCTCGAGATCGACGCGCCCCGTCTGTGTGTGAAAGGGGACTCCGAGCTGGTCGTTAGGCAGATCAATGGCGACTATGTTGTCAGGAAGCCGGAACTTGTGCCATTGCTGGAGTGCACCCTCCTCTTGATGGCCCAGTTCCCTTCTCGGCCAGAAATTGTCCATATCCCCCGGTCGCAGAACGGTCGAGCAGATGCTTTGGCCAGCCTTGCTGCGTCACTCGCAGAGCCTGAACAGGACAACCTGATCATTCGTGTGACGCACCGCAGGCTCATCGCTCCCGTTATCCCGGAGGGAGATCGCGGCCCATCGGTAAGTAATCTCACCGTGGTTGCCCCTGTGCCTGGAGCCCCGAGTACCCCAGATATGGCAGTCAAATCAGCCCCTGATTGGAGGACGCCTTTGGTTGAGTACCTCCAACATGGCATTCTCCCGTCGGATCGGGCCGAGCGCGAGCGAGTTCGACGCCGCGCATCGCAGTTTGTCCTCCAGAGCAGTCCCGGCCTGGAACAGATCCTCTATAGACGTGGATTTGATGGTGTTCTCCTCCGTTGCCTTCAGGGAGTCGAGATCCCACGAGTCATGCAAGAGGTTCTTGCTGGTTCATGTGGTGCCCACCAGACCGGGCCGAAGCTGTCCCACCAGATTCGGAGGTTGGGATACTTCTGGCCCTCCATGATCCATGACTGCATCGAGTATGCCAGGAGGTTCCATGCGTTCCAGGTTCATGCGAACTTTGTGCATCGGCCGCCGGAGCTTCTCCATACCACCAGGTATTCTTGGCCCTTTGCAGTCTGGGGACTAGACGTTGTGGGACCTTACCCGCCGGCGATGGCTCGCCAGTGCCGGTTCATTCTGACCGCCACGGATTTCTTCTCCAAATGGGCAGAGGCGATTCCGCTCAGAGAGGTCAAATCATGTTCTATCTCTGACTTCGTGACCTCCAACATCATTTATCGATTTGGAGTGCCTCACGCTATCCTCACGGATAACGGAGCCAATTTCCGAGCAGCCGAGTTGAAGAAGTTGTACACCAAGTACAACATTCGCTCGAACCATACATCTCGCTATCATGCGCAGGCGAATGGACAGATTGAGGCGTTTAACAAAACCCTCTCTAACATTCTGCAAAAGATGGTTGGTCAGAACAAGAAGAGTTGGCCGGACAAGCTCCCCAACGCCCTCTGGGCTTATCGGACGACGACTCGCAATTCCACCCAGATGACCCCTTATTCCCTGGTGTATGGAGCTGAGGTCGTCCTACCCATCGAGATCCAGTTACCGTCCTTGCGCACTGCGGTCTACGACCAGCAAGCACCGGACAGAGTTGCTGAAGCCCATCTAGTCGAGTTGGAAGCACTGGATGAGAATAGGCTTCGCGCTTTGCACAACTTGGAGAGGCATCAAAGAAGAATGGCTCGAGCTTTCAATAAGAATGTTTTCCTCCACTCCTTCCTGCAGGGTGATCTAGTACTGGCCCTAAGAGCACCAATGATCCCCGGCAGGAAACCGCCCAAGTTGGAGCCCAAGTGGGAGGGACCTTTTGTCGTCCACAAGGTCTATCCCAATGGCGCGTACTCCCTAGCGACTATGGATGGTGAGCGTGTCACTCCTCCCACCAACGCTAGGTTCCTCAAGCAGTACTTTGCCTGACTGTACATCGTCCAAGCTACATGACGTTAAACTGTTCAGCATTCGTCCTGCATGACGCTAAACTGCACCTCAAGAACTACGTGCGGCTTGATTCCCATCCTTATGGGATACGTAGGACCGCCTGAACAATCATGTTTCAGGCCCAGCCCCACCCTTCGGGAATTTCCATCCCATCTCGGGCCCTTGGCCCAGTTGTCTCTGGGTATGCGGCGTATGGTGTGAACGCGGGGCTATTCCCTCATCCACGTCGGTTTTCTCGCCACGTTGTACGCCCCCCACGTTTGGGGATGCCTTCCGCTCCCCCTTTCCTTTTTAGTCCTGCATGACGTTAAACTGCACTTCAAGAACTACGTGCGGCTTGATTCCCATCCTTATGGGATACGTAGGACCGCCTGAACATTCATGTTTCAGGCCCAGCCCCATTTCCCGGGAATCTCTATCCCGCGTTGGGCCTCTGGCCCCAGTTCCCCTCCTTTTTGTGCGAGGCGTATGGCGTGAACGTGGGGTTATGCCCTCATTCACGCCGGTCTACTGGCCGCTCCGTACGCCTCCCCCGTGTGTGGGACTACCTCACACCCCTCATCATCCTGCATGACGTTAAACTGCCTCTCAAGAACTACGTACGGCTTGATTCCCATCCTTATGGGATACGTAGGACCGCCTGGACGTTTGTGTTCCAGGTCCAGCCCCGTCTCTTGGTTGATCACGGGGATCTGCCGTCTTTTGGTTGCTCTCAGGGTGAGTCCTCCGACCCTTTCCGGTGATCTGTTAACATGTTTTGGGTACTCAGGTCTATGACCCGTAGTGTCGGATTCAATCCCGACAAGTTCTGTGTTGCTTGTCGGTCCTCGCGCTTCCTCTTGTTCGAGCCTTCACTCAAAGGGATCCTCGTTAGCAGTTTGGGTACGATGCCTCAGTGCTCTCCTACCGCTCCGGGTCGATTTACCGGCGGGTCCTGGGCAGCAAATCGATATGAATCCTGCGCTTGAGTGGTTGATGCTCGTTTGCTTTCCTCATCCTAGGCTGACGCGATCGGATGTTGTGTTGCGAATATGGTCAGTGACATCCTTGATCGCCATGTCGGCTCTTTCAAGCTCTGAACATTGGTTGTGCAGTCCTCATCACACTCCGCCTTTGTGCGTTGTAGTGGAATATCGACACTCTCTTCATACTGACCTTCAGTACACCTCTACATGTTAGGCAGGCCAACCAGGGTAATGGTGTCTTTCGAGGCTCCCACGATCTGAGCACCAAGGATATATGCTGATGTCCTCCCTAAGGGCCATGTGTAGCTGGACCCTTGTCCCCGTAGGAGGAAGGAGTCGCCCGAACAATCGCGTTCTGGGCCCAGTATAGCTGGAGGCTAGCATCTCTGCCCCTCGGGTGATGGACATACGCAGGCCCCTATCCCAGGATCCTTCTCCTGGAATCGTGCGTGACCGCAGGGCTGGGTATGTTCCCACCTCCGCTGGGTCTGCCATATCGCAATAAGCGGATTCCTCCATGGTCCGAACCACACGACCTTAAACTGTGTTGCCTGGTCCTACCACACGACCATAAACTGTGATCGTCTTGGCCGCCCGACGAAAAACGGCACTGCATCGTGATGTTCTCCTCAGGGGGCACTCACGTTGGGCGCTGGTTAATAAACCACGCCATTTATCAATGCCTTTCATGGCTTGATTATTGTGGCGACGCTAGGGATTTCTAAATCACAGGCTTGTCGCTGCACAAAGAAAAACCATCCACCTTTAAGGACAAACAAGAAATATCAAATGCCGCTTCTTCTAGATGCGAGGGTCAGACCCGCACCCCTCCCCGCGCTGGTGCCCAATTGTGTTGCGTTGCGCTTCAAGAACTACGTGTGGCTTGATTCCCATCCTTATGGGATACGTAGGAACGCCCGGATGTTTGAAACTTCAGGTCCAGCCCCCACCTCTTAGAGATTCCCCCTTCTCTGGGGAATCCGCCGCCGTCGGGTCACCCTCCTGGCGTGTCCCTCGACCCCTTGCAGTGATCCACTGGTGTCAAGAGTACTCTGGTTTATTGCCAAGAGGGTCAGGTTCAGCTTGGTCAGGTTCCTTCCACTTTTCAGGCTTCGTGCTCCCTTTCATTCGGACCCATCGCCTACGCCCTGGGTGGAGCCCCCGTGAACGGTCTGGACACAATGCCTCAGTGCTCTCCCACCGACTCGGGCTGGTGCCCCCAAGGGCCTCGGGCAGCAAATCGATATGAATCCTGCGCTTGAGCGGTTGATGCTCGTTTGCTACCTCATTCCATCAACGGTCAGTGCGATATTGATGCTGCTTTTCCGCCACGGTCGGCAGTACTCCCATATCGTTACGCCGGTGCCCCCAGTCCTTGAGTGAATGGCTGCATGATTCACATTTCGTTTTCCACCTCCCGTTCTGACCAGGCGAAGCCTCGACACTCTTGACACTATCCCTCAGTGCATCTTTGCATATCCAGGGGATAGGACCACGATGTGGCGTACTTTGAGGTTCTTATGGTCCGAGCTCTAAGACCTTAAACTAAGATCTGCCCCTATGGTCCAAGCTCTACGACCTTAAACTAAGATCTCCCCAAACGGGGTTCTACGTCCTGCATGACGTTAAAACTGCACTCTCAGAACTACGTGTGGCTTGATCTCCAGCCTGATGGAGTACGTAGGAACGCCCGGGCATCTCGGCTCGGGTCCAGCCTCAGGGATCGCTAAGTCTCGCCCCTCCTCGTCGCCGACCGTCTGGCCTGGCTTCTAGTAGAGTGGTGCAGTTGTGATATTCTCCTCGATTCAGCTCGGGATGCCCCATTGCAATGATGGGAAGCGACAGTTTCCTCGTCAAAGAGATTCTGTCTGAGAATTGGGGTGATTCACGGCCAGATTAGTGCATCCGCCTAATACGCTTTCCCCACGGTGGCGCAATTCTGAGAGCGTTAGGTTCTGTCCGAACAAATCATCACTTCGCCCCACGCTTCGCATGCCCTGTTGATCCGGATTTCCACCCTTGTGCCTGAAGGAACCCCCAAAGCGGCATTGATGATGACATGTGATCCGCCTCCTGCAATATGAATGATGACCTTCGGTCCGTCTATTGCAGTAGTATGGTCGATTGATTCATTGTCCGCTTGCCGTCTTGGGCATTTCCTGGAAGGCCGACCGTCGTGGATTTCTGAATTCGGGACACGCGATTCACCCTTTCTCATTTTCCTATGTTCGGATAAAATCTCAACGCCCCTAGCGTTGTCCCGCTCGTGTGTCGGAACAAGTTGGGGGGATGTTACATTGATTAGGTCTGAGGTCTCCTTTCCTAGGAATGACCTCCCTCTTTTCTTTAGAAATCCAGGCCCAATTATGGATGCCTGAAGCTTGGTTAACGCTCCCGCAAGACAATGAATTGTGGTCGAGCATGTTAAGCCAAAAGATGCAGATAAATATATTGGTTCATACAAATGGATCGAAGTATTGAGCAGTGGAAGCAAAATGTTCTGGGAATGGCAAAAACAAATCCCCTAGGGATTAGCGTGCTGAATGAGTCTTTCCAATGCCGCTACCCTTTGGCTGGCGGCCTCTAGGGCTGCTTCTCGCTCTCTGCATGCCCTCTCTTCGTCGGCGGTCGCAGCACGCAGTTCGTCGATCCTCGCTTGTGCACGCTCCCGCTCGACTTGAAGTGTGACCATCTGTTGGCCCGCCTCCGTCAGCTGTACCTGGGCGTCATCCAGCTGGGCCGTTAGTTGCTCCACAAGCTCAGTGCATGCTGCGACGAAGGCCTCCTTCTCTCCCGCCTGCCCTTCGAGGCGCCGGACATCCTGCTCCGCCACGAGGAGCGCCCGCGTGTTCTCCGACACGTCCCGACATTGTGCGACGTCGGCACGCCGGCGGCTCTCACGCATCTTTTCGGCCATGAAATCACGGACCGTCAGATGGAGGCGTTGATCATCAGCTCCCCCGGCACACAGGAAGCGCAGCCAGGTTTGAAGTGATCCCATGCGCCCCAGCCACTCCGATGGGTCTCGTTTGAGGAAGCGCTGGATGCACTTCCACCCCCTGCGGCGCGTTATCCGGCTCTCCTCGACCGCCTCCGCGTCCGAGTCGTCCATCTCCTCGGGGTCGGCAGGCCGGTAGGCAGGGAAGGCAGCCAGCAGGTCGGCTGCGGGGTCCGCCCCTAGGATGTCCTCATGGGGGATAGGTTCCCCAACATCTGGGCGACCTTCTTCTCTCGCCCCAGCGGCGTTGACACCCTCGTCAGCCCCCGACCTCTCTCCGATGGCAGCACCGCCGGCGTCCGCGGCCCCTTGATCAGCAGTTGGTGGGACCGGCTCGGTGTGGGAAGTCTGTTCCGGAGCAGGCGGCGTGTCTGCCACTGGTCCACTCATGGATGGCCCGGGTTCGGCAGCCCGACGAGCCTCCAGTATTGAGATCACTGCGCAGGGCATGCCGTGGTTAGTCACGGATCGTCAACGGAAAGCACCGACAGTAAGGTAAGAAGACTTACGGGAATCCAGAGCGTCATCTTCCGCCGTCCCGGTCGCCGCAGGAGCAATTGCAGCAGGGGACCCCTCAGCGCTTGTCAATTCAATGATGGGCGTCTGGCCCCCACCTTGTCCTACTGGCGCCTCTCCTACTCCTACTGAGGATGCCTGACCAACATCCGTGCACTCCTGAGGAAGGTGAAGAAATGGGTTAGAAGCTGCATAAGAGAATGGATGAAGCAGGTTGAGTAGGGATAGAAGCGGACCTCGAGAAGCTCAGTGATATCAATATTTCCAGAGCCGGCCACCTCGCCGCTCTCCCGCGGGCTCCCCTGATGGGACCTTCCCTCGGAGCCTTCATCCTCCCCCGTCTCCTCCTCTTCCTCGGAGTCGTCGTTACTATCATCTTCCTCCGGCGGCATCTGTTCTGGAGCAGGCTCTAGACCAAGCATCACCTTCACCAGAAGGGACGGCTCCGCACACTGACCACGTTGGCGCGCGTACTCGTCCATGGCCGTCAGATACGCATACCGCCGGTGGAAGTTCACCCTGTCGGCGACCTGAAGGCGCCCGACCTCGGGCAGATGGATTCCTTCGCTGGTTGTTATCTTCTGCCAGATGATTTTGGTCCCCAGCGACTGCCGCAGGGTCATCCAGGCCGACCACAACGCTGGGAAGACTGCATCGTGGGAGGGTTCGAGCAGACGACTTACCTATTTCCCGGGCCGCTCTTCGACCACCGCATGTGCCCCCTCTCTAGGCGCTGAAGTCGTGGCGGCAGCCTGCGATGTACCCGCCGCCGAAGTCCCTGCTCGCGCCGGCTCCGCTGCTTGGCGCGCCTCCGTTCTCCCCTGTGTAACGGCGCCTCGCCTCCTTCCTTGACGCCCGGTCTCCGCACGGGTGACCTCGAGCCGCCGAACTGGCTTCCGTAGAAGCCCCTCGGGGTACGCGATGGCCCAGTGTTCGGCGTACTCGGTTGCCAAGCCTGCGTCAACCCCGGTAGGAGGGAGAGTGATGACGTCGCCAGAGCCGAAAGGGGCAAACATTAGCCACATCTGGCGAAGGACGCAAGGGTCCGTCTCCTCCCGGACAGCAGTGAATACCCTCTTCGGCATCCGTTGAAGGCACTCGAACTGCCTGGCGAACCGGGTTGGCACGTAGGGCTCGCAGATCACCTTCCCGTCGATCCGAGCCACGAGCACCCCGCCCCGCATGCTCAGGAAATATTCGTGCTGCTCCAGCGGACCCTGTCCATTGTCGATCATCTGGCCAACGGGAGTGGGGAACGGGCTGAAGTTGAAATTGGCGTGATTTCCAATCTGAATCCTCACGCCCTCCTCATTTAGGGTCATCAGAGCGACCCCCGTGATGTTCAGCAGGGAGGGTCGCGGGCCGTTGCCCGGAGTGATGACGGCGTTTGGAAACGTATACCCACCAAGGTGAGCAGCCACCCAGCCATGGAAGAATTGAAAGGGCCCACAGATCCTTCGTGGTGACCCCCCTCGCGAGATGCATCCCAGGATGGCGTACAGCTTAGCCAGCACCGGGACCCCGAGGTTGTATCTTTTTTTGGCGGCCATGGCGCCCGCCATCGCCAGTGTCGCCGGGCGGACGCCCATCCTCGCGTCCCGCACTGGCAGGATCCACCCACTCAGAAAGAAGGTCAGAAACGCCGCGTACCGGACATTTGGGTCCCGGGCCTCGATGACGCGGTACCCCCATGAGCGGTAGTCTCCCGTCTCCAGGACCCGCCAGTACGACCCGTTCCAGCTCCTCTGAGCCGCGGTCGGGCACCGCTTCCCCCTGCCTGGCATCTTGACCACGGGGTCATGCTCCAAGAACTGGCTGAACCACTCCTTGTAGGCTATGTCCTTGTGGAAGTCCTTGACCCCGAGACGCTCCGTAGCCAGGTCCAGCAGATGCCATGTCAGGATGGGTGTTCCTCGGAGGCAGGAACTCATCGTATTGGTAACCCTCCAGCGGGATACCTCCGATGCAGTGGATGTCCCAGAGACCGATGCTGACCTCCCCATGGTGAAGATGGAAGGTGTTGGTATCCGGGGACCAGCGGGTGAACAGCTCCGGCCCGAGCTCGGACTGCTGGTAGAAGTGGAACTGCGACGTCCACACCGCCTCAAACAGGCCGATGTACCGCAGCTCCTCCGCGAAGTGATCGCAGGTGTGGCGTACCCAGAACGGGTGAATTCCGCGCCGGCTAAGGCAATTTCGCGCGCGAGAGCTTGGAAGCTTGTCGCGCGGAAGGCCTTTGGACGGTACGGGGGACCCAGGCCCCTATTTATAGGCGAGGCCGGGTGTCCGCGCTACGCGGAAAGCTCTTTGCGCGACCGCGCCGGCGAATTTCGCGCCCGACGCCCTCTTTTGCGCGCCACCGCCCCGCGCCACCCAGGACTTCGGCATTCCGGCGTCTCCCTCGGAACCCGATCGTTGCGACCTCTCGCCGATCAGATTCCGAGGGGGGGCTTTTGTAGACGCTGGAAAAGTCCGTTGTTCCCAAACAAAGCTCCGGATGCGGAAAGCGAGGTCATATTTGGAGTCAGAAGCACGTTTCGGAGGGCCCGGAGGTCTTGCGCGGAATTTTAGGAGACCCGCGCGCAAAGTTGGGGCGCCGCGCGCAAACCTCCCGGGATGCGCGCAATGCGCTGGGCCGGCGCGCAATTTTGCGCGCCGGGCCCGATTCCGCGCCCACGAAGGAAATTGCGCGCCCGCGAACCCGATTCCACGCCCGGGGATGCCTGTAAATATAAGGCGACCCCCGACGTTTTGAAGGTTGCCGGAATTCGAAGAGTCTCTCGTTCGCGCAATCCAACCCCCTCCGCGCGCAATGCCGACCTTCAGGTAACCTCCTTTCTTTCGCGCAAGAAAGCCTCGGGGTTCGCCTTCACGTGCAATCCCCTTGGCTCCTTTCCTTTGATTAACTCCTCACCCGAAGGCCTTCGCGCGCAAAAGAAGCCTCTTGCGCGCAATTGCCCACGGGTGCGCGCAATCCACCCGATTGCGCGCACCCCCCTTTTTTCAAAGTGGCCATTCGTTAAAGAATGGGCCGTTGCCCCCGCGCGCTATCCGAAGCCCGGTGCGCGCAATCTCCCTCTTCCGTGCGCAAAGCGCTGGCCCAATTGCGCGCCAGCACGCCCTTTTGTGCGCCGACCCACGGTATTGCGCGCCAAGCTCCTCTTTTGCGCGCAATCCGCCGGGGTCGCCCCCTTTGACCCCCTGAGGGTACCCGCCTGCGTGGCGCCCGATGACCCTCATCCCGGGTGCCCGCACCGTGCGTTGTCTTCCCGTGCGACCCTCCAGGCTCGCGCGAAGTGACACGGACCCATCGGCGGCAACCACCACGTCCAAGCTGCACGACGCTAAACTGCCTAGCCTCCATCGTCCGCGCGACAAGACGTTAAACTGCCAAGCATCTACGTCCAAGCTGCACGACGCTAAACTGCCTAGCCTCCATCGTCCGCGCGGCAAGACGTTAAACTGCCAAGCATCTTCGTCCTCAACACACGACGTTAAACTGTACTTCGTCTGGCAAGACGTTAAACCGTCCGCTTCGTCCTCAACACACGACGTTAAACTGTACTTCGTCCGGAAAGACGTTAAACCGTCCGCATCACCCGATCCCGTGCCTCGCACGTAGGGTCCCCCCCGGTTTGGATGTGGCCCCCACCCGCTCGTCTCTGCAGGGATGTCGGGATTGGAGTGGCCTTCGCCCACGGGGGTAGGGTATTACAAACCCCTAGTTCCTTGTGGGGGCTGCACATGTGTATCTCCATTGCGCTTCCCCACTGCCGAAGCTAGTAGAGGGTGTGACTGGGATCGAGGTGTCTCCTACTTTCGGCCCAAGTCCCTCTCCAACTGAGTTTTTCCGCATCCGGGCTGCCTCAGTGCGTAAGTCCTGACAGAATGAACTACGTGGACTTTGATCCCTGTCTCCTAAACAGGGTACGTAGGAAGCCTCCCTGAGGTTCAAGCCCACCACCTGGTCGTCCCGGTCGTATTCACGTCAGTTCGTCCATCAGTGGACCCCTCCCGGGTTCACATTCGCGTCGATTCACCTATGAATCCGCCCGTGTGGGGGAATGCACATGTGTATCTCCATTGTGCTTCCCCACTGCCTTTTTCTATTTCTCTTTTCAGCGTCCAGCATGACGTGAAACTGTGATCCACCCGGCCGTTCCATCCCCCTCTGCGCGAGGTGGTTCGGTTCAATCCTCCGCCCGGCAGCCTCGACCTCCTCGTGAGTCGGCTTGCCAACGTCCAGCATGAAGTTAAACTGTATATCCTAACTACGCTGACTTTGATCCGTGCTAACGCGCGGTACGTAGGAAGCCCCCATGGGGTCCAGGCTCTTCACTCCATCATCCATCTTGATCCTTACCCGGGCCGCCACATCCCGGTGGGGTCATGCCATTTCACTCCACTCCACTTCACTCGGGAAGCCACCCATGTGCTGGCCCCAGCGTCGGAGGTTCCCCGCAAGGGGTTCTGTCATCTGATCCACTCCTCGTGTTGGTCAGTCCGATGCCGTCCCCGCTGGACGTTAAACTCACGGCATACCCCGTGTTAAACATGGGAAGCTGAGGAAAACCTCAGGTACCGCAGTTCCCCGTACCCAGCGCGGGATGCCTCAGGCCATCACGCCTTCGAGAAGCCCTATTAGGGACGGAAGGCAGACATGCAGGGCCGCAGTGTTAAGACACGCCCCCAACACCCAGATCCACCCGGTCTCCTCACCGCAGGTTGCTGCCCCGACCAGACTCCTTGGAGCGTCTGGGCGGAAGCAGCGTAATTAACCGGTGTCCATAGAGATATGGCACTGGGAATGAGATTCACGAACATTCTTAAATCTATGAGGGAGACCCGGATTAGGCGACGAGTTCTGAGGAGACGTCCACGGAAGGAGGAGCCGACATCCCATCATCCCGGTTTCGATCAAGGAGCAGACATCCCTGAATAAGGGACGGATGCCGCCCGCCCTTGGAAAGCGGGACTGCGGGGCCACAAGCCGCACTCCCATCCCCTCGGGTCGACGGGAGCACGCGCGAACGTGTCCTGGCGGAACAGCGTCGGAACAGAAGCCCGACGCACATCCGCACCGAAACAAACTCAATCTATTATTTATCTCTTAACTTTTCAGTGATCTAGCCCTGACCCATTGATGTTTTACAAAAATGGCATGAACTGGGAACTAGAAATTCCCATAATGTTATTGAATTCATAACCAACCATATGGGCTCCCATAAAACTTCATAGTACTTGAAAGGGTCCTGAAATTTTATATATTTATTTCCCCTTATATATGTGATGGATTTAGAGATATATCTTGGCTATCATGGGTATGGATAATCTAATTCATGTTTCATTGGCTAGTTGTGCATCCATTTAATGGGTAGTCACTATTACCCCACCATTATCATGGATTTGAAGTAGGTAACCACTAAGGAACATCCCCAGAAAGGATTCTAGTCAGATAAGATGATAAGACTAAGAGATGACCATCCATCACTAGTTTTCGAATTGTCCTTCTTCCAACATAGTCTAATAAGAATCATTTACCCTGTGAGATTCACGTGATGTAAAAGCCTTGGTATTCTTTGCTAATGGATCATATATAGTAATTTTGATGAATAATGTTTCCCAATTTTTAAATAAGACATTGAATCCTAGGTTTGGGTATCATTCTAGGATCCCATTTACTAAATTGAGAACCTCCTTGGTAATAGGGGGAGTCTACTCAGAATCATCCCAAATAAAAAGAGGGGGGAATTTGTTGCACATGACCCCTAAACTTGGTGCACTGTTGATCTTATCCATGACCCAGAAACTTGTTCCCACTTCTACATGCATCAGGTGGAATGTATTGGTGTCTAGGATCCACCTTCTAGATATATCTAGCATAATAACCTTGTTAAAATAGTAAAGTGTCTGTGAAACCCAAACAACCTTGTACAAGACTACCCTCTTCATCTCCATTCAAAACTTCTTGTAAGTATGTTACACCAAGAAGGTCCATCCCTAACCCATGCCAAAATCCCCACCTAGTTAGAGAACCCAACAAGATATCCACCCAAGCTTATGGTTTTCTATGTATTTCTACATTATTGATCTATAAATTTGAGTATTAGGATTATATGCATGCTAGTTTCCCTCAAGATCCATTGGGTAATACTTGATCACATGTCCATTAGAGCGATCATCTTTGTATATGGAACTTCCCACATGGGATATGTATGATGAGTATTGATGATCCAATAAGTATGATGGTTTCCTATTGAGGAGGTGAAATTGGTGCATCATTTTGAAGACCAAACTCATACAGGGGTATCCAGTCAAATAGAGGGTACTCTATCACATTACTCTACATTAAGAACAAAATATATCCATGAACAAACTAGATAACCTTTCATTGGTCATCCTAAACACTATTGACCATAGAATTCTAAAAGGCCACAATCTCCTCATCTTCCTTTATTGAATCTATCTAGATAAACAGAGAATGTTTAGTTTATAAATTAAATGAATTTAAATTGAATGAAATCATGTAACTATTATAGATTAATGTGATCCCATGATCATTATGGAGACATGTGATCACATGATTTCTTCAGAGTCATGTGATCATGTTATCACAATAGAGTTAGGCACTCGCATGTTTTCTTTGTAATTATGAGGGAATCACATAGTCGCTTTAATATAAGGAGGACATGAAGTCCCAATAAGTGATTAATCATATGGGGAATTACCATTGATGATTTATCACTATATTTATGTGATGGTTATCACATTAATTAGTTGTGTGATGTTAATTATGTGAGGCAGTCACATGAAATAATCATGTGAAGAAATCATGTGTAAGAATCATATAAAGAAATCACACACAAGATTTATGTAATGTTAACATGTGAGGAAGTTATGTGATGGGTTTAGAAGATATGAGTGCTCTTACAAATGGGTCAAAATTATAGGCAAATCCTATTTAACACATATATATAGTGGAGGATATATGGGAAACCAATGATCAAATAGAAGATAAAGAGACTAAAACAAACTTCCACTTAGACACGAGTCATCACTTTCCCTTTCAAATTTCATTTCAAAGGGGGGGGGGGATTTTTTTATGCTTGATAAAATATTATGGATAAGGAATAAATGTTAAAAAATCAAATTAGAGTCTCATAATAGGGATTCATGAGCATCATGTAATTCCCTCTTGATCACGTGATTGGGTGGTGTGATAGCATGACACTGACTGGGTCATGTGATACTTCTTGATTCATGTGATGAAGTCCAAATATATTTTACATGATATATATATGGTAAATTTTTGCATATCATGTGATTATATGGTTAATTTCCTAAAGTCAAAGCTAACACATGATGGGTTCCACTCATGTGACGCAGCCAAAAACATTGTCGATGACGGATAGATCTGTTCTCATTATTGGTTATGTGACATTACAAGTTATACACCAAAAATTAAATTTTATCCTCAATTTACCTAGTCAAAATGATAATTTTTAATATAAATTCAATAATGGATAGGTTTGAACTCACTGTTGGTCATGTGATGCATCGAAGATATGCTCTTGGTGATAGTAAGGTTACATGATCATGTGGCATGGATAGGATCATTTGGCCACTAATCACATACTCGAACAAAGTCATGTGATGGAACCAACTCATGTGAAATATCTTCATTGCCTTTAAACCCCATATGTGGCTTCCTTTTCATGAAAAACAACATAGATATCAAATACCTTTCCTATAAAAACCCCCTTTCTAAGAAGAAAGAGACAAGACAACATATGAGATAGAAGAGAGGACTTCAATGAGGATGTAGACAATAGGAGAAGGATTTTAGAGATTTGGATACTCTAAGATTCCCACTTAGAGAATCAATAGGTAACTCTTAGACGTATGGTTAATACCTTTATGGAGGAAACACTCCTCAATCATATGATGAGTTTCATAAGAGTAAATTTAATTTCTATTGGCATAAATATTGATTGTGTGACCCCTATTAAGTTTCCCAATCACTTGATCACAGCACTATCATGTGATTGTAGAGTCACCATTCAGTAATTCGATTACCTAACCCAATATAGGTTATGTGATTTCAAGACCCACATCTTCATTCACATGATCGATTGGTCATAGTTTATTCATGTGATCTCCAAGCCATGAGCCATTCATCCAGCCACATAAAACCTCTTACATCATATTCCATTCTCAAGATATCTATAAGAACCCCAAGATAAAAATTCAAGCCAAATATAACTCATATGGGCATCTAATCTGATATAAGACCTAATATATTCCTCACTTGGCTCATTACCACAGATCCAAGCAAGGGATGTGTCGGGTTTTATCACCACTATGCAAAAAGCACTAATAAAAGGGGGGCATTTATCAATGATATTATTAGCGCTGATAAAAGTTTTTAATAAAAAATATTATTAATTTATATAAAATTATTATATTAATATTCAAAAATAATGTTTAATTTTATACAATAAATAAAAAATGCATGTTAATAATTAATATTTTTTAATAATTCAAATATATATATATATATATAATGTTTAAAAAAGTATTCTACGATTATAATTATCACGGCGGTTGGCCTTTTCTCATTGGAAGTTGGTTTCCACAGATCTGGTCTGTTTCAGACCATATCTGGTCAGAATTGGAAGAGATAGGGGAGATGACGACGGTCATTTACGGCGCTTTGAGATTTGTTAATGGTGGCTGTAAGGGTTGGTGTCCTGAGAACCAACTATTTTGTACTTTGATTACATGAATGTACTATTATTATATATTGTTCATTGTTCTGCATGACTATAATATAATAATGTCCTGAAATATTTTTTGCATTAATAAAGTCATGGCAGATCCCCACTATGATGAGAACCTTGAAATTTTTAACAATATTCTTAAATAAAGTTCTACGGTTGGATGACATACTATTATAGGACACATAGTATACAGACTGGCATGTGTGATTACTCGTAAGAAGAAGAGACTCTCTCTCATGGAGTTTACACTTGGTAATCTCCAAGATGGGAGATTATGAGAACAGACCCGCTAGTAGCAATTCTGCATGTCTTGGTGTCATTGGACATTGCTATCTACGAGTGTGTGTAATGGTCCTTAGACTGGAATATTATCATTAACTCATGTCATGACTCGCGCACTTAGATTTGCTGACGAAAACCATCACGAAGAGAGTTGGTGGGAAGTAGGGTATGTTGGGTGCGTCACGAATGACATGTTGTTAATGGATAATTAGAGTAAGGATTTTTTCCTTCCATATTTATGGAAGTACATATCTCATTCCCTTTGATTGAAATAGAACTGTCGAACAAATTCCATGGCCATGGTGACACGACAAGTTTATTTCTGGAAGTCAAAGAATGACAGATCAAGAATATAGGTTTATGACACTACCATGAAACCTTCTTGATGAGATATTGAGACAAAGGGATTAAATTACATATTAAAAGTTCATATGAGGTGACACGTCAATACGGCATCAACTTATTTCTCTTGGGTGACTTGACCCGTTGCTAGACAGTAATCTTGGACTTTAGGCAAGATTGCCTAATGCCAACGAGAAAGAGGCCTAGAGGGTCACACACTAGGTGTATCAAAGTATATTAAGTAGAATAAAGATTATTCCCATACGTGGTTTAATAAGTATTCAAGGAATCCTAGATCATTTTAATGATGGAGGAATAAGGAAATGAAAAACAAGATATACACATCGTGTATTAATGATTACACGCCGTGTAGTTTTTCATGGAAAACAAGTACACGTCATGTATTAATGATTACATGCCGGGTAGTTTTCATTTTGGAAAGGAAATAAAAAAAAGTACATGCTTTGTATTAATGATTACACGTCGTGTAGTTTTATTGAAAACAAGTACACGTCGTGTATTAATGACTACACGCCGTGTAGTTTTCCAGTCGGGGTTTTGAGGATATAATATTGTTTTATTAAATGATATTTATTATAATCATCATGGACTCATGTCAAGGAATTAATTATTTGACATGGTTTTTTTCAATAAGATTCAATGAAATAAATAAAACACATAACGTATTTATTTATTGTCATAACTCTACCACCTCAAACCCGATTATAAATATCCTCACAACCCCAACTCTTTTCCGACACCACAATAATTCTGGAGAATTCTTTCAAGGCCAAAAGAATATTTTCCACCAAGAACTCTCTCAAGAATAAGAGAGGTCCTCTTTCATCGGATCAAGACAATCTAAGGAGGACAACACAAGCAAAGGTTTCTCCACGCTAGCACCCGGAGACCCCTTTGGCGACGTCCAGAGATATGAGGTGAACGTGTGGATCACTGCTTGATTAGCCACTAAATGAGGCTAATATTCATTTTTAATATATATAATATTCATAAACACCATTTTAGTACATTTTACACTTTTAACATCATTTCACATTATGATTGTAATACCTTCTTAAAATGTACTATTATGTGGAACATTTTTTAACATCATTTGAAGTACCCAATGATTCATATGATTATAAATATTTTAATTTGATATTTTTGGAAATTGATCTACACTTCAATATGAACATGTTTTATTTGGAGATCAATTGAGAATTCATGGAAGAATATGGGGATATTTTGTGATGAAAGGAAACAATTCTGGAGAAGTCAGATTGGAGACTAGGCCACTGATGAGACTATGGGGCCCACCATACAGGCCCAATGAATCCCAAATTTCGTGGGATGATATAAGACATATATAGTAACAAATACCTCTTCATGAGACAATGCTAATTCTGCTTCCATGGTGGTCATTTAGGCAGCCCAAGTTAGAGATAAAATTCTGGCCTAGATTCTGCGGCCCAGAAAAACATCTCACTAATCTAATCATATCTCCGAATATACAAATCCAAATAGGCCCAAATTTTACAGGAGGTTAGGAGAAATACGTATATATATTTTATTCTTCTATGTCCCACTCTGATTCTACCATATAGAAGGTCTTATAAGCGCATCTGTTTGGTGGATAAAAGTTGGCTGTCACCTCGGGTCAAATGTGGAAAAGTCCAAGTTCCACAAGCTTTCCACCACCCTAGGCCTACCATAATCAAGTGGAATTCTTTGTACTGTTTGAGGCTCGACTCAAGGCTTCCAAAATGATTATTTAAGCCAGTGGTGGTGGAGTAGTTGATAATATTTGATCTTTGTTTTCATCTTAATGTTATGCTGCCAATTTCTCTTTGTAACGTTCTTCCTTCACATGTAAGTTGTTTTAATTCATCCTAGTTTCTTAATAAAAGTTCTTATTATACTCTTATTCTGTTGTTATAAATATCACGTTGATACTGTTGGTTCAAGGTGTGAATTTATTTACACCATACTTTGTGATATTTATCACACAATGGTGGAGTGATCGATTTTTGTTGTTTTTTTTACTTCTTCAATTCCACCCTCGTAAGTCTACTTCCCGCTTCTGTTGAAGACATGTCATCAATGGAGGGATAACTATTTTATGGTTTGATCCAAGGGAGTATCAAGTGGCTGTATTGGATGTTATTTCTCACTACATTAATGGCTAATCACTTCTTTTAAATGAGATTTTTATTTGATGATTTTAAAACATCTTCATCCTTATTGAATTTAAGGTCACACATTTCAAGTGCTAATACGATCCTTTACCTTGGAGTGCTCAATTATTTAATCCTTCAAGTGTATGGGTGATTAGTATTAGGGTGTTTAGGAATTAAACCAGTAAGTGATGATTATGTTTTATCTTCTTAAATGAACCCATCTCAATTATAAGAAATTGAAATCATTAAAAAAAGAAATCCATCCAATCCACCCCGAGCGATAACCTAGGATTAACTCATTACCTTAATTTGAATTAACTTAAAACTATTAGTGATAACTTAAACCCATCTAAAATCAACCCAAGTTGGCCACTTCATATTCAAAAACAGTCCTTATAATGTGCGTGTCTATAGGTTATTTCTTAGGTCTCTGTGGATTCGACAACCCAAGCTAGACTACAAGGACCATTCTACCTTCATCTCTTGGATAAATTTGAGCGAGAATCAAATTTTGGCACCGTTTCTGGGGACCCAAGTAAGTCATATAAACACCCATTATATTCTCCCACATTTCTTCTTTTCTCATCCAAATTCTCTTATCTTTTCCCTTTCTTGTTTTTTTTTCTTTTGGCGCATGTCCGCCTATACCCGCGATCAATCAAACCGTCTAGTTAGGGTGGATATTCCTAGGGTTGGGGAGTCAAGTACACCAAGGGAACTCATTCCATTAGATCCTAATCTTCCTAATACTCTAGAGTCTAAAATTGATCCCATTTCAATGGAAGGTCTTCAAAGAAACCAACTCATAAACCCGGGTAGAAACCAAAATGGAAACTCAAATGAGGCAGCCCCAAACTTGGGGAATGCAATTGATCAAACTATGAATGACTACCTCACACCTTCCTGGACCAATGCCCCATCATGCATTAGAAAAAAATCCCAAGGAGATGTCAACTAAATCTTTAAACCCCATGTCCTAAACCACCTTCCCACATTCCATGGAATGGAGTCCGAGATGCCCTACCTTCACATTAAGGAATGCAATGACATTGTAGAAACCATGTGTCCCCCACATCAACTAGAATCAGCTAAGATAAGGATATTTCCTTTTTCATTAAAGGATCGAGCTAAAAATTGGCTAAAAATTTTGATACCATCATCCATCAACTCTTGGTAACAACTACAAAGATAATTCTACAAAAAAAATACTTTCCCCGCCATAAAACAATTGCACTTAAAAAGAGTATCCAAAACTTTTTTGAAAAAGAGGGAGAGTCATTCTATGAAACATGGGAGAGGTTCAAAGACACTCTAAACATGGTTCCACACCATGGTTTTTCTATTCCTGAACAAGTGAGAATTTTCTATGAAGGGTTGGGTCCAGGGAACAAACAATTCATTGACATGATGTGTAATGGAACCTTTAAAAACAAAGCCCCAAATGATGCTTATGAGTATCTAGAAAGCCTTTCTGAACAAAACCAAACATGGGGAACTTCACCTTATTCTGAAAAGACACAACGAACTACTGGAATTCATACACTTAGTGAAGAGGAAATCCTTAGGGCTAAACTCGCAGCACTCCCTAGGACGGTTGAAGAGATAGACCTTAGGAAAGTCCATGAAATCCAAACTGTTGACCCAGTTTGCACAATTTGTGACAAACATGACCATAAGACAGACAACTGCCCAACCATTCCATCCATCAAGGATGTTCTTTTACGAGGACCCCCAGTGGAAGTAAATGCTTTGATCTTTCAAAAGCCTCAATACCAAAACAACTTCAACCCGAGGTATAATGACCACCCAGGCTTCTACTGGAAAGATAACCAACAACCTAGCCAACCACAGGGACAAAATCCTTACCCCCATCAAAACTACCAAACCCATAACCAGTTCCAAACCAAACCTATCCAATACCAACAACCACCGGTCCATTTTCAAAAAACCATCCCACCTCCAAAATATCCCCCTAGGATAAACCAATATTATCAAGCACCAACCCAAACTATTCCACAAAGCCTACTAGAACAAATGTGAAAACAAATGGACAGGTTGAACTCAGAAGTATCTTTCCTTAAAAAAGAACTTCAAACCATCAAAACTGGAAAGGCACCCATGCCTACTCAGGTGGTTCCATCCTCAAATTCAAGGGGAGAGTCAAGTTGTACTCAAACAACTCATGAACAACTAAAGGTTGTGACTGTTTTAAGAAGTGGGAAATCAATTGAGAAACCTGAACAAATAATTCAGAACTCATCTGAAGATTCAAACTTAGATTAAAACTCAAATGAACCACAAGATCAAACTGAGGAAACTGATAACATTTTCAAGGAAACAACTCTTCAATAGACAACCCCACAACTTGCACCATTTCCTCAACGCATGAGGGGGAAAACCAATCCTGAATTAAGTGAAACATTAAGAGAAATATTCTCACAAGTCAAGTTGAACATTCCCCTTCTTGATGCAATCCAAACCATACTTGCCTACTCAAAGTACCTTAAGGACTTGTGCACTTTTAAAATAAAATTTTCACATAAAAATCAAGTCCTTTTGGCTGCTAATGTGAGTACCACCATTCAAGGGACCATTCCTCCTAAGTTGAAAGGCCCAGGTTTCCCTTACATCAATGTTGAACTTATAGAAAGCAAATTTGTCAAGGCATTGTGTGATCTAGGTGCTAGTGTCAATCTCATCCCCTATGTCCTGTACTGCCAGTTAAACCTAGAAGAACTCCAACCCACATCTGTCACACTTAAACTTGCTGATCGTAGCATTAGGGTTCAAAAGGGTATTTTAAAGGATGTTCTGGTAAAGGTTGAAAACTTCATCTACCCTGCTGACTTCATTGTCCTTGATAACCATACAAACTTAGGAAATAAGGAACAAACCCCAATCATCCTTGGTCATCCCTTCCTTGCAACAATCAACTCTGTTATCCAAGTCCGGAATGGTAACATGACCATCACCTTTGGGAACATGATTCTAGACTTGAACATCTATAATGAAAGCTCACAAATAGGGGATTATGAGGAAATTCATGAAGTAAACATGATAGGAAGCATTGATAATGAATCCATATAACATCAAGGAATATTTGATGAATGTTTAAGTCAGGATGAGATTGATTTCCTTTGTTCATATGAAGGAAGTTTATCTCCTTGGCTTGAATCATTTTCAAATTGCTCTTATGATGAAGTCTTAGGTCCAACAATCAGTGAAACCTTTCAGGAAACCAATTTCATGGAGACTAATCAAACTTCCTTCCCTAAATCTGATCAATCCAATATAGTAGTCGAAACTTCTACATGTGGGGAATCAATCCTATCTGAAACTCTAAAAAAAGAAATTGAACTTGATCCAATGTCCCAATCTTCTGCTGAAATTCCAAACCAACCTGATCTTGAATTGAAGGAACTTCCCACTACACTCAAGTATGCTTTCCTAGGGGACAATCAAACACATCCTATTGTTATTTATTCTTCTCTTGAATCCAATCATGAGAGGATGCTTCTAGATGTACTTAGGAAGCATAAGAAAGCCATTGGCTGGACCCTATCTGATATTCCTGGGATTAGCCCACTTATTGGGACTCATAGGATTGTTCTGGAATCTGATTCAAAGCCATTTCGTTAACCTCAACGGTGACTCAATCCTAATCTCATGGAGGTAGTAAGGAAAGAACTTATGAAATTGTTAAAATATGGTATCATATATCCCATAGCTGAGAGTGAATGGGTGAGACCAATCCAAATGGTTGCAAAAAATACTGGAATCACAGTGATAACCAATGAGGATGGAGAGATTATTCCAACAAGGGTGAGTAGTGGATGGAGGGTCTGCATTGACTATAGAAAACTAAACTCATTCACCAATAAGGACCATTTCCCCTTACCATTCATTGACCAAGTACTTGAGAGAGTGGAAGGTCATGCCTTCTACTGTTTCTTATATGGGTACTCAGGGTATAATCAAATTGAGGTCTCCCTAGAGGATCAAGGGAAGACTATATTCACATCTCCATTCGGCACCTTTTCTTTCAAACACATGCCCTTCGGGTTATGCAATGCCCCTGGAACCTTCCAACGGTGCATAATGGGAATCTTCTCAGAAATGGTAGGGGATTTTCTTGAGGTCTTCATGGATGACTTATATGTGTTTGGGGATACATTTGAGAGATGTCTGAAGAATGTGGAGAGAGTCTTTTCAAGTTGTAAAGAAAATAATCTGGTCCTAAACTGGGAAAAATTCCATTTCATGGTTAAAGAGGGACTAGTTCTAGGCCATCTGGTCTCAGGTAGGGGGATTGAAGTTGATAAATCCAAGGTTGACATCATTATTCACCTTCCATCACCCAAAACTGTCAAGGAAGTGAGGTCTTTCTTAGGACATGCTGTTTTCTATAGAAGATTCATCAAGGACTTTATTCAATATCCCATCCTCTTTGTGCTCTCCTAGTAAAGGATGCTCCATTTGTTTGGACAGAAAGTTGTGAGGGTTAATTCTCAACCCTCAAATCCTCTCTCACCTCTCCTCCCATTATGAAATCTCCAAATTGGAACCTTCCTTTCGAACTTATGTGTGATTCCAGTGACTTTGTTGTAGGAGCTTTGTTAGGACAACGTTGTGATAAAACTTCTTATGTCATTGCTTATGCAAGAAAATCCTTAAATGATTCCCAAATCAACTACACCACTACTGAAAAGGAGTTAATTTCTATTGTGTTTTCCATAGAAAATTTTAGGTCCTACCTCTTAGGATCCCCCATCACTTTTTTCACTGACCATTATGCACTAAAATACCTCTTCCAAAAACAATATGCTAAGGCTAGACTAATTAGGTGGGTCCTTCTCTTACAGGAATTTGACCTCACAATCAAGGATAAAAAGGGTGTTTAAAATGTTGTAGATGATCACCTCTCTAGGATGGAATTCAAAGACAACTCAAATCACCTTTCTGTGTCTGATTCATTTCCTAATGAACACCTATACTCTGTGAGTGACTGCCTATGGTATGCTGACATAGACAACTTCTTAGTTACAAGAGTAATTCCAAAATTCTTAGGGACTCAAGCTCGAAGGAAATTTATTTTTGTTGTTAGGCACTATGTGTTTGATGATCCATACCTCTATAAGTTCTTCCCTAACCAAGTAATTTGGTGGTGTGTCCCAGAATATGAACAAGAGTCCATCCTTAAATTCTTTCATAGTGAGGCATGTGGAGGTCACTTTTCCTCTAAAAAAACTTCTTCTAAGGTTCTTCAGTGTGGTCTCTTCTGGCCCACCCTCTCAATGGACTCTTACACATTTTTTCAAAGTTGTCCTAGGTGTTAACAAGTAGGGTCCATCACAAAAAGGAATCAAATTCCACTCACTCCCATCTCAGTGGTTGAAATATTTGACTGTTGGGGAATTGATTTCATGGGTCCCTTCCCAAACTCTAGGGGATACTTCTACATACTATTAGCTGTTGATTACGTCTCAAAATGGGTTGAGGCCATTCCCACTAAGTTTAATGATCATCAAGTTGTGATTCGATTTCTGAAAGAGAACATATTTTCTCAATTTGGAATTCATAGGGCTTTAATCAGTTATTGAGGAACCCATTTCTGCAACCGCTCATTCTCTTCACTCATGTCTAAGTATGGTATTTCTCATAAAGTGTCCACTGTATACCATCCTCAAACCAATGGTCAAGCTGAGTTAGCAAATAGAGAGATTAAGCAAATTCTTGAAAAAACTGTCAAACCCTCAAGGAAAGATTGGTCTGATAAACTCTCAGATGCTCTTTGGGCATATCGTATAGCATACAAAACCATCCTAGGAATGTCGCCATATAGGTTGGTTTATGGAAAATCATGCCATTTACCTGTTTAAATTGAGCATAAGGCCTTTTGGGCAATTAAGAAAATGGATTATGACCTCTCATTGGCCGGAACAAAAAGGAAATTAGATCTCAATGAACTAGAGGAACTAAGGATGGAGGCATATGAAAATTCAAGGATCAATAAAGCTAGAGTTTAAGCCTACCAATCTAGGAATATCAAGGTCAAACATTTTGAACCGAGAAAACTTGTTCTCCTGTATAGTTCAAAAATTCATTTACACCTGGGAAAGTTAAGGTCGAGATGGTCAGGTCCTTTCATAGTGCATCATGTGTACCCCCATTGGGCAGTAGAGATTCAAGATCCAACAAGTGGTTACATTTTCAAGGTCAATGGTCAAAGGTTAAAACCATTCATTGAATTATTCAATAAACAGGAAATAGAGGTTGACTTAACTGAGCCAACCTATGAACCAAGAAAAAATTGATAGATTTAGGATCCATGTCGGGCTAATGACATTAAACAAAAGCGTTGCACGGGAGGCAACCCGTGGTTTTCATGTTTCTAATATTTCTGAATCATATTTATTTTTCAAATAAGATTAATTAATCATTTTGATATTTAAAAAATAAAAAAAAAATAAAAAAAAAATATAATAATAAAAAAATAGACTTTTGACATGTTCTTCTATTATGAGTATGGATGGGTACGAAAGGGGAGCACCATATTCATCCATGTCACATGGTGCGATCCTTGAGTAATACCTTACCCAGAAATTTAAAAAGAAGACAATGTATCATTAGTTTATTTTATTTTATATATATACTTATATTTTACTTTTATATATATATATATACTATTTTGTTTTGTTTGTTTGTTTTCTTTTTTCCACTAGGGAACTCTGCAAGTGACATGGATATCAAAGGATTAAAAGGGAGTAGTAAGAATTTCAACTTCAACCACCAGGTGACTTCATTCCATGATCCTCATTTTCAATTTCTTTTTTGAACTTTCATTCTCTACCTCTACCCCCTTCTAAATTTTCTTTTTTTTAAACACTAGGGATAGTGTTATTTTAAGTTGGGGGGGAGATAAAATGAAAAATGCTTTTGTGTCAAAAAAAATGAATGATTTGAAGAAGAAAAAAAAGTGTAAATGGAAGGAAAAATTACTTTAACTTTGAACATAGTAATACACATTGCACACTTTGAAACCGAATATCAAATAATTTAGCATGCCCTGATTTTGATTTTAATCCTTGTATAATTTCATGAGCATTGATTTCGGAAAGTGTGGCTATCTAATGTGATATTTCATCATTTATATTTTCATCCAAATAAAAAAAAGATCACAATGCACGTCCTTTGGATAGTGGGGTATTAGTTTGAGTTCATGGGGTCCCCCAAATAAATAGCATAGGTTTGGTGATAATTTTAGTTTTAGTATGAGTATTCAATAAAAAGATAATAAAAATAATAAATTTGCACGTAGAATAATGAAATTACCTAATGCGTGGCTTTCGACACTTGGGGATCATGACTCCATAGTTTTCTGGCCCAGAGTTAGTAATTTTATCACTATTTTTGGTAATTTGAATTTGTTTTTTACTAAGTTAACTTGAGATTATTCTTGAGTATGTGGGATTCACTTGGTTCCCTAAGGTCTTTGAACTTGGGAGTCATCAGCAAAGTCTCGCTACAGGGGTTGACTCTTTTGAGTGCAATTTCAATTACCATGGAAAAATTTCAAAAAAACAACAACAAAAAACAAAAAAATATATATATGATACAAAAAAAATTGAATACTCATCTTAATATTGAAATGTGATTCCACCTAGAGCTTCCGTAATTTCCCCCTTGAATAAAGATGAACCCCCATGTCTATTGTGATGCACAACACATCCCCATACTTAATTGATATTGGATGAAATATGGAAATGAATTTGAAAAAAGGAATGGGCTTGGGATTGGGATCTAATTATGAAACTATCTTGTATTAAAATATTTTGATGGGTTTCATGATTGTTTGGTATAAGGGTTTCTGGTGATCATTGTGTATTAAAATGTTTTTGGAAAAGGGAATTCGAATTGCATATTGTTGAGATATATTTTGCTCGGGACTAGCAAAACTCAAGTTGGGGGGTGTGATTAGACACTAAATTAGGCTAATATTTATTGTTAATATATATAATATTAATGTTCTTTAATATTCATAAACACCATTTTAGTACATTTTACACTTTGAACATCATTTCACATTTTGATTGTAATACCTTCTTAAAATGCACTATTATGTGGAACATTTTTTAACATCATTTGAAGTACCCAATGATTCATATGATTATAAATATTTTAATTTGATATTTTTTGAAATTTATCTACACTTCAATATGAACATGTTTGATTCAGGTATCAATGGAGAATTCATGGAAGAAGATGGTGATATTTTGTGATGAAAGGAAACAATTCTGGAGAAGTCAGATTGGACACCAGGCCACTGATTAGACTTTGGGTCCCACCATAAAGGCCCAATTAATCTCAAATTTCGTGGAATGCTATAATACATGTATAGGAACAAATCACTCTTCAGGAGACAGTGATAATTCTACCTCCATAGTGGTCATTTAGTCATCCCAAGTTAGAGATAAAATTCTGGGTCAGATTCTACGGACCAGAAAAATATCCCAATAAGCTAATCATATCTCCGAATATGAAAATATAAATGGACCCAAATTTTACATGAGGTTAGGAGATATCCGTATATCCATTTTCTTCTTCTATAGACCACTCTGATTCTTCCATCTAGAAGGTCTTCCAAGCGCGTCTGTTCGGTGGATAAAAGCTGGCTGCCACCTCGGGTCAAATGTGGAAAATTCCAAGTTCCACAAGATTTCCACCACCCTAGGCCTACCATAATCAAGTGGGATGATTTGTACTATTGGAGGCTCGACCCAAGGATTCCAAAATGCCTTTTTAAGTCAGTGGTGGTGGAGTATTTGATAATCTTTGAGATTTGTTTTCATCTTAATGTTATGCTGCCAATTTCTCTTTGTAACGTTCTTCCTTCACATGTAAGTTGTTTTAATTCATCCTAGTTTCTTAATAAAAGTTCTTTTTCTATTCTTATTCTGTTTTTCTACATATCACGTTGATACTGTTGGTTCAAGGTGTAAATTTATTCACACCATACTTTGTGATATTTATCACACAACGGTGGAGTGATCGATTTTTGTTGTTGTTTTTTTTCTTCTTCAATTCCACCCTCGTAAGTCTACTTCCCTCTTCTGTTGAAGACATGTCATCAATGGAGGGATAACTCCTTTATGGGTTGATCCAAGGGAGTATCAAGGGTATTTATTGTATTTTATCTCTCACTTCATTAATGGCTAATCACTTCTTTTAAATGAGATTTTATTTGATGATTTTAAAACATCTTCATCCTTATTGAATTTAAGGTCACACATTTCAAGTGCTAATACGAACCTTTACCTTGGAGTGCTCAATGATTTGATCCTTCAAGTGTATGGGTGATTATTATTAGGGTGTTTAGGCATTAAACCAGTAAGTGATGATTATGTTTGATCTTCTTAAATGAACCCATCTCAATTATAAGAAATTAAAATCATTAAAAAAAAGAAATCCATCCAATCCACCTCGAGAGGTAACCTAGGATCAACTCATTACCTAAATTTGAATTAACTTAAAACTATTAGTGATAACTTAAACCCATATAAAATCAACCCAAGTTGGCCACTTCATAGCCAAAAACAGTCTTTAGAATGTGTGTGTCTATAGGTTACTTCTTAGGTCTATGTGGATTCGACAACCCAAGATAGACTACAAGGACCGTTCTACCTTCATCTCTTGGGTAAATTTGAGAGAGAATCACCGCTAGAGGAAGTATATACTTGGATTCTGCAACAGAATGATGAATCAAATTAGAATGTGATCAAGAACATAAACGAAGAAAGAACACCCAAAAGTTACTTCTTTTCAATTCATTAAATTAATTATAATCAACTTGTAACAATCCTACTTTGTGGTTCTGGTACTTTCCTTTTCTTTGTCTATTTCTGTGATTAAATTCATGGAGACTGGCATTTATCGTCATATTGATCCCAGATTGATCATTGTTAATGAAAAAAAGCCAAGTGGGCACATCCACCCATGCGCTTCCTCTGCGCCTGAAACCATCAAATGGTATCAAAGGGAGGTTACAACGTTGATTATAGTTATTTAATTTTCGTTGATAATTTACGCATTTATATTTGATTCAATTAAAAATAAATCATTCTATAAATTTAAATAAATGATATTTGTTCTTCCTCCTTCATTTCTTTATTAAAATCACAGAAATGACCTTTTAATTTTAATTTTGATTAAAATAAAAACAAGGAAATCATCCGGAGGAGCCGCTCTTTCTGTCTGTACAACACGGGAATACACGGCGTGTACTTAGGTTCAACGAACCGGCACTAGTCTGCCAAACCATGCCGTATTAATTGAGTATGCCTAAGTATTTATTACGCCATGTTGACCAGAATTGAACAGTGTGTGGGAACTGGAATACACGGCGTGTATGTTGGAGCAACACGCCATGTAATCTGATCCGGCCCAAGTGAAACCGTGTACAAAGGAGAAGTCGTGTACCACGTACATGGGATTACCAGTCCAGTTACCATGTAACAGGGAAGTACACACCATGTATGATTAATCTACATGCCATGTAATCCAAAAATTCCAAAGTATAGAAAACACGCCAAATCCCCCGGCGTGTACTTTGGATAAAGGGTGAAAAGAAATACGCACCATGTAAATATAAACTACACACCGTGTACTTTCCAGAAATAGAATTTCATCAGGTTTCCTCCAAAAGTACAAAGACATGTACAAGGAATATTGATGAGAAGAATCTAGAGGAAATTCAGAAAGGAATTTAAGATCAATAATTGATTAATTATAAGATCATAATTAATTGAATTCAAGCGTGACTTATCTTAAATAATATAAATATTAAAAGGATTTGAATTCTAAATATGTGTAAATGTCATTGCATGCTATGGATGATCATGAGCTAGACCAAAGACCCTTTGTATGTGTGTATAGTTTCATTTAAATTTTTTGGCCTGCGAGCCTTCTTCCAATAAAATTTAGGGCATGCGTTCCCATGGTTTCTTTAATGTAAACCCATGTAATGGATGATCTCCCAAGACAGAGGAGATGGTTCAAAACCTGAAGCTGAGGCGAAACCAACCCAAGAAGATACAAAGGTGGAAAGGTGGGAGCTGCAAAACACGAACCATCAGTTCAAGGTGTTTTTCCCTAGGTTAGGGTTAGCTTATCAAACTGCTAGATAATCTAACCAATAGAATCTCATGATCATGTCATCTTATTTTATTTTTGTCTAATTTCATGGTTTATTTATTATGTATGCATTGTCGCGATCACATAATTAACAAACAAGCATGCAAAGATGGAATAAAATAAAACCAGACTATGCGTAAACATTATCAAAACATGGTTAATCACTTAAGCATGCATCACTTAATATTAACAAGCATGTCATAATGAGAAACTATGCATAAAGGATTAAAATCCCTCAAATACCATATTAAGTCAAACCAAGCCTTTCATTACTTGATTAAGGGAAAGACTCAATAAAACTATGTGTTTGACCAACCCTTATTGGGACACTTAATTTTATAAAGGAAGCCCTTATGAAATGTTTCGGGTCGACTTAACCATATTACATCAAGAGGAGTATCCCTTTCTAGACTTGGTGTAATATTGGAGGCAAGAGTTGAGGAAATACAAGTCAGGATTTTAGGATTGGGGAGTCCACTAAACAGATCAAGGAACTGTAAGATCACAGTTGGAAAAGACCTTCATACCTAAATACCTTCAAATAGCTTGACCAACCCTTGTTGGGGTTATGAGAAGAGGAATATGGATCCTTTCCACTAGAATGTCAAGGAAACTGGACATTCTGAGTTCAATGGTGAGGGTCATTGGGACTTGATAAAATAGTGGGAGACTTAATAAAATTTATTATTTCTCATAAAATATAATCAAGAAACAACTGATAAATCTGCTCTTTTAATTTGTAGAATCGAAATGAAAAACTCATCAACCACATTTTCTCTATGATGAATTCTGGATAAAGGAAATATCCTCACTGGAAATAACTTTCAGGAATGGTTTAGGCACCTTTGGGTTATCATACGCTATGAAAGAAAGTTTTACGTGCTGGAGTCCTCACTTCCTGATTTGCCTGCCCAAGGGGCAAGTGATGAAGATTTCCTGGTCTATGATAAACATTTGAACGATGCACTCGACGTTCAATGTTTGATGCTATCATCAATTTCTAGTGAGCTCATGAAGTCTCATGAAGACATGGATGCCTATAGCATTCTCGAGCACCTCTGTGGTCTATACTAGGAGAGAGAAAGACAGGAAAGGTTTGAGATCTCCAAAGCTCTATTCCAGAGCAAGCTTGGATAGGGTGCCCCAGATGGGCCTCATGTAGTCAATATCATTGGATACATAGAGCGCTTGGAGGTTCTAGGGTTTAAAATCCACAAAGAACTGGGTACCGATCTCATTCTTACATCACTCCCCCAGAGCTTCTCTAACTTTGTTGTGAACATCAACATGAACAACATTGAGAAGTCTCTGTCTGATCTTCTTATCCTTGTTCGCCAAGTGGACAATGACATGAAGCGTGAAAAGCCTTTTGTCCTCATGGTGAATAAAAGTAATGGGAATGAGAAGATATTTAAGCCCAAAGCTTCTTCAAGACCTTCCATGAAAAGGAAGATCAAAGGGGAGGCAAGAGAATAGGATGTTGTTTGTTTCGCATGTGGCAAGAAGGCCCACTGGAAGAAAAACTGAACCCAGCCAAGGAATCAAAGGGAATATTCAGGTACGTTTGTTATCAAATGCAATCTATCTATTTCTACCAATTGGGTATTATATACTGCTTGTGGTGCTCATATATGTATCCAAATACAGGAACCAAGTAGATTTAGAAAGATTGATCGAGGTGAGGTGGATCTACGAGCAGCCAACGGAGCCAGACTCATTGTTGTAGTTGTCGGAGACTACCACCTCACATTGCCTACTAGGATGGTCATGTTTTTGAAAGGATGTTATTATATACCCTCTGTAACCAAAAACATTATTTCAGTATCCAAATTAGATACTGATGGATTCATCTTCAAGTTTGGAAGTGGATGTTGCTACTTTTATAAAGATAGCATTTGTTTTGGTAGGGCACATTTATATGACGGCCTTTATGTGTTAGAATACACAAACCAAGTAATGGAAATCGATGACAAAGTTAATTCACATCACTCATACCACACCCAACTTTGGCATCACCGTCTAGGTCATGTCAATGAGAAACATTTGACAAAATTACATCAAGATGGGTATTTAGATTCTTTCGAACTAAAACCACTTGGTGTATGTCATGTGTTTCTACAAGGCAAAATGACCAAATCCCCATTTAGTGGGAAAGGTAAAAGGGATAAAGAGCTTATAGAATTAGTTCACAAAGATGTGTGTGGACCATATCTAGTTGAAGTAAGGGGTGGGTTCTCATACTTCATAACTTTTACTGATGATTTTAGTAGATATGGATATATTTACTTAATGAGGTATAAGTCAGATTCTTTTGATCAGTTCAAAGAATACAAGAATGAAGTTGAGAACCAGCTTGGTAAGAAGATTAAGAAACTCCACTCAGACAGAGGAGGAGAATATATTAATCAGGACTTCATTGATTTCTTACAGGAGTTTGGGATTTTATCTCAACTCACTCCTCCTTACACACCTCAGTGGAATGGTGTAAGTGAAAGGAGGAACCGCACCCTATAGGACATGGTGAGATCAGTGATGAGTCATGTGAGTCTTCCATTATCCTTTTGGGGATATTCATTACAAACAGAAGCACACATAATAAACCAAGTACCAACTAAATCGATAAATGGTATTATATACGAGTTATGGAGTGGACGCAAAGCCATGTTATCGAATTTACATGTACAGGGTAGCGAAGCATTTGTTATGGCCTCTTCAGGTAATAAACTTTCACCCCAAGGCACAAAGTGTATCTTTATAGGATATCCCAAGGAAATAAGGGGATATTACCTATACAACCCCTCAGACAAAAAGGTTACAGTGGCAAGACACGCCATATTCCTTGAGAGGGAGCACATCTCCAAAAGAGATAGTGGGAGAGAGATAGAATTTGATGAAGTATAGGCTCAAGATACACAAGAGTTGGTACAGGAACAGATTCCACAAATCCCCGTGGAAGAACAATCTATTACAGAGACACAAGAACTGTGTAGAAGCACGAGAGAGGTGAGAGAACTAGAACGATATGGTTTTATTTGTCACCGAGGATGGTGACTCATTATTAGTTGAAAATGATGATCCTCTTCCCTACAAGGAAGCAGTTGAAGGCCCAGACGCTGCCAAGTGGCAAGAAGCCGTGAATTCTGAAATGGAATCCATGTAACAAAACCAAGTCTGGATTTTGGTAGATCTTCCAGTTGATGTAAAGCCTATTGGTAATAAATAAGTATTCAAGAAGAAACTGGACATGGAGGGGCAGGTCAACACCTATAAGGCACGACTGGTTGTCAAAGGTTTTAGACAGCGTCAAGGAATTAACTATGATGAAACCTTTTCACTGGTTTCGATTCTAAAATCCATCAAAATCCTATTGGTCATTTCCGCTTACCATGATTATGAAATTTGGAAAATGGGTGTCAAAATATCATTCCTTAATGGGAACCTCCAGGAAGATGTCTACATGACACAACCTGAAGGGTTTGTGACTCCAAAGGATTCCAACAAGGTATACAAGATGCATAAATCCATTTATGGATTAAAGCAAGCATCAAGGTCATGGAACATTCATTTTGATGAAGCCGTAATGGAATTTAGCTTTGTTAAGAATTAATGTGAACCTTGTGTCTACAAAAGGTTTAGTGGAAGTGCAGTTGTTTTCCTAATAGTATATGTTGATGACATATTACTAATTGGAAACAAAGTACTTGTCTTATAGTCAGTTAAGGAATGGTTAGATAAATGCTTCTCCATGAAATACTTGGGCGAGGCAACATATATTCTTGGGATCAAGATCCATCATGATAGATCCAAGAGAATGTTGGGCCTGAGTTAAAGTACATACATTGATAAGATACTGAATAGATTTGTATGGAACAATCTAAGAGGGGATTGTTGCCAGTATCACATGGCATTCATCTTTCCAATAAAATGTGTCCTCAGACACATGAGGAAAGAAATAAAATGGAAAGGATCCCTTACGCATTCGCAATTAGATCAGTCATGTATTCTATGCTATGTACAAGGCTAGATGTTGCTTACGCATTAAGTGCGGTAGGCAGATATCAAGCTGATCCAGGAGACTGCCATTGGATGGCAGTCAAGACTATCCTTAAGTATCTGAGGTGTACTAAGGATATGTTCTTGGTTTATGGAGTAGATGAGGAACTAGTCATCAGAGGACATGTATATTCTAGTTTCCAGACTGATCAAGATGACATGAAGTCACGGACTGGATACATCTTCAGTTTGAATGGAGGTGATTGAACTGGAAGAGCTCAAATAAAAGTGTGGTGGTAGATTCTATAGTGGAGTCCGAGTATACCGCAGCTTCTGAGGCAGCTAAAGAAGTAGTATGGATGCGAAGCTTATTCCAAGAGCTAGATATAATACCTAGCAGTAAAGATCCTATCACACTCTATTGTGATAATACTGTAGTGGTGGCACTTGAAAAAGAGACAAGGTCACATCAGCGGACAAAGCACATACTTCAGAAGTATCATCTCTTGAGGGATTTTTCTCAGAGAGGTGAAGTTGTTGTGAGTGGTATTTCCCTGAAATACAACGTGGCGTACCCCTTGACTAAAGCCTTGACTCAGCAGAAACATGATCATCATGTGAGGTCTAGCGGACTAAAAGTCGTAGGTAGTTGGCTCTAGTCCAAGTGGGAGTTTTAAGGGTTGGTGTCCTGAGAACCAACTGTTTTGTACTTTGATTACATGAATGTACTCTTATTATATATTTTTCATTGTTCTGCATGACTATAATATAATAATGTCCTGGAATATTTGTTGCATTAATAAGGTCATGGCAGATCTCTGCTATGATGAGAACCTTGAAATGCTATAACAATATTCTTAAACAAAGTTATATGGTTGGATGACATACTATGATAGGACACATAGTATACAGACCGTCATGTGCGAGTACTCATAAGAAGACGAGACTCTCTCTCATGGAGTTCGCACTTGGTAATCTACAAGATGGGATATTTTGAGAATAGACCCGCCAGAAGCAACTCTGCATGTCTTGGTGTCATCATAAATTGCTATCTATGAGCGTGTGTAATGTTCTTTATACTGGAAGATTATCATTAACTCATGTCATGACTCGCACACTTAGATTTTCTAACGAAAACCATCATGAAGAGAGTTGGCAGGAAGTAGAGTACGTTGGGTGCGTCACGAATGACATGTTGTTAATGGATAATTCGAGGAAGGATTTTTCCCTTCGATATTTATGGAAGTACATATCTCGGGACCTTTGATTGAAATAGAACTGTCGAACAAATTCCATGGCCATGGTGACATGACAAGTTTATTTCTGGAAGTCAAAGAATGACAGATCAAGCATATAGGTTTATGACACTGCCATGAAACCTTCTTGATGATATATTGAGACAAAGGGATTAAATTACATAATAAACGTTTGTATGAGGTGACACGTCAATGCGGCGTCAACTTCTTTCTCTTGGGTTCCTTGACCCGTTGCTAGATAATAATCTTGGAGTTTAGGAAAGCTCGCCTAATGCCAACGAGAAAGAGGCCTAGAGGGTCACACACTAGGTGTATCCAAGTATCTCAAGTAGAATAAAGATTATTCCCATATGTGGTTTAATAATTATTCAAGGAAGCCTAGATCGTTTTAATGATGGAGGAAGAAGGAAATGAAAAACAAGATATACACGTCGTGTATTAATGATTACACGCCGTGTAGTGTTCATTTTGAAAAGGAAATGAAAAACAAGTACACACCATGTATTAATGATTACACACCATGTAGTTTTATGGAAAACAAGTACACTCCATGTATTAATGACTACACGCCGTGTAGTTTTCCAATCGGGATTTTGAGGATATAATATTGTTTTATTAAATGGTATTTATTATAATCAGTGTGGGCGCATGTTAAGGAATTAATTATTTGACATCGGGGTTTTCAATAAGAGTCAATGAAATAAATAAAACGTGTAACGCATTTATTTATTGTCATAACTCTACAACCTCAAACCAGATTATAAATATCCTCACAACCCCAACTCTTTTCCGACACCACAACAATTCTGGAGAATTCTTTCAAGGCCGAAAGAACCTTTTCCTCCAAGAACACTCTCAAGACCGAGAGAGATTCTCTTCCATTGGATCAAGATGATCTAAGGTGGACAACACAAGAAAAGGTTTCTCCATGCTAGCACCCGGAGACTCCTTTGGCGACATCCAAAGATACGAGGTGCACGTGTGGATCACCGCTAGAGGAAGTCTATACTTGGATTCTGTGATGCAACAACGAATCACATCAGAATGTGATCAAGAACATCAAAAAAGAAAGAACACCCAAAAGGTACTTCTTTTCAATTGACTAAATTAATTATAATCAACTTGTAACGATCTTACTTTGTGGTTCCGAGACTTTCCTTTTCTTTGTCTATTTCTGTGATTTGATCTGTGGAAACTGGCGTTTATCATCGTATTGATCCCAGATTGATCATTGTTAATGACAAAAAGCCAAGTGGGAACATCCACCCACGCGCTTCCGCTATGCCCGGAACCTTCAGTGGCGGCATGGATCGGTGGTGGTGGTATGGATCGGCGGCGATGTGGATCGGTGTATCTAGATCATCGGACGACGACAACATAGAGTGGTGGATGGCAGCGGATTTGTGGCTTGGTTGGATCAGATCTGGTTGCAGTGCATTTCATCGATGGATAGCAACGAACAAATTTGCAAATCTTGTGACTTTGGTGGTATACAGTGGCCTTGTGGTGTGGATGGTGGGTTTTTTGGTGTGAGCGATCTGGCTTCGACCAAGGGAGCATGCAACAGTGCTTCGTGCGGGTGGTGGTAGGTTTCAGGAAGCTTGGCGGCGGTGGTGGTGCTCCACGGGCATTCGGCGTGGTGGTGCTCGGGCCGGTGCAGTTGACTCGGCTTGCTTAACCTCAGTTCTGGATTTGTTTTGTGTCAATGGGTTCTTGATCCATTGTGGCTTTTTGTTTTGGATTTGTAATGGACATTGGTTTTATAATGGATTTTATCCCATTGGGCTCTCGGGCCATTGAATTTTAAGGTTATATGCCTCTGGGACTACGGAATTGTAATGAGTTTTCCCTTATCCCATTTCAAAAGGGTTTCCTGTTTTCTTTTTCTTTTTTAATAAAGGGGCTTGCCCCCAACCTTTTCAACATATTTCTAAGATTATAATTAAATAAATATATATTTACGTATTTATAATATTATAATAAATTTCATTAAATAATAAATATATTTATTATATTTATTATATTTATTATATTTATTATATTTATTATATTTATTATATTTATTATATTTATTATATTTATTATATTTATTATATTTATTATATTTATTATATTTATTATATTTATTATATTTATTATATTTATTATATTTATTATATTTATTATATTTATTATATTTATTATATTTATTATATTTATTATATTTATTATTTTTGTTATTTTTGTTATTTTTGTTATATTTATTATATTTATTATTTTTATTATTTTTATTATTTCTATTATTTTTATTATTTTTATTATTTTTATTATTTTTATTATTTTTATTATATTTATTATTTTTATTATTTTTATTATATTTATTATATTTATTATATTTATTATATTTATTATATTTATTATATTTATTATATTTATTATATTTATTATATTTATTATATTTATTATATTTATTATATTTATTATATTTATTATATTTATTATATTTATTATATTTATTATATTTATTGTATTTATTGTATTTATTGTATTTATTGTATTTATTATATTTATTATATTTATTATATTTATTATATTTATTATATCTATTATATTTATTATATCTATTATATCTATTATATTTATAAATATATATAAATATTTTTTAAATATATATATATATATAATTATAATTATAAATAAATATATATATGCTTCCAATGAATTTGGTCATAATGTGTGAGTATAATTGACGTGTATATTTGTTATGTATTCATCATGAATGTTCATTTATACATTACACTCTTCTTATTATTCATGGTGTCTATATGTAATGACTTGTCTTTTATTATATATACTTTACTTGGTATATGATTCATTCATGTTACACCCATGAATCTATTATGTTTTCAAAAATACTTATAAAGTTACAATAAATATATTTAAAAAATAAATACATTTATTATATTTATAATTATAAAATTTTAATTATATATAAATACATTTTAAATATATTTATTTGTAATTATAATTATAACTAGATATATATATAAATAATTATAAAATTAAAATAAATACATCTATTATAATTTTATAAACATATATATATATAGTTATATACAAATTTTTATAAATATATTTATTTATAGTTATAATTATAACTATAAATATATATGTGTGTGTGTGTGTGTAAATAATTATAAAATTATAATAAATATATTTATTATAGTTATAATGTTATAAATATATATAATTAAAAAAATATATTTATAAATATATACAAATATTTATAATTATAATTCTAAAAAAATATAGATATATTTAAATAATTATAAATTTAAAATAAATATATTAATTATATATATTTATATACAAATATTTATAGATAAATAAAAATAGTTATAATTATAATTCTAATTATATATATATGTGTGTATTTAAATAATTATAAAATTATATTAATTATATATATTTATAAAATTATAATATATTTGTTATAATTTTATAATTTTTAAACATATATATATTTATTTATAATTACAACTATAAATAAATTTATATTTATTATAATTTTTAATTATAAATAAATATATATTTATTTATAATTATAAATATATATTTATTTAAATAATTGAAATTTTATAAAAACATATTTATTATTCTTATATAATGTTATATATAATTGAATAGCAGCTGGGGGCTTGCTTGAGTGGTAAAGGCTCCTCGTAATCATGAATCAGACCCGGGTTCAAATCTGGGTGGGAGCGAATTTTCACTGGCAGGCGGTGACCCAGACATGATGCAGGCAGGCAGTGATGCAGACAAGATGTAAGCATGACACTACACTAGGCCTTCGGGCCAGTTTATGGGTCTTTAGGCCATGTAATAGGTTTCATCTCATTGGACCTTCGGGTCATGTACTGAATAAATAAGGTTTGAAAGATGGGTTATCCATTAGGGGGTTATGACCTGTCTTTTCAGCTTGTGTGTGTGGTATGTGTGTGTTTAATGTAATTGTACCCCCAAAGAACCTAATATATATATATATATACAAATAATTATAATTATAATTCTAAATAAATATAAAAATATTTAAATAATTATAAAATTATAATAATTATATTAATTATATATATTAATAAAATTATGTTTATGTAATTGTACCCCCAGCACCTAAAATATATATTTATAAAATTGTAAATATATTTGTTATATTTTTATAATTATTTAAATATATATATTTATTTATCTATAATTATAACTATAAATAAATATATATTTATTATAATTTTTAATTACAAATTAATATATATTTATGTATAGTTATAAATATAAATAAATATTAATTTATTTAAATAATTATAAATTTATAAAAAAATGTATTTATTATTCTTATATAATGTTATATATAATTAAATAAATATATATAAAGATATTGATAAATAAATAAAAATATTTATAATTATAATTATAAATAAATATAGATATATTTAAATAATTAAAAAATTATAATAAATATATTAATTATATATATTAATAAAATTATAAATATAATAAATATATTTTTTATAATTTCATAACTGTTTAAATAAATAAATATATATTCATTTAAATAATTATAAAATTAGGAGAAATATATTTATATATATCTACAATCTTATAACTATATATAATTAATATATTTATTATATATATTTCTAAGATTAAAAATATAATAAGTATATTTCTTATAATTTTATAATTACAACTACAAATAAATATACGAAAACAGTGTAGACCATGGGTTATCGGCCCATGGTCTTAAAATTTATTCAACTAAAATAAAGAGCATATAGGCTAGAGATGGCATTCAAACCCAGTGTACGGACACTATTATAGAACACAGACACATTCAAAAAACAAGTGAGCATCATCAGTGAGATCGGCGGCCACCACCCCGACCTCACGGATGTCATCCTCTCCTCCATGTCTTAAGTTGTTGCCAAGATTCATCATCCGCCTTTGACCTAGACATGTACTCCAGTGCTCTAACTAGATCAGAGCATTCCAATGGCTTCAAAACAGATCTTCATGCATTCATCTCATAGTCATAGGTACACCCAAATTCATCATAAAAGACATCCTTACTGCTGGATCTATTAATAATATCTAGCATACTCAAGACATTGTTTCCAAAAACTATCACATTAATAGGACAAATAGCCCCTTTTTGAGGGGCTATAATATCCTGAGAAGACTCCAATATAATTACAGCATCGGCCCCGATTTCAACATCTCCAGCCTTGTCCACCTTGAGTGGGAGAAGGAGTCAACTTGTTTCCCTTTCCTGTTTTTAGAAGCATGTCGTTCCTACCAAAACTGAGTGTTGGCTTGAATTTGAGCATCATGTTATAAATTAGACTCATCACGTTGATCTTCAACAGTGGTTTGAATTCCTACTACAATAACATCATGAAAGGAAGCAGTAGCAACATTTCCCTTACTAGAATCCCAGCCCTCATTGCGAGAAACAAGTGGAGAAATATCCCTCCCCATTATAAGTAATTCAGTTGGTGGATCAACACCTACAGACCTATGAAATGACTTTTCTCCCCCCCCCCCGACCAGAAAGAATAACTTGTCCTGACTACTGCTAGTCATGAGGCTTAAGCCTATCCTCCTTGGAGACAGTCGTCTGGGTCACACCAGGTTTTATTTCCTTCAACGAGCCAGTATATTTTTTCCCTTGGGTAGAAGACCCCACTTTCATCTGAATTTTCCTCACATTCCTACATTCAAAAACATCATGCCCCACCAACCTGCAAAAATTACAGAATGTTGGGATTGCCTCATATTCAAACTCAACCACAAATTTCTCACTATTGGAAAGTAAAGTGGAACATTCAGGTAAATTATTATGAATGTCCACATCAACCAAAACTCTAGAAAAGTAACAAAATCATCCACACATTGTATTCTCATCCATCTTAAAAGGAACACCAATGCAGGAAACTAAATCATTTAGAATTAATGGATTCCAAAACACCCAACTTAAGCCATGTATTCTCACCCAAATATGGGAATTAGAGTGCTTCTATAGGTATGGATTAAAATTTAAATCCCAATCAGATAATTGAAAACTTCCTAGATTAAGGGAGAAGAACTCATTGCTTCACACCTTTGATCTTTCAGTTGTGAATGAGAAGATAAGGTGAAAATAGCCTCTACCAATATGGACTATCCTCCAGTCTAAAAAAACTATATTCTAGAGAGCCTAGGCTTAAGCTCCTTGGTATTTAATGGCTTATCACCCTTCAAGAGTATTAGCTACCCAATTAGAGAAAATTTATAGGCCTCAAGTCACTCCTTGAGCACCAAAGAATTTGCAATGATAGTGAATCTTCCATCAACTGATTTGGAAATCTAGGACTCCCATGCATGGGGATCTGACTCCTTGAATGAATCAAGGGCTTCAAAGAAAGAGACACACTTTGAACTTAATAAATCTTCTGCATCACATGCTAGATCCTTTCACATAGGGCCTGATGTCTTGGACAGTGGCACAGTAGGGAACACTGAATCCAACCCACCATGTCCCGTATCCACATCTGGTGAAGCCGACATGAAGATTTCCGAAGGGGGTAGCACAACAACATTGTTGCAAGATTCCTTTTATCAGAAATTTTTTAGTGCTGATAAAGGCATGTTTTATCAGTTATTTATATCTTAGCACTGATAAAATATATATTTATCAGAACTTTTTAACTAGAACTAATAAAATATTCACCTGATTTTATAAATTAACCCTAATAGTCCCCTCCTTCTCTCACTCACCTCAAGCTCTCATGGAATCCAACCTCTGTGTCACTGACCCCTCCTCTGCCCTAACCTCACCTCTATCACCGCCGACCCTACCTCTGCCACAAAACCTCCTCCACCACAAACGCTCCTCCACCTTGAATTATTCTCTACCATAAACCCTCCTCTGCTACAAACCCGCCTCTGATGTGAATGCTTCTCCTCCATGAATAGTCCTCCACCATGAACCACCTCTGCTACAATCCCTCTTTTGTTGAGAACCCTCCTCCACCACGAACCACCTCTGTCGCGAACCTCCTTCACCACAAACACACCTCCTCCGTAATCCCACCTCTGCATCTTGAACCCTCCTACACTGTGAACCCTCCTCCACCACGAACTACCTCCATCCTGAACCCTCCTTCACCATGAACCCAACTCCGATGCGAACACTCTGCCACTGCAAACCCACCTCTGCCACGCACCGAACCCCATCTTTATCACAAACCCACCTTCGTCGTGCACCAAACCCCACCTCTACCATGAACCCACCTCTTCCGCAAACCCTCCTCCTTCACAAACGCTCCTCCACTATGCACCGAACTCCACATCCACTGTGAACCCTCATCCACTGTGAAACCCTCTGCGACCTCCATTGTTGTTGCTGCCACCACCTACACCGACTCTTCCATTGTCAAACCCTAATATTGTCATGGGTATGAAAGTTTTTCCTCATTTTTATAAATTAATAATATATATATATATATATATTGGATTAAATCAGGTTTTGGTATGTTATTAAATTACATTTAAATTTTTAGTATATTCCTATTTGTGCAACCCAGGTTCCCCAAATAGCAGTGTGAGGCCCACCACACCCAATGATAGTTCATATTGAGGTTACATTTGGGGAATTACCTTTATAAATACATTTTTATTGCTATATTTGGTGAATCTCTAGGTGAAAAAATCAAATATCGCACCTTTATTACCCTAGAAACCTCACCCCCACCCAACATTCTAGGATATTACTACCCCTAGAACCTCTTGGTCCTTCCTTCCCTGAATCATTTGTGGTTGGTGACCATCACTTGACATCATGTTTCACTCTCACTTTGATTCAACTGATTTCATGGAATCAATGGATTAAAATTTGATAGATAGATCCCCATAAATATCTATTATAGAGGGTTAACCTTTATAGTCTTCTCACATTCAATGCTCATCTATGATTTTTATGTTTGGGTATGATCATAATTCATTAAATATATTATCCATTGTAATCAACTCATTTGACCTCTATGGTATGGATACAACTTCAATCATGAACAAGAAATCATTTTTCAAACATATTTTCTTGGAGATGGATTTCATCTGGACCTTTATTAGGATGGTCATAGTTACATTTTTAATAGATTTATCCTTCTTTAAGGGACCTTATATACTTAACAAGTTAAATATTTATCTCTGAAATAATTAAGACTTCATATTCCTAAGCTCCCTCACCCGATTTAGAATCCTTCTATTCTCTAATAAATTTGAAATGTGTTTGGAATTTTTATATATGCCAAAAAATCCACTCCCTATATGTAGCATAATATAGTGGACATAATCTATGTGGATCATGATTTGGACTCACCTTTAATTCTCAACATCATTAAGGCATGTCCTTCTTCCCTCTTGGACCCAAATTCTCTTGTTAAACTGTAATTCACCTATTCTTAATATTTGTTTCCCTTGATTTAACCAAATTTCATTTGATACTTATCTTTTTTATGGTAGTAATCCAATTCCTATATTTATATATAGAATTATACTAACCATTTTCATTAATTTCCACCCTCTTATGTATCTCCTCCATTGGACTTGGATTCTTCTCATGATCATATTGTGCAGTCAGTCAAATCACCCAACACATTAGACTTCATGAATTTATTACTAACAATCACCCTTAAATTCTCAATAAATTAAATAAGAATAAGAAAACTAAATCTTTTTCCATAATTCATGATGTATGATCACTTGATCAATGAAAAATTACAAAATAAATGTTGATACCCAACATAATTTTGTTTCAAGAACCTAGAAATCAACTATGTCATCTTGATGACCTCTACATTTATATAGAATTCTAAGGGGATTTGATCCCCATTAAATATTAAATACAAATTCAATGTAATTGGGAGTAATGTCATTTCGCAACATAAATTTCTGTATCCCATCAATTAATATTTATTGATTGGGGTTTTTCTCAAAATCATCATATAGCTAATAGATTACATTCTTATCTATAGATCTAACTAACATTGTACTTTCAATTTCCAAAATATGTATATATATTTATATCACATAGTGATTATTATTCTGTTTAGAAATAATTTTTTAATTTCCTTAGAATATAATTCACATTAATAGGTTATAATAGTTTCCCACTACAATGATAGCATAGATCTTCCATAAATATATTCTTAAATAAATATATCATATAGTCTAGACACATATATCTTAAATTAAATGGATGATGGTTGACTATCAGGTGATGGAGTTTCATATGAAATTGATACATCTTCTCATAAAGATCAAACTTGGTGATCTCTGAGAAGATTGGTCCCAAGGAAAGACCCAATAATAGGAATTCCACATGTTTTATGTGTCATTTGATATTAATATATGAAAAAATGTCTATTTTACCTAAAACTATAATTTTATTGGTTTGTCTTATAGATTTATATTTTATAAAATCTTTGTTTTATTCATGTATCTTTTATAAAGTGCCTCTCTTGGGATTTATGTCTTTGTGAAAATGATTAAGTGCATCTTTTAAAAATATTCAAGTATTTTGACATGTTTCTTAAAAAATATATGTGTTCAACACTTTTTTTTGTTTTAAATAACTTTAAAATTATTTAAACACTTTTCATGGACTTAGGTTGCATGCCAACTATTTTTCAACTCACCCGATTGGATTTCATAGAGGGATGTGAATATTTTGAAAGCGTATTTAATGTTGGTTTCATTTTAACAAGGGTTGTGTGAAGTTTTAAATGAAAATTTGTAAAATATATAGGGTTTTAATTCATTTTAAATGATTATGAATTTTGGGTCATGAAGTTTCTTTTAATGCTTTAAAAAAGGAATTTTGGTTTTGTGAAAGAGTGCTTGAAATCGATTGGTTTGTTTTAAAAATGGTGTGTTATTTTAAAGAGGAATTTGTATAAATGGTTGGATTTTTAATGGGATTTAAAATGTAATTTTATAAATATTTTTCAAATGACATCTCAAATTTAGTTTTTCCATAATCTTTTAAGTTTAAATTTTTTTAGAATTAAAAAAAACAATACATTATATAGGGAAGATAAGTATATTGATAATAACACCATGTTAAGGGAATGTCACTAACTCTATCCAACCCATAGGATATCCATCATGACCTCACTCCCTCAAAAGTTGAATTAATTTTTAACCCCATTGAAAATCCTAAACCTACTTTTCATCCAACATCACTGGAATGGTTTAAATTAGGGGGCCCTTGTTTGATATGTCTATTTAGTACTTTTCCATCAGAGGGATGCGATTGTTTATAAATATGAAATTCTTGATTCTTATTCATGGATGTGAAAATGGTATCTTTCTTGTGAGGGTATTATATTTGACATGTGATTTACTACTTATATTATATTTATTCATGTAATGGTCATCGGCTTGTTGTTTCTCACTTCCACTTGTTTGGTTGTATGGGAACCCTATGAATTAATAAATATGTCCAGATGTATACTATAGTACCTATCTCACTCACTAGATAGTTTCCCCTAGTTGTATGGTTTGGTTAGTCAATAAGATTGTCCCTAATGAGGATTGTGTGGGTAAGTTGGGTGGATTGTCTATTTTTTAGGATTCAATATAGGCTGACTATTGGCCTCATTATAGTGTGAGTACAAAATGAAGGAATAATTAAATTCCCTCTATGTATCTAGTTGTAAATTTATTTCAATAATTAGAGGGATTGGGTTTTAGTTAGATTTTCTCTCCTACTGTAAATAATATAATAATTCAGATAGTTCTCGTTTTTGTTTCCATTCATGGTTCATTTATAGAACAAATGGATGTAATGATTATTTTCCTTCATGAAGATTCAGAGGAAGAGATCTAAATATATCAACTGGAAGTTTTCATGCTAAATGGAATATAAGGTTCGGTTCTAGTCTCAAATGGATTTTTTTGGGCTTAAGTAGGCACCAAGACAGTGTAACTGTAATTTCAATTATTTCATGGTAGAATTAATTTTCATGCAGTTTGATGTAAATAATTTATACTATATCATTGTTTTGTGTATTTATTTTGTTAAATATTAATATTACAGAATCAAATAGGATGTATATGAATAAAGAATAGATGGATTTCAATCATGTGACAAAATAGTATGAAGATAGAGTGAAAGTGTTCGTCAATATTTCAAATGATCATGCATATGACCCATCTCAAATCCTTTGTCCATGTTTACATTGTTGTTATTCAAGAAAAATTATTCTAGAGGAGTTATAATAACACTTGATTTGTCATAGAATAGATCAAAGTTATAAATGTTAGAATAAATATGGGAAAATTGAATATAGCTAGTGGCTGGGATAACACTATGTTTTATGGATCATCTAATATGATTACAAGTGTGGATAATGAATAATACCATATAGATGATGTGATTACAGATGTGAATGATGATAAATATCATATTTAGGAGGTAAGTTTTTTTAAATATACTATGTTTTCCCTTATAATATTATATATTCTCTACTACATTAACATAATCTAAATTAAATGTTTGAATACTCATGCAGACAATATCTTACACATACCTATTCTCCCAAAAAACCTTATCACCGATGAATTTTAGACATTTATCACTTTCCTTCAAAGGTATTGGAGGGAAATTTAAGGAAAGTGATAAATGTTGACATTGTAGTGTTTTCATTTTGATAAAGAAAGCAAATGGAAAGAATGGTAATGAACGATGTGGTTGGTATGACTCAAAGTCTGTTTTTTTATTTAATTAATTATTTTGTCATAATTTTATATATTATTTGTAAGATAATTTCCCTATCATTTTTATTTAATAATTATTTAGTTTTTTTAGATCTTCTGGGAATTCATACCTTCCTTTCAACTATCTTCAATAAGATAGAAAAGAGAGAACATATTTCTTTTGGGTGGAAGATGAAACCTCATGTTGCATGAAATGTGAAGTGAATTATAAGGATGTATCTACCAAGTGATTTCTCAGTAGTTGAATGAAAATTATGAATTCCCAAAAGATCTATCATGAACATTTTTTTGAATAGTGTAGTAAACAGTCGCACCTCAATCTGATACACAGTGTTCTTGGTATGACTCAAGTGTATGTTTTTAGTTTATAATATTCTTTGATATTTTAAGATTCATGTCTTATGAACTACCATGATTTGATCCATTACTCCTCATTAGGATCTATGATATGCAGGGTATGAATTTATAATGTTAATATCACCTTATAACATCTTTATTCTCATGTTATCCTTATATGATCATTGATATCTTCCTTGTTTACACTTATTGAGCATCTATGATCACTCTTTATTATGTTTCATATCCTTATGTTATTAATAATGGTTTTATAAATGATATGTTTAATAAGTTTTCTAGTAAATAATAACTTAATGAAATACTCTTATGAACTAGTTATTTATGTTTTTATGTTTCAAAAAGCACTAGACCTAAACTATTCTGGCATGAATCATTATGTTATGTAAGGAATATTAATATAATATTATTTTATATATATGTATAAAATTCCTGGTTCAATATATTTGGTATTAGAGAAACTGACATAATCAAAACCAAGAAAAAATAACAAGTGACCGGTATCACTCAAAGTGTGTCTTTTTATTTAAAATTTACATTACTTTAATTAAAATAATAATTGACATATAAAAACTAAGAAAACACATTCATATTGTTTTTATATTTTAGTTCAATGATCCATGAGTCATTTGTGACATGTAGGAATCAACCAAACCTCAATCTGATGCACAGTGTGTCCGGTGTGATTTTAAGTGTGTATTTTTATATTAAATTGACATTAAATTGAGAAAAAAAAAAGAACAAATAACATACTTAAAGCTAATAAAATTCATTCAAATTGTTTTGATACTTTATAAAAATTATCAATGAGTCATTTTTTATGTGTAATAATCAACCACACCTCAATCCAATTCACGGTGTGACAGATATGACTAAAAGTACTCGTTATCATTTTAAAATTGGAATTTTAGTTCAAAAAGTGTCACTTTTTAAAAACCAAGAAAATGCACTCATATTGTCTTGATAATTTAAGAAAATTATTCATAAGTCATTTTTAACATGTATGAAGTAGTATCACATCAAACCAACACACGATGCGACCGGCATGGATTATAATGTATGTTTCCAGTTTGAAATGACATTTTAGTAAAAAAACACAACTGGAATACTAAAAACTAAGAAAAAGCATTCAGATTGTTTTTATATTTTAGTAAAATGATATATAAGTCATTGGTGATGTGTATAAATCAGTCTCACCTCAATAAGATGTATGGTTTGACCAGTATCACTTAAAGTGTGTCTTTTTATTTAAAATTGACATCAATTTAAGTAAAAAGAACAAGTGACATACTAAAAACTGAGCAAACTCATTTGGGATGTTTTGATATTTTAGGAAAACAATCCATGTTTCATTTTTGATGTTTATGAGTCAACTTCACCTCAATACGATGCACTATGTGACCAATATTATTCTAATTGTGTCTTTTTATTTAAAATTAACATTAGTTTAAGTAAAAAAGAATAAGTGACATACTGAAAACCAAGAAAATGCATTTGGATTATTTTCATACTTTATTAAAATGATTCATGATTCATTTTTGACATGTAGGAATCGACCACACATCAATCCGACACATTGTGTGACCAGTATGACTAAAAATGTCCGTTATCAGTTTAAAATTGACATTTTAGTTCAAAATGTGTCACTCACTAAAAACCAATAAAACACAGTATGATTTTATTAATAATTTATTACAATGATTCATAAGTCATTTGTGATGTTTATAAGTCATTATCATGTCAAACTGATGCACAATGCGACCAGTATGACTCATAATTCCTATTTTCAGTTTGAAATGACATTTTAGTAAAAAAACACAACTGGCATACTGAAAACTAAGAAAACAAATATTTATTGTTTTTATATTTTATTAAAATGATCTATAAGTCAATTTTGACATTTAGGAATCATTTTTTTCTCAATAAGATGCACGGTGTGACTGGTATCACTCAAAGTGTGTCTTTTTATTTAAAATTGACATCAATTTAAGTAAAAAGAACAAGTAGAATACTGAAAACTAAGAAAATGAATTTGGATTGTTTATATATTATAATAAAATGATACATGAGTCATTGTTTATGTTTAGGATTAAATCTCACCTCAATATGACACATGGTGTGACCATATGACTCTAAGTGTGTTTTTTATTTAAAATTGACATTAATTTAAGTAAAAAAGAAAAATAACATACTAAAAACTAGGAAAATGAATCTATATTGTTTTTATACTTTAGAAAAAAAGATACATGAGTCATTTTTTATGTTTAGGAATCAACCAAACCTCAATCTGATGCACAGTGTGATTGGTATGACTAAAAGTGTTCGTTATCAATTTAAAATTGACATTTCAGTTCAAAACGTGTCACTCACTAAAAACTAAGAAAACAAGATTCTATTGTATTTATAATTTAGGATATATATTAATAAATCATTTTTTAATAGCCTCTACCAATATGGACTATCCTCCAGTCTAAAAAACCTATATTCTAGAGATCCTAGGCTTAAGATCCTTGGTATTTAATGGCTTATCACCCTTCAAGAGTATTAGCTACCCAATTAGAGAAAATTTATAGGCCTCAAGTCACTCCTTGAGCACCAAAGAATTTGCAATGATAGTGAATCTTCCATAAATTGATTTGGAAATCTAGGACTCCCATACATGGGGATCTGACTCCTTGAATGAATCAAGGGCTTCAAAGAAAGAGACACAGTTTGAACTTAAGAAATCTTCTGCATCACAGGCTAGATCCTTGCACATAGGGCCTGATGTCTTGGACAGTGGCATAGTAGGGAACACTGAATCCAACCCACCATGTCCCGTATCCACATCTGGTGAAGCTGACACGAATATTTCTGAAGGGGGTAGCACAACAACATTGTTGCAAGATTCCTTTTATCAGAAATTTTTTAGTGCTGATAAAGGCATGTTTTATCAGTTATTTATATCTTAGCACTGATAAAATATATATTTATCAGAACTTTTTAACTAGAACTAATAAAATCTTCACCTGATTTTATAAATTAACCCTAATAGTCCCCTCCTTCTCTCACTCACCTCAAGCTCTCATGGAATCCAACCTCTGTGTCGCTGACCCCTCCTCTGCCCTAACCTCACCTCTATCACCGCCGACCCTGCCTCTGCCACAAAACCTCCTCCACCACAAACGCTCCTCCACCTTGAATGATTCTCTACCATAAACCCTCCTCTGCTACAAACCCACCTCTGATGTGAATGCTTCTCCTCCATGAATAGTCCTCCACCATGAACCACCTCCGCTATAATCCCTCTTTTGTTGAGAACCCTCCTCCACCATGAACCACCTCTTTCGTGAACCTCCTTCACCACAAACACACGTCCTCCGTAATCCCACCTCTGCATCTTGAACCCTCCTCCACTGTAAACCCTCCTCCACCACGAACTACCTCCATCCTGAACCCTCCTTCACCATGAACCCAACTCCGCTGCGAACACTCTGCCACTGCAAACCCACCTCTGCCACGCACCGAACCCCATCTTTATCACAAACCCACCTTCGTCGTGCACCAAACCCCACCTCTACCATGAACCCACCTCTTCCGCAAACCCTCCTCCTTGACAAATGCTCCTCCACTATGCATCGAACTCCACATCCAATGTGAACCCTCATCCACTGTGAAACCCTCTGCGACCTCCATTGTTGTTGCTGCCACCACCTACACCGACTCTTCCATTGTCAAACCCTAATATTGTCATGGGTGTGAAATTTTTTCCTCATTTTTATAAATTACTAATATATATATATATATATTGGATTAAATCAGGTTTTGGTATGTTATTAAATTACATTTAAATTTTTAGTATATTCCTATTTGTGCAACCCAGGTTCCCCAAATAGCAGTGTCAGGCCCACCACACCGAATGATAGTTCATATTGAGGTTACATTTGGGGAATTACCTTTAGAAATACATTTTTATTGCTATATTTGGTGAATCTCTAGGTGAAAAAATCAAATATCGCACCTTTATTACCCTAGAAACCCCACCTCCACCCAACATTCTAGAATATTACTGCCCCTAGAACCTCTTGGTCCTTCCTTCCCTAAATCATTTGTGGTTGGTGACCATCACTTGACATCATGTTTCACTCTCACTTTGATTCAACTGATTTCATGGAATAAATGGATTAAAATTTGATAGATAGATCCCCATACATATCTATTATAGAGGGTTAACCTTTATAGTCTTCTCACATTCAATGCTCATCTATGATTTTTATGTTTGGGTATGATCATAATTCATTAAATTTATTCTCCATTGTAATCAACTCCTTTGACCTCTATGGTATGGATACAACTTCAATCATGAACAAGAAATCATTTTTCAAACATATTTTCTTGGATATGGATTTCATCTGGACCTTTCTTAGGATGGTCATAGTTACATTTTTAATAGATTTATCCTTCTTTAAGGGACCTTATATACTTAACAAGTTAAATATTTATCTCTAAAATAATTAAGACTTCATATTCCTAAGCTCCCTCATCCGATTTAGAATCCTTCTATTCTCTAATAAATTTGAAATGTGTTTGGAATTTTTATATATTCCAAAAAATCCACTCCCTATATGTAGCATAATATAGTGGACATAATCTATGTGGATCATGATTTGGACTCACCTTTAATTATCAACATCATTAAGGCATGTCCTTCTTCCCTCTTGGACCCAAATTCTCTTGTTAAACTGTAATTCACCTATTCTTAATATTTGTTTCCCTTGATTTAACCAAATTTCATTTGATACTTATCTTTTTTATGGTAGTAATCTAATTCCTATATTTATATATAGAATTATACTAAAAACTAGGAAAATGAATCTATATTGTTTTTATACTTTATAAAAAAAGATACATGAGTCATTTTTTATGTTTAGGAATCAACCAAACCTCAATCTGATGCACAGTGTGATTGGTATGACTAAAAGTGTTTGTTATCAATTTAAAATTGACATTTCAGTTCAAAACGTGTCACTCACTAAAAACTAAGAAAAAAAGATTCTATTGTATTTATAATTTAGGATATATATTAATAAATCATTTTTTATGTGTATTATATAGTATCACATCAATCTGATGCACGATGAAATCGGTATGACTCATAATGCGTGTTTCCAGTTTGAAATGATATTTTAGTACAAAAAAATTAGCATACTAAAAAACGATTAAACTCATTATGATTGTTTTTATACTTTATTAAAATGATTTATAAGTCATTTTTTACATTTATTAATCATACACACCTCAATATGACACATGGTGTGGCCTGTATAACTCAAAGTGTCTCTTTTTATTAAAAATTGACATTAATTTAAGTAAAAAACAATAAGTGACATACTAAAAACCAAGAAAACGCATTTGAATTATTTTTATATATTATGAAAATGATTTTTAAGTCATTTTTTATGTGTAAGAATTTTTATAACCTCAATACGATGCATGGTGTGGCTGTTACAACTCAAAGTGTCTCTTTTTATTTAAAATTGACATTACTTTAAGTAAAAACAACAAGTGACATACTGAAAACTGAGAAAACGCATTCAGATTGTTTTGAGATTTTAGGATAATGATTTATAAGTAATTTTTTATATTTATCAATCAACCTAACCTCAATATAACACATGGTGTGTCCGGTATAACTCTAAGTGCTTCTTTTTTATTTAAAATTGACATTAATTTAAGTAAAAACAATAAGGGACATACTGAAAACTGAGTAAATTCATTCATATTGTTTTTATAATTTATTAAAATGACCCATGAGTAATTTTTGATGTGTAGGAATCAACCCCACATCAATACAATGCACGGTGTGACCGGTATGACTCAAAGTGTTCATTATCAGTTTAAAATTAACATTTTAGTTCAAAATGTGTCACTCATTGAAAACCAAGAAAACATGCTCTGATTGTCTTGATAATTTAAAATAATGATTTATAAGTTATTTTTTATGTGTATTAAGTAGTCTCATGTCAATTTTATTCATGATGTGACTGTTATAACTCATAAATCATGTTTCTGGTTTGAAATGACATTTTAGTAAAAAAATACAACTGACATACTGAAAACCAAGAAAACACATTCGAATTATTTTTATACTTTTGGACAATGATCCATTAGTAATTTTTGACAGGTATGAATTATCCACACGTGATCGATATAACTCTAAATGTGTCATTATTTAAAATTGACATGAATTTTAGTAAAAGAACAAGTGACATACTCAAAACCGAGAAAACACATTTGGATTGTTTTGATATTTTAGGAAAACAATCCACAACTCATTTGTGACATGTAGGAATCAACCCCACATTAATAGGACACATTACATGACCAGTATAACTCCAAATGTGTATTTTTTATTAAATATTAATATTTTATTAATGTATTCTTTTATATTAATGTTTAATTTATTTTTTTATATTATTACTAACATAATATTTGTTTTCTTATATAGGTGGAATATTTTTCTCGGGTTCAGAATATTTTTTTGACAACTGACACCATGGGTGGACATTTTTTAGAGGGGATCATGAGTGTTAGAGGATAAAACATTATTGTATAATTGTATATGTAATTATATAAAACATTATTTTAAATGTATATAGTAGTTTTTTTGTATATACCATGGGTGGAAATTTTTGTATTCCTGGAGTCACATTAAATGTATAAAGCATTGTTTGAGATTACATGTTTTTGTAGGTTTTTTTCAGGTTTTTTTGGGTGTGTTGTTATATTAACTGCACATTGTAGCCAGTAAGGCCTTTATCAGCACTATTTCAAGTGCTGATAAATGGCCTCATTTGTCAGCGCTAAAAATAATGCTGATAAAGGGTGTCCTTTATCAGGGCTAAAATAGCAATAATAAATGGGTTCCTTTATCATCACTTTTTTAGTACTGGTAAAGGGGACCCCCTATCATCACCATGATTAACAACACATTTTAGCACTGTTAAAATCTATTTTGTGCATTATTAAAGGGAATATGTGTGGTAGTGGCTATATTCCTCATGATTCATAGCCACACCATGGGCATCCAATCTGGTGAAAACCCTAATCTCTTCCTCACCTGGCTATATTCCTCATAAATCATATCCACACCATGGGATTCCTTCCTAGGTGTAAGAACCGATACAACTTTCATTTGAATATACTTAGTGTGTAATACCCTTTCAAATCTAATTATACCCTCTCATGAAATGTTTCTAGTCTTCTGTTATCTCTTATTTCTCACACCATGCATGAATCATGTGGTATTAGATATCTGTGATGATTATACCATCATCACATTGAAAATACCTCTATTATGGGCCTCCTTCATAGGTATAATCCCCAAAACCATATTATCCCACTAAAAAGGACATATTTTCCCCAAGAGACACTCCTTAAATGTTCCATATTCTCAATGAAGCATCTCAGGGTAACCTCAATGTGTAAGTCTCATTTAATCCTATATTTTCACACCTTTTACAATATAGACGTTCTCAACATCAAAACTATGTGGACTCTAATTCATGTCTTCATGAGATATATAGGATGCCTCTATAAGGCTTGATTTACATATCCAATATTCAAATACCCCACTTCCTTACATCATGATGATAAACTACATGGAATACTTCCTAGTTGTATGCCATTAAACTATACGAAATAATCCAAAATAGATGACGTTAAACTGCATGGTACGGTCTTGTCCCATGACCTTAAACTATTTCATTTAAACTATATTGGATTTGATTATTGTTATGATGGGATATGTAGGATTCCTCTATTAAGTTCAAACCCAACATCATAAATATTCTATTCACCTATAATAAGACCATATTCTCCATGTATCATCCCTCTATCGGGTCATATTCCTAATAAAATCATTCCCTTGTTCTGAGATCCAAATCCCCTTTGGATCTCATCACACTATTATCATCAGGACATATTCCAAGAAAAAACTATCTTCAGAGGATCATATTCCTTGATAGACCAACCCATCCTCATTATTCTATATTCACTTTGATTTCATCCATAAATAGCTACACATGTGTAAGTCCCACACCAATCATCATTAGGAATCTTTCATCTGGTCATCCTTATTTCATGATGTTAAAATGGATGGATAAGTCCTTATCACATGACCTTAAAAGGTAATATGTATCCCATTAATTGGAAATGAACAATATGGAATCTAATTCCATTCACAAGGATATATAGGAATCCTATTTCATAGGAATAATCTCAGCACCATAAACATCCACCACCTTCCTGAACAATGATAAACTCTATAATGCTTAGCTGTGTAGATTTGAAACATAGTGACCAACATTATTAAGTAACAATAATATAAATATGGAGTTCTTATGATACATATATATTGTTTCATAAATGGAGAAATTATAATACATATAGATGTTAACATCGATGGGATTACTCTGATATGTACAAACATTCACATGAATATATGATAATAAAAGATTTCTAATGTTAGGGTAACTAATCCAAAACTGGTATTTGGGAAAGATTCAGGAACATGAAATAATTCAATGCAAGAGTGTTGGAGTAGGTAATAATTCCCCCAAATGGGGTGTGATGCACCCGACCTCCTATCCTCCCAAACAATGTAAGTTCCTAAGTTTCATTGATATGAAATTCTAATGGATGCCTACCTTTGTAAATCAAATCCATAGAGACATCTCTTATTATAGATGTGGGATTCATTCTATGTCTTTGGTTCCATGAATAAACCCCATTAGAAACCATCTGAGATAGTTTTAGTGACCTGACATGATGATTGTGTAGCCACGCTTATCCCCATATAACCAAATATTAGTCCACCCCATCTTGGGTCGAAAGAGTGGGGTATCTAGAAATAATCACATGCCATTTATCTATTTTAAATTCCATGTAAATTGTGTCAAATCATGAAAGGCACACAATTTAGCAGTTGTTTCATGTGATTTAATGCACACATAAAGAAATTTATTTTGATAAAAACCAAATGTATTTGGTTGTACATGTAGTGTGATAGGGTTTTTCTGCACACTGAGTTATTTTTGAGTTCATGTGCGGAATAAATTCTTGAATTAATGTTTTTTATGTTCTCTACAATTACACACCATGTACAGTTATTTCACATGCCCTAAATTGTACACATATAGATGCAGTAATACACTCCATGCATATTCAATCGCGACATGTGGTTGAACATGTTGTGTTGACTACATGTCTTGGCCCATATAACTACATGTTGTGTAATTACACGACACGCCATGTATGATGGAATATTTTGTTAGTACACATTACATGACTAGAATTATATTATGTGTAAGTGAAGTAGAATAGAACACTCTATGTTACCTATAGTACATGTCATATACTTAAATAATTTTAAATAAAATTAATTTATTAATTAATTTAAAATTATAAAAGGATTGGAATCTTATGTATCTCCAAGACTGATTAAATTAAAAATTAAGATAAAAAATTAATTAATTAATAAGATGATTAGATGCTAATTTAATTGAAATTTATCTTAATTTAAGAAATGATTTGAAAAGAATGATAATAATGTATTAATGTGATGTTTTTGCATGTATTTGACTGGTCATGAGCTTGAAAAACCTATGTATGTGTTGGGTTTCATTTAATTTCATATTATTGCATGGTTTTTATATGTGATAAATTTTTATTAGATTAAATATGATGGATTTTGTGTTATCCCTCTCACCTTTACTATACAGGACCTGCATATCTATGGTTTGTTTTATGTATCCCATACCCCTGGTTCCCCTTACCTAATATGTGAGTTAAAAACATGTAAAAGATGGATCTTTGAGGATAGTAGGTGGTTCAGAATCCAATATGAGGTGAAATAAATGAAGAAGATACATATTCACGAGGTGGAATATTGCACCTTTAGCCAATATAAGCTCAAGGGGTTTTCCCTTAGGGCCATAAGTCAGTTTATCATCCACTTAATGAACTAACTAGTAGAAAGATCATGATTAAGTCACTTTTATTAATTTTATTTTTTAAAATTTGTGATTATTTATTTATTTATGGGTTGAATGATTATGTGATGCTTAAACTCACTCACCTAAATTAAATGAAATAATGATCATGTAAGATGAAATAAAATAAATGGATAATAAATGGATAATGCATAAATTATGTAATAAAGACATGATTAATTAATGATGTAGAATAAATATAATATTAAAAATTCATGTAAAGATAAAATAAGTTAATTTAGGCATTAATTAAAAAAATACCTCAAGAGAATATTAAGTTATTAATGTCTTCCATTACTAGATTTAGATTGGAACCATAGAACTAAGTGTTGTTCTGGACCTTTTCATGAAACTTACTTTTATCGGGGATTTTTAATGATGGTTTTGGGTTGACTTAAATATGTTGATATCAAAAGTAGGGTCCCTTTCTAGACTCAGTGTAATTTGGATTCAAATGTTGAGGAAATAAGAGTTGGAATTTTAGGATTGGGGGATCTACTAAATGGATCAAGGATCTGCATATTAATACAGTTATAAATACCTCCTACCTAAATACCTTTAAGTAATTGACCAAGATCATTTTTGGGTTATGATAATGGATATGTGGATCTTTTTCACTAGAATGACCAAATAACAAGACATTAAAAATCTAATGTTGAGGGATATGGGGATTTGATAAAATAGTGGGAGACTAATAAAATAAAATTTATGAAATCACATCTAGTGATAATATAAAGTACATAAAATATTTTTTTATTTATTGTAGAAAAAAATGGAAAGTTCATTAACCAGGAAAAAATCCCTGTGATCTATTTTAGAGAAATACAATATCCTTATTGGAACAAACGTTTAGGATCAGTACAGGTTCTTTCACATTCTATTACACCAAGAGTGAAATATTTTTATGCTAGTGTCCTCCATGCCTACTGGTCTTATAGAGGATAGTGAAGATGAGAATAATCTATGTTGGAGGATTTTAGATAATTCACTATATGCACAATTCCTCATGATATCATCTATTTCTAGTGAACTCTATAAGATACATAAAGACGTGAATTAATATGTTATGTTATCCCAACTCTGTGATATTTATCAAGAGATGGATAGATATGAGATATATGAGATCTCCAAGGCACTATTTACATGTAATATTGTAGAAATTACATCAGCAAGATCTTTTGTAGTCAATATTATTGGCTACATTGAGTATCTATAAATCTTGGGTTTTAGGATACCCAAGGAGTTATGCATGGATTGTTTTTCTCACTTCACTATAACAAATCTTCTTACACTTTATTATGAATTTTAATATGAAAAATATAGAGAGATATCTCCCAAATATCATCCTTTTATTCACCATAAAGACAAGGATATGAAGTGTGAAAATCCTTATGTACTTATGGTGAATAATGGGAAAGGTAATATAAATAGAACCAAGACTAAATCCAAGTTTAAATCTTCTTTATACTACCCTTACAAGAATAGGAAGATTAAGGAGAGAACAAGGGAGTAGGATGTTGTCTATTTCTCATGTGGCAAGAAGGTCCATTGGAAGAAGAATTGTGCCTCATAAAAGAATAAAGGGTAAGCTTCATGTGTTTTTTTTATCAAATTTAATATTTCAATTTCTAAAGAATTTGTATTAGATACAGATTTTGATTCTCATATTTGTATCTAAATATAGGAACCAAGTAGATTTCATAAGGTTTCATGAGTTGAGGTGGATCTATGAGCTCCCAATGGATCTAGGAAAGATTCATTAGCTATTAGATACTATCACCTCACATTTCCAATATGATTGAAATTGGTTTTAAAGAACTTTTATTATATTCCAAGCATCATCAAAAATAGTATTTATGTATCATATTATTATATGGATGGTTTTATCTTATAATTTGGAAATAAAAGCTCCTAATTTTACAAAGATATCATATGTTATGGTATAGAATATATAAATAATGGTATTTGTGTATTTGAATACAAAAACCAACCATTGTAATTAGATAACAAATCTACTTCGCATGACTCATGTCATAGCTAACTATGACATCACCAGCTAGGTTATGTAAACAAAAATAACTTAGGAAAATTATATCAAGTTGGGTATTTGGATTATTTTTAACTAAAATTGCTTGGTATATTTAAAACTTGTTTACAAGGTAAAATGACAAAATCTCTATTTAGTGGAAAGGGTAAAAGAGACAGAGATATTATTGAATTGGTTCATATATATGTGTGTGGAACATTTCCTATCGAATCAAGGTTCAGGTACTCATACTTCCTAAATTTTACCAATGAATTTAGTAGATTTGGAAATGTAAACTTAATGAGGTATAAGTCTTATTCCTTTGAGGAATTTTAGGAATACAAAAATGAAGTTTAGAATCATCTTTGTAAAATGATAAAGAAACTATAATCAGAACATGATAGGATAATATCTTAACCAAAATTTCATTGATAATATATGGGATTTTGAGATTCTATGTCAACTCAATACTCCTTATACACCATAATGGAATGGTGTAAGTGAAAGTAGGAACAATACCTTGTTTAATATGGTGATATCAATGATGAGTTATATGAGCCTTCTATTATCCTTTTAGGGATATCAATTATTGAAAAAATCATATATACTGAACTAAGTTCAAAATATAGAAGAAAATTTCATTCCATATGATCTTTGTTATAGAAGGAGATCTGTGTTGTCAAATTTATATGTGTGGGGATGTGAAGTGTTTTTTATTGCCTCTTTATGTGAAAAACTAGCACCTTGAGGTACAAAGTATATATTTATAGGATATCCTAAGGAAATAGAGGGGTATTACCTATATGACCTATCATATAAAATGGTAAAAATGGAAATACATTTCATGTTCCTTGATAGGGATCACATCTCAAAAATAGATAATGGTAATGAGATAGACTTCAATGAAGTTTAGACTCAAGGTACATAGGATTTGGAAAATTAAAAAATTCCACAATTCCCCCATGGAAGAGGTTACAGATACATAAGTATTGTATAGGAGCACCATAGTAGTTAAAGATCCATAAATATATGTTTTTCTAGTCACCAATATAGGTGACACATTATTAGTTGATAATAATGAACCTATCACCTAAAAAAAGTAGTAAATATCTTAGAAGAAGAAAAATGGAAATAGGCTATGAATTCTTCCATATATCAAAACTAAGTATGGATTTTGGTGGATCCTATAGTGTATGTAAATACCATTGGGTGAAAATGGGTATCCAAGGAGAAACTACACATGGATGGACAAGTTAGTACCTATAAGTCATGGATGGTTTCTAAATGGTTTAAACAATATCAAGTAATTGACTATGATGAAACCATTTCACCAATTATTATACTAAAATCCATTATAATTCTATATTTTATAGAATCTTACCATGATTATGAGATTTGGAATATGGGTATCAAAACAACCATCCTTAATAGGAACCTTGTGAAAGATGTCTACATGTCACAACCAGAAGGGTTTGTGATACCAAAATATGAAAATAAGGTATGAAAATTGTAGAGATCCCTTTATGTATTTAATCAAGAATCATAGTCATGGAACATTAACTTTTATGAATTCATAAGGGAATTTGGTTTCGTAAAGAATGAATGTGATCCATGTGTCTATGAGAAATTTAGTGGTAGTGCAGTTTGTTTCCTAGTAGTATATGTTGATGGCATATTACTAATTGGAAATGAGATACCATTCTTACATTCTATTAATACATGGTTAAACATATGCATCTCCATAAAGGACTTCTGTGAATCATACTATATTATGGGTATCAAGATCTATCATGATAAATCTAAGATGATTCTTTGTCTAAGTTAGGGTACATACATTGACATGGTATTGAATAGATTTGGTATGGGACAATCTAAGAGGGAATTGTTTCCAATGTCATATGGAATACATATCTCTATAAATATGTGTCCCTAGACACAATAGGATGGACAGAGGATGGGCAGGATTCCTTACACATTAATAATAGGATATTTCATGTATTTCATATTATGTACTAGGTTTTATATTTCCAATTATTTGTGTATGATATAAATATATGAAGCATACCTAATATACCACCATTGGATGGATGTAAACACTATCCTAAAATACTTGAGTCATACTAAGGATATGTTCCTAGTGTTTGGAGGAGATGGGGAACTATTCATCAGGGGATATGAAAATTCTATCTTCTAAATCGTTTGGTATAATCTAAAATTAAAATAGGGATATGTATTATATATTTATAAAGTAGCAATGAGCTAGAAGAGATCAAACCAACAGGTGTTCATTGATTATACATTAGATTTTGAGTATATTATGGCTTCTAATGTAGCTAAAGAAGAATTTTGGATATGAAACTTTATATAAAATCTTGATGGTGTGCCTAAAAGTAAAGATGTTATCACACTATATTGTGATAATACGGTAATAGTGGTTCTTTCCAAGGATCCTAGGTCATAAAAATGGAAAAAACATATACTTCATAAGTATCATCTCTTGATGTATTTTTCTTAAATAGTTGACATCATATTATGTAGAGTTTCCACATAGGAAAACAAGGTGGACCCATTGACTAAATATTTATCTTAGTAGAAGCATGAATACTATGTGAGATATAACAGGATGAAATTCATTAGTATTTTCATCTAGTATAAGTGTGAGTATGTTAGATTTGTTTCCCTAGAAGAAACTACTTTGTAATTTTGATTACATATATATTCAAATACCTAAATATTTATTAATTCCTTATAACATGATGATTATTCTTCTGCATAATATTAATGTGATAATGTCCTAAATTATTGCCCACATTGAAAGGTTATGTTAGTTACCCACTATGATGAGAACCTTGAAGTGTTATCATGATATTATAAAACATATGTCATATTGTTAGGATAACATTATATAATGGGAAACGTGGTATATTTGACTATCGAGTTATTGATTCTTGTAATCAGATGAGACTTTATATCATGAAGTTCACACTTAGTAATCTCTAAGATGATAGATTATGAGTATAGACCCACAATTGGTAATTCTACTTATTTATGTCTCATTAAATATTCTCATCTATGAATTTGGTTATTAGTACTTAGACTTTATATTATTATTAATGCATATCATGAGTCATGTACTTTGATGTATTGATGAAATCCATGATGAAATATGCTCGTAGAAAGGTTGTATCTATGGGGTGAATCATGAGTGATACAGAATTAATGAATAAGTCAAGAAATGATTTTTCCCCTCTATTATTTAACAGAAGTAAATATATTAGGACCTTTGATTGAAATAGAACTATCAAATAAAATCCATGTCCATGGTTATTAACAAGTTTATTTTAGGTATTATATGAAAGATATATCAAGTACATAGGTTGATGGTAGGAGTATTCAACCTGATTGATTGGATATATTGAGATAGAGGTATTATATTACACAGTGAGTGTTTATATGTGGTTATTTTCATTATGACATTAACTTCTTTCTCTATAGGTCCTTTAATGTGTTTCATGATGTAAATCTTGGACTTTAGATAATATCATCTAATGTCACTGAGGAAGAGGTCTAAAGGGCCACGCACTTGGTGTATTCATCAATCTCAATTAAATTCTATTTTCATTTAATAGTTAGAATAAATATTTTTCTTAAGGTTAAAGAATAATATTTATTCATGATTTTCTTATCACAATTATTTAGTCACCAATTATATTCTAGTAAGAATATAAATGTGATTTGAATATTAACTAAATATTTATTCTCAAGGCCTTCAAAAATAATATTTATTTATCTACTTTTTATTAATAATGTAATAAATAAAATTTATTATTAAATAAACATTAATTTATTTATGCAAATTTATATATATATATATTCATAAGACCTTGAATATACAACATTTACTCATTTATGAAATGAATAATCTTAATTTATTATTAAAGGTTCATTAAATGTCAAGGAAGGTGTATGGAATGAGTTAAGCGGTCGGTAATGAAAATTATATAATCTTAAATATCATTTAAATAAATAAGAAATTTTTTATTTTATAAAATGGAATTTATTAGCGAAAGTTGGTGTCTTCCATAATAATAATAATAATAATAATAATAGTATTATTGTTGTTTTTTTCATGGGGAATATATTATGTTTAATATTTGACTAAGGTACTTTATGAAATTATCAATATTAAACCTTATCTCTATATAATCCCGCTTATATTATTTTAGAAAATGGTTGTGCATGTTGGTTTTCTTCTCTAGATTTTTTATATCAAGAATGAAGAAGAAGATATCTAATAAATCTCTTAATAACAAGATAATAACTTCATATCCTCCTCCCTCTCAAGATTGATAGATAAAGAGAATAAATTTTCAATAATGAAGCATTTGTTGTTACAGTCAAAGGCGAGCGACAAAAAACAATCAGTACCTCCATGATATCACTCAGAGTACCATCGATGATGCTCAAAGATTGAAAATCATGTGTGGATACCACTAAAGGGATTTTAATTTGGATTCTATCAGTGTAATGATGGTACGAATCAAATGGGGTTCGATTGATCAACATCTAAACTTGAAGAAATAATTCTAAGATTGAGCTAATTCTTGTTATTAAATTAATTATAAGTTTAATGTGAAAAGATCCAATATAAGGTTTTAGTATTCCTTTAATCATGTTTTCATCAGGTATGTTCTTAGACATGATGATTTTTCATCATGTTCTTATGGATAATCCATTAGATCTGATGATAACCAATTATTCGGCATAGGAACAACTAGTTTCCACAGCACCTAGAACCTTTATCCATCTCACCCAGTTCACCTACTGGGGAACCCACCACTTCTATTTTACCTAATTTGTTTCCCACTTCACATGGGATACCTTAAGTTGAGATACTTATCTTGTTTTCCTCGTACTCCTTGAAAAAAGATACTTCTTTTGGTTTCCCCATACACCATGAGTCATGATAATCCCATTAGTTTCCTCAAACGACTTCATATGAGATACTCATCTTGGTCTCCTCATATTCCTTGAGTCAAGATACTCCTTTTGGTTTCCCCATACACCTTGAGTCAATATTCTCCTCTTAGTTTCCTAAAATTAATTGAGTCAATATCCTCCTCGTGGTTCCCAAAAAATACCTTAACCTCAATCACCTTCCAAAATAAAACAGAAAGGGTTACTCATACATAAGTCCCACACAAAACCATTTCTAGGTATCTTTCACTTATTAGTCCTTACAAAATGACATTAAAGCACATGGGTCAATCCTATCACACAACTTTAAACTATGAAACTTGATCTATATGGATTTTGATTTATGTTCTAGAGAGATGTTTATGATGACTCTCTAAAGTTAAATGCTAAAACCATTACCATATCATCTCCCCCACAGGAGGTAGTATCTCCTAAGCCTAACTAGCCATCATAAAATACAATCATAAGAAATAAACTGACTTATGTGATGAGAATAATATTACCTATGTGATGAGAATAGGATAACTCATTCTATATTATGTGATGAGCATAATATGCCCTATATGGAAGGCATAGGATGACCTATCCCTTTTAATGTGATGAGCATAATACATCCTCCCTTATGTGATGAGCATAAGATTCCATCATGGCCTGATATGAGGATGATATAGAACTATCTCTTATTATGTGATGAGCATAAGACAGTATTCCTTACGTGATAAGAATAATATTCTCTCATTCCATAAATTGATAAAGACTAGTCCTCTTCTTATGTTATGAGCATAAGATCTTACTCTCCCTTATGTTATGAGCATAATATGACTCATCTCTCCTTTATTTATATGATGAGCATAAGATTCCCTTGTGTAATGACATGAGGAAGGCAAAATTTCCTTTCCAGTCTACTCTACATGAATTTCAATTATTAGAAAGTGGTCAAGGATATAAAACCTTAAAAGGAACTATTGTGGTCCTTATCACATAACCTTAAAAGATGTAATGTGTCCTATTAAGTGGAATTCCACTATATGGGTTTTAATCCTCTTCACAATGATGTGTATGAATCCTATTTTATAGGCTTGATCCCAACTCCACAACACATTCTACCTCCTTTCATAGGATCCCAATTCCTCCCTGGATAGTGATAGACTTTAAAGTGCTTACCTATGTAGATTTAAGCTGTAGAGTGGCCATATACTTAGGTCAAATGAGATACAATATACTAAGGGGAGCTGATATTATTACTAAGAAGGATTTAATAACATGACTTAAATATATATATGAGAATATTATACTATATAATAAGACCCCTTTAAGGGATGAACTAACCTCCTATACTCTTGTTTAACAAAATGTGTCATCTTTAACACCCCAAGTGATCGAGAGGCCACCCACCTTTGGAAATGAGGAGAGTTTTATGAGACCCGAATAACCAAAACAGTCCAGTGGGGGTGGAACTCAATGAAAATAGTCTTGTTAATGTATAACTCTAATACAAATAATGATTTTTTTTATTCATCCATAATGAAAATTTTAATTATAATATTCAATACATATTAGTATTCATCCCATGAATAAAGTATATTAAACTCTTTAATAAAATGTATTAAAATCATATGAAACCAAAACCTCACTTAATAAAATGTGTTGTATAATAAGTTGTCAACCCCCACTATTCTAAATAAAGAAACTTCCCCTAGGATAGTGATAGGTCTAACCCAAAGCCTCACTATCCATAGATCCTTACTCAAAATAATTTATGATCAAAATATGTACAAACAGTTATAATAAATTCCCATTTTTTCAATTATAATAAAAAATATCTAATTTTGGTTCACCATAAATTAAATATTATATTATACCGATCATAAAACTACTTAAATACATGAAAACATATTTATCATAAGTAACTTAAACACTTTAAATTTAAGTATACTAATATCCAATATATAAATAATTCATATACATGAATATTAAAAGAGGGTATTAGATAAATAAATAAACAAGTCACATATTCATAATATATACATTTCATATTAATAATGAAAAAAATTACATTATTTAAATATCATATATTTTATATTAATTTAAATCTTGATCTCATCCACCAAAACTACTTTTGGTATGGCCTCAAAAAAATCAAAATAAGGCATTAATATGAACATTTGATATTATAAAACATATGAATATTTCATAAATGTCACTATAAACATTTTATATTTTCCTTATTTAATAATTCATAAACACTTTATAAATTATTCATTCAATTATAAATAAATTTTAAATAATTATATCATAGACATCAACATCTCCATATTGTAGCCTACGATATAGGTGATCCTATATCATAACTCAAGGGATAGTGATATCGCATATCATTCCCCCTTATACGGTGGATAGTTATATCTTAATTTCATGATCTGTGATTCACATTATTACCATTATCACAATGTATGTTGTTTCATATTGAAAGCGGTGCTTGATTTTGCAGACAGTGATATCACTATATCGCTCTAAGTGATAAACCAAAACTCAATATTTTAAACAGTTTTGATGGAATACATGTATGTGTATCATTTTAGTGACAGTATGTAATGTCCCAAATGTTTTCCATGTATTATTTTTAAATATTATATGAAGTTAATTTGAGACCAGGTGTTGAGACGACATGCGATTCTAAGACCCAGTGTGCCCGGAATAAATGTTTGAATAATATTAAATATCATGCTTACACAATTTTCCTGAAAAATTATAATAACATCTAAACGGGTGCCCAAATAAAAAATATGAGGCAACCTTTGTATTCAGAGTAACGATTTTACCCTAGGTAAGGCCTAACATCGATCGACATGGGTCAGCTGTGAAAATTAGTTTTTTAACGTTTTAAATAATAAAATAAATTTAAGATTTATTTTATTTTATCATTTATCAGTGATGGAGCGATGGTTTATTTTAAAGTAAATCGATAGGTAGGGGTCCAGGGTTAGACTCATAACCCTGTAATTCCCTAGAGGCTCTGGAGAGGAACCTAGATAATTTCCTCGGTGGAAAACCATGGAGAGATTGCAGATCAGAGATTGATGGATTCTATTTTTGACGTATCTCGCCAATAGTGGCAATGTGATGGTCAATCCTCTTTAGAGAATGAACCTTACCCAGGTAGGTCATTGTTATTTTAGATTATTATTTCCTTGATCTTAGAATTAATGATGAACACGGATCAACCAATGAACAGGTTGACCTGTGGATTGATTGTTCTTGTGGGATGGGTTTTATTTGGGGGATTTTTTTGTTAGGGTTTGATTATTAGAATTGATTTTGTTTTTCTTGATTATTATTATGGAATGGTTCAAGGATATAATTAACAATATCAAAGGTTCATTCCTTGGGTTTTTCCTTGTGCATTTCTCTCCTGAAATTCTTCGTGCTCTTCATGTTCTTCACATTCTTCATGGTTTATGAAACAAATATCATTAAACCATAGTTTCATAGTGAAATGATTATATTTTGAAGATAAAACATCGATACTACTTGAAAGAGGTGCGACGGTGGTTGTGGAAGTGGATCGAACAATAGTGGGTGATGATTTCTCATTCTTTGTTTGAAATGAAGAATGACGATGATCTTTTTTTTCGAGTTGATTCAAGTCTTGAATCTTATCAATTAGATGATGGTGTGACCAGAAGACCTCAGGTCTATAATTTCCTAATGAGGCATGGTTAGGATCAGTGGGTAGAGCGATGGGGAAGATGATGGACCATGGACCAGGGTTTTTGGAAAATTATTATGAACATGATGTGTATTTTGGAATACACGATGTGTGGGCTCTGCTGAGTGGCATCTAGGGTTTTGAGAAGTATTCAAGTGTCACATGACATGTGACCCCTATCATACGGTGTGTTGACCCTTCCCCGAGACTCGGTGTGTATTTCAAGAAATACACGGACATGGGGTGGAATACACAGGTTGCCTATACATCATGTACCCCACCACACAGTTTGGGACAAACCAGTTACATGGGTTATCCCATGTACTGGCACACGGGTAGGTGGACACGGGCTGACACCATGTATTGGCACATGGCCAGAGTACACAGGTGGACCCCGGATGGAAGGACACGGCATGTGACCCTTCTATACGGTGTATGACCCTTCTAAACAGAGTGTACCCATCTTTTATACGATATGTACTTTTGAAATGGGACATTGCACATGGGAAATACTTGGGATCAAGGGATACAGTGTGTGGCCCTTATACACAGTGTATACCCATATTCTACACGACATGTACTTTTGACACGGTCCATTATACATGGGAAGTATTTGGGGTTAAGGGACATAGCGTGTGACCTTACTACATTTTTTGTACTCTCCTCTACATGGATTTAATCTCTTGTCAACTATATCTTGGACAAGCTTAATTAGGGTTCGTGCCCTTGATCGTTTCCCTGAATGTTGGTGGGTATCGTTTCTTACTCATAGGAGTATGATCTCTTCAACAGTACTTTCTAGATAGAATCATTAGAATCCCCTCCGAGAGGCCTAGAGTAGGATCCTCTATTCATTCTTCATTCCCTAGTTAGAGTCATTGGTATTGATGTGACCAAATTCACCGAGCATCAATCCTCTACTTAACAGTTTAATCCAGATGGAGCTATCGGTATCACCCCATGGACCTGGTTGTGGTCCTCATCTATTTATTGTATCTCTATTCATATATTTCAATGCATCTCTCTCTCATGACAGTTCCTGACAAACAATACTTCTTAGATGGACGTCATCAGTGTTATCAGACTCAGGAGTGTGTTCTCTCAGATGAGTGCTTTGTGGAATCTTCAAGTTGTATCACTAGTGGTGGAATGCAGTAGTTGTGACTTACCTCTAGACTAAGTTTCCTAGTTTGAGTATATCTATATATTCTTGTTATATGTGTTATAGACATATACTATGTATAGTTGATTGTATCTCTATCTTTGTTTATTAATTTATGGTTTCGAGATTTCATACTGAGTATTGTTATACTCACCCATGTATGGGTTTTTCCCGCACATGTCGTGTCTTGTGTAGACGAGTGACCTTTTGATGGGGTCCAGGTAAGACCAGGACTGGATAGAGTTTTGTGAGTTCAGGAAGGTTGGGGAGTTCCTATGTCTTTGAGCAAGTAATTCTAGTACCTGTTTTTTTTTACAAGTTGGACTTTGTAGTTTATAGGCTCTTTCTTTTGGTGGGCTTGTATTCTGGTGCGGTTTACTTTACTATAATTTACTTCCTATCATACTATGTTGGTTGGGATAGTGGTATGCATGCATTTGTTTCTGAGTGGTTTTTAAATTTCATCATTTGAGGGCTTGGTTATTTGTGTGTGAATACGGGTATATAGGAAATGCCTCCCATGTTAGTGATATGCCTACTCGGTGCTAGTCACCAGCCCCCGACCTACTAGAGGTGGGCTTGGTGAGTCACAGCACATGCCCCATTGGGACAGGTTGTGATAGAGTGGTAGTTTCTACCTTAGTACCAAGAGTCTATGAGATTGGTCTGGGGAAACAGTGTTAAGTGTTTCAAGTTTGGATTTCAAGCTAGGGACTCCAGTGTTGGTGCGGGTGGTTGATGTATCCATACACCACATCTCTGATAACCTATTTTTCAACTCGGTACATGAGAACACTAGTTGTAGGGAAAATAATGGTACATGCATCATATAGGAATGGGTTGTAGTTCCATGCCCTTCTTGAGTCATCTCTCTAGATATACTCATTGGCCATGGTAAATCTTGGTTTCTTACGGGATTCCCCTGAGATGCATACCATCTATGATTCAGTAGCTCGATCAGGAGGATAACCCCATTAGTGGTGAGGATTTGATATAGGGACCAATTCCCTAGGTGTTTCCTCTAGGTGGTGCACCAACTATACCTCCACCTATGGAGTATCACGTGGTACCCACAGTACTAGTAGATGATGAGTGCAGGCTGAGCATGCTTCATGAGTTTCAAAGACAGATACCCCTCAGGTTCTGCAGTGATCCCAAACCTCAGGCATCTAAGGACTATCTTGAGGTAGTAACCAGAGTTTTCTATCTAGTCAGGACACCAGTGGATAAGATGGTAGTCTTGGTGGTGAGCCTTCTATATGACTCAATAGGTAAATGGTGCAGTTTGGCTATCCAAACTCATGATGAGGTTACTCTTTCATGGATAGAGTTTGAGCATCTCTTTAGAGAGGAATTCTCACTAGTTACGTTGAGAGCAGTGCTTATGCATGAGCTTATTTAGATCTAGTAGGGTAGATTGATGGTGGATGACTATTCATAAAGGTTCAACAACCTTTCCAGGTACTCGATGGATATGGTTAGAGATTAGTACTTCAAGTCTAAGACTTTTGAGTGAGGCATGTGTAGAGAAATTTGATTCATCATTATACCTCTATGTATTCTAACTTATGTTAGGGTGAATGATTGAGATTTGGTGGTCAAAATATTCTTAGCTGAGAAGGTACAACTAGTAGTATTCAGCAGTGGACGAGTAGGTGCAGATACCTCATCATTAGGGATCTGAAGTCAGTCTCATGGATCCGAATGTGGGAGACTTTTTAGGAGGAGATCCCAGGATAAAGGATCTATAGTTCAGGGCTCACAGTGTGGGTCTATTCAGCCTAGGGAGAGGCGGTGCTACTCATGTGATGGAATGGGATATATTGCTAGATATTTTCCATCTTGTCATGATGTTGATAGGGATACAGTGGATGGACCATAGAGGCAGAGACATCATCAAGAGCAGGTAGATCCACAGGGCGGCAGACATGGAAGAGGAGCTAGGAGAGCAGCATGAGGTGGTTGATATTTCGACTTATTACCACCACCACCCCCAGGAGGTCCGCTCTAGGCTTAGGGACTTGGAGGAACAGGGTGGGGACAACTACATACAGTTGAGGAAAATGAACTAGGGGCTCTGAGAATGATTCTAGGTACGATCTGTGTCTTTTCTACTTTAGCTACAGTACTGATAGACACAGGTTCTAGTCATTCCTTTCTCACCACATATCTTGTTCGATACCTAGAGATTTCGGTTAAACCATTGACTCGACCCTTACGCTTGGAGATAACCACTGGATAAGACTCAGTGATCACACATCTATGTCAGCAATGTGACTTAACCCTTGGAGGTGAGATTTTCGGTTGGAACATCTTGGTGGAATCATTGAGGCCTTACGATGTAGTTCTTAGTATGGATTGGTTATCCAAATTCCATGCCCATATTGATTATTTTAGGTGAAGGTTGTTGTGTATCTGCAACGTTGGAATGAGGTTTTACTTTTTGGTGAAAGGGAAACTTAGGTAGCACAAGATGGAATCATGCATAGGAGGCTACAATCAATAATTCATGATTGGGATATCCTAAACCTCGGTGTAGTAGATGTTATGAGTTTTCTATTCCCAACAGCAGTGGTGGAGTATGAGGACATCTTTCATAAAGATGTTCCAGGATTACCTCCTCACCAGTAGATAGACTTCTTCATTGACTTACACCCTAGGATGTCACCAATATCATCACCAGCATATCAGATGGCTCCCACAGAGCTTCATGAGATGACGGTGCAGTTGGAGGACTTACAGTAGAAGGGCTTCGTGAGACCCAGTGTTTCACCCTAGACAGCCCCAGTTTTGTTTTCCAAAAAGGCATATGGGAGCTTAAGTTTTTGTGTGTACTACCGGTGCTTGAACCAGGTGACCGTGAAGGACAAGTACACACTACCAAGGATCAATGAACTCTTTGATTAGTTGAAAGGGGAATTATCATTCTCAAAGGTTGACCTTCGATCAGGCTATCACTAGTTGTGAGTATGAGATGAGGATATACTGAAGATAGATTTCATATGCTACTATGGTCACTATGAGTACTTGGTGATTCATTTTTGCATGAAAATTTCCCCCATATTGTTTATGGGACTCATGAACTAGATTTTTTATCCTTACTTAGATAGGTTTGTGGTAGTCTTCATCGAAGATATCCTTGTGTACTCAATGTCTAAGGATGAGCACATGATACACTTAAAGATGGTTTTATATGTACTACGAGAGCGCCATCTTTATGGGAAACTCTTGAAGTTCCAATTATATATTCAGTAATTCCACTTTCTAGTACATTTTATCTTAGAGGATGGAGTGGTAGTGGACCCACCCAAGGTGGAGGCAGTATTAGCATGGGAGCCACCTAGGAGCGTGATGGAGGTGCAGAGCTTCCTTGGGCTAGTGGGATATTACTGGAGATTCATACCTAATTTCTCCAGGGTATTATAACCTATGAAAGCTTTGACTCAAAAGGGGAATCCTTTAGTGTGGAAAGAGAAGTTCCAGTAGGCATTCCAGCAGTTGAGGTAGAGTTTTATGACTACTCCGATCTTGAGATTATAAGAGGAGGGTGTTAAGTACGTAGTGTTTTATGAAGCATCAGGAACCAGGCTTCGTTGTGTCCTAAGGTAGAGTCAAGTGGTGATTTCCTATGGTCCATGCCAGTTGATGCCACATGAGAAGAACTATATAAACCATGATATTGAGTTAGCAGTGGTGGTATTCATATTTAAGATGTGGTGACACTGCCTGATGGGTGAGGGGTTTATTGTCTACTCTAATCACAAGAGTCTCAATTATATCTTCTCTCAGAAGGATCTGAACATGAGATAGAGGAAATGGCTAGAGTTCCTCCAGGACTATGAATTTGAGATTATCTATGCTCTTGGTAAGGGGAACATGGTGGAAGATACTCTCAGTATGAGATCTAGTTTCTATTTTCTGAATGAGATATTAGATCAGTTGGCCTATTTATAGTTATACTTTGTGGATAGAGATGGATTAGGTTACCTCCAATTGATGGTTTTCACCCCTCTACTCTTATATAAAGTCAAGGGGGCACAACTTGGGGATACTGACTGCAAAATCGTACATGCTCAGATTTATATAGGACATGCACTTGATGGATATTCACAAGTTGGGGAGAACATTGTCCTTTTTCAAAGTATTCACAGTTATATAAGTGGCATTGTAGGATGAGGTTCTGAGTAATTTCATACATCCCATTTGGTGGAACATTCTAGAGTGGAGAAGATGTACTAGGACCTCAAACATCAGTTTTGGTAGACAGGGATAAAGAATGAAGTGGAAGAGTTTGTTTCTTGATGCCTTACATGCCGGCGGGTGAAGGTTGAGCACCAGGTTCCAGTAGGTTTAGCTTAACCCCTTGAGGTTCCAGAATGGAAGGGGTGAGATATCGATGGACTTCATGATGGGTTTACCACATACTTCCAGGGGACACAATTCCATCTGGGTGATCATTTATTGACTCACCAATCAACCAACTTCCTAGATATTCAAGATAAGAGTTCAATAGAGATCTTGGGATGGCTCTATGTGCATGAGATATTTTGACTCCATGGAGTTCCATCAATGATTGTTTCAGATTGTGATGCTTGTTTCACATCCCGAATGTTGAAGGGATTGTAGGAGGGATTTGGGACTTAGTTATGCTTGAGCACAGCATTTCATCCCCAGATGGACAGCCAGACATAGAGTACCATTCAAGTTCTAGAGGACATGATGTGAGATTTCATGTTGGACTTTAGTCATAGTTGGGAGGATCACCTACCACTGGTGTAGTTTGGATACAATAATAGCTACCACTCCACCATTGGTATGGAACCATTTTAATCTTTCTAGGGGAAACCATTCCAGTCACCACTTTGTTGGAATGACCTAGTAGATTCATCACTCATGGGCCCAGAGTTTGTGTGAGCTACTACCGAGAAGGTTCAGATCATCCGAAAGTAGATGAAGACTACACAGATCCCTCAAAAATCTTATGCTGATAGACGGTGGAGGCATTTTGAGTTTGAGGAAGGATAACATGCATTCCTTCAAGTTTCACCTCGATGGGGATTATAGATATTTGTTTGGGCCAAAAAGTTATCTCCAAGGTTTATCATCCCTTTTCAGATACTACGTAGAGTTAGTGAGGTGGAGTACCACTTGGCTCTACTCCTGTAGTTAGACCAGATACATGAAATCTTCTATTTGTCGCAATTAAGGAGGTATGTGCATGACCCATCACACGTCATCAACTGGGGTGTACTGGAAATCGAGGATGGAGTGACTTTTGTTGAGTACTCAATGGATATCGAGGATTGGTAGGATAGGATCCTTCATGGGTGAGTAATTACTTTAGTGTGTGTCTGGTGGCAGCAAGGGAATATTCAGGAGAGCACATGGGAGTGGGAGGCTCAGATTCATTCTCAGTACCCACATCTTTTTGAGTATCCTTATTTTTGGATTTTTTGGGACGTTAATCCCTAACGTGGGGAGAATATAATATCAATTATTTCTTCTATGTATTAATTTTAAATATTATATGGATTTAATTTGAGACTAAGTGTTGAGACGGCATATGATTCTGAGGCCCGGCGTGCCCAGAATAAATGTTTGAATAATATTAAATAGAACTCACATGCATTTTTCCTAAAAAAGTGGAATAACTTCTAAATGGGTGACCATATCATAAATATGAGGACATCGTTGCATTCAGAGTAGTGATTTTACCCTAGGTGAGGCCTAACATTGGCCGACATGGGTCAACTGTGAAAAGTAATTTTTGGATGTTTTAAAGAATAAAATAAATTTAAGAATTATTTTATTTTAACATTTCACAGTGATTCAGAGAAGTTTAATATTAAAATAAACCAAGAAGTAGGGTTCTAGGGTTAGAATCATAACTCTATAATTACTTGGAGGCTCTATAGAGGAACCTAGATAATTCCCTCAATGAAAAATGATGACAGGATTGCGGATCGAAGATTGACAGATGCTATTTTTGATAGATCTCGCCAATGGCAGCGATGCGACAGTATATCCTCTTTAGTAAATGGTCCTTTCCTAGGTAGGGTGTTGTTATTTTAGATTATTCTTTCCATGTTCTTATAATTAATGATGAATACGGATCAACCAACAAAAAGTTTGACCTGTGGATCAATCATTCTAGCGAGATGGGATTTATTTTTGGGATTTTATTTTTAGGGTTTGATTTTTTTAATTTCTTGGTTTTTCTTGATCGTTATTATATAATGGATCGATGTTGGAATGAAAAATATTTGAGGTTCATTCCTTGGGTTATTCCTTGTTTATTTATCCCCTAAAATTATTTTCTTTCTTCATGCTCTTCATGGTTTACAAACAAACGATCATTGCACCTTCATTTCATAGTGAAATGATCTGAGTTTGAATATATGACATCAGTATAACTTGATGGAGGTGAAACGGTGGTTGTGGTAGTGGATCGAATGATGGTGGGTTTCGATTTATCTTTCTTCATTGAAAATGAATAATGACAATGATCTTGTTTTCAGAGTTGATTCAAGGCCTGAATCTTACTGATTTGATGATGGAATGACTAGATGACCTCAGATATAGAGTTTCCTGATGAGGCGCGGCTAGGATCAGTGGCTGAAGTGATAGGGAAGATGACGGAGCATGGACCAAGGTTTCTAGAAAATCCTGATGAACATGGAATGTATTTTGTAATAAACTACATATGGGCCCCACTAAGTGGTGGTTGGGGTTTTGGGAAGCATTCAAGTGTCACATGGAATGTGGGCCCTTCCTTGAGACTCAGCATGTATTTTGAGAAATACATGGATACAAGGTGGAGTACACGAGTTGCCTACAAGGCGTATACCCCACCAAATTGCTTGGACTAGACCAGTTACATTGGTTATCTCATGTACTGGTATACGGGTAGGCAGACACTGGCTGACACTGTGTAATGGCACATGGATGGAGTACACAGGTGGACCTCAGATGGAAGGACACAGCATGGGACCCTTCTACACAATGTGTACCCATCTTATACATGATATGTAATTTTGATAGAGGTCATTGCACACGTGTATTACCCAGGGTCAAGGGACATAGCGTGTGACCCTTATACATAGTGTGTAACCATCTTCTATAATAAATGTACTTTTGACATGGGTCGTTGTACACAGGCAGTACCCGGGGTCAAGGGAAACAGGGTGTGACCTTACTACACACCATGTAATCTCTTCTACATGGATTGAATCTCTTGTCCACCATATCTTGACAAGATTCATTAGGGTTTGTTCCCTTGATCATTTCCCTAAATATTGGTGGGTATCATTTCCTACTCATAGGAGTATGATCCCTTCAGTAGGACTATCAGGATAGATACATTAGAATCCCCTTCGAGAGTCCCAGAGTAGGATCCTCTTTTCATTCTTCATTACCTTGGTAGATTCCTTGGTATTTATGTGACCAACTTCACCAGGCATCAATCCTTTACTTAATAGGTTAATCCAGATGGATTTGTTGGTATCACCCCATGGCCCTGGCTGTGATCCTCATCTATGTATCATATCTCTCTTCAAATATTTCAACGTATCTCTTTCTCTCATGATGGTTCTTAATGAACAGTACTTCTAGGATGGACTTCATTAGTGATATCAGACTCAAGAGTGTGTTCTCCCGGATGAGTGCTTCATGGAATCTTCAAGTTGAATCCCTAGTGGTGGTATGTGATATTTTTGACTTGCCTCTAGACTATGTGTATTGGTTTCAATATATCTGGATATTCTTGTTATATGTATTGTTGACATATACTATGTATATGTGACTATATATCTCTCTTTGTTTATTGTTTTTTGGTTTTTGGGTGTCCTACTGAGCATTTTTATACTCACCCTTACACATTCTTTGTCTGCATGTGTCACATCTTGTGCAGACGAGTGACCTTTTGACAGAGTCCAGAGCAGACTAGGACCAGATAGATCTTTGTGAGTTCAGGTAGGATGAGGTGTTCCTATGGATTTGAGCAGTATTTCCAGTACCTATTTTGTTTATAGGTTGGACTTTGTAGTTTACAAACTCTTTCTTTTGGTTGGATTGTATTCTAGCCTAGTTTAGTTTACTGCACTTTACTTCATATCATACTCTATTGGTTGGGATAGTGGTATGCATTCATTTTTTTCTTAGTGGTTTTTAAATTTCAACATTTTTGGTCTTGGAGATGTGTGCATGCATACAGGTGTATAGGAAACACCTCCCATGTTAGTGATATGTCTAATTGGTGCTAGTCACCATCCCTTGGCCTATTGGAGGCAGGCTTGGGGAGTCGCAGCACAGGACCCACTGGGATGGGTCATGACATATTATACTATTATTTATAGCATGTGATTCAGGAATATCGCATGGAATGATACCTCATACAACTTTCAATGACAAAATGATCATTAGCCTGGATTATACCACATCATATCATGGATAGTGATATAAATATATCTATGTAAATAATATAGATTTCTCATTATAAATTATAAAATTTCAAATTTTAAAATACTCTTTGATCCTTCATCAAAGATGTGTCTAATACCACTGATGAGTTTTAATAAAATCCAAAATATTTTAAAATAGAATAAATTTAAAACTAATTACCAAGATCATTTGATAAAAGGGAATAATGAAGTATGGAGAACATAAATATATAACATGCCTTGTATCCCATGATCTTCAAATCATGCGGTTGATGATGATCACTTAAAAAATAACATGTTCTTTCTTCTAAAGGTAGTACATCGACTATAAAACATCTAATAAACTTTAAAAGGATCTTTTTCCTCTCCCAAAGTATGTCAGTACCTCATATATAGTAAAGGAATAAAAAATATATAAAGAGAGATTCAACCAGATTAATTCAATAATTTATATGTCACAATTAATATCTGTCATTAATGAAGGGCATCATTAACTTTGAATTTTTTATAAACATTCATTCAATATTCATTTATACATTATACACTATAACATTTAAGATTTATTTTATCTACACAATAGTTGAACATGATTAGGATCAGATATAAATAACACTTCAATGAATATATATTTACATTATATATAAGCCTAAAACTGACAAACCGTGTGTAAATAGAAACATAAGAGCACTCATACAAGTATTATCATATACCATGTCTATGTTTATTCAAGAGACCCATATCATGGACAGTAAAATAACCCATATTTTAGGCCTTGATATGTGCTTTAGGGCATATTATATTTCAAATATAAAAAAAATTCTTCAATAACTTCAATTACCGTAATTTTTTATTTTAAAAAATTAGTAAATTCCCCAATTATTTTAGTTTTGTTTTCAATTTTTAACTTGGAAACTTTTTTGGCTTCAAAAATAGGATTCACTTTGATCTTCTCTTCTAAATTTTTTTCCAACATTTGAATTTCATCACTTGGATCTTATATATATTCATTAGACACCTTTATAGTTTAAATCCTTTTACTTATATTCTTTATTTGGATATCAATAAACTTAAGATAACCATATTGATATACCTTGATATTAACCACACCTTAATGAAAAAATTCTATAATCTTGATAAAAAAATCATCTTTTGTTGAATTAATCATAACTTCTGAAAATTATCTAGAATCATATCTAATTTTTCATTTTTCTTCTTAACAAGATAAATCGCTATCTTTATCTTTTATGCTCACATAGATATTTTCTAGAAATCTAGAATTAATTTTTTTTTATTTTTCCCCTTGGGAGTTCAACTTCCTTACCATTATATTGTCTCATAGGACTACTTGTTGTTATATTACTGGCCTTTCTATATTTAAAATATGTTAAAGGTATGTTACATTTGAATCCACCTTTGTATCTCTTTATATTTTTAGGTAGAAGTTTTATAAATTAATCAATTCTTTATTTAATATTATCTTTTATTTCCACATTTTTTATGTATTTGAGTGTGATTTATTTTGATAAACAATTACATGAGTCAATATCTAGTTTGAACCTCTAATAGGTAACAAAAATACTTTGAAACCCATATCCAACTATAAAAACATGAAGAAAATTTTTCATTGTAAAGTGGAAACTATCTCATTAGTATATTCTTTACAACTTTAACATTTTAAATCTTTTCACTAAGATCACCCATTACACCAATAACCTCAAAAACTCTATCAAAAAACTCATAAGGCAACATATTTAAATTTTCAAAATTGTTTCATATAATTTGTAGTTAGGATCAAATAATATTATAGTCACCTTTATATATATTATATAAATTATCATATAGAAAAACATGGATTTTGAAAACATGAAACCCATCACCTTCGTATACTTCTTATATTAAAAAAAATTGTTAATGCATTAAAATTCATGGTAAGAAACTCTTTTGCAGACGGGTTAATCCAAGACCAATAATATTTTCTTTAAATTTGAATGAATTATTGAATATTAAATAAATTTTTATCATTGATAAATTTTATTAAATTAGAGGTAATGAAATTTATTTATTAATAAAAAAAAGGCATGAAAATGTGGATTAAATAAAATTATAATCGACAGGGAATTGATAAAAAGTTTAAAATATATATCTGTTTGGGTAAAAATATTTTAATTTTTTTGGATTTCACTATTATAAAAATGGTTTATACTGACACATCTATATCCGTGTTTTTATAAAACTATGGGTATAAATTACCTTGTACCAATGGTTTATATAGACCACTAGAATATAGTCAAGACCTAGATATTATACCAATGGTTTTAAAAAAACACTTCTATAGGGTAGGTTATACCAATAGTTTTTTAAAAATCTTGGTAATGTTTTCTCCAAATGTGGAATGAGGCCTACTCTCCCCCCACAAGCCTTAATCCCCCCTTACCCATGTTCATTCTTCTCGTGGTTCTTCCTAGTGATCTCTCATCATTCATCTATTTCTTGACTTGATTCTTCTTCAACATCAAATTTGTGAGTTTTGCATCAATAATATATTCTTCCAAGCATAATTTTCATTTTTATCTAAGTATAAAATAGAAATTGAGATCTCTTTGGTCTATGATACATCCTAATTAATTTAATTGAGGTTTTTTTAGATTATATTTTTTATAGTCCTGCATAATATATGTGATCATAGTTGATGTATTTGTTTTAAATTTAGTTACTCCCTACCTCTACCTAAATCTAATATAAAATTATTTTTTTATGGAATATATGGTAGGGTATTATGTAATTAATCATTGTAGTAATTTTTATTTTTTTTAATGTATTATAAGGTTATGAAATTATTCATTTAATAGGTAAATTTTAATTAATTAATGATAAAAAATTATGTATAATTAATTTCAATTAAATGCAGTGTGAAATGTTTGAATAAGAACATAAAAAATGAATAAAATTTCATTTAGTAGTACCACAATACCTCTATATAATCTAATAGTATGTATTTGTTTTCCTATTCCATGTATTATACTTTTTTAGGTTGCTACTAGTATGTATTGATTGTAGAATATGTCATCCCTTATGCTTCTTTTTGGAAAGATACTTGTATCCTTTGATGGTTTTAATTTAAAAATAGTATTCAATTTATCTTATTTGATATGTTTTGTATAAATGTGATATTTATTTATTTTATGGTGGTATTAAGAATTTTTTCCTAATAAAAACATATGTATCAATGATGGAATTTTTCATGTTTTTTGAAATAGTTCTCTTATTTAATAAATGTTTTCTATTATAAGATATATATATTTAGTTGTGAAATTATCTTTTAAGTTGGTTTCATTTTGGAAGGGTAATTTTGGTTTAGTTTTGTTTGTTTTGATTTTATTTAATTTGATTTATTTCATGTTTAAAATAAATAAGTTTTTTAAGAAATTATCCATAATAAATCTATTTAAAAAATTATTTACATTGATTAAAAATAATTTTAAATATATTTGAGGTTTTAAATTGATTTATCTGTGAAATATGTTTCTTGAATTTTGAGTGTATAAATATTTTGGAGGTTAAAATTTCTTAATTTTACTGTTAATGCATTATACATTGTATTATCTACTATACTCAATATAGATAGATTTGATTTTATTCATATTCTATTATATAAGGTTCTGAATTTAAATTCCAAAATATGGTCTGAAAACCCAAATTTTTGGGTCTTATTCTATGAAAGAATACAATATTAAATTGAGTTTTTTAATTACATACAAGGTAATGTGATTTTAATTATATATTTTTAAGTGAGTGTAATGCTTGTGAAACCCCATTAACATAGTTAAACTTTATTTTTTTGATATTCTAAACTGAAATTGATTTTGATCTACTTTGAGGTCTGATTTATGAAAATATGCTATAGTCGTGGGTTTTGGGTCTATTTTATGATGATATTTCTATATTTAGAGATAAAAAACTGTTTTTTATTGGATGTACTTATTTGGTTCAAACTGAAAAACTATTAACTATTTTTTTAAGCTTCTAAAAATATTGATTTGTTATTTTGGCTATGCATTATTAATTTTTGAATTACATGTAAAATTTAAAAGTAGCCAAAAAATAGTTAGCATGTAAAATGTAAACATAGTTCACATTTAAACTATAAAATATTTTACATGTCAACTGTAAACATATTTTACATGTAAACTGTAAAAACATGACGCATGTAAATTATACACGGTTTACATCTAAATTACAGTAGTACATTAAAAGAAATGAATTTTTTTTTGACTAATAGATTAACATAAAGTGTTCATTAAATTTGATTTATTTGATTCATTTAAATTAAATTCATTTCATTTCATTTATGTTTCTTCGGTTTGGTTCTATTGAGTTTATCTAGGTTTTTCTTAGATTGGTCCAAAATGAACTAAATGACCAAAATGAATCAAATGACCTAGCCTAGAAAATGAACCAAATGATCTAACCCAAAATGAACCAAATGATCCTAATGAATATCCAAATGATAAAATGGCCAAATAACTAAACCCAAAAATGAACCAAATGACCTGACTCAAATGACCAAAAATGACAAAATAACCAAACTAAATGACCAAAATGAAGCAAATGACTAAAAATAACCATAGTATATAACTCAAATGAAACAAAATAAACAAAGTGAAACCCAAATTAAACAACCATAACAAAAAACAAAGATATAATAAATCACATAAAGAACAAATATATAAATTAATATGTTAATAAAAAAGACATAAAAAATGTATAAACCAATCAAAGGCAAGGATCCACTCAACATACATAAAAAATATATATAAAACAAAAGAAAAAAAATAAACACAAAAAATAAATAAATGATAAATAAATGATATAATCATAGAAAAAATAAATACATAAACAAATAATAGAAAACAAATATGAAAAATAAAAAATAATACATAGTAATAATCAGTTATAAACAAATTAAATAACATCATTCACATTTATCATAGATATAATTTAAACATGGAAAATATGGATTGATGAGATATATAAAATATGTTTTTGTTCCAGGTCAACTATATTTGAGAGATAAAACTCACATTAATCTAAGGTAGTAAGATAACTTATATCCTGCTAATATTTCTGGTTCAAAAGGGAATTCCCAGCCCAATTTTTATGGGCATAGTGAGAAAAAAACAATCAATTCCAATTGAGAAAGACCATGGAACTGAGATGATACTTAATCACCTTGAGAAAATAAAATCCAAAAATTCGAGGAATGGGAAAATAGTTGAAGAATTCATCCAAATTTTAAATTTTAGTGGATTTTTCATCATGTTTATTTTTAATTTTTTTTGAGAAAGATAGAGGTTACACCTATTTTATTAAAGAAAGTAAAAGATACAAGTTCAAAAGAGTGCAGGAAAACATAGCAAAAGAAATGCTCCAGGGAACAGCTAGATGCCTATATTTTTCTTCAATCTATCTGTTAGTTGCCTTTCCTCTTCGCTAATTTCATGCCAGCCAACTCTACCATGACCATGACCACATCCCTGACCTCTCAACCTCCCCCTACTTAGAGGAAGGGATTTAAGTCTTTCAAGTAATGTTTCATCATCAGTGCTTTCAGAGTCAAATCTATCCTCCTATTGTGCCTCACAATTTTCTTGAGAGGCATTTCTTGTTAGTGGTGTATTTATCCCCTCGACCTCTGGTGCTTCAGGTGTAGAAAACGTCTCCTGTTGCCTTTCCAGATTAGGATAATGTAGCAAAGACTCCTACACCTTCATGTTACCATCAGTATTTTGAGAGAGAAGAGCGGGGTTACCTACATCTGATTGCATGTAGAGCACAACCAAAGACTTCGTCTTCTTGTAGGAAACAAGATGAAATACTTCATTATCCACAATAGGTTTTGAACTGATTTTATAAATGACTGGAGAGTCTGATTATAAAATTTTATTGCCCTTTTGATTGCCTAAAGTAACCATGCGTCATTTGAAAGATGACGATCAACCTCTTTTTGTATATCTTCTTCATTCTCTTGTTCAACAATCAATTCATCATCACCGCATGGAATCCACGAATCTAAAGGTATTTGGTATTATTGTAATTTAACACTTGTACCTTTGTAGAAAGAATGGTCATCGTGGACATTCAGCTCTTCAGAGAAAATGGCAGCCCAAGACTTCATTTTCAGCTCAGAATTAGGTGAGTCTCCTAGTCAGTCACCCTCAAATGGTGGCTTGACAACATCCCCAGGAACAATTACTTGTGAATCCTTCTTTTGATCTACAATATCAGCAGTAATTCCAGTTCCATCATAATTCTTGCAAGTGCCATTATTATCCTCAGCTTTCAATTGGGGAGGAATATCAACCGTCCGAGCAGGATTTCTTTTCTTACTACAATCGCTGACATTATGTTCCCGCAATGAGCAGAAGCTGCAAATAATAGAGCGTCTACATGTAGATGATTCATGACCTATGACGTTACAGTTCTTACAGAATTTTGGAATTTTCTCATAAATGATCTTTAACTCAATAACATCATCATCAGTGGTAATAATTACTTTGTCAACTAGAGTCAAACCCAGGTCACCTCTACCAAGAACCTAGAGAAGTGACCAAATCGAGCCACTTATGTTTTCTTATCCATTTTAATTGGGATGCCAATAGACAGAGCAATGCCATACAAAATCTTGGAATGCCAAAGTATCCAATTTAAACCATAAACCCTAACCCACATTTGTGTAGTTGTGTTACTCACCTCAAATGGGCTGAATTTCTTATCTCATTCACGAAGGTGAATAATCCCAGGTTTAAGCGCAATGGAACCGAAGCCCCAATCACGTACTTTCAGTTGCTCTATGGGAAATAGCATATGGAAATATCCCTATCCTAATGAGACACATTTCCACAATGAAACACCCCAAATCAATGAAATACACTCCTTGATTTCATCAATTTTCATAGACTGGGATCCATTAGAAAGATATAACCGAGAAATAATTGAGAACTCACCCATTTTGAGGTGCTCTGAGAGAGAAGTTGGGTCAGATTTTATGTGCACAATGGTCCCTTTCCTTTGAATGGAAGAATCAATAACCCCTTTGATGTTGACAAAGTCATGCTTCGCAAAGACTCCCTCGTGAGGGACATCATATCTCGCTTGTGTTTGTTGCCTTGACCCTATTACAAGACCATGGCTCTGATTGACAACTTCCCGCAAAGTAACCTCAGTTTCATCGCACGGAATGTTCAACATTTTGCTCTGGTCAACCACCATCTAGGGATCTGGCGCCTGGGACTCAGACACCACACCGACTGGTCCCTGAATATTGAACTTCTCCATCGCATCATTCAACGCCACCACATCTCGAATCTATCTAGTCAGAACACCTGCACATGCGTCTACCTTCGATCCGGCATTAGAGTCATCATACAGCGTATTAGGACATGCCTCTTGTGGGATAATTTATTCAATATTAATTCCATTCATAGAATTTATGCATATAACATATTCCATTGGATGAATTTTAGCTTGTATTTTCATTATATGAAACTAAACATAACAAAAACTGAAGTAAAATATATTGGAACCTAATGAAATAAACAAAACTAAAATAAACTAAATAAAAAACAACATGAACTAAACTGGAAAAAAATAAACTAAATAGAATAAAAAATAAAACAAATAAAAAATGAAATTAACCTAAATTTAATGGAATCAAATGTAAGAACCTGGTTCTTATTCCTGAGGGACGAGTTTCTTCCTTTCCTTTTCCCTTATGTGTTTTTAAGAAAACAAGGTAAATGTGGGAAAAATCCCAAATTTATGGGTACACATCATGTACTTTTGTACACACTCCGTGTACTTTGTCCATGTGGGATGAGAATATAGGGCGTGTAGGCTTCTCGGTAATTAAGGGTGTAAAAACTAACTAAACATCGTGTACTTAGTAATACACGTTATGTAATCAGTCAGAAGGTGAATAGTAAGGTGGTGAAATTATCTTCCAGAGGAATGATAGTACACATCGTGTACTTAGTAATGCACGTCGTGTAATCAAGTCGACAGATGAACAGTGAGGCGGTGGAAAGAAGCTGCCAGAGGAACAGTTTAAAAAGAAAGTACACACCGTGTACTTGAGAGTACACGCCGTGTAGTTATGTTTTTTTGTTAAAAATAGGCAGTAGCCTCCTCATTCGGCAGAGGAGGTAGAGAACTCACCAGGAGCTATGGGAGAGGAGGTCGGGACTTGGAGGAGCTACTAATCACACATTGGGACTCTGATTCTTCCATCATCGATCTCGTTTGAACCGCGCGGTTAAGTTATTCCCTCTTCTTGAATCTTTCCTTCCAATTACTTCCCTAAGGGAAGTTATTTAGGTTTTAACGGGTAATTTTTCTTCTCAAATATACATTTTTCTTGGTCATTTTGGGAGGCGCCTTTCACGTATATCGATTAGAGGAGATCGAGGTAGGTGGTCTGGTGTTTAATTCCAACTATCGAGTTGATTTTATGTACCATTATTCCACGCACCCATGTTTGGGGTGTTGTATGGCTGAGGCCTTCACTATTTAGATACCTAGAATTTCATAGGTAATCTTATGATTATGTATAAACTATTTTTTGAGATCATTGCTTTGATCTAGAGCCACCCTGTGGGTGCGTTCCATTGTTTAGCTGTTTGGAAAGGATACTTATGGGTATGCTGTGATTGTAGCATGTTTTGAGTTTTCTTGAGAGGAAACATATATAAATTGCTTTCTTATGCGTTGGTCCCGGCCTGGTTACTTTATTTTCCTATAGAATGCCTGAGGGAAGTGTTTTGTTTAAGGGAAAGGTTTTGTTTAGCTTGAGGAAAACGTTTCTTATGCCTAAGGGCAGTATCTTTCGTGCCTGAGGGAAATATCTCTTATACCTGAGGGAAATATTCGTTATGCCTAAGGGTTGTCACCTGAGGGTTTCTTTTCTAATTGCTTGAGGGTAAGGACTTGCATGTCTGAGGACAATTCTTACTTTGAATATTCACTGTGGTAATTTCTTATGTTATACCTGCCAAGCTAAAGCACAGGCTTAGAATTGTTAAATGATTATTAAAATAACAATGTAACTGGTAGGAATAGTTACTTTTGAGTACTCCTAGTTTACTTCATTTCATTATGGCACACTGTTGTTGCACATTTTCACTGACAGTTGGGCACGGGCCTTTGGTGGTTGCCTACTGGGATTTATTTCTCACACCTTGTTTGGGTCATGTCTTGGGCCCAAATAGATTATATTGCTGCAGGTGTTGATAAGGGAAAGGGTCCCTACATAGGTACATGATTTTTGTAGAGGAGTAAGAGATCATGGAACCGAGATTAGGCTTGCGATGCTGCTGAGTTCCTATTGCACTACTTAGTTTTTTTGTTGTACTTTGTGTTGTATTGTATATGATTGCAGTGTATCCTATTTTGGCTGCTTTTGTAGAATTAGTGACATGTTTCATCATCATATATATGACTGCTGGTTATCTCTACTTGAGCTTCGTTGTCCATTTCAGGTTTATATTGTTTACTGCTTCCACTTTTGTGTTTTTATATTTATTCTGTTATGCTACACTTTGACAAATGAGGGTATAGTTTCCCCACTATTAGTCCTAGGTCGTCACTGTTAGTCGGCAGCCTCTGGCGTTTGGGGAAATGCACTTGAGGTCATGTGACCAACCGGGTTTGGGGCACCCATTGTGAGGCACCCGGATCCGGGACATTAAAAAGTGGTATCAAAGGAATTCTTTTCTCTTGACTTACTTTTTTGAGCCTTTAGCCAGGGATAGGAAGGAATAGGTACTTGGTAATAAGTTGTTCCCGGGAGTAGCTAACCCGTGTACATAGAAAATCCAATCAACCTCATTAATTGTAATTTTTCTGGATTTTCAATTTTAAAATTGATTTGATTTTCACCGTTGGGTGACGCACTTGTGGTGTGTTGTTTATATTTTTATACTTGGGTTCTATTTAGTTGCAACCCAATGAAATGAGGGTATGTCATCTCATGCATCATTTAGGCACATGTTAGAATCACATGTCATGCATAGTTTCCATGTCATGTCGATGCATTATAAATTGCATGTTGTTGTGATAGATGGTGTGCTAGAAAATTCATGGTGTTGTGATAGATGCCTTGATAAAATACCTACTATTTGATAGGGTATTGTTATGTAAGGGTTTTTGAATGAACTCCAAACTTTGGTTCTTGAGGAGTATGGGACCGCATAAACCATAATTTGGTGTATCATCGACTTTTTTACCTTGTTATAACACATATAATATGTCAAGTTTTGGTTCGCGGGGAGTATGGGCCCTCACGGATCGGAATTTGGCACTTTAGTGTTCGTTTCAATGTTTTTCTGGACTCCGGAGTAGTTTATGAGGCTTACTATCTGGAAAAAACCCAAGATACACACCATGTAGTTTTGACTACACGACATGTGTTCTTCTGTTCGGGAAGAAACTATTTTTCTTAAGTATAAGTTGTGTACCTTATGTACACGTCGTGTAGTCTCTAACTGTGTCATAGGTCGTGTGGGCAGAGACACGGGATAGAGAATTTCTTGTGGAAACACGTTGTGTACTGGTGGTACATGTCGTGTAGGGTTGACCCTGTGTCCGCCCGTGTGACTAACAACACGGATGGAGAAATCTTAGCTTATACACGCTGTGTCAATTCCAAACATGCCGTGTAGTGTAATCTTGGGATCCGATTGTGTAGCTAACAACACAAGTCGGTGTTATCTTTTCAAGTACATGCCATGTCCTTCTAGAAAACGTCGTGTAGTGTGAGCCATGTATCTGGCTGTGTCTCAAACAACACGGGTCAGTAAAGCTCATCTAGTACACGTCATGTACCTATGGTACACACTGTGTAGTCTTGACCGGTGAGAGACCATGAGGACTTGGCCATGTGGCTGGGGAAACAGGGTGGTGTACACACCGTGTGAAATTGTAACACATCGTGTAACCTTGTTCTAAGGGGGGTCGTGTGGCTTAGTTTTGTAGAAGGACTCAGGCAGGGAAAGAAAATTCAAGTACACGCCATGTGTAAGGACAACACGCCATGTGTTTGGGGTGTTACACGACCAGTTCTGGCAGAAGTACACACCCATGTGAAATACTTAAGGGAACACGTCGTGTAGTTATTATACATGTCGTGTAGTCTTGTTTTGTAAAACTTGAATGTTTTCTTTATTCTATTACCTTCTTATGATCCCACTTATTAGTCCTTGATGATCTTAATCTAAGGCGTGTGTTTGACCTTGTAGAGTCATGTCGCTGAGACAACCGCGAGTTGTTCACCAAGAGAGTGGCAACGATTATAATTCAAAGATGGTAGGCCATGGGCTACCGATGTATCCTCCAGTAGTTCCAGATGCGGTGCCAGCCGTTACACCAGACGCAGGTGCGGATGCGCAGTTCCGTGAAGGCTTCATGTGGTTCATGCAGACCTTCTAGGGAGCACCAGCAGTTGCAACATCTATGGTAGAGCTGACATGTATAGTCCAACAGTAGCATCCGCCTACGTTTTCAGAGGATGGAGGACCACAGGTTGTGGATTCATGGTTGGGTTCTATGAAAACGGTCTTCAAGTATCTGGTGATGCCTCTTGGGAGGAGGGTCAAGCTCGCTACTTACATGCTACGTGATTCTGTCAAGAGATGGTGGGATGCTACAGACTGAGCATCACTAAGGCATGGCATGGGAAGATTTTCAGGCAGTATTCTATGACCTTTTCTTTCCGGAGACGCTAAGGGTAGATCGAGCTCGAGAGTTCATGAATCTTCAGCAGGGTGTCATGTCAGTGATGGACTATTCTGCCCGTTTCACCGAGCTATAGTGTTTTTCACCCGTTCTAGTGGGTGATGAGACGTTGAGGGCCAGACTCTTCGAGGATGGTCTTCAATATGACAACCGCGCAATGGTGAATGTTTTCAGGTTGCCTACAGTGCATGCTATTGTGAACTAGGAGTGGATTACTGAGCATACCTGTGGGAAGCTAGTGGTGTGGACCAGGGAGGTTCAGAACCGGTCTCTGGTACTATTTCTACTGGCAAGAGTAAGAGGCAGATGGATTTCTATCATGGAGGCAGTACTTTCCAGAATAATTCTTTGGGTGATCAGGTAATGTGCTACTAGTTTGGTAAAGAGGGGCATAAGAGACCTTAGTGTCCACGTGACCCAGTAGAGTGTTGAGCTTGTGGAAAGATGGGTCATATTTAGTGTTTTTGCAGGGTGTTTCCACCAGTGACTAGGGAGAGGGGTTCTGTGCAAACTCCGCGTGCAGGAGCAGGGCCATCAGCTTCTTACCAGTTAGGGAATTGGAATACATCAGGACATTCAGGCCGAGGTGGTGGTCATGGTCGTGGTAGCCAGACACCAGGATCTCAGAGATGGCAAGGCAGGTCATCTCAGGGTAGCCAGGCTGTGTCTCAAGGTTGTGGCACTGAGTAGGCATATGCAGTGCAACAGACCCAACAGGAGCAGGATCCAGGACCTTCCACTGTCAGAGGTAATATTCTAGTTGCTTCTATTTTATCTTCTGCACTTTTCAATACTGGTGCTACACATATATGTGTGCCCATTGTGGAGATCCTTGGGCTCTGTGTTTCTTCTTCTTCTGATATCATGACACTAGACACTTTGTTGGGAATTAGAACGGCAGGTGTGCGTCAGTGCAAGGATTTCCCCCTAGAGGTTGGTGGGTGTCACTTCCTATGGGACCTCTATGTCTTAGAGATGATGGGTTATGATTTCATTCTTGGGATGGACTGGTTGGAACCCTTTTGAGCCTTTGTAGATTTCTATCATCGCAGGGTGAGTTTCACATCACCAGAGGGCGGAGAGTTTCTATACAAGGGAGAATGGGATGTCCAGGCGAGTCGAGATGGACCTGAGCATTGTGGGAAAGATATAGTGATATCCCAGATTGCAAGTTTATATCTAGATGACCAGGGAACTTTTCAGAAGGATTTCCCTCCAGGGGTTAATCGTTTTAGGGATTTCTTCCCGAATGACTTTCCAGATCTACCTCCGAAGCGAGAGGTGGACTTCTCTATTGATCTTGTGCCAGGAGTGGTACTGGTGTCCATTCCTCCTTATAGAATGGCTACACTATAATTTCAAGAGCTCAAGAAGTAGTTGGAGGAGTTGTAAGCAAAGGATTTCATCTGACATAGTACTTCTCCTTGGGGTTTTCCTGTCCTTTTCGCTAAGAAGGCGGATGGTACCCTCAGACTCTGTGTGGATTATCAGAAGCTAAACCAGTTGATGGTCAAGAACCGATATCCCTTGACAAGTATTGATGATCTTTTTGATCAACTTCAAGGATAACGAGTGTTCTCGAATATTGACTTGAGATCTAGATATCATCAGTTGCGTGTTAAACCATCGGACATACCACTTACATCCTTTCGGAGCAGATGTGGTCTATACGAGTACTTGGTCATGCCATTCGGACTCACGAACACACCAATAGTTTTCATGGCTCTGATGAATCATGTGTTCCACCCATATCGGGATTCTTTTGTGGTAGTCTTCATGGATGATATCTTGGTGTACTCTCACACTCGACACGACCATGTTACCCATCTTGAGATCGTACTGAATACACTGAGAGAGCATCATCTATATGCTAAGCTCTAAAAGTGCCACTTTTGGATGAACCAAATGCACTTCCTGGGTCATATTATCTCAGAGGCAGGAGTTGTGGTAGACCCAGAGAAAGTGAGAGCAGTATTTTCCTGGGAGAAGCCTAAGAACGTGTTTAAAATACGGAGTTTCTTGGGGCTGGCTGGTTACTACCGGAACTTTATATAGGACTTCTTCTGCTTAGCAGTGTTGTTGATGGGTTTGACTAAGAAGGGTATGAAGTTCGTTTGGTCGGAAGCTTACGAGAAAGCCTTTTAGGATCTGAAGGGAAGGTTGACATCAGCACCAGTCCTGATACTTTCAGATCAAGGGAAGAGCTATACAGTTTACTGTGATGCATCAGGTATTGGGTTGGGAGTAGCGTTGATTCACGGCGATCGAGTAGTTGCATACGGGTCTTGGCATTTGAGGCCACATGAGAGGAATTACCCAAAGAATTATCTCGAGTTGGCTGTAGTTGTTCATGTGTTATGCTATTGGAGACATTATCTCTTAGGAGAGCATTTTGTGGTGTTTACAGACCACAAAAGTATTAAATACATCTTTACCCAGCGTGACTTGAATTTGAGACAACAAAGGTGGGTTGAATACCTTCAGTCCTTGGACTTAGAGCTTTCCTATAAACTTGTTAAAGGTAATATAGTAGCCGATTCACTGAGTAGAAGGAATCAGATACATGCAGTGTAGGATACCAATGGTGAGTGGAAGCTTATGGATTTGTTCTCTGAGATACATTTGGAGGTGCATGATAGTCAAGGGAGAATCTATCTTTCATCCTTAATTGTGACTTCTACCCTCCTAGATAGAGTGAGGATGAGACAGCTATCATATTCAGAAGGCCTAGTTCTACGGGAGTCGGTGGCAAGTGAGGACCCTCCTCCTGGTTGGACGATAGGCGATGGAGAAGTACTGTGTATCCATGGACGAGTGTGGGTTCCAGGGGATATACGTGAGTAGTTGATGCTGGAATTTCATGCTTCAACTTGGGCAGTGCATCCTGGAGTTACCAAAATGTACCGTGACTTGAGACATCAGTATTGGTGGCTGGGTATGAAAAGAGAGGTATCTATTTTTGTTAAGAGATATTCCACCTATCAGCAGGTGAAGGCGGAGCATCAGAGGCCAGCTGGACTGTTATAATAGTTACCCATTCCAAAGTATAAATGGGATGATGTCGCGATGGACTTCGTGATTAGGTTGTTGAGTTCACCTCAATACAATGATGTCGTATGGGTTGGTGTGGACAGACTTACGAAGGTATCTCACTTTTCTGATCAAGGAGACCTTCGATGTTGATGAGATCAGGAAGTTTTATATCCAAGAGATAGTATGTCTTCATGGGGTCCCTCGTTCTATCATTTCAGATAGGGATTCTCATTTTACATCTCGTTTCTAGCAGAGTTTTCAGAGGGCACTGGGTACACAGGTGCTTCTGAGCATAGCTTACCACCCTCAGACTGATGTCCAGTTAGAGCGTACAATACATTTGCTAGAGGACATGTTGCATGCATGTGTCCTGGACTTTGGGGGCTCTTGGGAGAAGCACATACCCCTGGTTGAGTTTTCCTACAATAATAGTTTTCAGACAACTATTGAGATGGAACCTTATGAGGCTTTATATAGTAGGCCATGCTGATCACCCTTGTGCTGGTTAGAGGCAGGTGAGGCAGCTTTACTGGGACCACGTCTCATGCAGGAGACTTCAGAGTAGGTCCAGTTGATTCAGAAGTGGATGGTTATCGCACAGTGTCATCAGAAATCTTATATTGATCGCCATAGACGACCCTTGGAGTTCATGGTCGGTGATCAGATTTTCTTGCATGTTTCACTGAGGTTGGGACATAGGAGGATCAAGAGACAGGGTAAACTTTCACCGAGGTATGTAGGGTCGTTTGAGATTCTAGAGACAGTCGGGTCGGTTGTCTATCGGTTGTAGTTACCATAGAGGTACTGAGACATGCATGACTTATTCCACATATCTCAGTTGCGCCATTATTACTCAAATCCATCTCATGTTTTTCATCCCGATGATGTTGAACTTCATGTTAATTCATCCTTTGAGGAGCATCTGATTCGTATTGTTGATAGGAGCACGAAGGTTCTCTGAGGCCAGTCAGTTCCTCTCATATGGGTGCTATGGCAGCATGGCTGAGTGTAGGATGAAACCTGGGAGTAGGAGACTGATGTACATTCTCAATGTCCAGAGCTGTTATCAGCTACATCTTCACCACCCTTGGAAGGGAAATTCAGGGACGAATTGCTTTAAGGGGGGAAGTTTGTAAGAACCCAATTCTTATTCTTTAGGTATGGGTTTCTTCCTTTCCTTTTTCCTTATGTGTTTTTGAGAAAACAAGGGAAATGTGGGAAAAATCCCAAATTTATGGGTACATGCCATGTACTTTTGTACACACATTGTGTACTTTGTCCGTATGGGATAAGAATACAGGGTGTGTAGGTTTGTCGGCGATTAAGGGTGGAAAAACTAACTACACGCTGTGTACTTAGTAATACAAGCCGTGTAATCAGTCGGTAGGTGAATAGTAAGGTAGTGAAAGTATCCTCCAGAGGAACAATAGTACACGTCGTGTACTTAGTAATACATGTCATGTAATCAAGTCGGCAGATGAACAGTGAGGTGGTGGAAATAAGCCACCAGAGGAACAGTTTAAAGGGAAAGTACACGTCGTGTACTTGAGAGTACACGCTGTGTTTTTATGTTTTTTTAAAAAAAACAGGTAGTAGCCTCCTCATTTGGTATAGGAGGTAGAGAACTCACCAGGATCCATGGGAGAGGAGGCCGGGACTTGGAGGAGCTCTCGATTACACACCGGGACTCTGATTTATCCTTCGTCGATCTCATTTAAACTATGCGGGTAAGGTATTCCCTCTTCTTGAATATTTCCTTCTAATTCTTTCCCTAAGGGAGTTTATTTAGGTTTTAACGGGTAATCATTATTCTTATATCTACATTGTTCTTGGTCGTTTCGGGAGGCGCCTTTCACGTATATCGATCAGAGGAGATCGAGGTAGGTGGTCTGGTGTTTAATTCCAACTTTCGGGTTGATTTTATGTACCATTGTGCCACGCGCTGATGTTCGAGGTGTCTTATGGCTAAGGCCTTGACTATTTAGATACCTATAATTGCATAGGTAATCTTATGATTATATATAAACTGTTATTTGAGATCTTTTCTTTGATCTGGAGCCACCCTGTGGGTGCCTTCCATTGTTTAGCCATTTGGCCAGGATACCCGTGGGTATGCCATAATTGTAAAATGTTTTTAGTTTTCTTGAGAGAAAACATATATAAATTTCTTGCTTATGTGTTGGGCCTGGCCCAGTTACTTGCTTTTCCTATGGAATTCCTGAGGGCAGTGTTTTGTTTAGCCTGAGGGAAAGGTTTTGTTTAGCCTGAGGGCAACATTTCTTATGCCTGAGGGAAGTAGCTTCCGTGCCTGAGGGAAATATCTCGTATGCTTGAGGGAAATATTCATTATTCCTAAGGGCAGTCACCTGAGGGTTTCATTTCTGATTTCCTGAGGGTAAGGACTTGCATGTCTGAGGACGATGCTTACTTTGAATATTCACTATGGTGATTTCTTACATTGTACCTACCAAGCTAAAGCACGGGCTTGGAATTGTTAAATGATTATTAAAATGAAAATTTAACTAGTAGGAATAGTTACTTTTGAGTACTCCTAGTTTACTGCATTTCATTATTGTACATTGTTGTTGCAAATTTTCACTGACAGTTGGGCACGGGCCTTTGGTGGTTGCCTACTGAGATTTATTTCTCACACCTTGTTTGGGTAATGTCTTGGGCCCAAATAGATAATATTTTTGTAGGTATTGATAAGGGAAAGGGTCCCTAAATAGGTACATGATTTTTGCAGAGGAGTAGGAGAGCATGGGATCGAGCTTAGGCTTGCGATGCTGCTGAGTTCCTATTACACTGCTTAGTTTTGTTTGGCTGTACTTTGTACTTTGTGTTGTATTGTATCTGATTACAGTGTATCCTGTTTTGGCTACTTTCTTAGAATTAGTGACATGTTGCATCATCATATATATTATTTTTGGTTATCTTTACATCAGCTTTGTTGTCCATTTCAAGTTTATATTTTTTTACTTCTTCCACTTTTGTGTTTTTATATTTATTCTGGTGTGCTACACTTTGACAAATGAGGGAATAGTTTCTCCACTATTAGTCTTAGGCCCTCGCTGCTAGTCAGCAGCCTCTGGCGTTTGGGTAAATTCTCTTGAGTTCATGTTACCAACTGGGTTCGGGGCACCCATTGTGTGGCACCCGGATCCGGGACGTTACCTCAAACCAACCTTAATCAAACTAGACCAATCCATCCTAAACTTACCAACCCCAACTCAACCCAACCCAGTCCAAACTAAACTGAATTGAAGAAAAATAAATAAAACTACATAAAATAGAATGTAAAATAATTGAACTTGCTCGAACCAAATCAAACAGAATAAAAACCCATTATTTATATAAGTTCAAACATAACATAACAAAAGCCAATATGAACTGAGATGGACTAGATCAAATTGAAATAAAACTAACCAAATAGATCTAAAATGACCTGATCCAACTAGATTTAAACTCAATAAAACTATGATAAATGAAATAAAATATAATATAATAGAGGATAGTTAAAATAAAAAACTGACATGACCCAAATAGAGTATAATATAACAGAATAAAAATTTCATGACTTAACTTGACTTGATCAAATCAAACTAAATAAAATTAAAAAGACTAAAATAAAACTAGAACATATAAAAATAATATAAATAACATGAACTTAGTTTAATCAAATCAATATGATCAAATTCAAAATACATAACCAAACATAATTGAGTTGTAGATAATGGATCCAAAATAATCCAAATTAAATCTTATTAAACCAAAATGAAGTAAACTGAACCAAATAATTTAAAAAACTTAAACCAAACTAAAAATAATAATAGAATATATTGAAATTATATAAAAACATATTGAATGAAAAAAACTTAATTTACTAAAATTAACTTATCCCAGCCTATATAAAATAAAAATGAACTAAAGTAAAGTAAAGTAAATAAATCAATCTAAAAATTAAAAAAAATAACTAGAAGTGAATTAAAGTAAATTTAAAGAATAAAATCAAAATTAACACAAAATATATAAACTAACTTGTCCCAAACAGACACAACCCCACCTGAATATATCTAACCCAACCTAATTTTTTTTTAATATGATTGAATCAAAATAATTAAAATTAAAAGTAATTAAATATAAATGAAGTTTAATAATCCAAGTTAACTTAACCTAAAAAAATTAACTAACCCAAAAAATGAACCAAATGAACTAAACCAAATGAACCAAAATGAACCAAATGACGAAATGAACCAAATTTTTAACATAATAATTTCTATGTCTTGATCATATGTTATGATAGTTTTTATACCTTTCTTTCCCTTTCAATTAGTATGATTTAGTTATGGTATGTCGTCTATTTTTCATTTTCTAGATTTTCAATGATTATGTATTAATTATTTCCTTTCAAATTTTACGTCTTATCTGTCTTTCCCATTAGTATTTAAAATCTAAAAAATGTATATTTTATTCTTATGGATAATATGAAAGATATTGAATAAATATTCATGAAGAGATTGTTCAAGAATGATCAATGAATGCAAGAGATAAAACAGCATCCACTGGTTTCCTTATTGAGTATAGTGATTCTAATATATATCAATTAAAATGAATTAAATGAAATTTTACTATTAATTTTTAAATTTAATTTAGGGGAAAACATTTAGGATACAATTGTTCTATAGTTATAATACTGAAAGAAATGAGAGGCATGGCCAATTGAGTAGGGGTGATACTAGAGGTGTTTAGGGTAATAAATTTCCCAATAGTGGTGGTGATGAAGGTGGTGAAGGTGATGATGTTAATGAGGATGTTTGTGATGAGGGTGAGGATAGTTATGACCATAATGGTAGTAGTGGTCATGATGATAATTATTTAGAGGGATATATTGATCCCATTTTTTGACTTGATATTTATAACACTTCCAACAATGTGGATGGTGTCTTATGAATGAAATAGATTTTTTTTTTTGATTTTTTTTAAGTTATCAAATAACTAAATATATAATATATTTTATTATTTTGAATGTGAATTGTGACTATTTCAATATATATTTCATTTATAGCTTATTGTATATTTTTTATAGGTAGTTTATAAGGGTTAAGCCCAGTTAGAATGTGCTTCTTAGTAGAGGGGGTGATACCAAATATTCTTAAGAACCATTTTTATGATCCAATTTCAATGGTGTTATACCAATCATTCCTAAGAACCATTGGTATAGCCTTATCCCAATGGCATACCAACCAACAGTTAGGGGAACCGTTGGTATAGGCTATACCAACGGTTCCTAGGCCTATACTAATGGTTCAAAATTGTTCGTATAGCCCCGTTTATAGTGGTGTTTATCCATATTAAATAGAATCTTATTCTTTTTACAAGTATTTAATGGTCGATGAGTGAGTTTTTTTATATGGGTTTTTTGAAAAAAAAATATTGGAAATAGGTTTAGTTTTTTTTATTTTTAAAAATGGGTTTGAAATGTTTTAAGGGCATCAATGCATTTCAGAAATCTCAAATTCATTAGTGCCCTAAACACCTTTAGCCCTAGTTAAGGAAAAAAGGCATTAGAGGCCTTAATTCCTTCTCTACACACTATAAAAAATCAACCACTTTTCTTTAGTTTTAATTTTTTAATTTTTTTTTGTTTTTTGTTTTTTGTAAATATATATATATATATATATAATTTTATTAAAATTTAACTGATATTATATCTATCATTACTTCAATTAAAGTAATCTGAAAATATAACTAAAACATTCACTTATGGCTCCATTTTATAAGGGTGTCCTTGAAATCCTTATGAATTTCCAATATAGGATTCAAGTTCCCCTTTTCTAGCACTGAATTACTAATATATTATTATTATTATTAACAAATTATAAATAATTAGTAGTTAATTAATAAGTACATAATGAATAATTAATTCATAATTCATAATTTTTAGTTATTAATTAATAATAATTAAGAATAATTGATAATTAATTAATTATAATTAATGGTAGAAAATGAGTGGTTAATAATAATATTAACTAATTTAGAATTAATTAATAATTATTAATAATTAGTAATTAATTAATAGTAATTAGTAAAAAATAGTAATTAAATAATAATTATTAATTATTAATTAAATTAATAATAATAACTATTAATTATTATTAATTAATTATAATTAATTAGTAATAAATAAATATCTGTAATTTTTTAATAATAATTATTATTAATTAGGATATATTTTATTTGTAATTAGTAAAGAATTAATTAATAATTAGACATTTTTTAATCACATCTACCTAATATAGAATAATTAATGGTGATGAGTGATTAGTTAATAATAATTACTTATTAATTAATAATTATTAATGATTATTTATCAATAAATTACTTAACAATAGTTGTTAGTTATTAATAATAATTATTAATTTAAAATGGCCTAACCCATGAGTTCGGATAACCGAGCTCATGATCCTTTTTATTAAAAAAAATTAAAGAACTACATATGGTTTCAATGTTAAATAAATTGACATGTAGAGACATGAAAAATTATTGAACAACAAAAAATCATCATCTAGCCAGAATGAGAATATTCTCCAAATGTATTCTAAGCATGAGAAACCTGAAAAAAAAAACATACATTTTACCCATGTTTTATGGTTCACCCCAACCACATAGATATTAAACACTTTTCCATTGTCTAGTATTTTTCCTAGAGTTGGCTAAGACATCTATATCTAAAAATTCTTGTGGGTCATATTGAACACTCTAGGGCACAGTAGAAGCATTTTGGGTGATGTCCGACAAAATTTTTCCATCAAATTATTTATATTTCCCCTTATAAATAGATAAAAATGTGTTCCAAAAATCCATGAAGATAAGATCTCATGTGTACTTTATAATTAATTTAGATAGGTCAAAAATTACCTAGTCTTGTAATTCATTCTCTGTTATCGAATGTGGTTGACCCTTTTTATTGAACTATAATTGTGATTAAGGAATCAAGGGATTATTCCCAATGATGACTGTTGGATTCTCTTGGTTTTCTCATAATCAGAGAGGGGTGAGTAGGATATCTAATTCTCACAGGACTTGGATCATTCTTGGGAATATATGTGGACTGAGAGAATTATCTAGTGAGAAAAATATTGTGCATGACAATTATCTTTTCAAAATGAGAATTCACATTTTATAGAATTCTATAGTCATGTATTTATAGAGTGTGGGTTAGAATATTATTTGCACAAATCCCCTTTAATATTAACTTAATCCCTAGCATTCCCCATTTCTAAATAATAATAAAAATTATTATTTACTTAACATGTGCATAACATATAGACTAAATAAATATTATTTTTCCTAAATAAATTAATATTTATTAAAATAATATTTCATTTTCATCAGACCATTACTTAGTATGATCATCCTCCTCGTTATTTTTTTCAGAACCTGTATAATGACTAATTATTTAAATAAATAATTTCACAGTGTTATTAACTAATAAATAAATATTTGTGATTAACAAATAAACCTGATTAAATATTATTCCTCAGTCCTAAGAATAATATTCTAATCTACTTGATAAAATCATATAGAATTTGAATAATATTCTTGGATACACTTAGTTTGTGGACCTATGACCCCTTTCTCAGTTTTATTAGACTGATATACCTAAAATACAAGGTTAGCGTCTAAAAACATGTCAAGGCACCCATAGATAAAAGAGTTGATGTTATAATGAAATTCAACCTCTTATGAACACTTAATGTGTAATATAATCCCTTTTTGAGATATCTTACATCGAGTAGGTTGAATAACTTGTTTTATCAACCTATATGATCGACTCTCTTTCTTTTACTTTCCAAAAATAAACCTGACAATACGTACTCGAATGGCCATGGACTTATCAAGCTATTTAAACTCCCTCAAAGGGCTTATCAGGCCATGGACTCTCTTTCTTTTACATTCCTATATGATCGACTCTCTTTCTTTTACTTTCCAAAAATAAACCTGACAATATGTACTCGAATGGCCATGGACTTATCAGGATATTTAAACTCCCACAAAGGGCTCAAAATATTCACTTCTAATTGAATTAATATATCCACTCTCATGTTATTCATTAATGCAATGTCACCTGTGACACATCCAATATATCCAACTTCACTGTGAATGATCATAATCACAATTTATGAAATATATCTAACTATGTGAGTTGTGATCAAAATTAGTAATAATATTAAATTCAAGTGATTATTACACACATCCATATATAGTATTATCCAATGACACATGAAACATGTGGAATTCAAATTGGTGGGTTCATTCTCATAACCTCCCTTCTTAGAGATTACTAAGGGAAAACATCGTGTGATTGTGTCTCAATGTCATATAATCCTCCTACCCCTGATGTCATGTATCATGTGTTTCCCTTTAGATGATATCATTCAACCATAGAACATAGGTTTAAGGTATAATGTCATAGTATCTAAATTATATCATCATAGCAGGGAACACTATGTACTTTCAAGATGACAAGTATCCTATGACATTATCACATACACTATCACATAGAAGAAGAGTTTGAATGTGATAAGAAATTAATTGATATTAAAATCTTGAATTTAATAGTAATTGAAAGTATAAATATAGTTGAATCTAGGGAACCAAATCCAACACATCCTTACTACCAGCACCATCATCCTTCGCCTATCCAGAAGCTTCAGGAACATTTTCACAATTATCCTTCATATTCACCTCCTTACAATGAGTACTTTGTTTCTTAAATATATCATTTGTAACATCCTGACCTGGGTGCCACACACTGGTGTCCCAATCTGGTTGGTCACATAACCTCAAGTGTACCTCCCTATGCACTAGAGGTTGTCGACTAGCAGCGAGGGTCTAATATCAGTCATGGGGAGACTATACCATCTTTTTTAAAAGTATAACACCAGCATAAATAAATAGAAAATAACCAAATAATGATATAACAAAACCAGAACCATCCAGTATCACAAGATGACCAAAACTGACAATATAATATCAAAACTAAACAATAAATATGCCATTCTAGAGTACGTTCTAAGTGAAAAAAGGAAACCCAAAAGTAAATACACTATAAATCCCAAGAAGAACCCGAACCACGTCTGGTTCCCTCATCCATGATCCATCCCAACTCAACCATCTTACACTGGGCCCTTTCCCTTAACCTATCTTGCAACCATGAAATCCATTCGGGTACTGATCAGGCAGCCTGAGTAGGGTGTGAGTACAACTCAATAGGACACTACTAATGGCATCTAAAACAATATCCAATAAAATAGTGTATGCACTTGTATAAATAAATAAATACAATACATAAATAATAAGTTATCACATTATCAATTTATCCTTATTTAACCACATAAACCCCTAATACACACCTGAATGCCACTGTTACCATTTATTATCTCGATTGACACATGAATGTCATTTTTACCATTAATTGTTCTCAATTAACACATAAATATCGTTTTTACCATTTATTGTCCTCAATTAACACATAAATTCCATTATTACCATTTATTATTCTCAATTAACACATAAATGCCATTGTTACCATTTATTGTTCACAATTAACACATGAATTTCATTTTTTCCATTCATTATACTCAATTAACACATAAATTCCATTATTACCATTTATTATTTTCAATTAACACATAAATGTCCTTGTTACCATTTATTGTTCTCAATTACACCTAAATTACATTGTTACCACTCATTGTTCTCAATTAACACATGAATCCATTTTTACCACTCATTGTTCTCAATAATAAATTCAACAATTAATTAACCATCTCAAACCCATTAATTAACTCAACAATTAATTAACCATCTAATACCATTAATTAACTTACCAATTAATTAATCAATATCCATAAACTCAATATCCCATAATTAATCCAACAATTAATTATTCAATTCACAATTCAGTATTTTAATAATTAACTCAATAATCAATTATCCCCAAATCATAATTCAATGTTTAGATAATTGACTCAATAATTAATTATCCCCAAATCACAATTCAAAATCTCATAATTAACCCAACAATTAATTATCTCAAATCCAAATATCAATATCACATAATTAACCCAACAATTAATTATCTCTAATCCAAAATCCCAATATCATATAATTAATTCATCAATTAATTATCCAAATTCTACAATCTCAATATCCCCAATTTCATAATTCTCTTAATTGATTGATTCACCAAATTAATTAATTCTATCAAGAACTAAATTGTTAAACATACAATAGTAATTATACAATTACATACACATAATTAAATAAAAACTTTTGGATTTTAATTATAGATCACCTACCTTAATTCGTTGATGAGCGATATCCCAATAGAAATCCCCAAATCTAATGTAATAACAATATAGCATGAGATATGGATCTAAAACCTAAATCCAAGATTAAAAAATCAAGATACCTTAATTATAGATCTAGATCCACATTTACTATATCTAAATCCAAAAATAGATCTAGATCCAACCAAAAATAGTGAAGAACAACTTTCAACAGATGGGAGAAGAATGGAAAAGAGAGATAAAACTATACAGGATGAGATCCTCTAATTAGAAGGGGTACAAATATTTAATATAGGATTAAAATCGTGAAAAATGGAGTTCAGAATAGATTGGGATCTATCTGGAGGTCTCCAAAATCATGAATGAAACATTAGGGTTGAATGGGGGTTGATCTGGGATTCAAATGGGACCTCAAAAAATTTTAAAATAAAATTTTAGGTTAATTTAATTCCCATTCATGGTTTGGTGTTTGGGTCGCACGGTTTCCCCTAACTATGCACCTTAATTGTGTGCCTATTTTAGGGGGTGCACGGTTACTTCTTTTAGGTCACATGGTTTGAAAAACCATTCACTATCCATGAAAAACCTCTTTGTCTAGTGTTACATGGTTTTTTGGGGTAGGGCACATGGTTAGGGAAAATCGTTCACCAACTGTACACTTCCCTCTTTCTTCCATTTTTTTCAAATTTTCACCCAAACACACCCCAAATTAAAACCCAAAATAAAAGTACTCAACTCAATACAAAAGATCACTTGTAAATGAGCCCAATACATCTCTATAAATGGTTGGAGTTTTACATCATTCAACCTCATTGCCTTGATAGTGGCTTTATTGTGATTCAAACCAATCCATGATATCATCATTGAGGCCCAAAGGCAACCTCTAATGCTTGAGCTCATTAAATGAGATTGGTTGGATGGAGTTTTTATCTTTTCTCTCCTCACATTCCTCATATGTGGAATTTCCAAAATAATCATAGATAACCTTCATTGATTTTGAAAAATGAGGAGGATAATAGATCATACCTTAATAGTAGTCCTTATTCGTAATCAATAATTTAAAACCCAGTTTTTAGTTTTGGTTCTCCAATGATACATTTTTTTTAGTTGAGCCATCAATATATTCCTTCATAAGTGAGTCATCATGAGTTTAGTCTTTATTTCCAAAATAAATAATATTAGTTCAAACTTCTACATCCATCGTATCAATGCCACCACCAAGACTAATATCCATCCCACTAAGACTAAGATCCATCCTATGCTCACGCAGATCTAGGACTAAGAATTCATGAGTTACTTGCATAGGGACAACCAACTTAGGTTAGTTCTAGACCTCCACATTGAAAACCATAGTAAGTTGTTTCACTCCATGTTGAATACTAATAGATTTTTCATCCACCTGAGTCTCATTCATAATAGAATCAAAAGAAAATATCAATTGCTTCCATGAGTTGTGAAGTAATATTTATAAATGTTTGTTCCGTTATAGCAACTTTCTCCATCAAAGTCTTGATGGAACCATTATTAGACTTTAGATAAACTCATTATTGTGTGTTAGGTATAATGGGGTTATCTAAAGTCTAATGTTGCACACAATACTGAGTTATACTGAAAAATAATAATATAATATTATTTTAAATGATAGTTAACGCCTAATCGTTTTATTGGCGGGAAATAATAGAAATAACTAAAATATGATTATACAAGTTTGTTAAATGATTTTATATTTATCCAATTAAATTTATAGTCTTAAAATGTGAATGAATCTAATTTTAATCATAAATACTCTAATATTCATTAAAAGGTCAATTTATTGCCTTTTGATGGTGAACCCTCTTTAAATCTAGTTTTGGTCACTTTTATATGTTCTATTTGAAAAAATAAAATTATTATTTAGAATAGGAACATCAAAATTTATTTTGGGTAAATTGTTGGTATTTTTCTGATAAAATTCATTTTTTAATGAATAGTGAAAAATATTGTATTTTAATTCAAAACTGCCTTTTAATCTAATTTATTTATATGGTTAGATTATCTTTTTAATTGGTTTTAAAGTGTAATTAGATTATATTTTTACCGTTTAATCGAATTTCGGTCATTGGAAGTAATTTCACTTGGAAATTGGACATAAACAAGTGTCAATCTTTTGATAGTTATTATTTCTTAAAAACACGTTTTTTATTTTGACAATGAGAATTAATTTTAAATTAATTTATGCCACTTCTATGTTTTAAATTTGGAAAAATGAATTTCATATTTGTAATTAGGAGGTTAAAATTGTGTAAATATTTCACTTTTATTTTTAGATGTTATGAATATTTACTTCAGTAAATATTTTATTTACCATGGTTAAAGGGTAAATCTGGTAAATAAAGGTAACAAAATATTATTATAATAATATTAAATTACCATAACATGTGTCTTAATACTATTGGTTGATACATTACCAAAGATGGGTATCCTTGGGTTTATTTTTGGATCCCATGGAGACACTTAAGAGTGATAATGACACTTTATATTAATTAATTTAATGTAAAGACAAAAATGACTTAAACATGTATCTTTTAGTAAATCAATTTTTACATGGGTTTAAATAATTTATCTATTTGACTATAAATATTAATTATAAATATAAAAATATTTCCTATATCATGGTATTTTTTTATAATTTTTAGACATCAACTAAATAAAATTATTTATGACAAAATAATGATGCAGTGTTTACCTCATTAATGAATGATTTAAATAAATAAGATTATAAAGATTAAAACAATATCCAAAACCTTTCCAATTCTTATTGGATGATTTTATTTCAAATAATATTCATCTTATATTTGACTTTAATAAGTTTTAGACCATTAGAAACCGAAAATCATTATATAATAGAATAATATTTTCAAACATTCCAAAAGAGCCCCTCCTCCCCCTTATAAAAAGCCCTCACCTCTAACCCCTTACTCACACCTCTAAAGCCCCTTGGATCATCCAACCTCTGACCAAATAATCTCTCAAGATCTCTCTCTTCCACCTAGAATCCTTACCTTAGGAAGAAGGCACTTCAAGAAATCTTTTTGGTTCAAACCAAAGGGATTTACTCGATTTAAAGGAGATTAAAGAACAAATGGGTCAAGTCGGACACGAGGTAAAAGACTTCATCTCAATATTCTTTCTTTGAGGAATATGTTGTTTTATACACAACTTTATTTTATATGATGTATAAACACCTTTGAATTTTCATTTCATTCAAAGGGAATATTTTTTTATGAGGCGTTTTACTAAACGAAAAAAAAGAATGTTTCTTTTTAACGTAAGCGGTGACAACGACCTTTTCCGCCGCCATGAGTATTATTTGATCTTTGGCTTCCTTAAAAAGTCGTAATGTTTTTAAAAGGAAAATAAATACCATATACTCTTTTACGTATTTTGGTATTAAAAATGGTTTTGATAATAGATTTGTTATGTCAATATATTTAAATGATATATTGTGATTGAAATGTGGAAATGTTATATTTCCTTTATATTTGTTTTATGTGTTTTGAATATTTTATGGTTCTTAGGCATTGTTTATGTATACATATGGTTCCGTGATAAACCTAGGGTTGGTGAGCCTAGGATAGCTCCCCAATGCATTGGGTAACATGATGGAGGTAAACGTGAATGTTTCTCCTAAGAGATTTAAGGAATATACTGTGATGGGCATTCCAAATGTAACTCCCTACGTAGCTATGAAAGCTACAATCTAAGTATGTTATGGATTCCACAAGTTACCTTTATGATTTGTGATTACTATGTGTTATTCATAAATATTATGGTTTCATGAGGTATGTTAAAAGCTTATGTTATGTATGTATTGATGGACTAATGTTTTCTTTCTTTGTTTTATAACCCTTAATAAGTTTTTTATGCTCATCCCAAGTTTTGAAATTTTTTTCACATGACTTAAAGATGAATAGGTTCAAGGATGAGATCAAGGAAAAGTCATGATGTCTAAAACATGGAATTATACATGACTCCTTTTTTCAAGAGTTTTTATTTTATGAAAAAAATGGAAACCGAGTATAAGTTTCTACATGTAATATTCAAGTTGTTATGTATATGTTATGACCTTATTCTCTAAAACTATAAACTTGAAAAGATCTTCAATGTGAATTATCCATTTAATTAAATATTATGTAATGTTTTAAGGTTGGGTCCTTATAGTTGGTATTAAAGGTCGGTTTATATAACTTTAGGAGTTAGGATATTGTTAAATTAATGTCCATAAATTAATTTATGTTAATATTGAAATGATATAGCATTTAAAAATTACCATGTTTATAGCATCCCGCCTTTTTATTACACAACATTTCATTACATTTTACAAACAGAGGATCTTTAAAGTCTAGTGTCTTGGAAATCAGGAACATAAAACATGAGAACAGCATAAAACATTCTTCTAAACCACTTGTAAGGATTATTCATTGTTCTTCCTAAGTTCATTACAGCATCTCATAACCTGGGAGCACACATCAAAGTAAAAGGGTGAGCATAAGGCCTAGTAAGGGAAACAAGAGAAACATTTTACATGTGAACTTGTGATACATCACTAAAGTCATGATAACTTTAAGGCATGAGAAAGAGATCATGAGGCATATCATAATAAAAATAAAGTTTTTCATAACTTGAAGATGTGGCTACAAAATTTAACTTATAAAATCATGAACATATCACCAAGGTCTATCCCCAAGGTGTCATTTAAAAAAAATACCAAGGTTATTCACCAATGTATCATTAAAATTGTAATCCCTAGAGATTACATCATTACCCAATGCATTGGAGCACTATCAGGGCACACCCTTAATTTGTCTTTATTATCATGTGAGCCACATATACCATCATAAATAATTTCATAAATAACTCATATAGAATAAAACAAATGGGTTTCATTTCATAGTCATAACATTTTAAAAACTGCTTTAAAGACAAGATCTTTATGTCAATTTAAACCCACGAAAAAGGAAAGTGGGTCTCATGTATGTAAATACCAGAATTTAAAATATAATATTTTGATATATATTTTAATGCCCCTATTGAAGAAAGAGATTTGATTATTAACTTAATAAAACAAAATAATTTGAGAAAAAGGGAGAGACATTTTGAGATGAAAATTCTTCAGCATAACGGCTATGTTACAGGGTTTTAGAAAATATTGAAAAGAGAGAAGACATGGGTCAACCAATAATAAATGATCCATAAAACAGTATAGGGACTGAATATAAAGGATAATAGAACATGGTAATGAAATTTTAAATACATACCATATGAAATGAAGAACATGGAAGGAAGACAAAAATAAGATTTCTCTTATGAAAATTCAGCAGCCTAACGGCGTCACTTAAAACTTCAAAAAATGAATTGATGAGATCAAATAGGGTCTCTAATAATATGAACATAAAATAATAGTATGATGGATATAGATATCATATCCTAACATAATAAAAAGGAAATTTAAAGACTTGACATGAAAATAGAACTTGAAAATGAGAAGGGTGAAAGAATCCCTTACAAAAATTCTGCAGCCTAACGGCGCCACTTAAACATTCTTAAAATGAATTGATGAGAGAAAGAGGGGGTCTCTAATAAAATGAACATGAAAATTAAATTAGTATGAATATAAAATAGCATCCCCAACATAAGAACATGGAGCTTAAAATAAATGACATAAAGGATAATACATGAAAAGAACGAGAGAGGTAGGATCCCTTACCTTGAAGATTAACTTCGAAATCTTGAAGTTTGGGAACTTGGGAGGCTTAAGGGAACCTTGAGAGGACTACTTGGGAGTTAAGGAGGCCATAAATTTGTTGAGGAGGATCTTGGAATTTAAAGGATGAGATAATGTCTTGGTATTTATAGGGGAAGTTAGGGGACAAGGCATTAATGGCCAAGGGACACCTCATTGGTGGTATTGGAAAAACCATGGGTTTTCCCATGGTATTTTCCCATGGTATTGGCCACTTGGGACACCTAATAACTTATCTTACTATTCATAAGTCGACCAAAATTATTTCATAATTATTACATCCTTAATGATGTCATTAAACACCTGAAACTCAAAAACTGTATTTTCACTATTCACCGAAAATTCAACTTTCTCAGAAAAATCCCAAAATTTCACCTTAACCAAATATCGATGCTATGATTTCAAAAATGGACTCCATTTTATGAAAATAATTTTCTAAATATTTTTAATTTAATTTTTAAATAAAAACACTATTCACTAAAAATTCATTTTTTTCAGAAAAATCCCCAAAAATCACCATAACCAAATATCGATGCTTTGAATTCAAAAATGAACTCCATTTTATAAAAATAATTTTCTAAATATTTTTAATTAAAAAACACCATTCACCCAAGAAAACTAATACTTGAATAATAATTTCTGAAATAGTTATTTACCTATTTTATTGAATCATTTTACTTAATCAAGGTGCCTAAATTATATTAATACTTTCTTTAAGTGTGATAACTAATCCACTTGGTCACATTACTAATCCTAAGCATAAAATCACTATTCATAATTTACTATTCATCAAAAATTAAGTTGATCTTATTAGAATCTAAATTTCTTACTGAACATAACTGTAGAAGACTATTTTTTGAAAATCATTACACATTATTAATTATTTAAGGTTTACATAAATATTTTTAAAATATCTTTTTTCTAAAATTCATCAATAATATGCATACTATATTTATTCGAACATTTGAAAAATCACAAACTTCATCATAATAAGAAATCATAATTTTTATTTAAATCAAAGGATTACACAAGGCAATTACGGTCTCGTTACATAGCCCCTTATAACACCAGCATAGGACTTAAGAGTAAGGTGTTCTAGGGTGATAGAATCTTGGGGCGGCTCGGCCAACATTGCCTGAGTAGTGATTTCTATTAGCTTTAACTTCTCACAAAGGCGATTCTGTTCCAGCTTCACACGATGAAGTTCGACTTGGGTTCGGTCCAGAGCAAAGCCCAAAGGTGCTACCTCCTTCTTGAGTTCTGTCAGATGGGATTCGATCGGCCCGTGACTACTGGATGGGGGAATCGAATATTCTTTCTATATTAATTAATCAAGATCACTTGTATTTATAGACAATAATCGCAACATTTAGTTTCCAACAGTCATATTGACCAACGGTTATATAACAGTCAAAACCTAATGGTCTTATTTTAATTATACTCATTTTATTAAATGAAATAGTTTTGTTGATTATAAAATAAAATAACACACAAAGTTGGGAAACAAAATTTATTCAAAATTTTGTGTCGTTACAATGTTGCTTCGCCTAAGATATTTCTGTGTTCAGAATGGTTTTCCATAGAGGAAATAGGGAAGCTATGATGGGATGACATCAGGAGTAAGACAGTCTTCCAAATCAGCAACCTGAGGTGGTCGGAATCAGAACTGAATAGTTTTTTGCAGTGATGGAACAATTGACTTGGGCTATAAATGGTGATGGTATCCATGTATGAGATCAGCCAGATCAGCCACAGAGGAACATGTCAGTAGTGGAGCATTTCCTGAGGCAACATCCCCCATCATTCAGAGGATCATCTAGCCCTATGATAGCTGAAGGGTTTATTAAAGCACTGGATAAGATTTTTGATTTCATGGGGTGTTCATGACATCAAAAGGTTAGTCTTGTTGTTTACCATTTTGAAGGTGAAGTCGATCAGTGGTGGTCGATGGTGAAAAATATCAGGGATAGTGAGGAGATTGATACTCTTGATTAGGATCAATTCAAAGGTATGTTTCTTGAGAAATATTTTTCTATGGTGGTTTGTCTTAGTATGGAAAAAGAATTCCTGAAATTGAGGCAGGAGGATGACTCAGTGGCTGCTTATGAAGAAAAATTCACTCGACTGGAAAGGTATGCTTCAAACTTCATATGAGATCTTGATAGTAAAATCAATCATTTTACTCAGGATTAAAGCCAAAGTATCGAATGGATTTAGATTCTCATGAGTTCAAAAGTTATGAAAAACTTGTTTAATGTGTGGAGAAGGTGGAAATGGAGTTTGTTGATGATCAGGTGTTCTTTAAAAAACAACAGAATAAGAGGTCGAGGTGGCAGATGAAAGGGAAGAACTCTTCAAAAAAGTCTAATGGTAAGAAACTTAAGTTTATAGTTTTTGAAAATTGTGGTAAAAATCATGTTGGGGAATGCCTTTTGAATTATGGTAAATACTACCTATGTGGTAAAATGGGACATAAGGCTCATAATTGCACTGAAAAAGATCAATTTAATGGTAAGACAAAAATTTGATTTACAATCAGTAAAATGTTTTAAGTACAATGAAATGGGTCATTATGAAAATGAGTGTCCAACAAAGAACTCAATTAGGGGAAAGAAGTCGGACTACAAGTTGAAAGGGGTGGTCAAATCCTTTGAAACTACTTCAGTAGGTTTTGGTCCATCGAATTAAGTAATATCAGGTACATTGTTTGTTTATTCAGATTATGCCAACGTGTTGTTTGATTCAGGGTCTACACATTCTTTCATTTCTGATAAGTTTTCTAGTAAATTGGTAATTCCATCTCAAGATATGAATCATGAACTTATGGTAAAAACACTAGGAGGAAATGTTGAGATAAAAAGAAATTATAAGAACCTTCATGTCCTTGTAATCTACCTACAAACCTTATTGTATTGCCTCTAGTAGAGTTTGATGTTATTTTTGGTATGGATTTTATTTCCATTTATCATGCTAAGATTGAATGTAGAGATAAAGTGGTTTCTTTTCAGAAATAATTTCAGTTTCTGTACAAGAATGAACCCTTACTTTTGATAACATATCAGGAAGCTGAGAAACTAGTAAAAGATGGAAATGAATGTTACCTTTCACATATTTTTGAAAATAAAGGAACTATTCAGATTAATGATGTGTCGGTGGTAAATGAGTACCTTGATGTTTTTACTGATGAGTTACTTGATATTATACCTAAGCAGGAAGTTTAATTTACTATTGACTTAGTTCCTGATGCTAAGACAATTTCAAAACCCCCTTATCGAATGGATCAAATTGAACTTTTAAAGTTAAAGAATCAATTTCAAGAGTTATTAGATAAAGGTTTCATTCGACCTAGCACATCACCATGGGGTGCTCCTATCATGTTTTTTAAAAAGAAAGATGGTTCAATGAGACTTTGCATTGATTATAGAGTATTGAATAACATCACTATTAAGAACAAGTATCCTTTTCCTTATATCGATGATTTGTTTGATCAACTCCAGAGAGATCAGTATTTTTCGAAGATTGAATTGAGTTCAGGGTACCATCAGTTAAAAGTAATGGAAGCAGAAATTCCGAAGACCACGTTTCATACTAGATATGGCCATTATGAATTTGTGGTTATGCCTTTTGGGTTAACCAATAAACCTGTTATATTCATGGATCTTATGAATAGAATTTTCCATGAGTCCTTTGATAATTCTGTGTTTATGTTCATTGATGATATTTTGGTTTATTCCAAAAATAAAGAGGAATATGAAAGTTATTTAAGGGTTGTCTTGCAAACTTTAAAAGAAAAGAAACTGTTTGGGAAATTCAATAAGTGTGAATTTTGGTTACAACAAATTTCATTCCTTGGTCATATTGTTTCAAAAAATGGAATAACTATTGATCCTTCTAAAACAAAAGTTGTTGAAGAATGGTCAAGACCCACAAATATAACTAAGATCCATAGTTTTCTTAGTTTGGAAGGTTATTACCAGAGGTTTGTTGAAAATTTTTCACGGTTATCTAGCCTAATAACTAAATTAACTCTAAAAGGTGTTAAGTTTATTTAGACAAAATAATGTGATGATTGTTTTTAGAAATTGGAAAGAAGATTGGTGAATGCACCAGTTTTGGCACTGCCTTCCAGAAATAGTGAGTTTGTTATCTATAGTGATGCTTTGTTGAAAGGACTTGGTTGTGTCCTTATGCAGAATGATCAGGTAATTGCTTATGCTTTATGTCAGTTGAAACCTCAAGAGTTAAATTACCCAACACATGATTTGGAATTAGATGTTGTTGTTTTTGCTTTAAAAATTTGGAGGCATCATTTGTATAGAGTAAAGTGTGAAATATATACTGATCAAAAAAGTTTGAAGTATATATTCACTCAAAAAGAATTGAACATGAGATAAAGGATATGGATGGAATTAATCAAGGATTATGATTGCACAATTCATTACCATCTAGGAAAGGAAAAAAAGTGGATGATGCTTTGAGTCAAAAAAGTAATGCTACATTAACCTTGTTACATTTGGAACAAGATCCTTTGATTAAATATTTTATGAACTTTGTCATGGAAGTTGTTAGTGTAGGAAATTCCTCTGTTTTGTTTCAGGTGTCAGTGAAATCATCTCTATCAGATATAATTAAGCAAGCATATAAGGAAGACAGTGAGTTACAGAAAAAGGTAGAGTTGGTTTAGAAGGGTAAGTTTTCTGATTTTAACATTTATAATGATTGTGTTTTGAGGTTTGGGAAGATATTATGCGTGTCTTGTGATTCACAGTTGAAGAATGAATTATTATGTGAAGCTCATAGTTCTCTATTTTTAGTTTATCCTGGTAGTACTAAGATTTATATAGATCTTCGAGAGTATTACTGGTGGGATGGAATGAAAATAAATGTTGTTGATTTTACTATTAAGTGTTTGATTTGTCAATAGGTTAAAGTAAAGTGACAGTTACTGAAAGGGATGCTTCAGTATTTACCGGTGCTAGAGTGTAAATGAGAAAATATATCCATAGACTTCATTGTGGGATTACTGAAGACATCTTGAGGTAACAATGAAATCTGGGTTATTATTGATCGATTGACTAAATCTACTCATTTCCTTCCTATTAGAGATAATATATCTCTAGATCAACTTTCTAGGTTATATGTTAAAGAGATAGTCAGGTTTCATGGAGTTCCCTTCTCCATTGTATTTGATCGTGATCTGAGGTTCACTTCTAATTTTTGGAAAGGCCTTCAGAATTCGTTGGGTACTAAATTAAATTTTAGTATATCTTTTCATCCTCAATCAGATGGGCAGTCAGAATGAACAATTCATACCCTGGAGTATATTTTACGTGCTTGTTTACCGGATTACTAGGGAAGTTGGGACCAACATCTTTCTTTAGTTTAATTTTCTTATAATAAAAATTTTCATTACAGTATATAGATGGCTCTATTTGAGGCATTATATGGGAAGTAGTGTTGAACTCTAGATTTTTGGGATGAATTAGCTGAAAGGAAGTTGATGGGACCCGAATTGGTGGAAGATATGGCAGAAAAAGTTCAGTTGATTCAGAAGAACATGAGAATAGCTCAGAGCAGGTAGAAAAGTTATGCGGATAATAGGAGGAAGGATCTTTCATTTCAGGTAGGTGATCATGTATTTCTCAAAGTTTCTCTATGGAAAAGTGTGATGCATTTTGGAAGGAAGGGAAAGTTGGGTCCGAGTTTTATTAGACCTTATGAAATCTTAGAGAAAGTTGAATCAATTATGTATAGAGTGGATTTACCTCCAAGTTTATCTCAGGTACATAATTTTTTTCATGTTTCAATGTTGAGAAAGTATTCGCCAAATCCATATCATGTTTTGAGCCCAGTGGTAGTTCATTTGGAAGAGAATATCTCTTATGAGTAACAACCAGTCCAGATTCTTGACCGAAGAGAGAAAATGTTATAAAATAAGGTAATTTATCAGGTAAAGTTTTTGTGGAAAAATCATATGATTGAAGAGGCAACGTGGGAATATGAAAATGTTATGAGGGATAAATACCCCCAATTAATTGATAAAGGAATAGAATTTCAAGGATTCAATTCCCAAATGGGATGCTATGTCTGATGGAATACTTAGCACGCAACAATGGGTTTCTCCAAAGTCTAATGTTGCACACAATGCTGAGTCATACTGAAAAATAATAATATAATATTATTTTAAATGATAGTTAATGTCTAGCCATTGTATTGGTGGGAATGAATATAACTAACTACAATATTATTATACAAGTTTGTTAAATGTTTTTACATTTATCCAATGAAAGTTAGATGCTTAAAATGTGAATGAATCTAATTTTAAGCATAAATACTCTAATATTCATTAAAAGGTTGATTTACCGCCTTTTGATGGAGAACCCTCTTTAAATATAGTTTTGGTCACTTTTATATGTTCTATTTGACAAAATAAAATTATTCTTTAGAATCAGGACATCAAAATTCACTTTGGGTAAATTTTTAGTATTTTTATGATAAAATTCATTTTTTAATGAATAGTGAAAAATACTGTATTTTAATTCAAAATTACCTTTTCATATAATTTATTTATATGGTTATATTATATTTTTAATTGGTTTTAAAGTGTAATTAGATTATATTTTTACCATTTAATTAAATTTTGGTCATTGGAAGTAATTTCACTTTGAAATTGGACATAAACAAGTGTCAATATTTTGATAATTATTATTTCTTAAAAACACGCTTTTTATTTTGACAACGGGAATTAATTTTAAATTAATTTCTGCCACTTATGTGTTTTGAATTTGGAAAAATGAATTCCATATTTGGAATTAGGGGGTTCAAATTGTGTAAATATGTTACTTTTATTTTTAGACGTTATGAATATTTACTTCAGTAAATATTTTATTTACCATGTTAAAGGGTAAATCTGGTAAATAAGGGTAACAAAATATTATTATAATAATATTAAATTACCCTAAAATATGTCTTAATCATATTGGTTGATACATTTCCGACCATGGTAATCCTTGGGTCGATTTTGGAACCCCATGGAGCCACTTAAGAGTGATAATGACACTTTATATTAATTAATTTATTGTAAAGACAAAATTGACTTAAACATATATCTTTTAGTAAATCAATTTTTACATGGGGTTATATAAGTTATCTATTTGACTATAAATATTCATTATAAATATAAAAATATTTTCAACATCATGTTATTTTTTTTATAATTTTTAGACATCAACTAAATAAAATTATTTATGACAAAATAATGATGCAGTGTTTACCTCATTAATGAATTATTTAAATAAATAAGATTATAAAGATTAAAATAATATCCATAACCTATCCAATTCTTATTGGATGATTTTATTTAGAACAAGAATCATTTTATATTCAACTTTAATAAGTTTTGGACCATTATAAACTGAAAATAATTATATAATAGAATAATATTTTCAAACATTTCAAAAGAGTCCCTCCTCCCCCTTATAAAAAGCTCTCACCTCTAACTCATTACTCACACCTCTCAAGCCCCTTGTCTCATCCAAAATCTACCCAAATAAGCTCTCAAGATCCCTCTCTTCCACCTATAATCCTTACCTTAGGCAGAAGGCACTTCAATAAATCCTTTTGGTTCAAACCAAAGGGAGTTACCAGATTTAAAGGAGATTAAAGAACGAACGGGTCAAATCGGACATGAGGTAAGGAACTTCGTATCAATCTTATTTAATTGAGGCATATTTTGTTTTATACATGAATTTCTTTTATACATTGTATAAACACCTTTGAATTTTCATTTCATTCAAAGGGAATATTTTTCTATGTGGTGTTTTACTAAATGAAAAAAAAGAATGTTTCTTTTTAATATAAGCGCTGACAATGACCTTTTCCACCGCCGTGAGTATTATTTGATCTTTGGATTTTTTAACAAGACATAATGTTTTTAGAAAGAAAATAAATAATATATACTCTTTTACATATTTTTTTATTGAAAATGGTTTTGATAGTGGATTTGTAATGTCAATATATTTAAATGATGTATTGTGATTGAAATGTGGAAATGTTATCTTTCCTTTATATTTTTTTTATGTGTTATGAATATGTTATAGTTCATGGAAATTTTTTACATATATAGGTGGTTCTATAATAAACCTAGGTCGGGTGAGCCCGAGATAGCTCTCCAATGCATTGGGTAACATGATGGAGGTAAACATGAATGTTTCTCCTAAGAGATTTAGGGAATATACTGTGATGGGTATTCCAAATGTAACTCCCTATGTAGTTGTGAAAGCTACAACATAAGTATGTTATGGATGCCACAATTTACCTTTATAATTTGTTATTACTATGTGTTATTCACAAATCTTATGATTTCATGAGTTATGTTAAAGAGCTTATGTTATGTATGTATTGATGAACTAATGTTTTCTTTCTTTGTTTTATAACCCTTACTGAGCTTTTTATGCTCATCCCAAGTTTTGAAATTTTTTTCACAAGACTTAAATATGAATAGGTTCAAGGATGGGATCAAGGAAAAGTCATGCTCTCTAAAACATGGAACTAGACATGACTCTTTTTTTCAAGAGTTTTTATTTTATGAAAAAAATGGAAACTGAGTAGAAGTGTCTACATGTAATATTCAAGTTGTTATGTATATGTTATGACCTAATTCTCTAAAACTATAAACCTGAAAAGATACTCAATATGAATTATCCATTTAATTCAAAATTATGTAATGTTTTAAGGTTGGGTCCTTATATTTCCAGTTATTAATAACTATTATTAAATAATTACTATTATTTATTTATTATTGTTAATTAATTGCAAGGCATTAATAATTATTATTGATAATTAATAGTTATTGTTATTAAGTTAATTAATTATAAATTATTAATATTTAATAATTAATTCTTAATTAATTAATATTATTATTAACCACTCACTTATTACCATTAATTATATTTGATTAATTACTGATTATTCTTAATTTTTATTAATTAATGACTAAAAATTATTAATTATTCATTAATTATTCATTAAGTACTTTTTAATTAATTTCCAATTAGATATAATGATTTCGTGTTGGAAAAGTGGAAGTTGAATCCCATGTTAGAAATCCATATGGATTTCAAGGTGATGAGAGTTTTAGTTATATTTTCATATTAATTTAATAAAAGTAATGTTAGATATAATAACAAATAAATTATACTAAAAATTTTGTTAAATATATATAATAAAAAATAAGAAAAATAAAATTTTTAAACAAAAAATAATAAGGTATTCTTTTAAGTGTGAATAGAAGGTGTTAGAACCTCTAACTAGAGTTGTTAACGAACTGGATTAGTGTAACAAAACCAACTCCAATAACCCAGAGTTGGTGTCTAATATATTATATTGTCATAAAATACAAGTGATAATGTCACCAATTATTGATCTATTTAGTAGTCTTGAAGAACTATATATATATATATATATATGATTCTCATATTACATTAGAAATATAAAAAACATATCATAAGAAACATTCTCGCAGTCTTGATATTATTTGTAATATCCTTCTTCATATCATAGGGAAAAGAAAACAAATAAATGGTGATCTAGTAATCTTATTAAGGGTTGATTACAATGCAATATATTATAAATAAATAAGGCATAATCAATATGGCAAGGTATATAACTGAAAACACATGTCATTTGATCAATAACTTAGGCATGAAATGCATCCATGGATGATATCAATGCAGTAATATCATGGATAATACTAAATAAATTCTTGATGAAATAAATACTTAATGTTGGGTATCATGATCTCAGAAATCATGATATATTTACCATCAAGGTTGTGTTTCAATACAGTTTAATCACTAGGTAGGTCTACACCAAAAACCTATACAATGATTTTGGTCAATTGGTTGTCTCATGAGACCAATTGATACATTGAGGGATTGTCTATAATCAGGCTCCACCCATCACTGCATGTCCAATAAATTCCTTATATATTTAAATATCAATTTAATTCATAAACACTAAGCCTTATTAACAAATATTTATATTGAGTAAAGAATATGGAATGTAAAGATAACCTGGTTAATCAAAAAACTTTCATAGTAAAACATCGTATATAAAAATGGTATATGGTTTAGGTAATAATAATATCAAATATATAAATAATATGGATATTTAAGATAAATTTAATGTACAGTGAAAAATGATTACAATAAAGTAAATGATTCAATATAAATTTAATGACTACAAAATTAATAAGAGATAAAACATGACTATCAATTCATCAAAAAAGCAGATTTTGTAGTAAAGTCTTTTGGTGAATAGAATAAAATAGAAGTGAAATATTTAAAATAAATTTTAATTAAAGAATTATATTTGTAAAACCATTAAAAACTTTTAAAATAATCTAAATAGTGTAAAATGATTATGACAACAGGAAAATCAGTTAACACCATATACATTAAAAAGAAACATTCCTTTTGACTTTTTGAAAAGAAAGTCAAAAATAACCCTTTTGGATAACATTATAAATATTTATTTAAAACCATTTAAAAATACAACTATATTATAAAATTTCATTAATAAATAATTTGATTAAATAAAAATTACTTTTGTAAAACAATTTTGAAAAATATTGATATGGAAGAAAAATATACCCGATCAAAAGAGAAATAAGAATGACTTTTCTTTTGAACATTTATTTCCTTGATTTAATTTTCAAATAGCATAAAATTTGGAAGAAAACATTAAAACTACTTAAATATCTAAAGTATAATAAAATATATGGATTTTATTAAGTATATATTATAATATTTCTTTAATGAAAACAAGAGTATTCCCAAAAAACGAGATTGTAAAATAAATTCTTACCTCTTTGGTAACATTTAAACTATAGCCCCTTGAAAGAGTAAACATGAATAAAAACTTTAATCATCATGAATAAATATATATTAATTTTAAATACATAAAAATTTCATTATACACAGCACATAAAAATAAATAGGTGCATAATACCAAATATGACTCAATGGAGTTAAAATTGAGACGAAATCCATTACAAAAATCATATCATTGAAATGATAATTATTCAATGAAGATATTATGTATAAAAAATTTAAATCCAAAAATTATAAGTGTAAATACAACATAAAACAATCAAATTTAATTTCACACATAATCTTAACATAATAGAATCAATGAATAAGTAATATAACCCAATAAAAGGAAATTAAGAAACCCCTTACCTCAAGTTCAAATTACATCATAAGTGATTTTAACCTCCTTTATAATAAATTTATATTTACTATAATTACATTAAACAACAATATTCATATATATAACATCATTTATGATCTATTTATAACATATTATCATCCATTTATCAACAATCTTTTATTATTATCACTATTCCATGTGTTAACTGCTTCGTTTTTCATGTATGTTTTGATTCAGCTGTTATGGTCCTTCTATCATGATCATGGTTATATAATATTAAAAAATTTAATCATAATATAATAATCATAAATATTTATTATATACATATTTAAAATCATTCATGAGAAACAGACAATAAAATGAATCGCATTGCTTCGTGGAGATAATAGGTCGTACAAACGCACGAGTGTCGTTATCATTTTTTAATGAGTGGAAGAGTAAGGAATTAGATGATATATTATAATTTAAAAATTATAATTATTTAATAATTATCATATATATTCATCTGTTCCATCATTATAACAAACCATGTGAGGCAGTAATGGAAAACAAATTGCATCGGTTTGTGAAACAGCAGTCCGTTGTACACACAAGTGATGGTTTTGTTTCCCATTTTATAGAGAATGGGATGGATAAGTATTATTTCATTAACATAATATCATCTAAGAATATGTTATATAATGTTTTTATTATAATTTAATGGTTAGTACATAATTTAATTTGGTAAAAGAAAAAGAAAAATGAAAGTGCTTGGTGAAGATGATTAACTATTCTTTGAAAGATACCATTTAGATCTCCTTTTAAGGGACCTAGGGTTGGTATTTTGGGAATAAAAAACCTATATAAATTTTATAATTATTTTTAGAAGAGTTTTTTTAGTATTTATTTTATCTAAGTTGCACTATGTGGTGTATGGAAGAGAAGAGAGGTGGTGACTTTTATAGTGAATGGAAGGACAGACATGGAATTAATTAAAAGATGTAAATATATTAAAATCATTTTCATATGTAAGTGGAACCATGTATCCATAATTTCAAATATAAGAAAGGATATGGTTTAAATCCATTCAACCAATAAAATTTTTATAGGTTTAAGTGTTATTTTAAACTTTTTCCTTTGGTTTAATCCCTTTGTTAAATAATTTTAACTTTAACTGCAGTAACAACTTTTTCAATATTAAAGGGTTATAATTTTACTTATAAGGTAATAATTTTCTCATAAATTTTCAAGGGATTAAATTTTTGTACATTTTTATCCTAATTTTACTTTTAAATATTTTTATGATTTTTCAATAATTTAGTAAAATATTATTTTTCATAAAATATCATTAATTTTATTTTTGACACTATTTATTTAATTTGACTTTAAATACATCAATAAAAATCTTTAATTTTAATATAATCCTTTAAAACATAAATAATACATTATTATTAACTATAATGGTCATTTTTAACCATAATTCACTAGTGTAAAAACTCATTTTAATGTCGGTTTTTTTTATTTTTGACGTCGGTTTTTAACCGACATCTATAAATGCGATGTAAAAAATAGTATTTTTGGCATTGGTTTTCTAAAACCAACATCAAAAATCATTTTCTTTGAGATTTTGGGCGTCGGTTTATTAAATAAACCGACGCCAATAACCGATTTTTGGTGTTAGTTTTACATAAAACTGACGCCGAAAAGCAAACTGGCTCAGGTTTTTGGCATCAGTTTTATAAAAAATTGATGCCGTAAAACATGTTTTTTTAAATAGGCATCGGTTTTTAAAATAACTGACGCCGTAAGTTAATTTTTTTTAGAAAAATCATAAAAACTACAATTACAATTAAATCGAAACCCCTGTAAAAAACACAATATACACAAAAATCAAACATTATTTATCATTCAATAAAAATATAGAACTTACATACTTTTATCTAGTTAATCAAAAAATGATGTATGCATTTGTATTATAAAGTAGAAAATACATTTGAGTCACTGATAATATTTACATGGATTCCAGTTAAATATCAATGCATCAATAAATATTATAAAAAAAATTAGATAAATACATTGTAGAGGCACTTGAGAGAACTCAATGAATTCTAGTGTCGAATGTTGGAAGAATATGCCATTATAGGAAATGTGGAATCTGTGGTTAAGTCTGAATGGGATGGTTTAATGGTAAACTATGCTACAATGTCTGTTCAGATAAAGTAGGCTAAGAATGATATGGCTAATGAATATACTCGTTGGAAGATCTTCATTTCTCATTTCAAATTAGTGATTTTTTCCTTTTATGTGTGTGTTGATATCCCATTATGGTTGAGTGTAAGTACATTTATTATAATAGATCTATACTAGGATGTATGCATAGTGGTGTGTGTGTGTGTCTGGCCTTGAGATACGTTTTCTGATATGGTAAATAATGTGCATGTGTAGCCCATGAAACCATATTGGATATTTGATTCCCTAAAAATTCTTATGTAAATTGTTAACATGTTCATCATTGTGGCCTGACTCAATACTCAATGCCTTAAAAATACCATATAATATTTTTAATGCACTTTTGGATTGTTTTTGGTTAGTTCTAATGTCTTTTTTATCCTTTTGGCATGGAGTTGTAGCATGTACGACATGAGTTCATGTCAGCTTGGATAGTACATAGCCTCTCAGAACATGGTTGATTTATTATTTATTCTTTCAAATACCAAGCATAAACAAAAAAACCTACATTTAAAGTAACAATTTTTTTAGAAAATTCAGATTATTAAACTCTCAAAATAAAGTAGAATTAAAATACATGTACCTGAAATTTACAGCATGCTCATTGTTGGTTATTTTTGAAGCATTCATTTGATTATTAGTAGGTTTAAACACCTAATACATCAAAAGAGTTAGTTTTTTGAACCCATATGTAATATTATTTATAAATATTATAATATACATACCTCAAATACTAATCATACTTAACAAATAGTTCCCAAAAGTAGATTGAATATGGGTCATATCAGATTTGGAATAAGACTGCGAATCATTGAATGCCTACAATAACATTGAATGATATAAGATTAAAAAAATAGAATAATATGGAAAAAATATAAAAAAATTGATACAACTAACCTTATAAAAGTCAGTAGTTTTCCTGGTTGTGATTATCTCATACATGAATCGTAGAATATAATAACCACATTCAACATTTCCTTATTGACGATGACACTACAGTTATAAAACATTAAGCTGTTAATAAAAATTAATATATAACATAAAATTAGAACAAATTCTAATATAAAAACTAATTACCTGTACTTCCACATATTTGATTTTATTTGGTGTCTTTATCGACTTGTATTCCTTGTTAAATTTTTTCCATAAACTGTATTTTCATATATATGAACTAATAATACATATCTAAACAATGAGAATTAAACATAATGATATTATTAAAAACAAAAAAAAATTATCTTTCTAATAAGGTGGAAAATCTTTTACGAACATTCCCTAATAAAGAGAAAAACCAATATATGGTGCATTCACTTGGGCACAATATTCCTAACATCCAATGCCCCCTACAATACAAAAAGTTCAAAATTAATGACATTATAATGATCATTAGCTCATAATTATGTTTCTGTTCTTACTTATCAAGAAATGGTAGAAACCAGCATTGAATCATCGTATGTGATAATCTATCACACATATATGCAACTCTATTAGGATTATTCACATATTGCACTTCTATAGAAATGAATTCTAGATCTATAAAATTGTAAATGTTTGTACTTTAATTTTTTAAAAGAAGTGTGTGTAAATACCTAATTGAAAAATAAAGTATAGTTAGTCAATTTAAAACTATATTTTATTAAATAAATACAAATTCAAATGTCAATTTACTTACATGGTAAACAACTACACCACATTCAGGCTGAGCTCTTCAAAATTTACTAGATGCATGATATCTTCTTTGAGTAATCTCAATGAATATTCTCTTCCACATATATCGGTTTTCATCCAAAACTCATAGATAAAATTCAATGAAGAATATGCCTGAGATAATCTTTGTATCCCATAAGAAATATCTGAAGTATCTACAGTAGATTGTTCCTAAACATTTTGTTTCATTTGTGCAGCTTATTTTGCTTTTAGATAATCCTATATAAGTTAAATGTCAGAAAACATTATAATTAAATTTGAATCATTCATAATTAATATTTAAAAAACACATACCTCATATGAAATATAACGAAGCAAACCAGTTGGACAAAGTAAAAAATGACCAACACAATCCCCAACTCTGGTGATCCCTACGGTAGGAAATGGTAGTAGAGCATTAGGATCTATAATATTGAGTACTGATACTCTAACCTGACCCATCTGCATAGGTTGGTGGTGTATAGAATCCCCAAAAAAACGCACGAGTCCTAACGCAACAATATGTATGTGAGAATCTCCAGAAAACAACTCACAATAATCATTTTGGTCTGAGTGAGGTGGTGGAGAATCAAAGTAAGCAGATGGGGCAGGGTAGTCCGGGTGAGTAGGCTGGGAAGGCTATAGAATGAAAAAGTTATATTAGTGTTTATAATTTATAAAATAGAAATATTGATGACAAATAAATAATATACCTGGGAAGGCTACTCATAAGGGGCAGGGTAGGCAAATGTTGTAGGGTAGTCCGGGTGAGTAGGATGGGAAGGCTGAAAAATGAAAAAGTTATATTAGTACTTATAATTTATAAAATAGAAAAATTGATAAAAAATAAATAATATACCTGGGAAAGCTGCTCATATGGGGTAGGGTAGGCAGATGGGGCAGGGTAGTCTGGGTGAGCAAGCTAAGAAAGCTGAAAAATGAAAAAGTTATATTAGTGTTTATAATTTATAAAATAGAAAAAATGATGAAAAATAAATAATATACCTGGGAAGGATGCTCATATGGGGTGGGGTAGGCAGATGGGGCAAGGTGGTCCGGGTGAGCAGACTAAGAAGGCTGAAAAATGAAAAAAAGTTATATTAATGTTTATAATTTATAAAATAGAAAAATTGATGATAAATAAATAATATACCTGGGAAAGTTGCACAGACTGTGACTATCTTACCATGTGTTCTAACAAAGTCTTCTGCACTGCTACTTGAATTTGATCACCCATAGACGGTTTCATATCTTTTAACTATGCTTTTAAGGATTCTATTTATAGGTCTCTTGATTGCTTACTCTTACCAAAAATCTTCTGAATACTAACACCCGCTTGATATCCTCTAACACGGACGGGGTGTTCTATCTTTCTCAAAGCAGTGGCTAGGATGTCCATCCTGCCCTCGGAGATAAAAGATCCATGTGTCTCCTGCTCCTGGAGTTCATCCTGAAATGAAAAATAAAAAAGTTATATTAGTGTTTATAATTTATAAAATAAGAAAATTGATAACAAATAAATAATATTTACTTATAATTTTATCAGCTAATTTCTTAGCTTCCTCTGTAAGATAATGTTCATTTTTTCTTCTTCTTACTCATTTCCATTTTTCATGTCGAGTGGGAGGAGATGGAGAACCAAACTAGACCTCTTATGAACCACTACTAGATCGATCTCTTAATGCTTCAAATTTTTCTTCAATCATTTTCTACTCCAAATACAAGTACCCTCCACGTGATGAAGTATGAGGGTATACATTTTGCAACTGGATCTTCTGATGAGATCTCCTGGAGCCCTTTTATATAAAAATAAACTACTAAGTAATAAGAAAAATATACAATAAATTTTATAATATAAAATAATTATCATACCTGAAATTTTTATTCAATATGAATGTCAACAAATAAATTCCATGTATCTTCATCTATAAACGGATACTTGAGGCATGGGTTTTCAAACCGTCTCTTTCTAAAAACATAATTTTTTATGAGTTTTATTTTAAAATCTCTCCATAAAACTGCCGCTAAAGAGAGATGTCTTTTCTTAATTTCTTTGGTTTCTTCAAAAATGAATGTCATCTATAATTGAAAAAATTAAATATTTCATTTAAAATATATAATATTAAAAAATTAGATAAAATAAATTAATTAGGATATTTTACCGTCACGGCCTCTCAAAGATATTGCTTTTCCATGCTGTCCACTGACTTCTAATCTGGATATAAAATATTAATCCTGCAACGGCTCTACATCGCTATATAACTGACAAACTGAACTGCATTTGGGCCAATTGCATTATTATCATCATCAAAATTAATGTGTGCTCTATCATCATCACGAGCAAGTGATAGTTTTGGTAAACGTGTAATACCATCTTTACCAACTTGAGAACTTTATTTTTTAGTAGTAATAGGAGAAGTCTCCTCCGCCGAGGATGCATCAGTAGTCCTGCAAAAAAAATTGTAAATTAACTATTTTATTTCATTAAATAAGTATATTTATAAATAATTAATAATATGTAAAAAAAGATATACCTCACTAACTGATCCTATCTATCTATATCTGACATTGCTACTAGAAATTGTAATGAAATTTTGTGTACCTGCATATCATTAGAAAACTGAATATTTAGAACTAAGGAAGACAAAAAATAAGTAAGTAAAAAAAAGAGGCATGCATTTGTAAGTTTTAAAAAAAGTAACAAAATATAAATATTTACCATAAAAATTAGGAGACTAATTTAGTGTTTTACCACATGCCTTCATCATGATCATTATGTACTACATGCACTGTGTTTGTCCTATACTCATTGTAATCATCCAGAAATTTTGTAATAGATGAATAAGGCTTATGTAAATCATTAACATCATCAGTATCAGCATAATCACCCAAATGGTATCTTTTTCTTTGCAAAAAAACTAACCACTAATCATTTGATGGATCAATGACATAAAATAGTTGCTTTGCATGTGTCGCCATGATAAATGGTTCCTCATTGTAATTAAATCTTTTCAAATCAGCCGGTTTAAACCCATATTCATCATGTTTCACACCATTATTACTATCAACCCAATTACACTTAAAAACAATGAATTTAATTTTAATATAATAAATTTCCCATATGTCTTCTAGAACTCCAAAATATGTTTTTGATGCAGAAATTGGGTTTTTATCTTCGGCACTCGAAAAATTCACTGCTTCCGCAAAAACCATCACACCACTATTCTGAACGGTACTCTTGTCATCCAAGTTTTTTGTGTAAAATGTGTAGCCACTGATATCAAAACCAAACCATGGGATCACATTAATAGATGGCCCCCCTTCTAACCACTTCAATGTTTCTGATGCAGACATATCTGAGGTGACTTTCTCTTTAAACCATGAAAAAAATGTCTTCTTATGCTCAATCATCGACCACTTTTTGTTTCTTTTCTGATATCGTAACTTTAATTCAGAAATATTTGAGGATATATATGATTGTACCTCATCTGTGCTGTTTAGAATGTATAAATGTTCCTAAATCACTTCATCGCGTGGAATGAACTTTACCTTTAAGCCTCGAACCCCTCTACCTTCACTATGAACTGTCATATGTCGAGATACAAGGACACCAATATGCTCCACCTCATATAAATAATCAGTAAAGAAATCAATCACCTCTTCTAATACATATTTTTGAAAAATAGATTCCTATATTCGATAAGTATTTTTAACATATCCCTTAAAAATTTTCATATATCTTTCAAAAGGATATATCCATCTTAAATAAACAGGCCCACATATTTTTATCTCGCGCACCAAATAAATCAGCAGATGAACCATTATATCAAAAAACATCGGTGGGAAATACATTTCTAGTTGAAAAAGAATAATAGATGCTTTATTATCCAACACATCTAACAAATTTGGATTAATGACTTTGCTACAGATGGATTTGAAAAAATTACATAACATGATGATAGTCTTTCTGACAGCTGTCAGTAATATACCACACACTGCTACTGGTAGAAGTTGTTGCATCAAAACATGGAAATCATGAGATTTCATACCTATTAATTTTAAATCCTTCAATGGAACCAAGTTATTCACATTAAAAGAAAAACCAATGGGTACTTTAATACTATGAATACACTGATAGAAATTCACCTTTTCAATCTTGCTTAATGTGTGACATTTCAGAGGTAAATATGTTATGTTTCCTTTCATAGTGGGAGCTAAATCCAAACGTATTTTCATTAATATCAAGTCCAATATAGAAAGAAATCCATCCTTCATCTTTCCTTTTATGTCTAACAAAGTTCCGATCAAATTGTCACATATGTTTTTTTCAACATGCATAACATCGATGTTATGTTTTATCTCTAAAAATTTCTAATAAGGTAGTTTGGAAAAAATAGACTGATTCTTCCAAATATTTATTTGAAGATCATAATATATTTTCTTTCCAAATGTCAAATCATTATCTTTCACCCTGTCATAATATTCTTTAGCTGACAATGGTCTAGGGGGAAGGTTGTATTCTTGTAATCCGTTAAATTCTTTTTTCAATCTACAATAAGGATGATCGATTCGAAAAAATCTTTTATGTCCCATGTACATTGTCTTTCTTCCATTCTACAATTGATAATATGAAGTTTGTTCTTCAAAAATTAGACATGCTTTATGTCCCTTAACACTATATCCAGATAAGTTTTTATATGCAGAAAAGTTGTTTATAGTGAACATTATGATAGCACGCAAAAGAAAATACTCTTTCTTGTATGCATTGAAAAATTTAACACCTAGCTCCCATAGCTGTTTCAAATCATCAATAAATGATGAAAGATACACATCAATATCATTTCCTGGTTTTTTTGGTCTAGAAATCATCAATCTCATCATAACATATTTTTTCTTCATACAAAGATGTGGGGACAAGTTGTAAACTACCAGAAAAACAGGCCATGAACTATTTTGGCTACTGAGACTTCGATATGGATTCATTCCATCAGTACACAATCCCATTCTGAGATTTCTAACTTCACTTCCAAAATCATGAATTTTTTTATCAAAACTCTTCCACTGTGGTGAATCGATAGGGTGACATAAGTTACCATCAGAGATGTGCTCATCTGAATTTCTTCGTAAACTTTTTGCATCAATTGAATTTCCAAATAGACGCTTCAAATGGGGAATTATTGGAAGGTACCAAATTTCTTTAGTAGGAGTTTTGATTCCGGTACCTAAAAATGAATCATAATTGAAATATCAGAATTGTATGCAAAAAATATTAGATAATATCATTAGAAAGTACAAAATTGATTTTTCATGACGTTAAATGACATCACCTGAGAATGAATCTGAGTTGACTTTCCTATTTATCTTATAGCGTGATGTCCCATATGTAGGAAAACTTGATAAATATTCATTTTATTTCCTACACATTACACAATCATTGGGGCAAGCATGTATCTTTTTATACCCCAATCCCATCGGGCATAATATTTTCTCCGCCTCATAATTAGAATCTGGAAGCCTATTGCCTTCTGGAAGTATCTCTTTTAAAAGCTCAAGTAAGTTGGAGAAACTTTTATCACTCTACCCATTTTTTGATTTTAATTTAACTAATCTCAAAACTGCTGATAACACTGTATATTTACTACAGCCTGGGAATAATGGTTTCTCAGAATCTCCATACAATCATTCAACAGTTGCTGTTTTTTCGATGGTTTCAACACCTAAATCATGAATTAATTCTTCAATATGATCCTCTGCCTCGTTATGAATATTTTCATCAACATTAGATGTTGAATTTTCAGTTCTTTCGCCTTGCTAGATCCAACGTGTATAATTAAGGCTAAAACCATAACAAATGAGATGGTCCTTAATTTCTCTAGAGTTTAACTTTCTCATATTTAAACACTTCACACATGGACAGAAAATTAAATCAATGTTTTGAAGATTTTGTTTAGAAAATTCCAAGAATTAATCGACTCCTTTTTTATATTCATTGGTGGTTCTTCGTAAATGTATCCAATTACGATCCATTGAATATCTGATATCACAAAAATAATTGGTGAATATATTAAAACATATAAATATTTAAATATATATTTATATTTATATATAGATAATGTAAGAACCCAAATCTTCGTTTCAGGTATGTTTTTCCTTTTCTGGTCGTTTTTGAGAAAAAGAGGAAAATCTGGAAACTTTCAAAATACACGTCGTGTACTTTATCAGTACACGCCGTGTACTTTGATACTGCGTAAGGCCGTGTGCTGGCCATGTCCGGGACACACACACTATGTGTAGGGGCGATGTGAAGTCCACTTAAAGCGGAGTACGGAAAGTCTAAGTACACGCCGTGTACCCCAGAAGTACAGGTCGTGTAGTTTCTTTTTTTATTAGACGGACCGGGGTTGCGCCTAATCGACAAAAACGTCTTCTTCTCAGGATTCTTAGACCAGGAGCATCCGTATGGATGTGAACTTCCACCAAGCCCTAGAGCCTCCATCCGTTCTCCGAATCGACCATTGTCGATTGTGTTGGAACTGCAGCAGTGATATCTTCCTTCTTCTTGAGTTTCATTCCATGATTTTTCCTCTTTCTCAAGATATTGTGGGTTGAACGTTATGTGCATTTTCATAGATCTACGACATTATAAGGAGAATCAAGCCTCGTGGTTCCAGTATTTTGATCTCCTAGTACTAAGTTAGGTGTTTTGTGACTTATCTTTCATAGTCTTTGAGTTTTATATGAAAATTTCCACCAATACCCATGAACGGGGTATTGCGTGTTTACCCTTTTTCCCCTGTTGTTTTTCTTCCTTGATTGTATGCTTGTGTAGAGGTCATTTGATCTTGTATGAGGATAATTGTTGTTCTTGGATGTTTTTCCCATGCCTTGTTCTTGTTATGACCTTTGGTTTTTGTTAGCCTTTGGCCGTTATACCTGTTTTCCATGCCTTGTGACCATAGGATGGAATGATATTCTTTCCATGCTTATTGTTCTGTAGAATGGTTAGCCAAGTAGCTCTATAGGTGTACTTTAGCCTTATAACATTATTATGCACTGACTGGCACGAGACCGTGAGAACTTGGTGCTATAGACTATAAGGGATAGACCGGGTGAGCTTCCCAAAGAGTCTTGAATATTATAGACTACAGGAGGGTAGACCGAGTGATCTTCCTTAGAGAGTCTTGGACATTATGGACTATAGGGGATAGACCGAGTGAGCTTCCCAGAGAGTCTTGGATATTATATACTATAGGAGGGTAGACCGAGTGAGATTCCTCAAAGAGTCTTTACTTTTTTGAATTTCTTTAAAACCTTTCCAGGATAGAGAAGGAATTGACTAAGTGAGCTTCCTTAGAGAGTATGTGGTAGACCTGAGACTATAGGAGGAATTGACCGAGTGAGCTTCCTCAGAGATTTTCTATACCTTGGGGCTATAAGAGGTTTAGACTGCGTGATCTTCCTCACAGAGTCCCTGACTACCCTAGACTATAAGGGGAATTGACCGAGCGAGCTTCCTTAAAGAGTCTTATAATTTTATATGACCAAACCAGAGGGGTTAGGCTGAGTGCACTGCCTAGATGGTTGTTGGTACTTCTTGGATATGACCAGATGGGTTGGCTGTGAGTACTTACCAGAGGGGTTCCTGTTGTGGTTAGTTGTTTGCTTCACTACTGCTCATTGTTCTATGGATTGGTTACTATTGTATACCATCATGTTACTGCTTAATGATTACTGCCTGCTATTTATTGTTACTGTTTACTGCTTACTGTACTATTACCTGCCATATGCTCACTGACTGTGAGGCACAGATCTTCAGGTGGTTGCCTACTAGGATTTAGTCTAACACCCTGTTTGGGTCATGCTTTTGGGCCCAAACAGACTATGTTGTTGCAGTTATAGACAAGGGCAAGCACCCTTAGACTTCTGGTACTTGATTGCTTTGGAGCAGGAGAGCATGGGACCAAGTTTAGGCTTGCGATGCTGAGGAGCTATTTACCTTTTTTGTACTTGTTTTGGTACTGTTTGTATTTCTAGCATTCTGACATGTTTGGTTGTTTTCCTAGATATGTATCATGAATCATTTCATATATACATATCTGCTCTAGTGGTTTATTGTTTTAGTCTTCCGTTGTTTACTTGTGCATTGTTCACGGATATTTATTGCTTCTGCTATTGCATATTTTGTTTACTTCTGTTGTGTACTCTGCCAATGAGGGAATAGTTTCCCCACTATCACACCCAAGGCCCTCACTTTTAGTCGGTAGCCTCTAGAGTTTGGGGAAATGCGCTTGATGCCATGTGACCAACCGGGTATGGGGTGCCTCTGGGTGGCTTTCGGAACCAGGACATTACAGATAAATTGTAAATAGAAACACATTTAATAAAAACTATTGATAATCAGATAGAAAACATCAGATATGAAACACATTTAAAAATATTAAATATTTTATTTTCATATTATATACATGTGTTATATTGATATTGTAATTAAATTATAATATTAATCTTCTAAAATTTATTACTTCATTTTACATAGTTGTTGCATTATTTTGATGTTGCATGTACCAAAAGTATTGAAGATTGCATTAATTTAAAGGGTGAAAAATTAGTTATTATTAGTAATATGAAATAATAATTAGAGTAAATGTTCATATTATAAGTGAAATCAATCCTAATACTCCCAAAATTATGACAGATGAAATTAAATGCATAACTAAATTGATATATCTTACAACACATTTGGGTTAGAGAACAATAGAATCATTTGAAGAATAACAAGTGGTTGTGGATCCATTGCATGTTCTAATGAGTATATACATAGATTATTTGGTTTTTGGTACAATTTAGGTGGACTTGATTCAGGCCCCTTAACCCCCCCCCCCTCAAGTGTATTTTCTCAATCCTATGGGGACTAATATGTCATATAAAAATATTGTCAGAACGTTATTTAGTCAATTGGTCAAGATAAAAATAATTTCAGATAAAACAAATTCAATACATTGACTAATACAATTGGTCACGAATATTGACCAATACATTTATACAAAATTTCAGATAAAAATAATGTTAGATAAAAATAATTCAATTGGTTTTTGGTATAATTTATTCAAGAACATTGACTAATACATTTATATATAATGTCAGATAAAAATTAAAAACCTAAAATCATACAACTCCAAGCCATATCAATAACATTGACTAATCACTCTTAGGGATGACTATTAACTATGTTCCAAACATTTTAAATAAACTATAAAATAATATTTGAAGCAAATAAAAATTAATATTAAATGATCAATAATTAATCTTCAAAATTTAAAAAAAAACTTACAAAATTCAGAGTTTAACTCGAAAATAGATCTCCAATCCAAAATTTGATCCGTATAAAACTTTGGAAAATTCAGAACTACAAGATCTAGAACAAAATTGATTGTAACAAAGAAAAATTAAGATAAATAATAAAGGAAAATAAAACCATCATTGAAAGTCACTCAAATTAGAATTAAGAAGAACAAGTAATTCGTAGACGATCAAAGAATACTATATAATGAAGAACGCAGACCGCAAATCATGAAAATGGAAGAAAATCATCAACAATGGTGGTTGGAAATCACAAATAAGGCTTTGCATTCCTCACGAGTCGAGAGGAGCCGCTGTGGGTTTCGATTTCAAAGAATAATGAAGATGAGGGTTTTTTGACCCTATCAAATTTTAAATGAATTTCGGTGTCGGTTTTGTCCAAAACCGATGCGGAAAATATAATTTTTTTTTAATTTTGGTATGAGTTTTTTCAAAAACCGACACCTAAAGTCTCCAGGGTTTTTATTTTTGGCTTCATTTTTGTCGAAAAATGATGCCAAAAATAACACCTATGATGTTGGTTTCCTTAAAAACGACATATAAAAGCTTTTTTTTATTTTTGGTGTCAGTTCATGTTAAAACCAATGCCAAAAATCAGTGAATTCTGGTTTTTTGGGTTGGTTTATTGTAAAACCGACACAAAAAACCACTCATTAAAATTTTTGGCGTCGGTTTTTAGTAAAAATGACGCAAAAAATTTCTTGCACAAACCATCGGTGTCGGTTTATAAAAAACCAACATTAATAATTCGACATTAAAACCCGTATTTCTACTAGTGATTCATCACAAAAACATTAGTTCTAATGTTTATAAAATTATTTACTTTGATTTTTCCATTGCTTTCACAAGCATTGTGTCAACATTTCATAAGAATTTAAGGTAATTATTTCATCATTAAAAATTAAAAATAAATTAACATCATAAAAAAGATTAATTAAGTTAAATATAAACTTTTATATTCATTCAGTATGTATATTTAATCACATATATGTCATGAAAACTTATTTAATATATTATTTTGACTTTTTTAGCCTTGTGCAAGCATTGCACTAGAATTTGGATAAGTCACATGTTATATAAATCCAAAATTAATATATATCTATAAAATTCATCAATAATAATTCATATATATTAACCAATTATATTTATGACTTCTTCTTTCATAAATATTATCTTTAGGACATTAAATTTGACTTTTTCAGGGATGCCCAAGCACGACGTCGGTATTGAAAATAATTTCCATATTTATCATGAAATAAATTATAATTTATATTTTTTGAATTATTTTTGTATTATATTTTTAGTATATTATCATACATGATTTTTTCAATGAGCTTAATAAACTTTTATAACATATTTATGTCTTGGTGATATCATAAAAGATACTGTATTTCATAAAAACTATATTTTTTACTATTCACCAAAACTTTAACTTCTTCAGAAAAATATAAAAAATAATAGTCCTAGGATAAATTTTAATTGATGAATTCGATAATGTATTCCATTTCATAAAATTAAATTCCTATAAGTAAAAAAATTACTTTTAATATAAATGTGTAAAACCCAATGGAAAATAATTTTTAAAAAATATGTTTTTAAGCCTAAAAATGAACTTATATCAAAATAATGTAAAATATCAGTCCTAATGGAATTAATTATATTATTTAAACCAAATGGATCTTATATAACTTTAATACCAAATCTAAAATAGAATGGGACTTTCAAATTACTTGATTTAAAGGAAATAAAAAGCATTTTTACAAAAAATATGTATTTTTCACTATTCACTAAAAAATAAATCTTTTTATAAAAGTACCAAAAAAACAACTTAATATAATTTTTATATGTTGATTTAAAAAATTATATTACTATCATATAATAATATTTCAATAGTTTTTTATGGTTCTTTTAAACTTGGTGTTGTGTGTAAAGAAAGATATCAAAGAAATTATATTTATTTAAAGAGAAATGTATCATAAAATCTTGGGGTGTTACATTATAACCCCCTTATAATAATTTCACCCGATAAATTCCATTACACTGATACAAATAACTAATTATACTTATGCCTCATCATATCCTCAAGTTCCTACATATTTTCCTCAATTTTATGATTTCACCACAAAATTTTGATCAACCGAGTGGTCTTATTTCATAGCACTTTCTCTCTACAATCTAGAATTTTCACAATTTATTCCTCATAAGATAGATATTACTCTATCAGTATGACCTATGAGTTCAGTACATGTGAAGGAACAAATATTTACTTCCTCTATAGAGATACATGGAACACATTTTGAACTTTAGAGAAATTCAGTGGAAGCGCCAAGCGATAATCTACCATTCCTCTATGATCAAGAATTTTAAAGTGGGCGATATATTTAGGGGTCAACTTACCCTTATTTATAAATCTCATAGCCTTATTCCAAATAGATATTCATAAGAATTCCTTTTCACCAACTTCTAACTCTAGATCTCACTGATGATTTTTAGAATAACTTTTTTTTTCAACTCTGAGCTTCCCTTATGTGTTGTTCAATGGATCTAACATTCTCTATCATTTCCTTATCTAAATAAGATCCCAATAAATTTCTTTCCCTAACTTCATCCCAACATGTTGGATTTATGTACTTCCTTCCATAGAGGGCTACATAGGGATACATCTAAATTCTCAATTGAAATCTATTGTTGTTTGAAAACTCTACCAATGGAAAGTATTGATCCCAACCACATTTTGAATCCATGGTGCAAGATATTAACATGTATTCTATATTTTTAATTCTCCTATCAAAATTACCATCTATATGAGGATGATAAGTAATACTAAAAATCAACTATGTATCTAGAGCCTATTTAAGGATCTCCAAAACTTTGTGGTAAGCCTCAGATCTAGATCAGATAGAATTAAGAGTGGTACTCCATGAAATATCAAAACATTATTAATGTACAATTGAGTAAGCTGGTCAAGATATAAATCTTCTTTAATATAGATAAAATGTACTAATTTTTTAAGGTGGTTAATTATAACCTAAATAGAATTATACTATTTAGAAGTTTCAAGGAGTCTGATGATGAAATTCATGGAATGTTTTCCCATTTCCATTATGGTATGGGTAATGGTTATAACAACCCCTTAGACTTATTTATCTTAGACTTAACTTTCTATCATGTTAGGCATCAAGATATATACTCTATAATATCCCTTTTCATGTTATCCTTCCAGAAATACTCTTTCATATCTCTATACATCTTCATACTTCTGGGATGAATAGAGAATGATGAATTATGAGCTTCATCCAATAGATCCTTCTTCAAGTTTGGTATTGATAGAACACATAATTAGTTTCTGAACCTTATCTTTCTAGCATGATCATGGTTGAACTCTAAAACATTCCTCTCCTTCTTATGTAATTATGCATCTTCCATTTACACCTTCTTAATCCTCTCATTGATGGATGGTTAAACATTCATCTGATAAAGATATGATTTTCCCCTTTATTCAAGATTTCAAGATCTAACTTCTACAAATCCATAAATATTATATCTATTTAAATCCTCATCATAGGAAAACTAGCATGGTCTTTCCAACTTAGAACATCATCCACCATATTCATCTTCCCAGGGTGGTAATGTATTGAGAAATCATAATATATGATCAACTAAAACCATCTTATCTAGTGTATATTCAAATATTTATGTGTAAATATATACATAAATATTCTATATATAATTAGTATATATATAACACCTTTCACCATATATATAATTCTTGTATGTATTTAATGAAAAAATTATTGTTTCTAGCTCAAAATCATGAGTTGGGTAATTTTGTTCAAAAAATTTCAATTAGCATGAGGCATAAACTATTACCATATCATTCAATATGAGGATGCATCTGATTCCCTTCTTTAATGCATCATTATATATAACAAACTCTTCTCCAATTTAGGGTAGTGTAAACACAGGTTCACTAACCAACCTTCTCTCTAGTTATTTGAAACTCTCCTTACATTCATTTGCCCATAAGAACATGGATCCTTTCCAGGATAACTTGGTGAGTAGATTAGATAGTCATTATAAATATATAATAAAGAACCAGTAGTATTCATATATCTTAAGAAAACTATGGATCTCGGTTACCATGAATGGTCTAGTCCATTACTCAATAACTTCCATCTTTGAAGGATCCACTGATATACCCTCACTTGAAATTATATGACCTAAGGATGAGACTTTTTTTATCCAAAATTCATAGTTGGTAAATTTGAAATATATATTCTCCTTTCTTAGGGTCATCAACACAATCCTTAAATGTCTTTCATGCTCTTCATTGCTCTTCAAATTTATAACAATATCATTTATAAACCAAAAATTGATCAAATCAATATCTAAATTCTATGTTCATTAAATCCATAAAGATATCAAGATCATTATTAAGTCCAAATGGCATTATTATAAATTCATAACAACCTTACCTTATATGGAAGTTTGTCTTGGGTGTATCCTCATTCTTGATCCTTAACTAATGATATCTAAATCGAAGATCAATCTTGGAAAGATATTTAAATCCTCATAATTGATCAAACAAATCATCTATAAGGGGTAGAGGATACTTAATCTTAATATTAATTTTGTTAATTTATTGATAATAAATGAAAAGACGCATTGAACCATGTTTTTTCTTAACAAAAATAATAGGTTCACCCCATGGTGAAGTACTAGGACAAATGAATCCTTTATCTTGATTCTCTTGGAGTTTTTTATTCAATTCCTTCAACTCAATTGGTTCCATTCTATATAGATTATTTTAAATGGGTGTAGCACCAGGTATGATTTCTATGGAAAATTCAACTTCACGATTCTAGGGAATACTGGTAAACTTTTCAAGAATGACATCAACAAACTCATGTACAATAGGAATATCATTAATGTTTAGTTTATCAAAAACCATATGAGATAAATATACCTCATGAACATTAGTAAAACCAACGTGATAGAGGTAATTTTCATTTAGAGTTTAGGTTCATTCTCACATTGATAGACTACCATATGTTGGTTCATAAAAGAAAATGTAACTTCCCAAATCCGAGAATATAATTTCGAGGGACTTAATCCATTGCTCAGGCATCAATGGATTAGTAGTTCAATTAAAAGAATGGGGATTATGTTATATGATGTGATCTAACATAAGTTAATCATGTTGTTTGATAATAGGTTTCTCCATATGGGCTAGGTTATTCATTATAACCAGAGTCAGATTCCCAAATATGGCCATGACCAGCTCAGTTATAACACCATCTATATTTTCTTTCTCAGAAAGGTAATCACTACATTTATAATAAGTTTTTAATCCCTTTCTTCTGGTAGTATCCATTAATAAATAATGTAATACACTTATTTAGCTCATAATCATCATGAATATTAATCCATAAAATAAAAATCTCTCTAATGGTAAAATTTCTCAGATACTATAAGGGATTATCATAATTCTCATGTTAGCAATGTTTATTTAAAATATATTTCTCATGGTTTCTACTAAAGGTTCTTTAATACCAACTATAACAACCCTAAATCTAATAACCTATAGTCGATGTCAAATTTTTTAAATTGGAATAATCTATAATGGATCATGTCACCAAGGATAAATTATTTTATTAGTATTAAAGAACTAGATACATACATGATTCCCATAATACATTAGAAATATACAAAAAACAAATCATAATAAACATTCTTACATCTTTGATATTATTATTAATAACCTTCTTCATATCCTGGAGAAAATAGAAGAAATTAAGGGTGAGATAAAATGCTCAATAAGTGTTACTTACAATGGAATATATCATAAATAAATAAAGCATAATCAATATGTAAAGATAAATAATAGTAAACACATGGCATTTAATCAGTGACTTGACTATGAAATGCATCCATGGATAATATCAATGCAATAATCTCATGGATAATAATAATTGAATTCTCAATGAAGGAAATTTTTAATGTTTGATGTCATGATATCATACATCATGATATCTTTACCATCAAGGCCATTTACAAAGATAGTTTAATTGATGGGTAGGTATACACCAAAAACCTATTTAATAAGTTTTTACAATTGGTCTATCTCATGAGACATGTCGATGAATTGAAGGGATATCTATAACTGGGCCCTACCCATCACTATATATCCAATGAATTCCTAATATATTTAATGATCAATTTAATTCACAAGAAATATTACTTATCAAAAAAATATCTATATTGATTAAAGAATGTGGAATATTAAGATTTACCCAATCAATAAAAAAACCATTATAGTAAAACACCATATCTATAAATGGTATACGGTTTAGGAAATAATCATATCCATGATAAAAAATATATAGATATTTATGAGAAATTTAATTTCCAATGAAATTTTTTCACAATAAAGTTATTGTTTCAAGGGAAAGTTAATGAACACAAAATTAATAAGAGATAAAATATAACCATAAATTCATCAAAAAAGTAAATTTTGTAATAAAATCAAGTATTTTATAGAATATAAGAAAATGGAATAAAAAATTTTAAAATAAATTTTCATTAAATAATTTTATTTTTGAAACCAATGAAAACTTATAGAAGAATCTAAATAGTGTAAAGCAGTTATAGCAACTGGAAAATCCATTAACACTATATGCATTAAAAATAAACATTCCTTTTGACTTTTTGAAAAGAAAATTAAAAATGACCCTTTTCAAGAATATTAGAAATAATTCTTTCAAGACTTATTAAATTTCAAGAATAATATAAAATGTCCTTAATAAATCATTTGAGAAAATAAGAAGGAATTTTTTAAATCAATTTTAAAAAATATGAATATATAAGAAAAATAAACCCGATCAAAAGAGAAATAAGATTGAAAATTCTTTTAAAAATATCTTTGCTTGATTCAAGTTCCAAAGAGAGGAAAAGTTTGAAGAAAACATGGAAACTCTTTAAATATCTAGATTATGGGAAAATATATGGATTTTATGAAGTATATATTATAATATTACTTCAAGGAAAATAAGAGCAATCCCATAAAAATGAGACTGTAAAATAAATTCTTACCTCTTTGGTAATTTTTAAACTATAACCCTTTGAAAGATTAAACTTGAATAAAAAATTTAATCATAATAAATAAATATATATTAATGTTAAATACATCAAAGTTTCATTATATACACCATATAAAAATAAATAGTTTCAGAATAACTAATATGTCTCAATGGAGTGGAAATTGAGACGAAATCCCTTACAATGATCATGTCATTAAAATGGGAATTAGTCAATGAAGGGATTATGTGTAAAAAATTAATTCCACAAAATATAATTTTAAATAAAGAATAAAATAATAAAATTTCAATTCACACATAATCTTGACATAATAGAATCAATGAAGAAGTGATATGACCCAATGAAAGGAAATTGAGTTAAGAAACCTCTTACCTCAAGTTCGACTTGCCTCATAAGTGATTTTAACCACCTTTATAATAATATAGATTTATTATAATTTTATTATATAACCATATTCATATCTATAATATCATATAATATCCATTCATAACATCTTTCCACCTTTTTATTAATAATCGTTAGTATTAATATTGTTTTGGGTGTTAACTACTACATTTTTTATATATGTTTTAATTAAATAGTTGTGATCCTTATATCTTGATCATGGTTATATCATCTATATAATTTTAATAATTATATAAAAATCATAAATATTCATTATATTCATATTTAAAATCATTCATGAGAAACGTACATGAAAAATGTATCACATCGCTACATGGATATGGTAGGTCGTACATACGCACGAGCGACGTTATCATTTTTTAAAGGGTGGAAGGGTAAGAAATTAGATGATATATTATACTTAAAGAATTATAATTATTCCATAATTATAATAAACATTCGTTTATTCCATCATTATGACAAACCATGTGTGGTGGAAATGGAAAAAAAATACATTAGTTAGCGAAGCGGTAGTCCGCTATACACACGAGCGATGGTTTTGTTTCTCATTTGATAGAGGAGGATATGAATAAATATTATTCCATAAATATAATAATATCTAATTATATGTTAAATATTGGTTTTATTATAATTTAATGTCTCTGACATAAATTAATGTGGTAAAATAAGAAGAAAAATGAAAGTTCTCGGTGAAGATTATTACATCTTCTTTAAAAGTGCTTCTTTAGATTTACTCTTAAGGGGCCTAGGGTTGGTTGTTTGGGAATTCCAGAACCTATAAAACTTTTATAAGGAAGTTTACAATAGTTTTTTTCATGGTTTGTTTAATCTAAGTAGCTATTAGTGGGGTATATAATAGATGATAGGTGGCTCCTTTTATAGTGAACGAAATGAAACACATGGAATTAATAAAAAAAATTAAATATGATAATTTATTTTCATGTGAAATTGGAACCATGTGTCCATAATTTCAAATATATTATATTATATGGTTGATATATCTTAAACCAATAAAATTTTTATAGTTTTAATTGGTATTTTAAACCTTATCTTTTGGTTTAACCCCTTCGTTGAATAATTCTAACCTTAACCGCAGTAACGACTTTTTCAATCTTGAAAGGTTATTATTTTACATATGAGGTAAAAATTTGTTCATAAATGACCAATGAATGAAATTTTAGACCATTTATAATCCTATTTTTTATTTTTCAATATTTTTATGATTTTTAAATAATTTATTAAAATATTATTTTTTATAAAATATCATTAATGTCATTTTTGTCACTATTCCTTTAATTTGACTTTAAAGACATCAAGAAAAATATGTAATTCAAATATTATTCTTTTCACCATAAATAATACATTATTATTAACTAGAAAAGTCTTTTTGAATCATAATTAATTACAAAACATTAGTTTTGATGTTTTTAAAATTATTTACTTTGATTTTTCCACTGCTTACACAAACATTGTGTCAACGTTGCATAATCATTTAAGGTAATTATTTCATCACTAAAAATTTTAAAAAAAATACCATCATGAAAATAAATTAACTATTTTTAATATAATATTTTTATTCATTAAATATGTATATTTACACTCATTTATGTCACAAATATTTATTTAATGTGTTATTTTGACTTTAGAACCTTGTTCAAGCATTGCATAAGGAATTGGATAAGTCAATGGTTATATAAATCTAAAATGTGTATCTATCCAAAAACATAATCAATAATACTTAATATATATTAACTAAGTCTATAAAATACATATTTCTTCTCAAATATTATCTTTAGGACACCAAATTTGATTTTTCTAATGTTGTGCAAGCACTATGTCGGCATTGAAAATGATTTCCATATTTATCATGAAATAAATTATAATTTATATGTTTTAAATTATTTTTGTATGATATTTTTATTATATTATCATAAAATATTTATTCCATAAGTTTAATAAATTTTTATATCATATTTATTTCTTACATATTTCATAAAAGATGTTGTATTTCATAAAAATTGTACATTTTACTATTCACTAAAAATTTAACTTCTTTAGAAAAATATCAATAATTAATTGGATAAATTTGAATTTATGAATCCAAAAAATAATTCCATTTCATAAAATTAAATTCTTATGAGTGGAATAAATTACTTTTAATTTGAATTTTTAAAACACAATGAAAAACAAGTTTTAGAAAAATGCGTTTTGAGCCTAAAAATGAAGTTATATAAAAATCATGTAAAATACTAATCATAATTGCATGAATTATATTATTTTAAATCAAATGGATCTTATATCACTTTAATACCAAATAAAAAATATAATGGGACTTTTAAACTACTTTATTTAAAGTAAATAAAATGTCGTTCTACAAAATTAGTATTTTTCACTATTAATTGAAAAATAATTTTTTTTTGAGAAAAATACAAAAAAAACTTATGATAATTTTGATATGATGATTTCAAAAATGATATAACTATCACATAATAATATTTAAATAGTTTTTCATAGTTTTTTAAACTCGGTGTTTTGTGTGAAGCAAGGTGTCAGAGAAATAGAATTATTTAAAGGGAAATCTATCATAAACTCTCAGGGTGTTATAGTTGGTCCAGCCCACAGGATAGTCCATGAAATATATGAATTTAATATAATGGTCCATTACTCATAAAATTTGTTCTATAAAATAAAGGCTCTAACACTAAAAATATGGGACTCACAAACTTGACAATCGGCCCACGGAACTAAAAAATTATTTATATTTAAAATTTGATAAAAAAACATAAAAAATAATTAAGAATTAAAATTGCATATAAACATAAAATGGACTAAAAAGTTTTATTATAAAAAGTCTAAAGTACAAAAAAACCATCTATAAAATTATCCAATCATGCAATTACATCAAACAATGTTTTTGTAATATAGTCTTCCAATACATTTACATCTAACACCAATATTCATGTCACCTTATAGATGCACCAAACAAAACCTTACCAAAGTGTAGCACCCAAATTCTCCTGTCGTACAATCCATTTACATCTAAAAAAACCTAGAATAAAATAAAACCATAATTGAAACCATTTTACAATAATGAAATAAAACCTTTATTTTATAACTTTATAAAGGTTTGAAATTAATTCACCTCTTAAGTTATAAAAATGATTATCATTGAATGAAATTTGACCTTAAAATTCAAATTATGCATAGAAAGAGAAAAAACCTACAATATTAGTTATATGTCTTCCTATAATAAATTAGAATATATTGATAAAAAAGAATATTATTTAGTGTAGAATGAAACATGTATTCAAAATATGGATCATTCATCCTTAGCATCTATGATTTTGAGTTACAACAAGACTAAAATTTAATTAATTCACATAAACTCAACAATTGACTAATGTTTTCATTTTTAAATCCATGTAATGTTTTTGACATTGATTTTTTACATTATTTGGATATTTTATTAAATTTTATTCCAAGTGTAATTTTATATTTTAATAAAACATATCAACCTTGATATTATTAATTACTTGTTTTTTAGATACCTAATGGATATAAATTTTCATCATTTCTAATGTTTATAGACCAATTTATTATACTTAGGTAAAGTTTCAGTTATTAAAAAATGTCCACTAGCATAGAATATCATCCTAATAATTTTAGTTTGTTGCATAGGCAATTTTCACCCAAAGTCAGCAACATTTTAAAATTTTAAAATACATCTTAGCAGGCTTTATGCTTTATCACACAACATTTAATCTTATTGATGATAAAACTTTGATTTTTCCTCCACTGACTAAGATTTTTGTTTTTTTTTATTCTATTATAATTTAAAAATATAAAATGCATTATTTTGTTCAAATTTTCTAATTTTTCTCACTGTCATTATTTTTTATCATGTTTTGAATTAAAAATATATGTAATATACTAAATTATAAACTTCCAACAGTAAAAATAAAAAGGAAAATATATTCCAATCAAGAAACTATGAAATACAAACAAAAAAATAACTTAAAATTGATAGATTTCATATCATCATCTCCTCCATATATATCTATACAATTAGACTCTTCTTTAGAAACACCATCATCCTCAATATCATGATAATCATATTTATCTATAGTAAAAAAATAATTTTATTAGTAATTATAGAAATGGATGAAAAATATAATTAATATATGAAAATTCAAAAAAATATGGTGTATGTATACCTTTTTAAAATTACTTAAATCCATTTAACCAATTCATAGTACATATGAGAGCTTAAAGATAATTATCAAGCATTGAAGACTAATACTTGTTAAAAATACAACCTTCAATAATAAAAGAATATTCAAAAGTAATTGTTGTAATTGGAATTATTAAAATATTACATGCCATGTTGGAAAGGAATCCAAATAGATTCTTGTGATATTTGCAATATTGAATCACTTGAAGATCCTCAAAATAGTTCAATTATAATTTTTAATCATTTAAATAAAATTATAAATGATAATTTCTAGTTTTTGTTGTATGTTGACTCTTATATTGTAAATATTCATATATCAATAGAAGAATGCATATGATTAAAAATAAATAAATTTATAAATTTATAAGAATATAATTTAAATAATACGTGCTTCAAAGAAATCCATTAACATCCTGTTACTTTATTTCAAATACTTTTATCCCCTTGATTTGATATCCTTTGTTCAAATATTTTTCCACATCGTTTCTGGAGTTTTTGGTATTTTTTTAAAGTTTTTGGGCCTGGGAATGATTAGTACATAGTTAGGGAAAATCGTGTGGGTTGGCCTAAAAAAATTTACCCTAATATAAGGTTACATATGGGGTTACATGGTTTGTGAAAATCGTGCATCCCCCCCACACACACACACTTAAAAAGTTTGGTATGGGAAATGGGGATTTTCATGGTTGGTGCATAGTTTTTCAAACCATATGGACAAACCATGCACCCATCTTAGTAACCAAGAGAGGAGCATACAGTTGGAACACAGTTTGTCAAACCATGTGACCAGACTATGAAACTCTTCCAAAATCCCAGTGAGGGTGCACGGTTAAGTGTGTTGTTAGTACTAATTGTGCAACCTAACCAGGAAATCATGTGACAAGATTTTTAATCGCATGAAAATTATAATTGAAGTCTTAACCCCCCCCCCCCCATTATAAATTACAATCACACCTGATTCAAACCTAATACAACCCTTTTTCTTTTAGAGTATATTTAGATATGATTTTGGCTCCTCCAACCCCTTTCCTCTCAGATTGAAGTGTTGGTGGATGCAATTAATCCTTCTACAGTAAGTAAAATCTATTTGATATGGAATCCTTCTTTCTTATCTTCTCCCCTTCTTTGAGTTCGATGGATCCCCATGTTATTGGTGGATCTAAACCTTGTTTTAATGGATTTTAATTCTAGGTATTCCTATTTTATCTTCCCTGCCTTTGACACTTTGTTGTCGTTTCCTAGTTCATGTGATTAATTGATCATGTAACTAAAGTTATGTGGTTTCATAAGGATTTTCCCTACACATGAAACCTTGATTTTTTTCTTGATTTGAAATATATTTTCAATTAATTTCTAAACCTTAATTTGATTATTTATAAAGGAATGGAATTGGGAAATAAAACCCTCTTTCAAAGGCTCTAAAAATATTAGGAGGATTTTTAAAAGAGGTGGATTGAAATGAAAATTTATTTGATGAAATGATTTGATGATGATTCGTGAGAAAAAATACCTTAAATGAAGGATTATTTTGGAAGTAATGAACTTTATAGAAACCAATGATTTGGTTTTGAAATTGAAATGGTGCACTAAAACTTGAAATTGGGCATTTGAACTGTAAATGATGAATTTAATTGAAAAGGATTGTTTTACCATGTTTGATTTATTGATTGATTGGAATCATATGTGAGCCTAAGTAGTTAGTGAGTGATTAGGACAATCATGATAGGACTCTGAATCCCTAGAAATGTAACAACTATGACAACTTTAATTAAACCAATTTCTTCATGAATTTCCTATCCTCATATCCTAATCCTTGGGTACATGTGAAAACATTGAGTTATGATTGATTGGATGGGTAGTGCAAGGATCCTATAGATAGGAGCTAAAAAACATTAGGGCATATGAATGTGGTGATTTTTTTGTTTTAATTATCATATGACAACATTTATTGAACTGATTTATTCATGCCCTTTTTGATTTATTGAAATGTTCATTTAATCCTATTTTGATATACTTACCATCTACATGTTTTGAAAGAGTTTTTTAATTAAAAATTTGAAAATGGTTTTCTATACCTATTTTTATTTAATATTGAAGCATAAATTTTTTATTTTTTATGGAATTGCTTTTGGAACATCTATGGAAATACTACTAGGATATTTTTTCTCATACCATACATTTTCCTTCAGGTGTTTGTATATTATGTTATGTCAGGTCCAGAAAAAGTGAAATCACCACTTGGAGATGGTGGGTGTGCTTTATTCAGGGGACCTTGGGTGGTGATAATGAATGGTATAGATATGATCCACTCATTACATAGAGATTATAATTTTTCATCTTGATGGATGTTGTGTCCCCTTTTGGATGATGTATTACTTTGGGATCTTTATCTGCCCGCTTGTGGTACTCTTTTTTCCTTGAAGGTTTTTTAGAATTCCAACTATTTATTATTTTATCTTCTATTGTTATATATAATTTTTTTTATTGGGAAAATATTGTTCCCTCTGACCATTTTTTGATGCCCCGGCACTAGTTTCTAGTTTGGGGGGATCAAGAACACTCTCTGGGATATTTAAATGCCAGCTTGGGTATCTGTATACCAGGTAATTCAGTTTTTCCCTGAAAAATGGTATCATAGGTGGTTGAACATATTTCCTTGGTGTCGGTATGTAGTATGGGATGTCCTGGTAGATAAGAGGTAGGATTTTCAGGACTTAAGGGGGTAGTTTATGAGCGAGTTTCTGGCCATCTCTCATCGTATAAATTCATAAGTCACCATGGGTGTTCAGGAAAAGCAGCTTTGAGGAATAAATTGGTTTAATTCAAGTCTTTTTCCAAAACATGATCTGAGTATTTTGAAATCCCAGAAAACTGAATTCTATCTAATGGAATTGATATTTCTATATCAATTGATTGTGTTGATGACATGAGTATATTTTTTGATGTTTTTGTGTTTCTTGTTTATTTTTTGTAGTACCATTCCCCTAATAAGATACTTGAACATAACTCAAGAGGTATTTTTTGGTGAACCATGGAAATAGAACCCTCTGGTTGATTAGAATCTTGTTTAGATAGTGGAGCATGTGATTCAAACTCTAGTATAGGTAGCCACACTCATTCTTGTTCAATATCTAGTAGTGGAACCATGAATGGATGTAACTATAGATCATGATTAGGAGTTTATTCGGAAAAAACCTCTAGATTTACAAGGCTCAAATGATCCTAAAGTTGTATAAGATTTTTTGAAAAATATTGAACTACTTTTTGAGTTCTTGGAAATTACAGGCTTAATAGAGGTAAAATGTACTACCTTGAAGACTTAATGGGTTAGAAATAGGTGGTGGTATTTGATGTTACAGTAAAGAAACATGATGGCTTGGAGTGGAAAGACTTCAATGTTGTTTTCACATAGTAGTTCTATCCAGATTTGATGGTTTTAGTAAAGTATATGGAATTTCTTGGCCTTTAATAAGGTGATAAACCATGACTTTTTATGCAAGAAACTTTACTAGACTTGTTCATTTTTTTCCTGAGTTAGTGAAAAATGAGAAGCCACAGGCCCAAAGATTTGAGATGAGTCTTCAATATGATATCTGATCTCAGGTTTAAATACTAACGATCACTTCTTATGTGGGAGTGATGGATAGGGATTTTATGGGTGATCTTGACCTGGATGGTAATTTGGGGTTGATGGGAGTTCATTCTACTCCCAGATGAAGATTTTTTAGTTCCTCTAAAGGAAGGAGGAAGCGTGATGAGTCTTGTGGTGGATCGTTATAGTAGTAATCATCTATATCTTCTACGGTGTTTGGAAGATTCCTATTAACTTTCTTTCAATATGAAAAGTTTGGGAACTCAAAATGAGTTTGTAATAAGGCACTGAATATCTATGGTTCGTGAGGTCACTTAGGCCACCTAAAGAAGTTCTATCATGTATTTTCTGCCCTATAAAGTGGCATAGTATTATCAACACCTAAAGGTACTACATTGAAATTAGATGCTTCAAAAACTAAGGGGTTCCAACCATAGACATCTGGAATGAATCTTCTTCATGCAGTGGATGAGTCTCCAGAGGAAGCTAATTCAGGTCTAGTGATAGTGAGAGGTACCATCACTATAGCTTAATCTTTAGTGAATGGTTTATTTGATACTGATGAATATTATTCTTTTGTGTTGACTCGTATTATGAATATGATAAACCTTCCTATGGAGATTATGTATTATGTGATGGATATTGTTACACCCCCTAAAATGAAGAGAGATCAAGGTCTCAGGTTCCCTTCTTATGCTTTTTTCTTTATCATAGATCAAGATCATATGGGATTTTTTGGTTCTTAATATGAAACCTTTGGATGTCATTCTTGGGATGGATTGGTTGATTGCTCATAAATCCCAGATTGGTTGTTATCTTTAGTGGGACTCCTTTGCTACCCCTAATGGGGTGTGTTGTGTGTTCCAGTGAGAATGTGACCTAAGTTTGAGTAGAGAAGGACCTCCTATTTCAAAGTTAGGTAGGGTGATATATGTGTTTTATTTTGATTTGGAGTAATAATCCTTGAGTGGTATCTTCCTCCAATGGTTTTTGAGTTTCCCAATGTGTTTTCATCTGATTTTCCAAGCTTATCACTGGTAAGAGAGGTATATTTTTCAATTGATTTAGTCCCATATACCCATCCTATATGAATTCCCTTTTACCATATGGAACCATCTAAATTGAAATAGTTAAATACTTTATTGGATGATTTTATGGATAAAGGATTTATTCTCTTGAGTGTGTCACCTTAGGTAGAGCCTGTTATTTTTTTAAAAGAAATCTGATACAATTTTCCTTCGTATTGATAATTGAAAACTCAATTGAGTTACAGTAATGAAAAAGTATTCATTACCTCATATTGATGATTTTTTTATTAGTTTAAAGGGGCTAAGTGTTTCTCTAAGATTTATCTTCGATCTGGTTATCACCAACTTAGAATCAAAGAATCTATTATCCCAAATACTGCCTTCTGGAGTAGGCATGGTCATTATGAGTACCTTGTTATGCCTTTTGCTCTTACCAATGCTCTTATAGTTTTTATGGAATTTATGAACATGATATTCCATGATTATCTTGATTCATTCATGGTATTTTTTTGTGGATTACATCTTGGTTTACTCTAGAGATGAGAAAGATCATGTGTGTCATCTGAGTGCATTTCTAGAAATTTTGAGAGATCACCGAATTTATTCCAAGCTATAAAAATGTAATTTTTGGATTGAGGAAGTGAATTTCTTGGGACACATAGTCTTATAACATGCTACTTCAGTCGATCCTAAGAAAGTGAAGGCTGTTATGATATGGGAACAACTGCGCAATGTTTTTGATATTTGGAGCTTCTTGGGATTTGTGGGGTATTATCATCGGCTCAATAAATATTTCTCAAAGTTGTATTCTATGATGACCACTCTCACTGAAAAAAGAGTGAAGTTATTTTGGGAGAATTCTTTTGATGATTTGAAGTTCCTTTTGACTTATTCACCAGTGCTGGATCTTTCTGGGGCTGAACGGGTCTATGTGGTCTTTTGTGATGCATCATGTTTGGTTATGGGTTGTGTTCTCATATAGGGTGATCACATGGTATCCTGTAGTTCTTGATAGTTTAGGTCACACAAGAATAAATATCCGACTCATGGTCTCAAACTTGTAGTTTTGATGCATGCTCTTAAAATTTAGCTGCATTTCCTTTTGAAAGAAATGTTTACTTTTTATTCCAATCACAAAATCTTGATTTATATCTTCTAATAAAAATACTTGAGTCTAAATCAGATATTGTGGGTAGATTACATATAATCCTTTGATTTCAATATTTCCTACACCCCTAGTAATGGGAATGTCATTGTTAATACCTTGATAAGGAAACTTCCAACCCAGGTCATGAAAGAATCATCAGAAAAGTGGAATATAAAGGCTCATATGCATTTGGGAGTTTGGGAGGATGTGGCTAAATTTGTTTTGACAATAATTCAGTTGACCTCCTCTCTTATTGAGATGATTATTCGGGAGAAGAATCTTGTCGATGAGTTTTGTAGCATTAGGAAATATTTTTTATGGTGGGGAGACCATTTTCTAGTGGTCTTTATCTTCTAAGAGAATCCTATGTTTTCAGAGCCGATACGTCATACCTTTTCATGTGAGAAAATTTTTTATATGGGATTTCCATAATTACCTGTGGTAAATACACTTGATCACCACAAAGATGTTTTATGATATGAAATGATGATTTTGGTGGCTTGGTATGAGATGAGATATTTCTAATTTTGTTTCTCATTGTTAATACCTATTAGCGGTTCAGGGTTGAGCACTAGAAACCTTTAGGTTTATTTCATCCCTTTTCTATGCTGAATTGGAATTAGGATGAGATTTTAATGGATTTCGTGGTTAGTTTGTTTCATACCCCTTGAGGAAATAATTTTATATGGGTAGTGATCAATCATCTAACCAACCCGACTCACTTCATCCCCATTTGTGATATGACCAAAGTTGAGGGCTTGGAGTTTCCATATGCACAAGATATTTTTAGATTGTACAGAGTTACATATGTTATAGTTTCTAATATGGATCCTTGGTTCACATCTCATTTTTTGAGTGTCCTTTAAGAGGTGATGATATCCCAGGTTATTTTGAGAATAGCATACCATATACAGATGAATGGGTAGATAGAATGAGCTATACACATCCTTGAGGACGTGCTCCGTGTTTGTGTTCTTGATTTTGGTGGATCTTGGGATAGCCAATCGGTACTAGTTGATTGTTTTGTAACAATAGTTACCATTCTTACATTAAGATGGCACCCTTTGAGGCCTTGTATAGTCATCTATGTAAATCTCTGTTTTTTTAGTCAAAGGTTAGTGAAGCTTACCTAGTTGGACCTAGTTTGGTCTAAGAAATAAATGAAAAGATTAATATTATTCATCATATAATGGTAACATAATAAAGATGGTATAAATCCCATGTTGATCGTCATCGTCACCTTTTATAATATTTAATTAGTGACCATTTTTTTAAGAGTTTCACCTCAGTTGGGTCACCAATGGCTTAGAAAATAGGGGAAGTTAACTCTGAGATGCATGGTACCATTTGAGGTTATTGAGAAGATTGGAAATGTGGGTTACTATTTTTATTTTCTACCTAAGTTGACATCAATTCATAATGTGTTTCACATTTCATAGCTCAAAAGGTATCTCTATACCTATATCATGTTTTATACTGGGAGGACATTAATGTGGAACCTAATTTATCCATGACTAAGCTATCAGTTCAGATTGTTTATTCTGGGATAAAGGTTCTTCATGGAAATTTTATACTTATAGTTTGTGTGATTTAGCAGCATGGTTATGATTCATATAAAACTTGGAGTGTGAGGAACTAATGAGAGAGTAGGGGACTCATCTCTTTGATATAGAGTCTTTTTTATAGGCTTTATAGGGGTAAAAAGATATTATGATTAGGATATTGTAACATCCCTTTACCATATTTTAGGTACTTCTAACCCTTTGTTTTGATCATCCTTTGTTTGGATCTTGTTTTGGGTTTTTTTAGGCTTTTTAGTAATTTTTGGAAGTTTTTGGGCCTAAGCATGGTTGGAACATGGTTAGGGAAAACCATGCAGTTTGGACCAAGAAACTTTGTGCCTTAATATGAGGTTCTATAGGGGGTTCATGGTTAGTGAAAACTATCTGGCTTCCCCCTTAAACCGTGCGGTATGGGATATCGGGGATTTTCACGGTCAGCACATGGTTTGTCAAACTGCGTAGATAAACCATGAACCCTTCTCAGTATCCTAGTGAGTAGCACACATTTGGTGAATAGTTTGGCAAACCATATGCCCAAACCATTCAACTCTTCAAAAATCCTAGTGAGGGTTCATGATTAAGAACTTGATTAGCACTAACCGTGCGACCTAACCCAGGAAATCATGTGACAGGATTTTTAATCCCCCCCTGAAAATTATAATTAAGGTCCTGAACCTCCCATTATAAATTCAAATCATCCCCTAATAAAATTTAATTTGACCCTTTGTCTTTTAGAGACTCTTTATAGAGGATTTTTTCTCCTCTAACTCTTTCCTCTCATATCTAAGTTCCATTGGTTGTGATTGATCCCTCTCTGGTAAGTGAAATCTCTTTGATTTGGAATCTTCCTTTCATCTCTTCTCTCCTTCTTTGAGAGTGATGGATCTCCATGTTATTGGTAGATCTAAACCTTGATTTAATGGATTTTAATTCTAGGTTTTCCTCTTTTATCGTCCTCACCTTAAACTCTCTATTGGCATTTCCTATTTTGGGTGATTAATTGATCATGTGACTAAAGGTAAGTGGTTTCGTAAGGTTTTTCCATATACATGAAACCTCGATTGCTTGTTTGATTTGAAATGTATTTTAAATTGATTTCTAAAACATGATTTGATTATTTTAGAAAGTCATGGAATTTTGAAATAATACCCTCTTTCAAAGGCTTTGAAAATATTTGGAGGATTTTGAGAAAATATGGGTTGAAATGAAAATTAATTTGATGAAATTATTTGATAATGATTTTTGGTAAAATGGATTTAATTGAAATATTATTTTTAAAGGAATAAACATGATGGAAACCTATGATTTGGTTTTGAAATTGAAATGGCATTTTGAGACTTGAAATTGGGCATTTGAACTATGAGCCTAAGTAGTTAGTGGGTGATTAGGACAAACATGTTAGGAATCTGACTACCTTCCAAGGGAATTATGATAACAAATCTAACTAAATCAAGTTTGGAATGAATTTACCTGACGATATATTGATTGATTCTATCCTAGAAGCTTGATACTTGGGTATATGTGTACGCATTGATACATGATTGATTAACTGAGTAGTGCAAGGATCCTATAGCTAAGAACTAAAAACCTTAGGGCATATGAACATGGTGTTTTTTTTTTGTTTTGATTATCACATGAGAGTATTTATTGAACTGATTTATTCATGTCCTTTCTACTTTATGAAAATTTTCATTTAATCCTATTTTGATATACTTTACATCTTCCCATTTTGAAAGCATGTTTTTATTAAAAAAGAAAAAATGATTTTTCATGCCTTGTTTTATTTAATATTGAAGCATAAATGGTTTTTTTATGAAATTTCTTATAGAAAATTTGGTGAAATACAACTAGATTTTTTGTCTCACACTCTACCTTTTCCTTCAGGAGCTTGTAGATTATGTTATGCTAGGTCTAAGAAAAGGGAAAGCACCACTCGTAGGTGGTGGTTGTGCTTGATTCAAGGGACCTTGGGTAGTGGCAGTGACCAATGGAGCTATGATCCACTCGTTACATAGAGATTTTGAGTTTTCATCTTGATGGAAATTGTTTCATCTTTTGGATTATATATTACTTTGGGATCTTTATTTGTCTACTTGTGGTACTCTTTTCTCCTTGAGGATTGTTTGGCATACTGAATATTCGTTGTTTCATCTTCCTATGTTATATATATTTTCTTGTTCTTGGGGAGAAATTGTTCCCTATGGCCGTTTTTTGATTCCCTGGATCTAGTCGTCAACCTGTGGGGATTGGGAACACCCTTTGATCCATTTTTGTCGGCTCGGGTACTAGTGTACCAGGGTATTCAAGTTGGTTTGTGACAATCCAAGTCAGTTATAAATCCTCCCTTGGAATGTTTAGAGGAAGTTATAGATGCTTGAACTTGAAAACTATCACTTTCTTCATTGTTATAATCCTTTTTTTCATAATTTTCATCCAACTTATATAACCACTTATTCACATTTAGAACCTTTTCTTCATAAGTAAAAGGATTAAGTATTGAATAACAAAACATTCACAAATCAATCTGTATTCTTGGATCAAGTACCGATCCAAGAGAAATAACAACACTATATTTAGTCCAATACTTGTAAAATTTATTTTTCATTCTAGAAGACATGGTCCTAACAAGACCATCTTCACTTGTCATGTTCTCTCTTAGTAAATATTCAATTTTTCACACTTTCATAAAGTAAAGATCTTGATATAAAATTATTCATTGTGTAAAATGGATATAAAAACTCATATATAATTGATTCCCTTATCCACTCCTCTTCTAATGGAAAATATTGATATTTAGCATCACGAAAAGTAAGATTATGAAAAATCATTTATGCTTGATAGAACTTCCAAGCATAATAAAAGTTGAACTCCGTATAGTTTACACATTAAGACATAATAAAACTTTAGTGTCAACACCACTAATATGATTAATAGAAACTTGAAAAGCTTTTATCCTAGCCTCAGAAGATTTAACATTTTTTTGAATTTCTTATATTTTAAAGAGTGCATCACTTGATATTTTTAAACCTTCTTCAATAATAAGTTTTAATATGTGAGAATAGCATATCACATGGATAAAATTTAATCACATAACAAACTATTTTGATTATGAAAACATCGTTTCAAACATTGTCTCAAGTAAGTGAGAAAATTATTTTGTCAATGCCCAAATATTTCAAAGCAACCAAAACTTTCTTTGTCAATTCAATTCTTGTATGGGGAACATCCATTTTATATAAACATTATAACTTTACATTAAACTTCCAATTATTATCAAGAAAGTGAGTAGAAAAAAATATGTATCCTTCACTATTGCAAGTATTCCAACAATTAGATTTTAAGCATATTCTTCCAAGACTAGAATCCATTTGTTGTTTCGAATTTTCTTTCTGAGTAGAATAATATTTCATAACATCAAATATTGAAGTGCCTCTACTATATGTCTCAACATTAAAGTTAATCAACTTCATAAGTTCTATGATTCTCTTATACTCAAAAAATGAAATGAGATATCATACTCTATGATACACATAGAGAGGCATTCATTAACCATTTTTTCATCATTTTTTATAGATTCCAACCTCCCTTCATGATCAATAATCATTTTAGACACATCACCATAATGTTTTTTCTTATTAAAAATGATCAAATGATGAGATAATGTTGAAGTACCATATTTTTTCCCCACTGACAAACAATTTTCCACATAAGTTGCATTTTTCATGAATTTTATCAGTTTTTTGCACTAATTTCATAAATTTGATGTCATTTTTCTAGTACTGTTGGTCTCTAAATTAACATCTCATTCTATCCCACAAATTTTAGCAATCTAATTTTGTTTCTTGAAATTATTTTCCTTGTTAGTTGTTTGTGATATAATATCATCATAATTGCCTCTAATTTCATCCATAATACCATAATTCATATTGTAAAAATAAAATAAATACAAATATTATATTAGAATGTGTTATGTTTTAAATTTAAATACATCTATTAAATTAATTTTCATTTTTAAAAATATAAAAAAATCAAGTAGTCAAACATTTTTATGAAATTATAAATGTGATAAACAAACAAATATCTACTCTAATTAACTTATGGGATGATGAATAAAAGATACACATCAGAATTTCTAAGGTGGCTAGAAATGGATAGAGCATACCATGAGATAATCAGATATTTAGTTGGTTTATGGAAGGTTTGCATCAACGACATCATGTGGTTGAGAGAAGAGGAGTTATTGTGTAAATGTCGTGTGGTGGAGGGGAGAGGGCCTGTTTTGGGTTGATAAAAGGGGTGAGTGGGACTAGTTGTGTGTCATTTATGTTTTTAGTGGAGAGGAAAAAGTAGCTTGCAGAGCAGTGGTGAGAGGGAGGTATGTGAGACTGGAAGGGAAATGGGGAAATAGGGATTTGGGATTTGAGATATGAGGGTAAATAAGGATTCACTTTGGGGAGAGGGAGGGATGTGATATGAGAGAGGAATGGGGATTTGGGGGGATTCACTTTGGGGGGAGAGAGGGACATGAGATGTGAGGGAAAGGGATTTGGGGAGATTTTTTTGGGGAGAGGGGTCATGAGAGTGATAGGGGATAGATAAAAACTTTGAGGAAATGGAATTTATTTATTTTATAATATGGGTAGTAATGAAATATAATTGATTGAATTGTCTTATTTTTTATTTTTTATTTTATTGTAAAATTAAACATTTACGGGCTTAACGAGGCCCTCGAATACACAGTAGGTTTATATGCACATGCTACAGGTTTCATGGACCAGGCCATTTGTGGTCCAAATTTATACAGACTTGAATATTCAAATATCATCCCACAAAAATCCATGGGCTAATGGATTGTTGAGGTTCATCCCGTTTTGGAGGAGAAATATTTAGATTTTGAATTTTTCAAACTCTCCCTCCAGCACCACGTGACTTTTAAATGAGGGTATATTTTTCTTATCTCGTGGATTTGTATTTTGAATGTTTCATGCATTTTTTTGGGAATCATTTGCTTGTAAAAAGGGAGCAGTAGGGGTGATGCATATGTGATCGAAAAAGGAGAGGATATGTGGTGTTCAATGTTGTAGTTTTCAGATACATGGGTGATGGTTTTTGGGCATAGACAATAGTGAGAAGTGGCAAATTGGGTTTTTCAGCAGCTTATTTGAGGTGTTGCGATGATGTTTCTTATTTGTGTTTTGATCTCTAAGGGTTGATGTTTTTCCATGGATGGTTATGAGAGAAAAGATGGAGGTGTATCGGGTTGTGGTTTTTACATATGTTTTTCTATGCTCTCATTGTAATTCAAGTTTGGGCATTACTTGGATTTTGGACTCTCTGATTCATAGTGGATATTTTTAGAGTTTCCACATGGTTTTTTAATCCTTATAATTATAGTTTTTTTTCATGCTAAAACATGTATCTCAATTTATTCCCTGATATTTATTTTTGTTCTTCATTTAGGTTGGTAATTCTAATAATTCTTTTGTCACAACTAAATAATTTTCCTAGAACTGATTTGTTTCCGACCCAACAACTTGTATCAGGGGAGGTTATCCATATTTCTTATTGATTGAATATGGTTGATTCACGCCATGGGATTTTTTCCCACATCCAACTGTCTAATAGGTAAAATGATTTTTCTCTATGGAAGCAATGAGTTAAAATTATTTTGGTTTGTGAGAAAATAGTGAGGTTAGTGAAGAAAAAAATAGGGAAGCTAGAGATAGTGAGTGATGGTGATTGAAAGATTTGAGAGAGTTAGTGACAAGCATGAGTTAGATGTATTTAGATGATAATAATTTGCGGTATGTGATGAATCTGATAGATATGGAGGATATCTAGGAAAACCTTGAAAGCATGTATAATTTAAATCCCTTGCAAATAATTTAAATTTGAAAAAATAGTTGTATTGTTTGTGAATTCTAGAGAATTTGTTGGTACCAAGCATGCAGTGGGAGCCCCCCAAAATTGGGATTTTAAAAAAAATCACCAATGATCGACATTACTATGTATTCGTCAGTGAAATGATGCCCTGTTACCTCCTGAGCATCTTTGTGTGCATAATTTAAGCACAAAAATAAACTTAAGAAATACCTTTTTTGACCCGAAGCAGCGTTGGACATCTGCTCATCATCAGTAATCGTTGCTTGAAGGATCTGAATTTGAATCCCTCTAGATCATCCACACATGATTCAAAAGTATTTGGGAATGTTGATCGTTGGAATTAAAGTGCTTGTGCAGAGTTTCGATGATGCCTTTGACGTCTCGATGATCATTGTTACTTTGTTCCATTGATCTGGAAAGAAGTATCGTGATCGAGCTCTTGGAACCAGATAATCTCTCTCTAAGAATCAGGAGAGAGAAGAAGAAAGAGAGGCTCTCACCATTGAGAAGTTTATATCTCCTGTCATTATCTCTCTCTCATCTATTTATAGTGAATCAATAAATATCTGAAATAAACTCCCAATGCCCGAATATTTATTTCTTTCTAAATAAATGATATATTATGACTACTGTACTGAATCATAAATATCATTTATATTTTTATCAATTTATTGCAATATAATAAATAGATTTCATGATAAAACTCTATCCATTAACTCAACTTATCATTCCCACAAATATTAAATGAATCTTGAATATTTTAAACTAACATTCATTCAAATAATATTTTGCATGTATTTACTTTAAAACTTGTAAATTCATATAATAAATAAATTAAATACCAATTATTATTAACTTGAATAATATGAATTTATTTATTCCTTTGGTGATCGTACATCCTTAGACAAAACCCGGACCCTAGTGATGGGGCCCACTATGTTCAAAATTCTTATTCACCATAATAAGGCAGACTTTTGAATATGCTATTGTGTGTGACCATCTAGACCCTTATCTCAATAACAGTGAATATCATTCACAGAACAAGAGCGGAGTCTGGCAACCCATCAAGTCCTCTAAAGATATAAGGAGTATTCATAGCAACAACAACCAACCTAGGAACATTCACTATGTAATATAATCTTTTTATCTTTAAATATCTCATAAAGCAGGACTCGCACCCATGTCATTGTCCTTTTCTTGCTTTATTATTTTTTGATCTAACTGGATGGATTTACCTTGGACTACCATGAACATGTATTTATCAAGGTACTACCATATTGATCAAACATGCCCAAGATATATGACTTCCTCAACCTGGAAACGACAAATCTCATCTTGATCATTCAACCAATGTCATACCACCAATGTCATACCACCAAGGACGCACCCAAAACAAGCTACCTCACTATGATTTCATTATCATGGTTTTTTCCTTGCATTAAATTATATGATCAAATGACACACACTGATAATGATCTCAAGTCAGGAGACTAATACACATGTTCATAGATAGGAATATCCAATGACACCCAAATATGTGGTGTTCCTATTAGAGGTATGTCATCATGATCTCACTGCTAGAGATCCCAAAGTGAAAACTTCATGAAAATAAGTCTCAATGCTTATGACCTCCCAACAACTAATAGTCATACATCAATTGTGTCTGGTCAATATAATGTATCTAGACCATAGGAAATATGTTTAAGATTAATTTCATGGTGTCTCGAGGTTCTCATTATATCCTGAGATCTCATATACCTTATGATACAACAAATAATCTATGAACATTGCCATTTAAATAGTGTAGATAGAATTACTTACACTATAATGGTAACAATACATCATGCATATCTTACTTTATACATGAAATGGTAAACAAAAGTACTGTATAGTTGGGACTAGGTCACCCACCACTACCACAAAACTGGGCAAGGCCAGCGCCACCCCTTTATCAGTGCTAACGAAAAAGCACTGCTAAAGGGGGGGCCTTTATCAGCGCTCAAAAAAGCGCTGATAAAGGGTGTCTTTATCAGTGCTAAAAAAAGCACTGATAAAAGTACCCCTTTATCAGCGATTTTTTTTAGCGCTGATAAAGCCCCCCCCCCCTTTATCAGCGCTTTTTTTAGTGCTGATAAAGGGACCCCATTTATCAGAGCTTGTTTAGTAGCGCTGATAAAGGGTCGACTTCAAAAAAAAATATATATATTAATATATAAATATAGTTTTATAGTTTTATTTATATAAATATAATATATAATTTTTAAATATATTTTAGATAAGTATAAATGTACATTTACACTTAATATACTTAATATATAAGATATTTAGTGAAAATGGATTCTTAAAAAATTAAAAACATATTTTTAATTAATAATTTGATAATTATTATGGAGTAATAGTCATTTAATAACAATTTTAAGAATAAAAAAATTAAAAAAAATTAAAAAAAGATCCAAAATATGTTGAAAACGCAACTCAAACTTCAAACGGCCATAACTTTTGATCCGGGTGTCCGTTTGAGCTCTACCACATATCAAATTGAATCCTGTGACGAGCTCTACATCATTATAACTAAGGGAGCCCAGGTCAAGCATTTTTCGAGGGCAAAAGAGGCCCATAAGGCCTCCAAAACTGAGTTTTTAGTCAGGGTACCCAGATTTTTTAACATTTTGTTGATTTTCAGCCTCGTTTAAGGGGGTATTATTGGATTTTTTTGGTGGGGACTGAATTTATTACAAGATATTACATTAATATTGATATTATTTCTTTGAAATTTTATCGTTTTTTATAATTCACTGCTATTTATAATCAAATATATAACTATATGTACATATTTTTTATATATTCACACCTAAAAATTAAATTTTTTAAATAAATAATTAAACATATTTACATATAAAATATACTAGATTTATCTAAATAATAACTAATATCCATTTTATTTAAAATACCAATATATGAATATTTATATAACTACTATATATTAATATAACTATATATATATATATTAATATAACTATATATATATTAATATAACTATATATATATTAATATAACTATATATATATATTAATATAACTATGTATATTAATATAAATATATATTATTGTATGAATAAATATAACGAAATATATATATAAATAAATAGATATATCATGAATAAGAGAACAAATCAATATAGGGTAGTGGCAAAGGCTTTAGGTGTGCATAGGGGAGGTCTCGAGATCAAATCCGGGTGGAGGAAAGGGCGTGTGCGCAAGGGTGATTTAAAGGGCTGGCGCTGATAAAGGGTGTAGGCGGTGTGGGTGGGCGCTGGATGTGCAGGAAAGCGCTGATAAAGGGGGGCTCAAGCGCTGTAAAAATCCCCCCCCCCCACGAGATTGGTAGTATTTTTTTATTTTATTTTTTATTTTTATCAGCGCTGATAAAAGGGGTCTTTTATCAGCGCTAAAAAGAAAGCGCTGATAAAGGGGACCCCCCCCCTATCTTCACCGGCATTATCAGCGCTTTTTCTAGCGCTGTTAATGGCCATTTTTAGCGCTGATAAAATCCATATTTGTAGTAGTGCACCATTACAACACTCCAACTTGCACTAGATCCAACTTGTAACCATCCTTGTTAGCTCTCATATGATTAATATCATATTTCTATTGAGTATCGGCATTAGTTCTTGGGTCTGCCATGTTTTCGCTATGTGGTTATTTTTCTATATGCGACCTCACCTCCTTGAGTAAACTTCTCAAGAGATGGAATCCCTGAGTATATCCCTTTTTTTCCATTGTCAAAACTTGACATCTTGGCTAGTACTGGTAATAGAATTATCATAATGATAAAACTTTACTTATGAGGTTTGATTGCAAGAATTGGAACAAATCATTGCATTTAATAACTGCTTTTTAGTTGCCTTAGAAGTTGAAATGTACTCGGTATTTGTAGGTATGAATACCAATGGCCTGTATGAGTTTTTCTTGCTCATTCTCTTAGCATAACTATGATGCTATAACACTTGGATCTAAGGAAGAGTAGTTTGTGTCCCCTAAAACTAGTATCATTTATTCTCTACATACCAGGTACATAGCCTTTATACTTTCTCAAGTACTAATAGATACTTATAACTACCTTCCTTGCAGTTATCCTAGATATAAATGATATTTTCCTACTATATATTATATCTTGTCAATATCACTTCTTGTAGATATCATGGCATATGTGATTGATCCATCGCAAAAGAATATGGAATCCAACTTACCACATTTATCTCCTCCTATGCATAGGCATGTCTACTTGGAGAGAATTATGTCATGTGACACTGGAAACAATTCTCTTGAATTGTTCCAAATTGAATTTTTCAATATATTTTTAGTATATGTATAATTGAATAGGTCCAAGAAACCATTAGATCTACCTCGGTAGATCATGTTCCCTAGAACTTAGGTTTTCACTTTAATTCAATCACTAGAGAAGTACTTTCATTCTGATCTTAAGTAATTGTAATACCAATAGATATTTTCCATATATTACCGAACATATTATACTTAGAAAAAAACAGTGCCCCCACTAACTTCTAGTGGACACATGGTGTCGATTAATTCCAAGTGAATTTTTTAAGATCATGTTGCTTACATTAATCATAAACTAGATTTTAGTAACTTGCAACCCTGTTGGCATTCAATGAAATCATCATCCCTTTCTAGTTGTGTCAAATAGACGCCTTCCATGAAATTGGCGTTTGACATCCAATTCTCAATATAATGATCATAGAAATTAGCTATGAAAAGTAAAATTCTAATGGATTTAGGCATAACAAATTGGTATAACCAACCGAGCCCCATTGGTACCATGCTCGTATCACCCATGTATCATCTCATTTGAATACCCATTGTAGTATTCAAAATAATAATCCCCTTTTCACTTTGATACATGGAATCCATTTTTTAAATTTTAATTGATCTTTTTAATCTTAGATAATTATCATATATTGCTTGCTTGTAAGAATTATTATTTACAATGAATAATGGATCATTGACCGTGGTGAATACAAAACCATCACTATAGTTTTAACTTTCTTATGTAGTATGTATCTCTAGAATATTATCTTCCACATATCTTATGGTACTCATTCTTATGTCAACTACTTGTGCATATGTGGAATTGACTAAACCCAAGTCAATCTTGCTCCCACTATCTCAAGTAGAGATGTGCACCCTTATATAGTAATATAGTCTATAACTTGACTATATCTTTCTATCATAGGGATTTCAGTAATATCCTAAGAAAACTTTAGGATGATTACAATAGATGCACAATGTGTTTGTACTTGATTCAAGTTTGTCTATATCCTAACAAACTCTTTTCATCTAAACACATGTCTTATGACATAATGAATTTTAATCATATTATGACTCGTATAATATCCATTTTTCATTATAGTTATCATATGGTTATGGCATAATTCCATTATTTATGAAGAACATATTGAAATATAATGGAAGTATTTGTAATGGCTATATGTCCCAACATTGATACTCCTTTAACTTACATCATGACTCGTATGTGTAAAAGGAAATGTGCGTTTAGAAATTGCTCCATGCTACATTTTTTTGATCAAATTTAACATGTGAGACTCATTATTGCTCCTCGTTATTAACATTGATGTTATGATGTAGATAAGGTAATGTATGTTTAAGAATTACTCCACACTACATTATATTGATTGATGAATGCTTGGTCAAGAAATTCTTCGGCATGTCGGCCTTAAGCAACTCATATCTTCTAACCACACATATATCATACTTCATTTTCATATTCCTTAATCACTTAAAGGAATATAATTGAGTATATTTACCAATATATTATCCTTGGAATAGTTCACACTGTCATGTTTAACTAATTCTAAAATATTTAGAGCGTACCTTTATCTCTAAAGGTTTCATTGTCCAAAACTAAATAGGTATATACATCGATAATACCTAAGGTTTTTAGCTCTACTAAGTCTAAATACCATAATGGGTATATCCTTGACTTCCACTTTTAGTTTTTCTTGACAGAGAATTATCTTTCCACAACTAGGTATATTAGTCTTACATTTTATATTCACCAGGTATTGCCTATTATTCATGTATCGTTGAACAAAGTTTAGTATAAAATACCACAAACAACATTCATTCCTAGACTAGAATAATGCATTCCTATGTCCAAAGGACACGTAAGATTAATGTTCTGATTATACTCAATAAATGTTCTACTATAATCATTCACTTGGAAATATAGAAGTCGTGTACTTCTCACCACTGACTTAGAAATCACCCTTTCTCAACTGCTTGGAGAATGGACCTTACTTCTTGTAATGTTTCTATACTTACTTGGTTAATGTGTTTCAATAAACATGTGTGATAAACATATTGTATATAATACCCAAGAAGTAAAACTGAAAAATTACTTACAATGATGAATATACTCTGAAGAAGTGAATACTTGCTTATTCAATCCAAATCATTGCATTTATCTTCCATAAATTTATTTCAAGATATACGAAAAAATAACCTCATATTAAATACCACTTTTCTTTGAAGGATGTTGCAAAGGTTCCTTTGGCGTGCCACTTTCCATTGTGTAACGTCCTGAGTCCGGAGCCCCTCCACTGGTGCCCCATACCCGGTTTGCCACATGACCTCAATGGCGTTTTCCCGAATGCCAGAGGCTACTGACTAGCAGTGAGGGCCTTGGTGAGTCGGTGGGGAAACTATGCCCTCATTCAGTAAGGTATACAAGGTAAGAAAACAACAATAATCAGAGGAAGCAGTAAATGACAATCATAACAACAGAAACCAAACAACGGAAGCAATGTAGATATATAACTATGATGAAAATGATGTAGTAGGTACAAGTATCTAAGGAAAATAGAAAACACAACAACGTGCTGAAATACAACTAAAACCAAGTGCAAAAGAAAAACAAAATAATCTCCTCAGCATCGCGAGCCACAGCTCGGTCTCATGCTCCTCAGCTCCTGATGCAGTTAAGATCCTGAAGTAGAAGGGCGCTTGCCCTTATCTATACCTGCAGCAACATAGTCTGCTTGGGCCCAAAAGTATGGCCCAAACAGGGTGTGAGATACAATCCTAGTAGGAAATCACCCAAAGATTTGTGCCTAACAGTCAATGAATACATGGTAGTGAATAAATAAGAAGCAGTAAACAGGAAAGCACAAGAAGCTACAACCCACAGTTCTAACAAGTAAAGCACACAAGTAAGCAGTCAACAACAAGAAGAAAACAGGTAACCCTCTGGGTATCTCTCACAGTCTAACCCCTATGGTTCAACCTCTAAGTACTAGCAACCCTCTGGGAGGCACACATAGTCTCACCCCTCTGGTTCAGCTACGTAATTAAGCAGACTCTCTGGGGAAGCACTCACCGTTAATTCTCCCTATAGTCTCGTATCGTGCTAAAGGCTCTCTGGGGAAGCACTCAACGTCAATTCCCCCTGTGGCCCGCGTCGTGGATCTACAGACTCTCTGGGGAATCACTCAATGTCAATTCACCCTATAGTCTCACGTCGTAATTAAAAGATACTCTGGAGAAGCCCTTCCGTCAATTCTCCCTTTGGTCTACTACTCTAGGTTCTCACAGTCCTGAGTATAACTAAACATGCTTAGCGCGTGTGTATCATCTAAGTAAACCTCAAGAAATACTTGGCTAACAACTAAGCCTCAATAGCAAAACAAGGCAACAGTCCATAATCCTACAACTAGGCATGGAAACTGGAAAAACGCCAAACAGGCAGAACAAGAATGGAAAAGCAATCTGAGCACAAACAGAATACTCTAATCACAAGCAATAACCTCTACTAAAGAAATCAAGCAAAGAAGGAAAGTAACAAGGGAAAAACAGGAAACACGCAATACCTCATTCACGGGTATTGGCGGAATTTGCACATAATATTCATCAATTTTCTACAGAAAGGCACAAACCACCTACCTTGATCCTAAAAGATCGATATACGTGAACCTCGACGACAGATTCCCCTTAGAACGACGTAGATCTGAGAAAATTCACAAAACGTTCATCCCACGATAACTTGAAAACAAGGAGGAATCAAGAAACAAGGCTAAAGCAGAAGGAAGAACTCACCGCTGCGATTCCAACGCAATCGACTGTGCTCGAATCAGAGAACGGACAACGAGGCGGGAGTTCGTCGAAGATCCGGCCGTACGGTCGCTCTCAGATGGTCAAAAACTGAAGAAGAAGATGAATATGGGGGTTAGACGTGACCTTGGTCCGTTTAATGGGGGAAAAAAGTACATGACGTGTACTTCTAGAGTACACGGCGTGTACTTCAATTTTTCCGTACTCCGAAAAACTGGCCTCCACCTCAGCCTTACACACCATGTGTGTGGCCCGGACATGGCCAGCGCACGGCTTCGAGCCGGAACAGAGTACACGGCGTGTACTCAAAAAGTACACGGTGTGTACTTCTGAAATTTCCAGAAAATTTATTTTCCTTAAAAACTCCAGAAAAAAGGAAAACATACCTGAACGAAGATCCGGGTTCTTACAAACTTCCCCCCTTAAAGAAATTTGTCCCCGAATTTCCCTAACAAGGTGGAGAAGAAGAATCTCCGAACAGCTCCGGCCACTGCGATTGTACATTAGCCTCCCTCTCCCAGGTCTCGTCCTATACTCGCCTGTGCTGCCATAGCACTCGTACCAGAGGAACAGACCGCCCACGGAGAACCTTCGTACTACGATCGAAAATCCGGATAGGATGCTCCTCGAACGACGCATTCGCTTCAAGCTCGACTTCCTCAGGCTAAAATATGTGAGACGGGTCTGAAAAGTAATTTCGGAGCTGAGAGATGTGGAAGACGTCGTGCATGGCCTAATACCTTTGAGGTAGCTGCAACCGATAGGTGACCGGACCCACTCTCTCCAAGAGCTCAAACGGCCCGACGTACCGTGGTGAAAGCTTACCCTATCTCTGAATCCTCTTGTATCCCAACCTCGGTGCGAAACGCAGGAAAACCTGATCCCCGACCTCGAACTCTAGAGGTCGTCTCCGCTGATCAGCATAAGACTTCTGTCAAGACTGCGTTGTAGCCATCCTCTTCCGAATTAGCTCTATCTGCTCTGAACTCTCCTGAACAAGACGAGGTCCCAGCAAAGCTGCCTCTCCTGCCTCCAACCAGCATAAGGATGATCGGGATGGCCTACCGTACAAAGCCTTGTATGGCACCATCTGAATGGTCTCCTGGAAACTATTGTTGTAGGCGAACTCCACCAGAGGAATATGTTTCTCCCAAGAACCGCCAAAGTCAAGGATGCAAGCCCAGAGCATATCCTCAAGCACCTGGATCGTGCGCTCGGACTGGCCATTAGTTTGGGGATGATAAGTTGTACTTAAAAGTACCTGTGTACCCAAGGCCTTCTGAAGTCCCTTCCAGAACCGAGAGTTAAAGCGTGCATCTATGTCTGAAACAATAGAGCGTGGAACTCCATGTAGACGAACGATCTATCAGATGTAAAGTCGCCCCAGATCATCAACACTGAAGGTCTCCTTAATTGACAAGAAGTGTGCAACCTTCGTAAGCCTGTCGACGACAACCCAAACAGCATCATTCCCTTGAGGTGTCCTCAGCAACCCAGTCAAAAAGTCCATTGTGACATCGTTCCACTTCCACTTCGGAATGGGTAACTGCTGTAAAAGGCCTGCTGGTCGTTGATGATCTGCCTTCACCTGCTGACAAGTAGAACATCTCATGACAAAACCAGCAACATCCTTCTTCATACCTGGCCACCAGTATTGGCGATGAAGGTCCCGATACATCTTGGTGATGCCAGGATGAACTGCCCAAATAGAGGAATGGAAATCCTGCATCAGCTCCTCATATGTCTGCTGGCGCCCATACGCGTCCTTGGAAATACAAGATCTCATCCTCACCCACTGTCCATACAGGAAGAGGGTCCTCTCCTGACACACTCTCCTGCAGAACTAATCCTTTTGAGTCTGATAGCTTCCCCATCTGTACCCAATCAAGTAGCGTGAAGGTAACAGCTACAGAAGATAGAAAAGTTTGTCCCCGTCTGTTGTGCACCTCCAGATGCATCTCAGAGAACAGATCCATCAGTTTCCACTCACTACTGGCCTCCTGAACTACCTGAATCTGAGTTCTCCTGCTCAACGCATCAGCCACGGCATTGCCCTTTCCCGACGTATAGGCAAGCTCGAAGTCAAAAGACTGTAGATACTCAACCCACTTGCGCTGCCTCAGATTCAGATCACGCTAAGTGAAGATATACTTGAGACTCTTGTGGTCAGTGAAGACCAAAAAGTGCTCTCCCAGAAGATAGTGTCTCCAATAGTGCAAGGCATGAACAACAGCAGCTAACTCCAAATCGTGCGTAGGGTAGTTCCTCTCATGTGGCCTCAAATGCCAAGACCCGTATACAACGACTCCATTTCCCTGCATAAGCACAGCTCCCAGCCCGATACCCGAAGCATCACAGTAAATAGTGTAGCTCTTGCCTGGATCTGGAAAGACTAGTATCGGTGCTGACGTCAACCTCCCTTTCAGATCCTAAAAGGTTGACTCACAATAATCTGAGCATAAGAACTTCTCCCCCTTCTTGGTCAGACCTGTCAAAGGTGCTTCTAGACGAGAAAAGTCCCGAATGAAACGTCTGTAGTATCCAATCAGCCCTAGGAAACTCCGCACCTCAAAGACGTTCTTCAGCTGCTCCTAGGAAACTACAGCTCTCACTTTCTATGGGTCCACTGATACTCTTGCCTCTGAGATGACGTGACCCAAGAAGTGAATCTGATCCATCCAGAAGTGGCACTTCGAGAGTTTAGCATAAAGTAGATGCTCTCTCAGTGTACTCAGAACGATCTCAAGATGTGTGGCATGATCGTGTCGAGTGTGAGAGTACACCAAGATATCATCCACGAAGACCACGACAAAGGAGTCCAAGTAAGGATGGAACACTCGGTTCATCAGTGCCATGAAAACTACAGGGTCGTTCGTGAGACCGAACGACATGACTGTATACTTGTATAGACCATACCTGCTCCTGAAGGCTGTCAGAGGTATATATGATGGTCTAACGCACAACTGATGATAACCGGACCTCAAGTCGATCTTCGAGAACACCCGGGCTCCTCGAAGATGATTGAAAAGGTCATCAATCCGCGTCAAGGGATATCGGTTCTTGACCGTCAACTGGTTCAGCTTCCGATAATCCACACAAAGCCGAAGGGTACCGTATGCCTTCTTCGCAAACAGAACAGGCGAACCCCAAGGAGAAGTACTGGGTCGGATGAAACCCTTAGCCTGTAACTCCTCCAACTGCTTCTTGAGCTCCTGAAACTCAGGTGTGGCCATCCTATAGGGAGGAATGGACACTTGTGCCGCTCCTAGCACGAGCTCAATAGAGAAGTCTACCTCACGCTCCGGAGGCAACCCTGAAAAGTCTTCTGGAAAGACATCCCTGAAGTGATCCACCACTAGAGGAAAATCCAACTGTGGAGTCCCCTGATCATCCAGATAAAGACAAGCAATTTGGGTCATCACTCCTCCTAGCCCAAGATGCTCGAGTCCTGCCCGACTCGCCCGAACGTCTCATTCGCCTCTATGAAGGAAAGATTCACCTTCTGGTGAAATGAAACTGACTCTACGGCGATAACAGTCAATGACTGCCTGGAAGGGAATCAACCAGTTCATGTCAAGAATGACATCATAGCTTGTCATCTCTAGGACATAGAGATCCCATAAGAAGTGATACCCTGCCACCTCGAGAGGGAACTCTCTGCACTGGCGTACACTAGATGTACTCATTCCCAAAGGTGTGTCTAGTGTCAACGAGTCGGCAGAAGAAAAGATGCAGAGTCCAAGGCTCTCCACAACGGCAATAGAGATAAAGCTATGCATAGCACCAGTATAGAAAAGGGCTGAAGATAAAACTGAGGCTACTAAAATCTTACCTCGAACAGTAGAAGGGTTGGGATCCTACTCCTGATAAGTCTGCTCCGCGGTGAAGGATTGGCTCGTGTCGTGGGCCTGCACCCCTGGATGACCACTCTAAGATGAACTGCCCTATTGGTGCTGAGGAACTGGTGTCTGACCACCACGGCCTCGACCTCCACCTCAGCCCAAACGGCCAGAAGAACTCCAGTTCCCCGACTGGTGAGAAGCTGGCGGTGCCGCTCCTGAACGAGGAGTCATAGAAGAACCTCGATCACCAGCTGCTGGTGAGAAAACCTGGCAGAAACGCTGAAGGTGACCCATTTTGCCGCAAGATCGGCACTCCACTGGGTCCCTCTGGCACTGCGGCCTCGTGTGCCATGTCCGGCCACACTGATAGCATGTCACCTGGCTGCCTGATGATGCATCTCGCTTCCTCAAATCACCACGCGTAGGCTCTCTACGGTGCTTCTTGCTGTCATATGAAGGAAAGCTAGCTCTGGAAGCAGAACCGCCCTGGCTCACAGCTCTAGAGTCTCTCAGATTGCGCTCCACAATCAGTGCCTAGTTGACGATGAAAGTAATGGAATTCAGCTGGAAGATTTTCACCTGTGAGTGGATCTCCCGCCTGAGTCCATCCTCAAACTTCCTTGCCAAGAACACCCCACTCCCATCCCGAAGGGGTGTAAAATGTTGCTGCTCAGTGAAACGAGAGGAATACTCCATGACAGATAGAGTACCCTGCTCTAAGCTCATGAACTCTCGGGCTCGATCGGCCCTCAGGGTCTCCGGGTAGAAGTAGTCGTAGAACACGCGCTGGAACTCCTCCCAAGCCATAGCCTGCTGCTGACCTGCCTGTGAGATCACGTCCCACCACCTTTTGGCGGAGTCCCAGAGCATGTAGGTGGCGATCTTGACCTGCCTCTCTAGAGGCATCTCTAGATGCTCGAAGATAGTCAGCATGGTTTCCATCCATGACTCTACAGCCTGAGGTCCTCCTTCCCCCAAGAACGCGAGAGGATGATGCTGCTGGAAAACCCGCGTCAAGTCTGTCATAGATGAGGTAGGAGGCGGTGCTCCTTGGAAGGTCTGCATCATCCTCATGAAACCTTACCTGAACTGCATATCAGCGCCCGCGACTGGTACAACAACCGATGCCAAGACTGGCTTGGCTGGGGGATCGACAGGAAGTCCCTGATCAGCCCTGTCTAGCGTCTGATCACTGCCTGACGGCAGACGTACGACCGGAGGATGTCTCGGAGGCATAGCTCTGAAAGATCAAAAGCACACCTTAGATCAGGAAAACAAGGATGGAGAACACAAGAGCACAAAACGGGAACAGGGGAAAAATACACAAGATTGGAAAACACGACTACACGGTGTGTATAAAAACTACACGGTGTGTCTACTTAAGCCACTGACATGGGCGTGTACCCCTGCCCTAAAATTCGTGTACACTTCAAACTACACGGCGTGTTGACCCCCACACACGGCGTGTACTTGAAAACTATTCCCCTGCCCGAGTCTCCTTACACGGCTAACCCACATGGTCTGAATCAACCCGAGGTTACACGGCGTGTTCGAAACAAACACGGCGTGTACTAGACAAGGCTTCGGCAGTCCGTGTTGTTGAGTACACAGTCGTCTACACGGTTGGACCTAACACGGCGTGCTCCAAACAAACACGGCGTGTATAGGCGAAGGCGACACTGTTCCGTGTTGTTCGTGACACGGCTGGGTGCCTGGGCAAGACTGCACGACGTGTTCCGAACAAACACGGCGTGCGGAAAAGAAGGTCATGTCGGCCCGTGTTGTTCGTGACACGTCCGGGTACCTGGGCAAGACTACACGGCATGTTCTGAACAAACACGGCGTGCGGAGAAGAAGGTCACGCCGGCCTGTGTTGTTCGTGACACGGTCGGGTACATGGACAGGACTACACGGCGTGTTCCCTACAGACACAGTGTGTTCCACCCAAGCTTCCTCGGCTCGTGTTGTTAGTGACATGGCCGGGTACACGGCTCTGAACTCACATGGCGTGTACCAATGGTACACAGCGTGTTCTCGAAGTTACTCCTACGACACCGTGTTCTGCTCACACGGTCAGTGAAACGGCCTGAAAACTACATGGCGTGTATCTAAAAAGTACACGCCGTGTATTCTGGGTTTTTCTGGGCAGTAGCTTAGAAACTTCTCAGACTCCCAGAAACACTAAAACAAGGGAAAGAGGTGCCAAATTTCAATTCGTGAGGGCCCATACTCCCCGTGAATCAAATCTCGACATCTCCTGTAGTCACGTACAAGGGAGAACAACAACTCTCTAACATAACAGCAGAGATTCTATCAAGCATCTATCACAACAGCATACATAATCTACACGAAGTCTATCACAACAACATGCAATCGCTAATGCACCCTATATGGCATGGCAAGAATGCATGGAATGTGATTCTACAAGTGCCTATATGATGCATGAGATGGAATACCCTCATCTCATTGGGTTGCGACAGAAATAGAACTGAAATATTAAAACAATCACCGCACAAGTCATACGAATCACTCTAGGTGAAAACATATTAACCATAAAACTCAAAACCAGCAAACTGCAATTAACGAGGTAGTATGGCCTTTCCCTATACACGGGTTAGTTACTCCCGAGCACAGCTTAATGCCAAGTACCGAATCCATCCTATCCCTGGATAAAGTCTCCAAACAGTAAAGCAGGAGAAAAGAACCTGCCTTTGATACCACTTTGTAACGTCCCGAGTCCGGAGCCCCTCCACTGGTGCCCCGTACCCGATTCTCCACATGACCTCAAGCGTGTTTCCCCGAACGCCAGAGGCTGTCGACTAGCAGTGAGGGCCTTGGTGAGTCGGTGGGGAAACTATGCCCTCATTCGGTAAGGTATACAAGGTAAGAAAACAACAATAATCAGCGGAAACAGTAAACGACATGCATAACAACAAAAACCAAACAACGGAAGCAATATAGATATATAACTATGATAAAAATGATGGAGTAGGTACAAGTATCTAAGGAAAACATAAAACACAACAACATGCTGAAATACAACTGAAACCAAGTGAAAAAGAAAAACAAAATAATCTTCTCAGCATCACGAGCCACGGCTCGGTCCCATGCTCCCCAGCTCCTGATGCAGTCAAGATCCTGAAGTAGAAGGGCACTTTCCCTTATCTATAGTTGCAGCAACATAGTCTGCTTGGGCCCAAAATCATGGCCCAAACAGGGTGTGAGAAACAATCCCAGTAGGCAATCACCTAAAGATTTGTGTCTAACAGTCAATGAATACATGGCAGTAAATAAACAAGAAGCAGTAAACAGGAAAGCACAAGCAGCTACAACCCACAGTTCTAACAAGTAAAGCACACAAGTAAGCAGTCAACAACAAGAAGAAAACAGGTAACCCTCTGGGTAGCTCTCATAGTCTAACCCCTATGGTTCAACCTCTAAGTACTAGCAACCCTCTGGGAGGCACATACAGTCTCACCCCTCTGGTTCAGCTACGTAATTAAGCAGACTCTCTGGGGAAGCACTCACCGTCAATTTCCCCTGTAGTCTCGTATCGTGCTAAAGGCTCTCTGGGGAAGCACTCAATGTCAATTCCCCATGTGGCCCGTGTCGTGGATCTACAGACTCTTTGGGAAAGCACTCAACGTCAATTCCCCCTATAGTCTCGTGTCGTAATTAAAAGACACTCTGGAGAATCCCTTCCGTCAATTCTCCCTTTGGTCTACTACTCTAGGTTCTCACAGTCCTGATTATAACTAAACATGCTCAGCGCGCGTGTATTGTCCAAGTAAACCTCAAGAACTACTTGGCTAACAACTAAGGCTCAACAGCAAAACAAGGCAACAGTCCATAATCCTACAACTAGGCATGGCAACTGGAAAAACGCCAAACAGGCAGAACAAGCATGGCAAATCAATCTGAGCACAAAAAAATACTCTAATCACAAGCAATAACCTCTAATAAAGCAATCAAGAAAAGTAGGCAAGTAACAAGGGCAAAACAGGAAACACGCAATACCCCGTTCACGGGTATTGGTGGAATTTTTACATAATATTCATCAACTTTCTACAGAAAGGAACAAACCACCTACCTCGATCCTAGGAGATCGATATACGTGAACCTCGACGACAGATTCCCCTTAGAATGACGTATATATGAGAAAATTCACAAAATGTTCATCCCACGACAACTTGAAAACAAGGAGGAATCAAGAAACAAGGCTAAAGTAGAAGGAATAATTCACCGCTGCGATTCCAACTCAATCGACCGTGCTCGAATCGAAGAACAGACGGCGAGGCGGGAGTTCGTCGAAGATCCGGCCGTACGGTCACTCTCGGACGGTCGAAAACTAAAGAAGAAGACAAATATGGGGGTTAGACACGACCCTGGTCCGTTTAATGGGAAAAAAAGTACATGGCGTGTACTTCTAGAGTACACGGCGTGTACTTCAATTTTTCCGTACTCCGAAAAACCGGCCTCCACCTTAGCCTTACACACCGTGTGTGTGGCCCAGACACGGCCAGTGCACGCCTTCGAGCCGGAACAGAGTACACGGCATGTAATCAAAAAGTACACGGCGTGTACTTCTGAAATTTACAGAAAATTTATTTTCCTTAAAAACTCCAGAAAAAGGGAAAACATACCTGAACGAAGATCCGGGTTCTTACACATTGTTCTTTTTTCCTTGTCTTTCAATTTGTTCATCATAAGAACTAAATATGAACCTTTATTTTCTGTTCTTATTGCTTAGAGAACCTTACCTAAATGGTAACCAAGTGTTTTCTCTATACTGATCATTTTGTAATCTTAAACAAAATTGGAGAAAATGGGTGAAAATTATGTTAGAATTGGATGTATTGAAAGATTATAACCTTTCACTTTACACAGATACAGTGTAATCATTGCCTATTCATATATGTGCTTCTCTTTCTTCTTGTATGCTTCTCAGAGATGAGACTACATGTTATATCATCCATGTCATGATGGAGTGACCATAACCGACATCAGACATTAATGATAAAATAATGACATAACCATCGTATGCTTTATACATGAGTCTACTTTAATCAATTTTATGGCCTCGCATTCTGAGGTGGCTTAACAGGTACAAGGACACCAGCACCTTGAATTTCTTGTATCATAGTATTGTGCGCAAGCACCTGTACTACGCTTGGAAATTCGTGCTAGTTTGGACATTTAATTTTTCCAATTTTTATCGTAGTATATTTGATGTATAACTTTTCATTTTTTTACAAAAAAAAATTAGCATATTAGTACTTTTTTATTTTGATTACTGATTTAGAAATTATGGATTGATTAATTAAATCATTAAATGTCTCCCACTATTTTATCGAATTCTAGGAACCCTCTATACTATAATCGGAATACTAGGTCTCTTGAGTATTCTAGTGGCAAGGATCATTGAACTTCCTCTCATAGTCTACAAGCAATGGCTATGCAACTACTCGGAGAGTTCAAGGTAGGCATTTAACTGGTCAACCACATTAACTGGCGGTTCCTTGATCCATTGAGTGAAGTCTCAGCTTCTCAGAATCATAACATTGATTCCCTCAACGCTTTGCCTCTAAAGTGATATCAAGTTAGTTATGGTTAGTCCTTACTACCAAATTCACTTAAGTCAACTCATTGTTCTCATCAGAACTCCCCGGTAGTAAGATACACTCATAGTTATGGTTAACCGAGCACCCCGAACACCTAGTTTTGTTCAAATTCGAATGATGGAAGGTGATTATGACTTAATATTTTTGTAAGGGTTTTATTATTTTTAAATGATGAAATGAAATCATTTTCTATTTGATAAGTACATACTATGTGATCGCACTCACAACTGACCATACATTAAATATAAAATATTTATCGTATCACATGTTTATTTTATCTGTGTGCTAGTTTATTATTCTATATGATCGCATGTAAACTGCACATACATAAAATAATAAATCATGCATAAATAAAATGATGATGTGATCATGAGACAATACTAATGGTTGATTCATCGAGTGAATAATGAATCAACATAGACCCTAGGGGTAACTCCTTGAGTTGCGCTGCTTGCGACTAGAGTTGCAATGCTCACCCATCCGATGAGTCATATTCATGTCTAGTGCGTCGCCAGAATTTGGCACAAAGTACATCACTGCTCATCTTCGTCATTATAAAACAATACTCACATGTAGGAAAGGGGGTCTCAGTAATACAAAATACAACTGAGAAAATGGATACGCAAACACTTATACATTTAATGACAAAGATAAATTGCAAAAAGTCATTTATTAAACTATTTATTAAAAACCACCATTGCAATAAATCAATAAACAAATAAAACATACACCACGGTCTATGGCTCATGATTAGTCAATATGTATTAAACTCACGTATTAAAATTAAATGCATAAAAAAATAAACTTGCATTAAATTATTTTTCCAAGGGCATTTTATTAAATTAAAATTCACTCTTATTTTTAATTAAATATTTTCATCATCCGATCCCAAAATTAATTTAATTTTAATTCCAAAAATTAAATTAATTAATTAATTTAATTTAATACCAAAATTAATTTAATTTAATCCAAACCCAAAATTAAATTAATTAATTTTTTATTATAAAAAATTACTCGGACCTCAAAAACTCCGAGCAGAGCATGTGTGGGTCGGGCCGAACTCGCGTAGGCTCATTTAGAACCATGTAGAACCCGTGCAGAGGCATTTTGGGCCAAGCAGGTCCAACCAATCCCGTTTTGGGATCGACAGACCCACCTAGTCCCGTTTTGGGATGAATCATGCCCAACTGAACATTAGCAACAGTACCTCTCAGCCCATAAGGGACTGATAAGATAGGTAGTGGAGACGGCAACAAGGACAATTGGCTCAGCTAGATCTAGGATGGTCGGCGCATGGTTTGGGGCTCGCACGAGGAGAGGTCATCGGCGGGAGGTCATGGGGAGCAGCAGCCGGAGGGGCTCACCGTGGATTGTCCAGTGCACACGAGGGAGGCCAATCTAAGCGGAGGTGCAACCTTGGTCTAGCAGCACAGCAGTCGGCCATGGTCGAGCAGGGAGGAGGCGAGCAGGCAGCTAGTGTGTAGGGGGAGGCCCGCTCACGATTGGATGGAGAAGAAGACTCACTTTTGGGTCTTCTGTTTTTTTTACTTTTCTAAAAAAGTTCAGTCGTGAGGTTTAAAAAAAACTTTGCCCCTTTTTTTATCTTTTGGATTTTAGTTGACCCGATAGACACCCCTTTTTATTTAGATCCCCCAACCCCATTTTTCCAACTGGTTATATTATAGCCTTCAGTAAATTTATAATAATTAAATATTATATATATTTTTGTTTCCATTATTCAGTGACAAAAACCGATGCCAGAAAAGACTATTCTGACTATCAGAACTCCAGATGATGTCGGGGTTCACGAGAAACTTTTAATACCGTCACTTTTTGGGTATTTAAAAATATAAATAAATATATTTTCTTCAATTTAAAACTCACAACAATTGTGATTCAATCTATATTTAACACTTCGGATGACCACAACTTGGTCCTCCAACCTTGGATTGAACCGCTGTCAGCGACGTTGGGACCAGAACGACGCCCACTATTAAATTTAATGCAAATTTAATTTTTTTTTTCTTGCTTTAAAATCTTCATTCATTTCTCTAATACCAATTTTTGGTATGAGGCACGCAGCAAAAGCCCCCAAAAATTGGTATTTTAAAAAAAATCATTGATGATCGACATGATTATGTTGTTGCCAGTGAAGCGTTGCCCAGTTACCTCGGGATATTCACATAAATACTTTAAGCATAAAAATATACTAAAGAAATATCTCTTTTGATCTGAAGTGGCGTTGAACATCTGTTCGTCACCGGCGATAGTTGCTCGAAGGATCTGAAGTCAAATCCATCTAGATCGTCCACACGCGCTTTGAAAGCATACGAGAATGTTGATTGTCATAATACGGGTGTTAATGCAAAGTTCAGACGATGCCTTCAATGTACCGACGATCATCGATGCTCTGTTTTCGTCGATGTGCGAAGAAGTACTGCGATCGAGTGTCTGGAACCAGAGCATCTCTCTCTAAGAATTGGGAGAGAGAAGAAGAGGGAGAGGCTCTCGCCAGTAAGGAGTGAATAGTTCTTATCATGATCTCTCTCTCTTATGTTTACAGTGAATCGATAAATATTCGAAATAAACTCTCGATACCCGAATATTTATTTCTCACTAAATAAACGCTATATTTTGACTACTGTACTGAATCATAAATATCATTTATATTTTTATCACTTTCTTGTAATATAATAAATAGATTATGTGATAAAACTCAAGCCATTAACTTGACTCGTCGTTCCTACAAATATTAAATGAACCTTGAATATTTTAAAATAATATTCGTCAAATAATTTTTTGCATGTATTTACTTTAAAACTTGTAAATGCGCATAATAAATAAATTCAATACCAATTATTCTTTACTTGAATAATATGAATTTATTTATTCCTTTAGTGATCGTATATCATTGGACAAAACCCAGACCCCAGTGGTGGGGCCCACCATGTCCAAAACTCATATTCATCAGAATAGGGCGGACTTTTGAATACGCTATTGTGTATGACCATCTACGACCTTATCTCGATAATAGTGAATATCATTCACAGACCAAGAGCAGAGTCTAGCAACCCATCAAGGCCCCTAAAGAGATAAATAGTAGTCATAATAATGACAACCAACCTACGAACACACGCTGTGTAATACAATCTCTCTGTTTTTAAATGTCTTATAAAGTAGGAAGAACACTCGTATCGTTGTCCTTTTCTTACTCCATTATTTGTTGATCTAACTGGATGGATTTACCTTGGACTACCATCACCATGGATTTTTTCAAGGTACTACCATCCTAATCAACCAGTCCCGAGATATATGATTTCCTCAACTCGGAGACGACATATTCTATCTTGATCATTCAACCAATGTCATGTCGTCAATAACGCACCAAACACAGGCTACCTTGCCATGATTTCATTATCTAGGTTTTTGTCTTGCATCAAAGTACACGATCAAATGACACAAACTGATAATGATATCAAGTCAAGAGACCAATACACATGTTTGTAGATAGGAACATTCAATGACACCCAAAACATGTGGTGTTCCTATTGACGGATATTTCCTCATGATCTCACTACTAGAGGTCACCAAGTGTGAACTTCATGAGAAGAAGTCTCCATACTTATGAGCCCCCAGATTTTTAAACATCAACCGTGTCCAGTTATTTTGATGTATTTAGACCATAAGACATATATTTAGGATCAATGTCGTAGTATCTCAAGGTTCTCATTATCACTTGGGATCTGTTATAACATTTTGATACAATAAATAATCTATGGACATTACCATTTAAATAGTGGATACAAAAAAATTTACACTATAATGGTAAGAATACATCATGCATATCACAAGAAATTGTAATCAAACGTACTGAATAGTTGGGTCTAGGGAACCCATTATTACAACAGAATGGAGATTTAGATAACCATCTAGATAAGTCCACCAAACTTCTGATAGAGCTATCTTTGGTAGCGGTCAAGATCGATGATAAATGTAATGTGGTCCCTATTGAAATGAAAAAAAAGACATGATTTTTTTTTCTCTTGGGTTCATTACCTGATTCATATGACAATCTCGTCACTATATTTTTGTTCGGGAGAGACACTCTGAAGTTGGATGATGAGATTTCATCATTTTTGATGAACAAAACTCGGTGAAAGACAGGTGATGGTGATTCTTCAGGTAATGGTGGTGTTCTGGTTGTGACATATGGATGCAGTAATCAGAGAGGTCGGCCGAATACAAGATGAAAGGTCAAGTGCTTCTTTTGTGATAAGGAGTGCAATGTGCAGAGAAATTGTTATGCATTGAAAAAACATAAGGAAGAAAAGAAATTTCGTGACACCGATTCTGAGGATACTGAGATAAGTCTTATACAGGGTGAGGGTGATTTACTTTCAGTCGGTGTTGATTGTCGCAAGTCAGGTCTATACACCGAATAGGTGGTTGATTCAGTAGTGTCGTACCATATTACATCGAAGAGGAAATTATTTTCTTCATACAAAGAAGGAGACTTTGATATATTGAAAATGAGAAACAGATATTTTACTAAGGTCATTGGTGTTGGTGATATTTGCATCACAGCAAATGCAGGTTGTATGCTTATGCTGAGGGATGTGCGATATCTGTGAGGTATATATCATAATTTGTTATCTGCTTGTACTCTTGATAATGATGGATTCAGGAGTTTGTTTGGTAATGAAAGATGGACATTATCCTGAGGATTGATGGTATATGTGCAAGGCAGAATGAATGTCACACTTTAAAGGACGGATGTAAAGGTGTGTGGTGAAGTGGCAAATGCAGTTTTGAAGAGGATTTCGTCAGTTTTGTGGCACAGGCGATCGTCACACATGAGTTGAAAACCATCTATTATGATGAAGAAGGTTTGGAAGCTGTAGCAAGTCAAGTCAGGTGTTTCAGGTTTTACACCAAAATTATTTTTCTTTAAAGAGTGTCACTAGTGAAGAAATAATTGAAATCAAAGATCGAGATGATGCACTGAGAATTATAGACTGGTTGGAGAATGTTGAGCAGAGAGAGCAATTAATTCCTATAGATGCCCTTTGATTATGTGACGATTATAGTTACGAGAGAGCCAAGTGTTGGTTACAATCTTGTTCAGCAGGGCAGTGTAGACACAGGTATGATGAAGATTTCGGCGTTCAGATTTCTTTTGTGTGGGGGGGGGGCTTTTAGGTTTCCATCAGAGATGCACAAGAGGAATATCATATTTTTTTGCAGAGGTTGATGGTTGGCGCGAAACAAACCAGTTTGCTTTTCAACTGAATTCGTTGGAACTCATCTCCTTTGATGGGTTGAAGGGAGAGATTATTGAGGTTCAACCGAAGGAGAAAGATCTGGAGTTTGAATTTTTTAAACTCTCCCCCTAGCACCACGTGACTTTTAAATGAGGGGATATTTTTTTTATCCCATGGATTTGTATTTTGAATGTTGTGTACATTTTAAGGGAATCCTTTCCTTATAAAAAAGGTGTAGGGGGTGGTGCATAAATGAGCAAAAAATGAGCAGATGCGTGGTGTGCAACGTTGCAGTGTGCAGATACGTGGACTGTGGTTTTTGAGTGTGGACAAGAATGACAAATTGGATTGTGCAACGACTTATTTAAGGTGATGTAATGACGCCACTAGTTCGGATTTTGTTCTTTGAGGGGTGACATTTTGTCACGAACGATTATTAGAGAAAATACGAAGGCGTATCAGGGTATGATTTTTACACAGGTTTTTTTTATGCTCTTATTGTAATTCAAATTCAGACATTACTTGGATTTTGTATTCTCTGATTTACTGTTGATATTTTCAAAGTTGTCATGTGGTTTTTTTAGTCATTTTCATTGAAGGTTTTTTCCACCTTAAAATCTGGGTATCAATTTATTTACTGCTATTTATTTTTGAGATTTGTTTACTTTGATAATTATCACATTTTTTTTGTGGCAACTAAATAATTACCCCCCGACCCGAGTTTATGCTGATGCCATGTATTTTAAACCCAATTTTTTTCTTAAAAAAAAAGCTAAACCGGTTTCCAGTTCTTTTTTCTTAAAAAAAAACCCATATATAAAAAATAAAATCGACCGTGAGTAGATAATGGTCACCATCCGACTTCGACTCCATCGGCTCTCAATTGCCTGCGGTTCGTCTCCGTGCTACGGCAATCTCACAAATTATGTCTCGACTACAAGGAAAATGGATCAAGGTCTGCTCTATTCAATGATAATATTTTTTAGCCTTACCGCGATGGGCGTAATCCTTCTGATTCATGTTTTTGTTTTCCCCCTTTGGAGTGTAGTCAAATTCACGCCCATTTTTCTTAAATGTGCGATTCTGGAACTTAGCTTCGGTCTTCTTCATTTTCATGCAAATAAGTTATTCTCTTTTTCGATTGGAACTTTTTTTAGTACTGCTTATATGTTCGTCGGCTGGATTGAATATCTTCTTCGTTCTAGTTTTCGAACTTTGAAGAACTCAATTCAGTTGGCGTCAGTTTTCTCACGACAGGCGAGCATAATCATATCGTCGATCGAAGCGGTTCTATTTACATGAATTGCTTATTCTTTTGTAAGGTCTGCCGACATGATTTTTTTCGCGAATGAAACCCTAAAAAAAGCGTGTTGTTTTTCTGTTTCTTTTTGGTGCGTGGGTTTGAATCCATGTCACATCAGCTTGATCAGAAAGGTGCCGGGCCGGGAGCAAGAAGCTCCCATGCCATTGCCGTAGTTGGACGGAAGGTTTACGCCTTTGGCGGCGAGCAGACACCGCGCATCCCCGTCGATAACCACGTCCATGTGTTGGACCTCGATGACTTAACCTGGTCCGTGGCCGCCGTGACGGGCGACGCCCCTCCATCTCGCGTCGGCGTGACGATGACCGCCGTCGGGGACACCATCTACGTGTTCGGCGGCAGGGACGGGAAGCACGAGGAGTTGAATGAGTTCTACTCCCTGGACACCCGTTCCAACAAGTGGACCCAACTCTCCGGCGGCGATTCTGGACCCCGACACCGCAGCTACCACTCCATGACCTCAGACGAGCGCCATGTGTACGTTTTCGGAGGTTGTGGTGCCGCCGGCCGGCTGAACGACCTATGGGCCTTTGATGTCGTGGAACGGAAATGGACGGAATACCCTCTCCCAGGAGAGAGTTGCAAGGGGCGAGGCGGGGCGGGGCTTGCGGCGGTGGGTGGAAAGGTGTGGGTCGTGTACGGGTTCTCCGGTGACGAGCTGGATGATGTCCATTGCTTTGAGGCGGAGGAGGGTGGAGGGTGGACTCAGGTGGAGACCACGGGCCAGAAGCCGACCCCGAGGAGTGTGTTCTCGACGGTTGCCATTGGGAAGCGAATAGTGATGAGTGGTGGGGAGGTTGACCCCAGCGATAAAGGCCACCTCGGTGCAGGGAAGTTTTCTGGAGAGGTTTATGCCTTGGACACGGAGACGCTGTCTTGGAGCCTGGTGGAGGATGGGGCGGAGGCGGGGTGCGAGCACCCAGGACCACGAGGCTGGTGCGCCTATTCACCGGGGCAGTGGGGCGGTGAAGGAGGGCTGCTGGTTTACGGAGGCAACTCCCCGAGCAATGACCGGTTGGGCGATCTTTTCTTCTTCGCTCCCTTATTGAAATGAATTAATATCCCCACTGTATTTGGAACTTGTTGAAATTAACTTCCAAAGACGAATGGACACAAGGTGCTGAAATATGCTCGCCGTTGTGCCAATGGCAGCTTTTACATATAAGTGCATACGACTGTTTAGGATCATCAGCCATGAGCAATACAACCATTCTTGGTTCTGGAACACTGTGATGCTCCACCATGGTTTGTTGGTTTGGCTCATGGCTTGCAACAACACCTGTGGCTGTGCCTTCATTAGAATGATGTAGTGAACTGCCAACCGAGCTCCCGGATCGGGCAACATGTTGCTTGCGATTTCTGAGCCCGGTTGACTTCACCAATTCCACATCACTGCTCCTCCCTTCCTCTGGGCTGTTAATTTTCAGCTCATCTTCCAAAAACACTTTCAACCCACAATTTGCACCCAGCCTAGATGCCAGCACTGATGCAGCAGCTGTCTTTGCTGTTAGATCGGTATCATACATCTAGAGTAAATCCAAAAAAAATTAAGAGCAAGCTCATGGTGATGCATGCAGGACATCAATGGGATACTTTACATTCATACTGTTTTTGCTTAATTATATAGTAGCTGTTTTTTTCATCCTAATGTTGAGTGTTTTTCGATGTCGCTTATTTTTTCACAACACTATCCATAAATGATAAATGATACAAGTATTTTTCAACAAATCATATCAAAACATAGCCCCTGTTGGCACTTAAAGTTCATGTTAAATATATATTTTCAGTGTCATTGGAATGGAAACAAAACTAATAAGGGTCGCGTTTGAAGACACTTATTTATAGCACTCATCACATATTATAAGCATTTTGAAAAAATAATTGCCTTTTGTTTCATTTCTGAAAATACAATTACGCTTAAAATTCCTAAAAACCCCATTTATGTAAATGGCAGAAAATCCCTTTACTGATAAGCAATTAGGAAGAGATTTTCTAGAAGAACTTGTCCTGAGTGGTAAATGTTACCAACCCTTTTGTATGTGTTATCAAACACAGCCTAAAGCCGGTTGATATATACCACAGTTCCTGATCATTTTGAAACAGTTTACAGACACCAGATAAGGATAGAGCCAATGATAAAAAAAGATATCAAGCTTTTAAGCAAAATCCAAATGCATTGAAGGAATTCTATGTCTGACACAGTTGTTCCAAAACAGAAACAAGGAAACAGTCACGCAGATTCCTCACCTGGATAAGCTGTTGCGTAACATAATAGTTTGACTTTTTTTTAAGTTCATCAATTTTTTCCCGCCTTTTAGTTTGGAGCCTTTCAGTTTTGGAGCCTTTTCAATGTTTTCTGATCTCAGTCATTGCCTATAATGAAAAAGCACGGATACTGTTTGATATCATAGCGCCAATTATAATTCTCATAAAAAAAAAGCTTACATGAGAGAATGAAAGCTTTAAACATCGCACTTTCAAAAGTCACGCAAGTAACGTTATATGAGTTACCACCAGATGAAAACCCTGGATACAAACATTCATCAAGCACTCAACATCAATTCATTCAAAGAAAAATATATTGCAATTAATACAGGACTACAAATTAGGCAGCTGAAAAACCCAAAGCAACATGGTCTTCTAGCTTACATGTAAGTGCAAAATGGAGAAACACCATCATACATGATGAGAAACAGCATTATTCAACAGGAGCATAAACATGCGCAGTCTCATATGCCACACTCTGACCTCTACTTTCCTTATTATTTTATCTATTTATTGATTTCTGGCCTTGTTCTCTAGTTTCGGGTTGGATTGTTTTAAAATTTTTGGAGTTTCAGAGCAGGGTGCACAGTTTGTCAAACCGTACGCCTAAACTATGCAACTCTCCAAGTGAGTGCTGTGAAGGGCACAAGTGCAGTGAAGAGCACACGGTTTGGTAAATCGTATAGAAAAACCATGCAGCTCACCCGTATTTTAAATTTTGTGAATTACATATTTCACCTCTCTGATTTTGATCCTCTCGAGCCCCTCTCCTCACTTGCACGACACAGTCAAGGGGAACCCTAGACACACCACCCCCTCCCTCGTTTTGCAAGCCTTCTTCAATCCGGGTGGATTTCTTGAGGTTAGAGGTTCATTCCTCTCCTTCCCTTCCCTTCTCTTGTTTTCCTTTTTCTTCCTGTTCGTTCCTTGTTAGTTGAACCCTAGGGAAGGGATTCGACCTAACCCCTAGTTTTCCCTAATGTTAGGGTGTACAGATCGTTCATGGGGTCCCCCTCTTCCCGTACATGAAGGTTTCGTACCATCTGTACCCGATTTAAGGTAGGTGGCTCCATGTGTAATGCTTTAAACTTAAGAACCTTGATTGCTTGGGATTTTTAACAGTATTTTTTAATGTTTTATGATCCTTAGCATATATGTTTAATAGTTTTTGGCAGAAGAGGTTGGCCTACTTTGGATTTCATGGAATACAAAAGGATTTCCTTTTTAATTTGAGGTTCAAATCTATTTTTAAAGGTTCATGCATGTCTTGTGTTCAATTAAATGCTCAAGTGGCTCTTTGAAATCTCTTAACCCATGATGGGTGTTTTGGCTTCTAAACAATTACGAAATACCCGTTTGGCAACTTCGAAAGGAATTTCATAGTTTTGGTTTCTTAAGAGTTATCAAGGTCTGGTTGGCACTTTATGAATGTGGCTTGTGATTAGACCTTGGCGTTTACTATTTCGAGCACAATGAGTGTTGATTAAAAAGGGGATTGTTTTGGTATGCTTCGAAAGGAGCTGGGGGGGGTATTTTATATGTCATTGGTGCTTTATGTGGTTGACTTTGTTGGACAAGTGCCGCAAGGCCCAACGCGCCCTCCCTAGGCTTAGACTACAATACAACACTAACTAAACCACGACACATGGTGGGTCACTATTTGGGGTGTCGCCACGTTGATAAGCCAAGGGCGTGTACTCCTTAGTGGCTTCAGATTTAGTTAAGAGTCACCGTTCGGGGTGTCACCATGCCACTAGGACAAGTCATGTACTCCTTAGCGGCTCGTGTGGAAAATTGGATATTGTTTGATTCAATCATTAAGGGCGTGGGGATCCTAGGACGCCTTGACCTTAGTTTCCCAGGAACACTCTCATGATAACGGTTTACCTTTCATTGCTTCTATTTTATTGTTTATGACGGTGTTTACTGTCGGTTCATTCTTCAATTGTCGGGCTCCTTAACAGCTTATTGGTTGTGCCACTGTTGTTTAATTTTTTGTCTTCTTTTATGTGTTTTTCAAAAGGCTTTTGGATTTGAAATGGTTTTTTTCTTTGCATGCCCTTTTCTTTTAAAAAGTTTTGAAGCTTGTTTTTGGGTTTAAATGGGCAACTGTGGTTTTAAAATGAAATGAATTTTGAGGTTTGCTATATGTGATTTGTTTCAAGTCAAAATGGAAAACTTACTTTTGAGATGTATTTCCAAACTACCATCAAAGGCTTTTATTTTTAAAGATTATGCATGGAGTGTGGTTTTGGCATACCTACTGGGCTCTTTGCTCACACCTATAAACATTCTTAGTTCGGGTCGGTTCGAGAGCGGTTGCGTTGGCAAGTGACCACGAGTTACGAGTACATTGTTGCTCTCTTATGTTTTAGTTTTCTTTTTCTATCTTGTATCCTGGATGTATCGACCATCTCAGCCTTATTTGTGTTCTCGGGATATGGTTCAATTTTGATGCTGCTCTTTTATGTTATGGATGTTCGATGTATGTTTATTATTTATTATGCCTTGTTTGGCTTGTCTTATTCTGAATATAATTATTTATTTTACATGGGCGTCCGACGTACGAATGGGTCATGCCAGACTTCTGGTAGGATTCCGTTGCGCGTTTAATCATGTTATTTAAAACGAGAATGCTATTTTAATAATCTCTTCAATGAAGAGTGAATGTGTGGATTAGTAGAGATGAACTCAATTACAACTATTATCGAAAAGTTCATCCTTTTGAGTATAAATAGGTTTTAAGAATGATGGAAAATGGTAAAGCGATTGGGTTAGATAACATCGACATTAAAGTGTGGAAATATTCAGGAGAGTTTGGGTATTAATTGGCTTGCTAGGTTATTTAATGTGATTATGAAATCTAAGAAAATGTTTGATGAATGAATGAAGAGATCTCTAGTACCTTTGTATAAAAATAAAGAAGACATTTTAAGTTGTGGGAATTATAGAGGCATTAAGATTATGAGTCATACCATGAAACTTTGGAAGAGAGTGATTGAACAGAGGATTTGAAGGGAAACTAAAGTTTATGATAATTAATTTGGTTTTATGTATGGACGTTCAACCACAAAAGCAATTTATTTGAGAGTATTATCAACAAGAATCCAAGATTTGCATGTGTTTTTTTACGGAAAACTCTTGAAAGAAAAGGGGCGTAGGTGACATTTATTAAACTCATCAAAAACATGTATGAATGAAGTTTGACTCAAGTTAGAATTTCAGTAGGTGACACTACAAATTTTCCTGTCTTAGTAGGACTGCATCAAGATTCGACTTTAAGCTCATACCTTTTTGCGTCGGTCTTAGATAAATTCACAGAGCATATTCAAGATGAGATACCTAATTGCATACTTTTTGCGAATGACATAATTCTCATTGATGAATCCAAAGAGACTATCAATTTAAAGATAGAGCTCCGGGGAGAGACTTTAGAATCGAAAAGTTTTTGATTTAATTGGAATAAGACAAAATATATGAAGCATCGTTTTAGAAAAAGATTGTCTAGTAATTTTATGCATGTGAAATTGGGAGACCACATTATTTCAAAAGTTGATCGTTTTGGATATTTAGATTCATTTCTGCAATGTGCAATGTGATGGAGATATTAATGCAGTTGTATCTCATAGGATTCAAACTGGATGGATAAAATGACAATTGAAGGGTAAATTTTATAGCATTGTTATTAGTCCATTTATTCCATATAGTAGTGAGTGTTGACCTTTGATGATCTTGAACAAAAAACAAGGGTAGTAGAAATGAAAATGTTAAGGTAGATATGTGTACATTCTAAGATGGATATGATTATATATGAATGCATTCAAGAGAAAATTAGAGTGATCTCGATTGACGAGAAGATGATTGAGACTAGATTATGGTGGTTTGAACATGTTAGAAGAATACCTTGGGATGCACTTATTAAAAGAGGTGGAGCCAAGCCTAAAAGGACCTTTAAACAAATCATTCAAGATGAACTTGTTCTAAATGGTTTCAATGAAAATATGATATTTAATAAAGCTAATTGGTGGCGTTTGATCCATGTAACCGACCCCCATTTAATTGGGTTTAAGCCTTGTTTGTTATTGTTGTATTTGGTGAAATTGTTCCCACAAGCTTGCATTTGATACCTTGGTGCTTGGTACCAGCCCGAGGTGATTAGGAACGCTCCTCGGGTATGTCATGAACCAGCTCGGGTGCCTAGTTCAGGGGAGTCCCGGGTTGGTTCGTGACATTAGATCTCAGATGTCACTTGTATGTGGAAGCGGGCTCAAGTTCCCCCGCCTCAACTATCAAGATGTTAAAACCATCCCTGTAATCATCCACATCTGGAACACATAAATTTATGCCTACTACTAACCATATGAATAAATCCACAAGGTGGACAGAATCATCACAACTAACTAGCATATAGCAGAGTTAAACGTTGAGTGTTTGATGGAGTCCACATCCACCTGTAGACCACAATTGTTCCACCAGCTATCTCAAGGTCCACAAATGAAGCAAGTCTACTCGAAAAGGGCATGTGGAGCAGGGTGGAAGGGGATGAGGTAGGGCAGGGTTGTGGGTTGTGGGGCAAGGGGAATCATTTCGTTGCTTCTTTTGACCAAACAGGGCTGTAAACGAGAGTACTCACATGCTACTTGGGCTTAGCTCGACAAATACTTGAACTTGGATCGGTTTTTTTCGAGTCAAGCTCGAGCTACTTGAGTACCAACTCGAGTCGAGTTCGAGTATTATTACAACATAATCGAGTAGCTTGCGAGCCTAATTGAGCATCCAATTTTTTAATATATTACTTTTATTCAATATATATGTATTTAATTTTGAACTCGAGCTTTTGATCTTGAGTACAAATTTGAGTTCAAGCTCAAATTTGAGTTGTATTTTGTAATTAAAATATTGAAAAAAGTATCCTAATTGAAGTTGAGCCGAATTTTGAGTAGCACGATCTAGCCCGAGTCGAACTCGAGTTTGAGCTCGAGCACTGAGTTCGAGTACCAAACTCGAGCTCGAGTAGTGAGATACTTGACTCGACGCGACTCGATTACACCCTTGAGACCAAGTGAAGCTGAGCCATGGGCAGGAGATAGCAAAGAAGAGTTGCACTGTAATTCATCAATCTCTCTGTAATTCACTAATTTAATAAAAAATATTATATTTTCTTTTTCATTAATTGGCCCGATGACAGATGGATCTTTTGGACTAAGAGATAAGATCTCATTCAGTAATAGCCAGAATTGGAAACCAAGTTGCATGGGGCTGAAACTGGTGCACCAACTCAATCAGCATTGTAGACGTGGAGGAGTCTAGAGGAATTTCAGATTATACTTGTATGGTGGATCAAGGACCAAGGGAGACAGCCTGTTCGAGAATCTAATCCTGGGAATGCTGAGTGACTACGGGAATCTTGTGATCCCTTTCAGAGTCTCAAAACCCAGATGAAGAGCGCTCTTCATACGGCCAACATGGCATGGTCAGTGAATATATAGAGGACTTTGAGCACATCATGTCATTGAACCCGCGACAATCATCGCCACAATACATGGGTTGTATTCATAGTGGTCTTTGAGCACTGGAGTAAGGAAGACGTCATACAAGGAAGATGCCTAGAAAGGGCATGGAACTATCAGGTGAGGCACACATTATAAAGAAATTGAGGTTTTGTAAGCCTAGAAGATTTTTTAAAGGAAGAATCAGGTGAGACTTTGGAGGATGGTCATGAATTTTGTGACTTGGCCATAACCGAGTGATGAATTGATTTGAAGGTGTCCAAAAGTAGACTAGACAAGAGCATGAAGATGCCTAGAAAGGGCATGGAACTATCAGGTGAATACCTACTAAAACCTCCCCAGACAGACAACCATCAAACACGAGGATCAAATCTCAGCTTTATAGCTCAAAATGGACAGCGACCCAATACCTAGAATAGATGATCGAGAATCACCAAGATCCAACATCTGCTTAGCATCTGAAATGCATGACAGCACAACATTCAACTCAAAGAAAAAATTGAGCGATCAATCCAATCCAACAAAGAAGATTTAGCTACCATGATAGAGCTGCAGTGGAGCAGGGCATTTTGGCAAGGCCTCTCTTACATTTTGCTTACCAGCGTAGGGGAGTTCGTAAGGGGAGCACATGAGTTGGGAGTGTGGTCTCACTTCCAGGGGGCAGTGATGTAATTTTACACTTTTATAGCCCGTTGTCCTGAGGGTATAATTAGGCGTCTAGCACATTGGGTGGGGGATACGTTGGAACCTCAGGTTGTTACGGCAGTTAGCCTTGGCCTGTGGAGGAGAAGGCTCCCAAGAGAGTTGAAGTATGACCTAAGAGTCTGACATTGGTGTAATCATGTTTGAGTTGGTAAGGATTCTTTCTGGAAAATATACTTGGATATTCTCTTTCGAATTTCCTGATTGCGTTGTCGAGCGCGTCAAATTAGTTGTTTAATTTTGACTAAAATTTCTGCAGTATAGCAACGACCTTAGGTCGTCTCTCGATGGAGCCTTAGATCATTAATTTAAAAAGAGGGTTTTGATTATGAAAGTAAAAGGTGAATGAGGTTTTGTAAAACTTGGGGGTTTTATGATTAATGATGAAAATAGAAAATGAAAGCGATAAAACAAAGTAGAAATGAACAAGATTGATTAAACGTGATCAACCCGGGAAAGTCTCGTGATGCTCATCCTTCATCGCTTCAAGGGATGAGGTTATGATATTTTAATCCCTGGTTTGTAACACCTAGAACCAGAATGTTACTGAGTTTATACTAGGATACCTCCTAGGGTTCAGTCGAAAACACATAACGATTCACCGGACACCGCCGATGATTGAGTGATTTGTGTTCGACATCATAACTGAAACTCACCAAGGCAACACATGAAGAATTCGATGTGCTGTCCAGGTTTGTATGTTATTTCATTGTGATACCATGACATAAATGTGCATGACCTTGATAGTGATTATGTGAGTTCAATTGACCAATATGAACCACACAAACACCGCAATTGTAAGGGGGAAAAGAAAATGGTGAACGGTGTGTGCAACATCACATGAATGGGTACCCCCAAACATGATCATATGAGTTGAGCATGACATACCAGTAAATAACTCAATAAAATAAGAATAGAGGATGATGAAAAACAACACAACAACCTAGAATTAAAAAGATCATTCAAAATAATACAACTTTGAAGCTCAGGATTACATCACATTCCTCCCCGGGTGATCACAAGGGGTTTAGAAACCCATGAGAGAGGAAGAAGAAGAAGATGTTGAAGTAGAACTTCCCATAGCCTCCAGAACTTCTAGAGATGTTGAGAAGACTCCTTGGGGACTCCAAAATGGCAGCACCTTGTCTCCTGGCCGAACTTGCAAATGGGGAGCCCAAGGTGTCATTTTATAGGAAAATTGGAAGGTGGTTTTAGGCACACAGATTTCATCAATCCACTTGTATCACGTGTTTCGGCCTTCAGATAGTCTTATCTCGCTTTGGAGAAAATAGAAAAGTTGTAGCCCTATCTCCTGACTGTCTCCACCGAAAGTTTGGTACCCTTTGGACAACTACAGCTCAAGATATTGATAAAATACAGAACACCGCATTTGACTTGGTCCATATTCGGTGTCTTGGACAGATCAGTTCGGATGGGCCCCATAGAAGCCGAATCAGGATTGAGTTCCTTAATATGAAATATAGCCTATTAAATTCTGGACAGGCCCACAAAATTTCATCCCATTTGGATGCATGGATTTTGTGTACTATGCAAAACAGTGGACATATGTCCATGGATCCATGCAATTTTGGCCTATTTTTCTTCCACTTCATCAAAGGCCCTCCAAATCATCTCCACCTACATTGAAATAATAAAAACAAGTAACATTGCCCATTATAATACTGATTAACATTAATTAATTGATTCAAACATAAAGTGCAATTTATTATTATATTTTTAATATTCATTACAAAACTAGTTTAAAACAGCGGTGTAAGAGTGAAATAAAATAGTGAATCGTGGTATGATCACACCCCCACACCTAAACATTTTCACTTCTGGGAAAAGTCACATATCCGGAAAAAAATGATGCACATATATATATATATTTCCAACATCCTGAAGATTTATCATTTGAGGAAATTTTATTTAAAGTAAAGTGATCAATGCACGAACCACACCAAAGAGTTCTTCCTAGTGAAAATAGAAAAAGATGTCTCATAAATCATATCATAGCGAAATTCAAAAAGATTCACGATACCCAATTGAGAAAGGAATTCAGAAGTAAACCATGACACTAACTCTCCATGTGTGTGTGAAAACCATTCCATGCTATTCTTTCCTCTTGCTATCCAATAAATATATGTTATTTTAACATTTTTCAGCTTAAATGATTTTGTCATCGAACCTGTCCTACATTCTTTGCAATCATATTTCAAGACCCGCTCATTTAAGCATTCCCAGAAGTCAAACCATAAGTTCCCGACCTAGATATCCCCATATGTTGCACATTTCATCACTCCCCTCATTCATTATATTTTTTTTTGAAGTTGCAATTGGAACAAATCTCACACTCATCTCTCAACCCTTGTTTGATCTCCTCACAATACTAATTGCAATAGTTATAACAAGATCAAAGGTTGATGATGAGTGGTTTTTGAACTGCCCAAGACACAACATTTTTTTTTTGAGGGCGTACAACAGTCGGACATTAGGTACACATGCATATGTCAATCTGGTACAGTAATGAAATAGATCGGATAAGGAACAAACGTATGGAAATATCATTTAAAGATGAAAAATATTAACCCAACATATATTTACCTTATATTAAGTAAGAAATAATCACACTTTGTGGCCCAATGCAAATTTGTGGAGATATTAGTGACACCGTTTTCCAAAAAAACTACTCACACAAAGGGAATCAATCATCTCAAAGGTTTCACATAGATACAACCATTTATATCATTGACATAAAACCAATTCACTAAAAAAAATCACTCCTTGATGGTAAATTCATACACATTCTTTTTAGCCTTCGTTATGATATTTTTACTTTCCCCACTTTATGGTTGCTAAATCATGGAACTTTGAAATTGTTGATGGGGAAAAATGAAAATACCATAAAGAAGGCCAAAAAGAGAAAACTAAAGGAGAAAACAATGAAAATTCCTAACCCAGGAATGTATCCACCCCAACACCTAGAGTATGCAGTGTCCTCACTGAAATAATTGAGAATGTGAGAAGGAAGGATAAAACCTGGTGTGTTTTATTGGTATGATGCGTCGAGAAGGTGGATTTCCTCCACCGGATTCTTCGGAAAATCCTCATAGAAGTGTTTAAGTCGCTGCCCATTGACGGTAAGACTTCGTCCACTCTGCTCATGCAAAACCTGTATTGCACCAAAAGGGTAAACATTAGTAACAGTATAAGGACCGAGCCATCGGGAACGAAGCTTACCTGGGTGGAGCTTAAGCCTGGAATTGTACATGAGGACCTTCTCACCAATATGGAACTTCCGCTGGTGAATTATGCTACCATGAATAGCCTTTGTCTTCTCTTTATAGATCCGAGAGTTCTCATATGCATCACGTCGAATTTCTTCCAACTCTTGAATCTGTGGCTTTCTTTGCTTACCTGCATCTGAAAGGTTCATATTACATTGTTTAACAGCCCAATATGCACGGTGTTCTACCTCCACTGGGAGGTGACAAGCCTTTCAAACACAATTCTGTATGGTGACATTCCGATTGGGGTTTTAAAAGTTGTACGGTACGCCCAAAGTGCACCATCCAAGCGCAAACTCCAATCTTTCCTATTGGGTTGTACCATTTTCTCCAAGATTCGCTTAACTTCCCGATTTGAAATTTCCGCTTGTCCGTTAGTTTGGGGATGATATGCAGTGAAGACTTTATGAACAACCCCATACTTACAAAGCAAGTTTTTCATGTTACGATTGCAAAAATGTGAACCCTGGTCACTAATGATGAATCTTGGTAAACCAAACCTACTAAAAATTTGGGACCTCACAAAGTCAACAACCACTCGAGAGTCATCGGTCCTGATGGCCTTTGCTTCTACCCATTTAGATACATAGTCAATAGCCAATAATATGTACACAAAACCAAATGAATTTGTAAAAGGCCCCATGAAGTCAATGCCCCATGCATCGAAGATTTCACAGAATAACATGGGATGTTGGGGCATTTCATTCCTCTTGGAGATATTCCCTGTGAATTGACATCGAGTACATGATTTACAAAACCTATGGGCATCTCTATACAATGTTGGCCAATATAATCCTGAGTCAAGGACCTTTCGAGCAGTACGTTGAGAGCCAAAGTGGCTCCCACATGCCAAGGTGTGGCAGAAGGTCAAAACAGAGGTGAACTCATGGTCAGGGACACACCGACGAACAACTTGGTCACTACAAATTCTCCACAAATATGGGTCATCCCAAATGTACCATCGAGAATCATGTTTAAGTCTCTGGGATTGTGAAGTGCTAAAATCAGTGGGGACCCTAAATGTTGCTAGAAAATTCACAATGTCCGCATACCAGGGGGTAAGGTCCACAACATCACAAATGTTCTCATGAGGGAAGAATTCTCCAATGGGTATGGGTGAGTCAACATGATGGTCCAATGGTGGGGAAATCCTACTAATGTGGTCAGCTACCACATTCTCCACCCCTCTCTTATCTCTAATCTCAAGGTCAAACTCCTGGAGGAGGAGCATCCATCGAATGAGGCGGGGTTTGGCTTCAGGTTTCTTTAGGAGGAAACGAAGGGCAGCATGATCAGAGAACACAATCACTTTTGAACCAAGAAGATATGAACGGAATTTTTTCAAGGCAAACACTATAGAAAAGAGTTCTTTTTCTGTGGTTGTGTAGTTTACCTGGGCAGGGTCAAGGGTACGCGAGGCATATGCAATGACATGAGGAGCCTTCTCAACCCTTTGTGATAAAACTGCCCCAACAGCAAAGTTAGAGGCATCACACATAAGCTCGAAGGGGAGATCCCACCTTGGTGGTTGGATTATGGGAGGTGATGTGAGACTCATTTTTAGTGAATTGAAAGAATCCTCACAATTTCTATCAAAAACAAATTCAGAATCCTTTTGTAACAATCGAGATAAGGGAAGTGCGATTTTATTAAAGTCTTTAATGAATCGGCGGTAAAAACCAGCATGAACCAAGAAAGACCGCACCTCATGAACACATTTTGGATATGGAAGGGATGAAATTAATTCAATTTTAGATTTATCAACTTGAATTCCCTTATTTGAAATGATATGCCCAAGAACTATCCCCCGCTCAACCATGAAATGACATTTTTCATAATTTAAAACAAGATCTTTTTCAATGCAGCGGCGGAGGATAGAACCTAGGTTTTTCAAACAATCATCAAAAGAAGATTCATAAACCGTGAAATCATCCATAAAAACTTCCATACAACTCTCAAGGTACTCAGAAAAAATACTCAACATACATCACTGAAAAGTACCAGGAGCATTACATAGGCCAAAAGGCATTCTTTTGTATGCAAATTTTCCGAATGGACAGGTAAATGTGGTCTTTTCTTGATCCTCAGGGGTTATATGGATTTGGAAATAACCCGAATAGCCATCAAGGAAACAATAATGAGACTTACCATCCAATTGTTCTAACATTTGGTCAATGAAAGGTAATGGAAAGTGGTCCTTCCGCGTGGCTTGATTCAGTCGACGATAGTCAATACAGACTCGTCAACTGTTTTGCACACGCATTGGAACCAATTCATTCATTTCATTTGACACAACTGTTATTCCTGTTTTTTTAGGCACAATTTGCACTGAGCTAATCCATTTACTATTAGATATAGGATAAATGATCCATGCAACAAGTAATTTACTAACTTCCAATTTTACCACTTCAAGGAGAGTGGGATTCAACCGGCGTTGAGATTGTCTTACGGGTTTAGCCTCATCATCCAAAAGTATATGGTGCATACAAATAGATGGGCTAATCCCAGGAATATCAGCCAATGTCCATCCTATTGCCTTTTTACACTCTCTCAAAAGTTTGAGCAGTTTCGATTCCTGTTGTGGAGAGAGGTTATTGGCAACAATGACGAGCAATTGGTCAATACCCTCAAGATATGCATATTTTAAATTAGAAGGAAGTTGTTTAAGTTCCAACACCGGTTGTTTTGGATTGAGGGAGTGGATTTAGGGGGAGTGAGGTCCATGAAACTGTCTATCTGCTCATGTTTATTCTCTAAAGATAGAGAATCTATAGAAATGAGATTTGCAGAATCATCGACGGTCATGGGTACCTCAGAATGAACACACTCATCAATTAAATCACAAAATTTACACTTTTCAGAACCCACACAACACTCAAAACATGAATCAAAACTCAAATTGTGTGTGTGCATCATTTGAGAGCACTTCCATCGAATAGACAGGAAGAGTGGAGTGCTCTTCAACGGGGTGTTTCATAGCCTCAAGGATGTTAAAACTTACCTTTTCTCCACCAAACTCCATGGACAACGTACCATTGTGAACATTGATGATCGTCTTTGTTGTTTTGAGGAATGACCTTCCAAGTATGAGAGGGGCATGTCCTTGGGTTCAGGTATCTTCCATCTCAAGAATGTAAAAGTCTGTAGGGAAGATGAGATTCTTAACTTTTACGAGGACATCCTCGACCACTCCTGATGGGTGTGTTGTGCTTCGGTTGGCAAGTTGCACGACAATGCCTGTTGGTTGAAGCTCTCCAACCTGCAAAGAAGTATACACGGAGTGAGTCATTACATTAATAGAGGCACCTAAATCTAGCATAACATCAGAAAAGAAGGTATCCCCTATGGTACAAGGTATCGTGAATGTGCCGGGATCCTTGCATTTGGTTGGCATTGCTGGTTGAATCAAGGCCGATACATTCCTTCCCAGGTTGACTCTCTCATTCCCCTTCAGCCTCCTTCTATGGGTGCAAAGCTCTTTAAGAAATTTGGCATATCGAGGGATTTGTTTAACTGCATCTAATAAAGGAATGTTAACTTGAACCCTTTTAAATGTATCCATTATTTCTTTATCAATCTCATTATCAAAATTCTTCCTAGATTTTGAGAGTCTTTGAGGGAAAGGAAGAGGAATGGATTGTTCATTTGAATCATCAATGACAATTCGATTACCATTTTTGTCTTGTTTTTCTTTACAAGAAATTTTTGAGGGTTGGGAAAGAGAGTTTTCATGAGGGGGACATACCTGCTGTGCAGAATCAGTAGAAGGAGAAACTTCTTTACCACTATGAAGTGTAACTGCACATACATTACCTTTGTCCTTTGGATTGACAATGGGTTGGGATAGTAGTTGTCCAGAACCTTGCATCTTAAGCTCACCGATGGTGTTTGCCAATTGCCCCACTTGGGTTCATAGGTCTTGAATAACTGATTGTGTGGTTTGTTGGAACTGGAGGTTCTGGGTTGCCATTTGCTTCACCATATCCTCAAGGCTTGGTTCAGACTTGGGAGGAGGAGGATTGTTTTGAGATGTTGAAGGATAAGAAGGTTTCATACCTTGACCTTGTTGATACCAGTTCTGCTTGGGGTAGCTTGAGTTTCCTCCTTGTCGGTATTGTGGGTGTGCTTGCCACCCTGGATTTGGATTTGGCCTGAATGGTTCTTGCTTGAACGGTAGTGCTTGTTGAAATGGACGCCCAGGGAACACTACGGGAAAAATGGGTATTTGCGACGGGGGTATTTGTCCGTCGCAAATAAGTAGGCTTTTGCGACGGGATTGCTTTCCCCGTCGCAAAAGAACTGGCGCGCGTTGCGCGCCAAATCGCGGGAAACATATTTGCGACGGGGGAATATTCCCGTCGCAAATAACCGGCGGCGGTAAAAGGTATTTGCGACGGGAATATTTCCCCGTCGCAAATAGTATGTTGGCAGGTGGTTATTTGCGACGAGACCCGTCGCAAATAACTATTTAACCGTTGACCGTAATAAATGGTGGCTAAGGTATTTGCGACGGGATTCCCGTCGCAAATGGACCCGTCACAAATAATCTAACCTATAAATACCCTCATCCGTTTTTTTCAAATCATTCTCAAACTCCATCTTCTTCTTCTCTCAAAGTTTTATTTCTAAAGTTCAGTTTTTCTCAAGTTTAATTTTTTTCTCCGGAGTTGATATTAAAGTTTTGAAGAACGATCAGAGCAGATCAATTTTTAAGGTATTTATGTGCATTTTAATTTAATATTTATTTTTAATTTTTTATTAGTTTCAATTATTCTTAATTAGTTGTAATTTAATTATGTTTACATTGTTTTGTTACTTAATAAATTTAAATTATTAGTATTGTTCATAGTTAATGGTAATTAGGAATAATTAGTAATAATTTTTAATAATTAAGAATAAATATTAATAATTAGTAATAAATACCAATAATTAGGAATAATAACATTATTACATTATTAGTATATTTTATTATTAATATTAAAATAATATAATTTTTTATATATATACAATTCTCTTTTCATCTGTGTGTTTGCTGTCTCCACATGTATTATTTGTATGTGGAGATAGAAAACCCACAGATGAAAGGAGAATTGTATATAAATTAGAAAATTATATTATTTTAATATTAATAATAAAATATACTAATAATGTTATTATTCGTAATTATTGGTAATTATTCCTAATTATTGGTAATTATTCCTAATTATTGGTAATTATTCATTTAATTACTAATAATTAGGAACAATTACCAATAATTTTCAATAATTAGGAATAATTAGTATTAATTCGTAATAATTACCAATAATTAGTAATAATTACCAACAATTAGTAATAATTACCAATAATTAGTAATAATTACCAATAATTAGTAATACTTACCAATAATTAGTAATACTTACCAATAATTAGTAATAATTACCAATAATTAGTAATAATTAGTAATAATTAGTAATAATTAGTAATAATTACCACTAATTAGTAATAATTAGGAACAATTACCAATAATTACCAATAATTACCAATAATTACCAATAATTAGTAATAATTAGTAATAATTAGTAATAATTAGGAATAATTAGGAATAATTAGGAATAATTAGTAATAATTACCAATAATTACCAATAATTAGTATTAATTAGTAATAATTAGTAATAATTACCAATAATTACCAATAATTAGTAATAATTAATAATAATTAGTAATAATTACCAATAATTAGTAATAATTAGTAATAATTAGTAATAATTAGTAAAAATTAGGAATAATTAGTAATAATTACCAATAATTAACAATAACTACCAATAATTAGTAATAACTACCAATAATTAGTAATAATTAGTAATAATTAGTAATAATTAGTAATAATTACCAATAATTAGTATTAATTACCAATAATTAGTAATAATTACCAATAATTAGTAATAATTACCAATAATTAGTAATAATTAGTAATAATTAGTAATAATTAGTAATAATTAGTAATCATTACCAATAATTAGTAATAATCAACAATAATTAGTAATAATTAACAATAATTAGTAATAATTACCAATAATTAGTAATAATTACCAATAATTACCAATAATTACCAATAATTACCAATAATTAGTAATAATTACCAATAATTAGTATTAATTACCAATAATTACCAATAATTAGTAATAATTAGTAATAATTAGTAATAATTAGAAATAATTAGTAATAATTAGTAATAATTACCAATAATTAGTAATAATTACCAATAATTAGTAATAATTACAAATAATTAGTAATAATTACCAATAATTAGTAAAAATTAGTAAAAATTAGTAAAAATTAGGAATAATTAGTAATAATTACCAATAATTAACAATAACTACCAATAATTAGTAATAACTACCAATAATTAGTAATAATTAGTAATAATTAGTAATAATTACCAATAATTAGTAATAATTAGTAATAATTAGTAATAATTAGTACTAATTACCAATAATTAGTAATAATTAACAATAATTAGGAATAATTAGTAATAATTAATAATAATTACCAATAATTAGTAATAATTAGTAATAATTAGTAATAATTAGTAATAATTAGTAATAATTAGTAATAATTACCAATAATTCGTAATAATTAACAATAATTAGTAATAATTAACAATAATTAGTAATAATTAATAATAATTAGTAATAATTACCAATAATTAGTAATAATTACCAATACTTACCAATACTTACCAATAATTACCAATAATTAGTAATAATTACCAATAATTAGTAATAATTACCAATAATTACCAATAATTGGTAATAATTAGTAATAATTACCAATAATTAGTAATAATTAGTAATAATTAGTAATAATTAGTAATAATTACCAATAATTAGTAATAATTAGTAATAATTAGTAATAATTAGTAATAATTAATAATAATTACCAATAATTAGTAATAATTATCAATAATTAGTAATAATTACCAATAATTACCAATAATTAGTATTAATTAGTAATAATTATCAATAATTACCAATAATTACCAATAATTACCAATAGTTAGTAATAATTAGTAATAATTAGTAATAATTACCAATAATTAGTAATAATTAGTAATAATTAGTAATAATTAGTACTAATTACCAATAATTAGTAATAATTAACAATAATTAGGAATAATTAGTAATAATTAATAATAATTGCGAATAATTAGTAATAATTACCAATAATTAGTAATAATTAGTAATAATTAGTAATAATTACCAATAATTACCAATAATTCGTAATAATTAACAATAATTAGTAATAATTAACAGTAATTAGTAATAATTACCAATAATTAGTAATAATTACCAATACTTAGTAATAATTACCAATAATTACCAATAATTACCAATAATTACCAATAATTAGTAATAATTACCAATAATTAGTAATAATTACCAATAATTAGTATTAATTACCAATAATTATCAATAATTACCAATAATTGGTAATAATTAGTAATAATTACCAATAATTAGTAATAATTATCAATAATTAGTAATAATTAGTAATAATTAGTAATAATTACCCATAATTAGTAATAATTAGTAATAATTAGTAATAATTAGTAATAATTAATAATAATTATCAATAATTAGTAATAATTATCAATAATTAGTAATAATTACCAATAATTACCAATAATTAGTATTAATTAGTAATAATTACCAATAATTACCAATAATTACCAATAATTACCAATAATTAGTAATAATTAGTAATAATTAGTAATAATTATAAATAATTAGTAATAATTAGTAATAATTAGTAATAATTAGTACTAATTACCAATAATTAGTAATAATTAACAATAATTAGTAATAATTAGTAATAATTAATAATAATTACGAATAATTAGTAATAATTACCAATAATTAGTAATAATTAGTAATAATTAGTAATAATTACCAATAATTACCAATAATTCGTAATAATTAACAATAATTAGTAATAATTAACAATAATTAGTAATAATTACCAATAATTAGTAATAATTACCAATACTTAGTAATAATTACCAATAATTACCAATAATTACCAATAATTACCAACAATTAGTAATAATTACCAATAATTAGTATTAATTACCAATAATTACCAATAATTAGTAATAATTATCAATAATTAGTATTAATTAACAATAATTACTAATAATTACCAATAATTAGTAATAATTACCAATAATTAGTAATAATTACCAATAATTACCAATAATTACCAATAATTACCAATAATTAGTAATAATTACCAATAATTAGTATTAATTACCAATAATATTAGTACTATGAAAATAATAAAAAATTTATATAATATTAAAATTATCAATATTTGTAACATGTTTTGCTTTATTCTCAACATATTTAATTCTTAAAGGGTCAATTTTTAGGTCTATCTCAATAAAAAGTTTGCGTCAGTCGTGTATGATCTAAACTCTATAATTATCCTAGCTTGAGTGTTTTTTCTAACAAATTATTCAAAACCAGTAATGCTTTTATATTTTATAGAGAAATATGGAACAACGAGGTCGTCAACAATCATTATTAGGTGACCGCATATGGATAAATCAACGTAGAAATCCAAACGGTTCTGGTTTAAATCCAGTATACGTAGAGGGTGTGGAGACTTTTTTATCATTTGCGGCATCAAATCCAGAATTTGTTTCAGAAGGAAAAATAAAATGCCCTTGCAGAAAATGTGCATTGAGAACGTTTGACACGTTTGACAAAGTGGGAGAACATCTCTTGCGTTTTGGTTTTCAACCAGATTATGTTTTTTGGTATCAACACGGTGAACGCAGTTCCAGAGTAGGTGATACCAACTTGATTCCGGATCCATCCCGGTTTCAAGATTTAGTACATGATGTTGCAGGTTCATCTGTTCAACATACAGAAACTCCGGCTGATATAGCTTCAAATCCTGAGTTGGCACCGTCTGAATTTTATGAGTTGTTGAAGTCTGCTGAGGATGCATTATATCCTGGCTGCAAGATGAGCAAATTAGAAGCAGTTGTAAAATTTATGGCTATCAAATTAGATAACGGAATGTCAAACACCTGTTTTGACCAGATATTTTCTTTGCTTAAAACACTGTTACCCGAAGGAAATGTTTTACCTGCAAATTACTATGAGAGTAAGAGACTGGTTCGAAATTTGGGACTTACTTGTCAGAAGATTCATGCATGTTCAAATGACTGCATTTTATATTCTGGGGAAAATGAGTCGTTGGATAGTTGTCCCACATGTGGGCAACTGAGATATAAAGAAGGACAACACGGGAAGTCTGGTTTGATTCCTGTAAAACAGTTGAGATATTTTCCGCTTACATCCAGACTTCAGCGTTTATTCATGTCTAAGAATACAGCGACAATGATGTCATGGCATAAAGAGAATATTTCAACCGATAAAAGCTTGAATCATCCAGCCGATGGTGATTCATGGAAACATTTTGATAGAGTGCATCCATCCTTTGCTTTAGAAGCTAGAAATGTTCGACTGGGCCTTTCCACTGATGGTTTCTGTCCGTTTGGATCTTATGGTAGTCAATATTCATGTTAGCCTGTTTTTTTAACTCCGTACAATTTACCTCCATGGATGTTGATGAAGGAACCATATATCTTTTTGACTTTACTAATTGCAGGACATCCGAAGAAAAATATTGATGTTTATTTGAAACTATTGATTGATGAATTAAATTTATTGTGGAGTACTGGTGTCAGTACATATGATGTTGCAACGAAACAGAATTTCATACTGAGAGCAGCATTGATGTGGACAATAAGTGACTTCCCGGCTTATGGGATGTTATCTGGCTAGAGTACACATGGTCAGAAATCATGTCCTTATTGTATGGGAGAGAACAAAGCATTTATGCTCATTCATGGAAAGAAACCTTGTTATTTTGACTGTCATCGCAGATTTCTTCCAGCTGATCATCCTTTTCGCAGAAACAGATCTCATTTCAGAAAAGGAACAGTTGAAAGGGATGGACCTCCAAAAATGCTATCAGGTTCGGAGTTAAAATCAGTTGTATTTTCATTACCTCCCATCACTTTTGGTCCCACAATAAACCAACAGAAAATTTCTGGTTTTGGGAAAGAACACAATTGGATTAAACGTAGCATATTTTGGGATTTGCCATATTGGTCTGATCTGTTGGTCCGACACATGTTAGATGTCATGCATATTGAGAAGAACTGTTTTGATAATTTGTTTCATACAGTTTTGGATACGCCAGGAAAGAGCAAAGACAATGTAAATGCACGTTTAGATCTTGCCCAAATTTGCAGGCATCCAGAATTGGAACTATTTGAGAATGTCAGAACAGAAAGGTTACTGAAACCAAAAGCAGCTTATACACTGTCTAAAGAAAACCGTTTATTATTTTGTCAGTGGATTGCAGATTTGAGACTTCCAGATGGCTGTGCTTCCAATTTGGGTAGATGTGTAAAGAATGGTCATATTACTGGATTAAAAAGTCATGATTGTCATGTTATAATGGAGAGACTTCTACCCATTGGATTAAGAGGTCTGTTGAATTCTGTGATTTGGGATTCCATAACAGACATGTCTCATTTTTTTCGGGAAATTTGTGCGGCTACGGCAGATTATGATGCTCTAGGCAAACTTGAAAAAGATGTTGTAATTATATGTAAACTGGAAAAAATATTTCCGCCGTCTTTCTTCGACTCAATGGAACATTTGATGTTACATTTGCCATATGAAGCCAAATGTGGAGGTCCAGTACAGTTTCGATGGATGTACCCATTTGAAAGATGCATGCAAAAATTGAAAAGAAAAGTACGTAATAAAGCATCTGTTGAAGGATCTATTGTAGAAGCTTATTTGCAAGAGGAAATATCTTTTTTCTGCTCCCATTATTTTGAATCTGAGTATCCTTCAAAACACAACCGAATGGGACGGAACGAGAGGAATATTGATGAAATCGACAATCAATTATCTGTTTTCAACCAGTCAGAGCTTGGTTTTGGTGGAGTTTATGAACGCTGGCTTTCAGATGATGAACATCATAGAGCTCATACGTATGTTCTGCTCAACTATGAAGAGATGACATCAGTTGTACTGTAAGTGTTTATATCACTTATTCTATCATTTATGTTACAGTAAATAACTTTGGTTTTTATAGGTTGTATGATAATCATATCAAGAAACAAATTCCACAAATTACAACAACTGCTCTCAAAGAACGTCGACTGAAAAATTTCTCTCAGTGGTTTCAAAAACTGGTAACATAAATTCTTTATCTTTTAGCAACTCATTCAATGTATAGTTTACTATATTGATAATTATTTCACAAATTTTTAGGTGTCTCGACATGCTGATAAAATTGACAAACGACTGTGTGTATTGAGTAACCCACCTTCCAAACTTGTTAAAACTTATAATGCATATGTGGTGAATGGATTTCGATTCCACACACATGCATATGGGGAATCGAAAAAAACAATGAACAATGGAGTTAGCTTGAGAGGATCTCATCATCGAGAAAATGAAGTTGACTTTTATGGCATACTTGATGAAATCATTGAACTCTGTTATCTTGGACAACATTACATAACCATGTTCAAATGTCGGTGGTTGGATACAGAGAGAGGCGTGTGTGTTCATCCGACTCATGGAATCATCGATATTAAATGTAAAAGTGTTCTCGCAGTAAATGAACCATTCTTATTGGCTCAACAGGCATATCAAGTTTATTACGCAAAGTACTGTGCTACATCAAGAGACTTGACTGATTGGTGGAGTGTAATAAAAATCAAAATTTGAGACAATCAGTTTAGTCAAAGTGAATGTGCTTTCACTGATGTGCAAAGAATTGAAGTTTTTCAAGAGAGTACTCAAAATCAATCTTTTTTACTAAGAGACATGAGTATCGATGACGACACCCCACATTTAAGAGTCAGTGATGACGATGATGTTAATGATGTCACATATGAATTTGAAATGGTAAGAGATGAAGCAACTGTAACTCGAATGGATATCGATGATGTTGAGGAGGAATATGAAGATGACATTGACATATATGAAGATGATGATGAAGATGAACACTGATAGAATTCCATGGTATTTATATACAATAATAATATGTATATATGTATATATAATAGTAATTATCAATTATTTGCTAACATTAACATTTTCTGTTTCAGATGGACGACGCCACATTTCGTGAGTTGGCGGATGCTGACCTGACTTTCGATGCGGATGAGTTGCTGACAGATGACCCTCAGCCTGCAGGCGCTCCAGGGAGTACGCGGAGGGGGCGCGGTCTTGCACGATTGATGATTCCTGACCCCATCCCCGAGCGACGTCCACGTCTTGGGTTTGATCCACGCACACGGAGGTGTGATAACCTGTGTGATAACCTGTGGATTTGACTAAGATTTCATTAATCTATTCACATAATAAATGTTTATTATTTTTACAGTTTTCCGCATATAGCAGTCGGACAGGGCAACGCTATTTTGCGCAACTATTTCTCTCAGCCGTGGACCACATGGGAGCAGATTCCCATTGATGTGCAGCAGACCATGTTCGGCCATTGGTTGGTACGTACGTAAATAAATAATTTTTATTTTGAAAATTATTTCATTTCTAACTTGATATTTTGATTTATTTGTAGGGTTTATGGTATCCGATCGAGGATACCATGCGTGACGCCATCCACGAGGCATGGGAGGTGGCCATGCATGACCGCCTTCGTCAGTTTTTGCACAATTTAAGAAAAGCTGCGATGAAGAAAGCAGGAGTGTCAGATTTTGACGAGTCATGTAGAGCACACCGACCAGAGTACATTTCATCCCATGTATGGGATGGATTATGTGCGCACTGGTTGAGTGGTGCCTTTCAGAGGAGATCATCAGTGGGGAGACAGAATCGGGGGAGACAAGAGGTGACTCATCGAGCTGAGAGTCGTTCTTTCAGTACTCATAGACAGCATCTGGTACGTACATTATTTATAAATATTTTATATAACTATAAATATTAACAGTTTATTTTTTATTCTTATAGGCTGTCGAGCACCCCGATATTAGAGAGTACGGCGTATATCGGAGGATGTATAGTGATCCTGCTACTGGGGAGCTCAGAGGTGATCGTCAGCATCACATCGTGGTCAGTATTATTTGTTTTCAAGTTTAAAAATTAACTGCATATAATATATTCACAATTTTAATTTTAAATTGCAACTATAGGAGTCATATGAGGCCGCAGCGTCATAGGCCCGGCCTGAGAGTCAGACCGAGTCATCAGATCAGACCGCTGGCCGTCAGTTTGATGGGGCGGCATGGATGCAGGCCACCCAGTATGCCTTCGAGAAGGGCCGGGTAGTTGGTATCGGCTCTTGAATGACTCCCGAAGATTATTATGGCAGTGCTGCGATGTCGGCGTCCATCTCGAGAGGAGATCGTGCATCTTCTTCTACTACACAATATGAAGATCAGTTGCGATCTCAGACTGCACTGATAGAGAGTCTCCGACAGGAGCAGGAGCAGATGCGTCAGCAGCATGAGGAGGAGCGTCGACGCCAACAGCAACAGTACGAGGAGCAGACGAGTCGGTGGCAGCAGCAGCATCAGGAGCAGATGAAGTACATGCGCCGACTCACTCATGCTTTAGGGATGGAGTTTCCTCCACCACCATCTGCAGATCCCCCACCCCCCCTCCTTCAGATTAGAGTTTGTATTTATGTTATAAAATTTGTGAAATCAAAATATGATTTTTTTTCTATTCGTAGTTTCTGTCTCATTATAAAATATTAATAATATTATATTTTTAAATAACAATATTAATATGAATAATAATATTATTTATATTTTATAATATTAAATTTTATATATATATTAAAATTTTATAATATTAAAATTTAATTATATTTTTTTGTAATACTTGAATTATTTTAATATTTGAATGTAAAATAATTATATTATTTTTATATTAATTAAAATAACTTATTAATATTTTTTTTATTTATGAATTATAATTCTAATATTATTATATTAATTAAATCATTTATTAATATTATATTATTTTTTATTTTTGAATTATAATTCTATTATTATTATATTAATTAAAATAATTTATTATTTTTATTTGTGAATTATAATTCTATTATTATATTAATTAAAATAATTTATTAATAATTTATTATTTTTATTTTTTTATAGTATTTGCGACGGGATACTATGCCCATCGCAAATAATATTATTATTATATGCATTAAAATAATTTATTATTTTTATTTGTGAATTATAATTCTATTATTATATTAATTAAAATAATTTATTAATAATTTATTTTTTTTATTTTTTTTATAGTATTTGCGACGGGATACTATGCCCGTCGCAAATATTATTATTATTATATGCATTAAAATAATTTATTAATAGTTTTTTTATTTTTTTTTAAAATAGTTTTTTACAAATATACGGAGTACTATTTGCGACGGGGAGAATACCCGTCGCAAAAAAAGGCTTTAGCGATGGGCCCGTTGCAAATAAATGTTGTTGCGACGCCGTTTTCAGCAACGGACCATTTGCGACGGGATCCCGTCGCAAATGACCCGTCACAAATACCTGTTTTTCTAGTAGTGGAACACTGCAGCACAAGACTCAGATGAATCCTGAAGTTGTGGGCACTGGTCAGAAAAATGAGTATTATCAGAACAAATACCACAATGTAATGGAATGAGAGGAGAGTGTGAGTTACCTTGTGCTTGAGCTAATTGCCTTAGAATGGTATGCATCTCATCAAGTTTATTATCTACCTTTTTTTTTCTAGTGATGAATGACTTACCTCATGAACTCCTCGGGTTGGTGCAATAGATCGTGTACCAAATTGTTGTGCATTTTGAGCCATGTTGGCAATTAAGTCACGAGCGGTGAAAGAAGTTTTGTCAACTAGGGAACCACCAGCTGCAACATCAATCATTCCATGATCCATGAGGATAAATCTCTCATAGAAGTATTGGATTAATAGTTGTTCACTAATCTGGTGGTGGGGGCAGCTTGAGCAAAGTCTTTTGAATCTCTCCCAATATTCATGAAGGGTGTCTCCTTGTGATTGCCTAATTCCATAGATTTCTTTCCTAATTGACGCAGTTCGGGAGGCAGGGAAGAACTTCTCTAGAAAGAGTCTTTTAAGGTCATTCCAGCCTCCAATCGTGGTAGGCAAATAGTTTGCCAATATTTGGCTACACCATCAAGGGAGAAAGGGAAGACCCTAAACTTAATGAGGTCCTCAGACACATTTTGGGGTTTCATGGTGGAGCACACTATGTGAAACTCATTTAGATGTTTGTGAGGGTCCTCTCTGGGAAGACCATGGAATTTTGGAAGGAGGTGGATGAGACCTGATCTCAGCTCAAAGTTGGTCACTTCCTCAAGATATTGGATGTACGCAGGTTGGTACTGCACATCCGGGGTGGTCAGTTCTTTTAATGTTCGGTTATTTGCAGCCATGATCTCTGGGGTTTGATTTAGTTCAATTTTTGATTGGTTTAAGACCACTTGAAGTTCCGAATGGGGTTCCTTAGTGTTACTTGATTGACCCTCTTTAGATGCCTTGATTTGTGTGTGAAGTGACTTTTCAATTTCAGGGTCAAATTCAAGTAGTGTTTCTTTACCAGATCGGGTCATGCAAATAAGATGTGAAGTTTTTTTTTGAATATGGATGAAATTACTTAATAAGGGTAAAAAGAGAATATAATATTATAATACAGAATTATAGAGAGGTAGATGGAGAAGGAGAGAGAGAGAGAGAGAACGAACACACTAAAAACAACAAAAAATAAAGACAAAACCCAAAATAAAAACAATCAAATGGGGGTGGGGTATTTAAAGGAGTACTAATTAAGAAGTAAAATAAACAAATAAAAGGAAATAAAGAAAAAAATGATCTTGGCTCCCCGGCAACGGCGCCAAAATTTGATCGCGTTGTCGAGCGCGTCAAATTAGTTGTTTAATTTTGACTAGAATTTCTGCAGTATAGCAGCGACCCTAGGTCGTCTCTCGATGGAGCCTTAGATCATTAATTTAAAAAGAGGGTTTTGATTATGAAAGTAGAAGGTGAATGAAGTTTTGTAAAACTTGGGGGTTTTATGATTAATGATGAAAATAGAAAATGAAAGCGATAAAACAAAGTAGAAATGAACAAGATTGATTAAACGTGATCAACCTGGGGAAGTCTTGTGATGCTCATCCTTCATCGCTTCAAGGGATGAGGTTATGATCTTTTAATCCCTGGTTTGTAACACCTAGAATCAGAATGTTACTGAGTTTATACTAGGATACCTCCTAGGGTTCAGTCAAAAACACATAACGATTCATCGGACACCGCCGATGATTGGGTGATTTGTGTTTGACATCATAACTGAAACTCACAAAGGCAACACATGAAGAATTCGATGTGCTGTCCAGGTTTGTATGTTATTTCATTGTGATACCATGACATAAATGTGCATGACCTTGATAGTGATTATGTGAGTTCAATTGACCAATATGAACCACACAAACACCGCAATTGTAAGGGGGAAAAGAAAATGGTGAACGGTGTGTGAAACATCACATGAATGGGTACCCCCAAACATGATCATATGAGTTGAGAATGACATACCAGTACATAACTCAATAAAATAAGAATAGAGGATGATTAAAAACAACACAACAACCTGGAATTAAAAATATCATTCAAAATAATGCAACTTTGAAGCTCGGGATTACATCACATTCCTCCCTGGGTGATCACAAGGGGTTTAGAAACCCATGAGAGAGGAAGAAGAAGAAGATGTTGAAGTATAACTTCTCATAGCCTCCAGAACTTCTAGAGATGTTGAGAAGACTCCTTGGGGACTCCAAAATGGCAGCACCTTGCCTCCTGACCGAACTTGCAAATGGGGAGCCCAATGTGTCATTTTATAGGAAAATTGGAAGGTGGTTTTAGGCACACAGATTTCATCAATACATTTTTAACACGCGTTTCGGCCTTCAGATAGTCTTATCTCGCTTTGGATAAAATAGAAAAGTTGTAGCCCTATCTCTTGAATGTCTCCACCGAAAGTTTGGCACCATTTGGACTAATACAGCTCAAGATATTGATAAAATACAGAACACCGCATTTGACTTGGTCCATATTCGGTGGCTTGGACAGATCAGTTCGGATGGGCCCTATAGAAGCCGAATCAGGATTGGGTTCCTTAATATGAAATGTAGCATATTAAATTTTGGACATACCCACAAAATTTCAGCCCATTTGGATGCACGGATTTCTTGTATTATGCAAAACAGTGGACATATGTCCATAGATCCATGCAATTTTGGCCCATTTTTCTTCCACTTCATCAAAGACCCTTCAAATCATCTCCACCTACATTGAAATAATAAAAACAAGTAACATTTACCATTATAATATTGATTAACATTAATTAATTGATTCAAACATAAAGTGCAATTTATTATTATATTTTGAATATTCATTACAAAACTAGTTTAAAACAGCAGTGTAAGGGTGGAATAAAACAGTGAATCGTGGTACGATCATTTCATCTCTATCATCTTAATGCATTGATTGAGAGGAATTGGAGCACAATCGGATAGAGAGAGTGAGAGTTTCTCAAAGGAGGCAGACTTGGAAGAGGATTGGCGGAGGCACGACAACTCATTACCATGCGGATAGAGAGCAGACTTGCCACGTTATAAGCGGCTGTTTTGGAGTTGAAGTCGGGAGCTCAGCGGCAGGAAAATTGATAAAGACCTTGCCAGCTGGGGACAGTCCTGGACACAGCCTGGAAGACTGTAGAAGGGGGCATAAGAGTCATTACAGGGGAGAGTACAACTGTACATTCTAGAGGGGGATTATGTTGGTGGCCACTTGATGGTAAGGCAAAGGGGGACTGGAGGGAGAAGGGGCAGGGAGAATATTGGTGAGTTTCGGCTTGAGGCTTGGGCAGGAGTTCCTGGGATCTCTGAATGTGTGTGTACTCTTTAGTTATATACTTCCTCCTTCTCCTCTACACTTCTTCCTCCTCTGTAATTTATGGTCTACTGTAATTCTGATCCTCATATTGCAATACATCCGAGTGCACTTGGTAGCCTGTGCGTGTGCCGGACCTTATCACTTGGCCCGAGAGGACTCCTGTTCCCCCGCCCAAGCCCAAAAGCCGACAACTAAAACAGAGAAATATTGCTGTGTTCCTCCCTTGCTCCCCTATTTAAAGCAATTTCCCCCTCCCCCACGCAGACATCTCTGACTGACTTGCTCTGGATCGACTCTTTTACCCCTTTTAGAATACACCTTCCATTCAAACAAGCCTGTCTTGGGTTTTATCAAATAGATTTAAAAGTAACAGCAGAAACTAAAATAGCAATGATGTCTCTAGCTATGTGTACTAACCACAAACTACTTATACTTATTTTGTCTCTACTAATCTAAGATGTCTTGAAATTTTTTACATTTTCAGTTGATGATGATCTGTCCAAATCAAAGCAACCTTGTAGCTCAGATGCACTTCCACCCAAACTATAAGCATCTGACTATTACATGCAACTCATATGTTAACAACTCCTTGAAATTCGAGTGTATGTCAAAAATCATTTGTACTGGTGTAATAGATATTTGGAGATGCATATAACATCATTATATTGACCATCATTATCAAAATAAATAATATTTTAAAAAGTTTGTAAACCATCTCTTTACATTCGACTATCAATTATGGTCAACTCAAAAATATGTCAAATAAAGTAAAATTCTTACAAAAAATTCATTTCATGAAAGTTATTGTAGGGATAAAATAATTATAGTTTATTTATTATATAAAAACATTAATCATATTAACTAAAGCATGCGAAAAAAAGGGTATGTAAGTTTAAATTTATGAGAAAATAAGGGATGAAAATTTCAATAACATATAAAAAATATCTATACAATTTCACTTGGGAACAACTGGTGTCAGTAGGTATGATGCTTCCTATGATAATTGCAGATTGAAAAAACAAGGGTTGGCGTGGCTTCTATATTAAAAAAAGGTCTTCTATGTTTTTGAGATTAGAAAAATAGAAAAACCCATTTAGTAATGTGTTTGGTGGTTCTTTTCTTTTCTAGACACCTTTTTTTTTAAATTTCTCTTTCAAAATCAAAAGAAAACAAAAACTCTAGGTTGTCTTTTGCGTTTTGTTTTCATTTTCTACAGGAAAATGGACAAAAATAATGAATAATAGTCTATTTATTATTGACATTACCCTAATTATCATAAATACAATCAAATTAATGATATTACCATAAATATTTTAAAAAAAGAATTTTTAAAATTCAGTATTATCAAAAATATCTTTTACAATTTTCTCTAAAAAAAGTTGCTAAAACTACATTCGGAAAATAGTTTTTTTTAACAATAAAATACCACAACCTAAATCTACTAATTTTCTTTATTTTAATGTTGATTTTTAACAATAAAAAATTGGCTTCCATTTATTATTCTTAGTTCGTCCATATAACTAATCTTATTAGCTGAAGAGATAACAATAATATTTTTTTTTTAAAATATCTCAAAGCAAATGCATTAAAATGTTTTTTTAATTCTTGTTCGCAAATGTGTTTGTATCTTTATAAAACTAGTTTCAATAATCAGGGCATTGACTTGGTACAATGAAGGTTTTTTTTATTATACAACTTCCTATCCTCTACAAAAATTGGGTCATATGAAAAATTAACTAATATGTCACTAGATGATGTGCATAATTACATGATTGCTTAAAATTTAACATAACTTTGATAATGTTTCTTTAAATAATTAGGGTCATCGACAAGAAAAGAAAGAGAACTTAAGTAGGACAAAGAAAAGACAGTGAATTGAAAGAACTTTATACAAATTAAAACCTTTGAATATAAAAAAGAAGAAGATTTGAGATAAGAATAGATACTATAGTGTTTCATAAAATAGTGGATGTTATAATTTTGAAAAGTGGAAGAAAAAAACTTTGGAAGAAGGTTTATAAACAGAAAAAATGAAAACCGTTAATAGCAAAAAAGAACAGAGAAATAGAAATTAAATTTATAAATTAAACAATATAGAAATTAATAATGGAATTTAGGATAAAAATTCCTACATCTTCAGTCTTTATAAGTAATGGATTCAAGTCCCTATGATCAAAACATCTTCATTTTTTCCCCTAAGCATAAGGGGGATCTTATGCCCTGATCCAGTAAATAAATGGATGTAGTTGTCAATTTTACAACTTGTCTTCACCAAAGACCTTTTTGTTTCAAAGGATGGGAAAAGTGGTGATGGAGTGATAAAAAATAATGGTTGAAATCATTCCTTTTTGAAGTTAGAATAATAAGGAATAACAATGTGCAAAGGAAGAAGATCAAAAGGGAAATCACAAAGTGATTTTGATATTCAAAGGCTAAAACCTATTGAAAAATACAGGAACGTTCTATGAATAGGTCAAACACTTGGAATAACCTTTTCCTCATAGTTTTTAGTAAAAAAATATTTCTTATAACATAAAATTTTCTTTCAAATTATTCATGTAGAGAGCCCTAAAACAACAAACCAAGAATCAAAATAATTCCACCAACTCAATTGACTAACAAAAATAAGTAATGTGTGGATTAGGGGAGTTATTATTTATCCATTTTAACATCTATACTTCTCATTTTGGATTCTAGATCATTGGTGAAACCTTCACCTTCCCTAATTAACTCATCACCATCCTCTCCTTTAGGATCATTCTCATCAAATGGTCCAAGCATGCTAGATAGCTTGTTGAATATACACTTAAATTCACCCACACCTTCAAATGAGATGAAATTTACATCCATTGACAATAACTTAAACTTGGGTTTATTTATTAGTTTCTGAGCCCATGGGGACTACTCCTAATTTGGCAGTCAAACAAATGGAGTTGATTTTGGGAGGTTTTCCTCAATCAAAAACCCACCTATGGAGTTTTCTTTAGTTGGTAGTGAATACAGAGATGAAACTGATGGCGATGGAGGATTTTCTTTTGGTAGATGAATAATCGAAGAAAAAATGTTTCTACTTCCACTTCATAATGTGATCAAATCACATGAAACTATAATTAAAAACACTCCCTATTATAATCTTATACATCTGATGATAATTTTTCAAGATAGAATGATAAATATCTAGACCACTTCTCCCACTTGTCAAACCACTTAAAATTCTTATATTCTTTATATTTTTAAAATTATTTTTATTTGTGTTTTTGATGTGTGTGACTTCCACTGCCCCCACAAAGTGGAATCATATACATAGGGGTTGAAATGAAGATGAGAGGAGGAATCTTTTTAGTGGATATAGAATTCAATATAGTGAAATTTGATTTTTAAAGATGGATTTTAAAATATCTCATTGAGATGATTCTAAAAATGTAATCAGTATAAAAAATGAAGCTCAAATGGGCTATATAAATCCAATCCAATCAACATTTTGGGTTAACTTGTGGTGCTATAGTTTCCCATTTTTAAAGAAAACAATACTACTAAAACATTGATGACTTTTTCAGTGACATTTAGTGTTCCAAATCAATGCTACATCATCAGTAGATCTCAATCCTTGATAGCGTTTTAGTCATATCTTAGCCCATCAGAGTCGATTTCAGTGATCCAAGAATCAATTCCCACTCTTTCAACCATGAAAGACACAACTATACAGTTATTATTTTTAGATTCAAATTGAATCAATATTGTAAAATATTAGTAACATGATTAATCACACATATTTTACTTATGATATCTGGAAAGTCAAAATGGAATATTTTTTATATATTAAAGATTTTTGGAAGCCCATTGAGGAGACCACTAATATCATTATAGTACCATCTGAGGAAAGTCTTGAATTAAATCTGGTGAGAAGATGTCTACCAATACCCATCAGTTGATGCAGAGTTGGTCGTGCCCAATATGAAGTGTAGTTTCTAATTTAAGCAGTGGATCAACAAAAGCATATTTCAAAATTTTGCCAATAAACATAATTCTTCTATTATATATTGAAAATTGGAAAAGTGTTATATAAGGAATACCACAAACAACAAATAAAAATTGATATGTTTACTTGTTAATGTAAAATACAAGGACAATAACTACATATCAAATGAGAGAGTTCTGAGGCATTATTGACCAATTACTGAAAATTAATTTTTTTTATAATCCAAACACTTTTGAGGAAAAAGTGAGAAACCAAACAAGACTTCACCACAATTCACCACTGAATCATTTCATCAGTTCCACACTTCACCGTTCCAGCACTCCACCACTCACGAAATACAAAAACATTCATCACACCAAAACAAACCATCCAAGAATCCAAACGAAAACTTGCACTGAGAGAACCAAGGAACAAAAACAACAGAAAAACTGACCAAACCTCAGATCCAGCCTCTTCGAACGTCCACCGGTGCGACCATCAACACCGGCCCAAATCCACAACCCGCAAACAAACAAGGAGTTCGCCCAACCCTCAAGGGAAGTGAGATGGACCTCCGAGGAGAACCCATCCACAAAAGTCTGTTGAAAAAACCTAAACGAAGAAGATCAGGCTGTCCTGCCGCTACACCCTCCTCCATAGACAACTATAACCGTTCAAACAAACCACCTGAATGTCGGAAGACAACAGCACACCGGAACACTACCATGGAACCGACGCCGCACCACTAGCATCAGAAGACTTTCAAACCTGTAAGACCAGATCAAACCTTCCAAAGAGAAGATCCATAACCTCCCCCCTCCGAGCAACAACATACCGATGCCACGCCACCTCAGGAGCACCAAAGCCGCCGCTGACCCTCACGGGCCCCGGGTCAGACGAGATCTGAAGCCAAAACCGACGAACCGCGACTGGGAAGCCTCGCTGAGAAACGCCACCGCCGGAGCAACCACCAGAGAAAAAACCGGAGCCGACGATGAGCCTCACCGGTCTTGGGCCCGACGAGATCTGAAGCCGATACAGAAGAACCGCCACCGGTAAGCCTCGCCGCAACCGAGCCCGATGAAGAGACGCCTCCACCGGAGCAACCACCGTGGAGGAGAAGTGCGACTCTGAGATCCCAAGGGGCCGACAACGAAATGCCACAAAAGCACCGGAGGAGGGGAGGAGGAGAGTTCCGAAGGGGGGAAACCCTGGCGCGACGCGAGGGGTCATGGGACACACTGGTCACATCAATCATTAATTCATCTTTTGATGAAATGCTCACCATGGAAATGATGGAGGACATGTTGAATGAAGAGTCCTCAAAGAAGGATGATGGGTGTATGTCTAAATCAAAGACTATTTTCATTAAAAGACAAGGGGAGTAAAAATGGAAGGGAATAATTAGAGGAAAAGAACCCTATTTCCTAAATCAGCAAAGGAGGGAGTGATCAAAATCCCTATCAATATATGATATGAAGTTCCACCATTGTGTAAATCTCAAGAACTTCATCTAGGGGTGTTGAAAGTTAAAAACAGAGGAGAGTAATCGGGAAGGTAAACCCCGATATGATGATATTATAGTTTTCAATGATGAGTTTTTTATTTCTTAGGAAAGTTATCATGTCAACCTTGCAAGCCAAGATTTGACATGGGAGATTGATTTAGGAACATACTACCGTGTCACTGTAAGAAGTGATTTCTTCCCATCCTTTAATCTAGGTACTTTTGGGCATGAGAAGATGAGAAATGATCATGCATCCAAAATAAATGGAATTGGAAATATTTTTTTGGAGACTAATATTAGATGCAGGTTATTGTTGGAGGATGTGAGACATGTTCATGATATTCACCTCAATTTGATATCCACCATAATTATTGATGATGATGGCTATGCTAGCTACTTCAATGATGGAAACAAGAATCATATTGATGGAAATATGGTAATTTATAAAGGCATGGAAATAATTATCTCTACCTCATAGATAAAAGATCATATAGTGAATAGATCAATATTGACAGAAAGGTAGTTCCTATAAGAAGTGTGGCATAGATAGCTCAATCGTGTGAGTGAGAGGGGAATCAAAATTCTTTCCAATAAATAACTCTGAACAGGAATCAAAGGCACATATTTGGATAATTTTGTTGATTTCATCAAGGGAAAACAAAACGTAATATATTTTCATGGTTATTTACCATCTATAAAAGAAAATATTTTAGAATTTACGCACATAGAAGTCTGCATGATGAGCACTAAGACATTGGGATGTGATATTAACTTTTTGACATTAATTGAACACTTTATGATTTTTTGGGAATTTTCTTTGAAAACTAAAAATTAAATGAAGAATATTTTAAAGAAGTTTCATGTGTAGGTGAAAAGTGAAACAAGATGATGATTAAAGTTTATGCATGCAGAAGATAAAGGAGAGTACTGTGGGCCATTTTAAGAATACTGTAAGAGTTTTGATATCATGATAGAAAAATTAGTACCAAAGATGCTTCAATATAATGGTGTTGTTGATAGGATGAATATAACCATTTTTGATAGATTCAAGTGCACGATCTTGAATGAAAAGCTACCAAACACCTTTTGGGGGGAGGCAATGAGGGCCACAACTGATCATATCAACATTTATCCATCATTTTAATTGAATTATAACGTAACAAAAAGGGTTTGGATAGTTAAATATATTTCATACAAATACTTGAGAGTTTCCTATAAGGATTTTCACACATCCCGAAAGATGAGAGGGAAATGATGGATAGAAAGAGAGAGAAATGCATCTTTTGGGATATACTCATAATGATTTTTGATATACATTTTGAGATCCTATCAATAAGAGGATATTCATAAGTAGATATGTGGTATTTCTTAAAGATTAGATGATTAATGATTATGAGAAGACATAAGATCTAGAGAAGCCATAATTTGAGGAAATTCCGGTTAATCTGGAACCAATATCACCACCATCAGTTCTAGATATTAGGATAGAGATTCCAAACATTTATGATACATAATCACTAGGTGATATGAATCTATTTAATGATATGTATCCATCATATGATATTCCATAATAAATCTCATATAAAGCACAATTGAGGATATCCACCATAGAACGATATACGAGTCATAAATACCCATAACATGAGCATGTGATGCTCACTGGTGGGGGAGAACCAAATAGTTATAATGATGTGAATAGAAGTTAGCAAAAATATGGAATAAAGAAAGGATATGCAATATGCGATGAGATGATATGAGACACATATTTGACTTGATATAGTTATCACATGGAAAAAATGAACTCAAGAAAAAATGAGTGTATATAATTAAAGGTGAAAATGGTAGCTCACAACTGTGCTAAGAATTTGGGATGTTTGTAAAGGGATTCAATTAAAATAAGGTATTGAATTTTCTGAATTTTTTTTCCTATGGTAAAAATGTACTTTAGAGGGGTTTTTCTTGAAATGGTGGATAGTCTCAACCTGGAGGTGAAAAAACTGGATTTAAAGACTACATTATTAAATAGTGATCTTGAAGAGTAGATATACATGAAGTAGTTATAGGGTTTTCAAGTGAAAGACAAGGAAAAAATGGTATATAAACTTAATAAAATTTTATAAGGTCTAAAACATACATCAAGATAATGATTCAAGAAATTTTAATCATTTATGGAGAAAGACTTTTCTTTGAAAATGAATACTGATCATTGTGTCTTTATAAAAAGTTTTTCGATGGTAATTTTATTATTATATTACTTTATGTTGATCATATATTGATTATTTGCAGAGATATCACCAAGATTAATAGGATAAAGAATGATTTGAACAAATCTTTTGAAATGAAGGACTTAGGTGAATCTCATAGATCCTTGGAATGATAATTAAACATGAAAAAAATAATCATAAAATTTGGTTATCTCAAGAATATTACATTGAGAAAGTTCTTTAAAGATTCAACTTGATTAAGGAGAAACTTGTTAATACTCATCTTTTGATTCATTTTAGTATTATGATAAGCCAAAGTCCATCAACTAAAGAGGAGAAAGCAGAAATGGAGAAAATTCCTAATCAATTAGCAGTTTTTAGTCACATTTATGCTATAGTACGCATCTGGGAAGATATTTCTCAAGATATTTATGTTATGAGTAGAATCTTTTAAAATCTAGGAAAAGTGATTTAGACATTTTTCAAATAGATATTAATATATCTCTGAGGTAAATCCTGTCATTGTTTATGTTTAGGAAATGATAAAATTGTCTTATAAAAATACACATATATAGATATGGATGGAGATATAGATATAAGAAAATCCATATCTATATTCCTAATATAATTTAAAGGGGGAACAGTCTCATGGAAATAATGATTTCAGAAGTGTGTTTCCTTGTCTACTATTGAAGAATATCATATCACGATCATTGAAGTTTATAAGGAGATGTTGTGGATGAAAAAATATTTACAGGAGCTAAGATAGAGATAAGAAAATTATATTATCTATTGTGAATGTTAGAGTTCTATTCATCTCATCCAGATTCTAACATTTCATTCTAGTTCCAAATACATCGGCGTTTGATATCATTTGATCCATAATGTGTTGATGAAACATTGTTGAAAATTGATAAAATCCATACCAATAATAATGATAGAGATATGAGGACACATGTTCTTGCAAAAGAAAAGTTTGAAGCATATAAGGAGACTTCAAGTCTAGACCCTACCTCAAATTGGTCATGTGGGGGATATTTGGTAGGGAAACTACCAATTTTAGATCCAAATAAATATATTTTATTATAAATGTCTTCTTATATTGATAAAAACAATTACGAGAGGTTTTATTTAGTCTAAAACATTCCCATGGAGGGTTACTTAGTTGATAATGAACATAGAGATGCATCCCATGGTGATAGAGGATTCATTAAGGTTTATTAATAACCAATGAAAAATAATTTTCCATTATTTTTAAAATGGGATAAAATCCCATGAAACTATAATAAAAAACCCCTATTGTATTCTTGTGCACCTTATGATGATTTATTAACTCTCGTGGATATAGAGAAACCTTATCAAACCATGTAAATTCTCATATTTTTCATGTTTTTAAAATTACATTCATGTTCATTTTCACAGTGTATGACTTCCATTTCCCTAACATAGTTAGAACCTAATCCCCAACCCTCCTTATAAACTTATCGCTCATATCAACTTCCTTCAACTATGCAATACCCGCTTATGCCATGCTTATACAGATGAAACCTTCACTCTTTAGTTTATTCTTATCCATGAAATGATTTGAAAGGTGTTCCTTGACACCTATAAAAGTAGACAATGTAGGAGAAAAAACAATTATTATGTCATTTCTAGTAATGTCAAGAACTTCGAGCAAATATGCCAATCTAGTGAGAGCACTAACTATAGAACTCTCACCCTCATCTTTAAAATTTCAGATAACTCATGTAAACCTTGGAAATTTTTTTATTCTTGAAAATAACTTTACTTAGGGATAAACCTATAGTGACAACTAACAAGTTGTACCACAAATCAAGCTTCATTAAATGGGTGCATGTTTTAAGTGCTTCATACCAGGAAACCCCACCATCAGAGTCAACCCCCACGAGTTAGGACCCGATCACATCTCATGATCTTAGAAATAGATCGAACTCCATCATGACTTATTATGTTATCATGGAAATGAAGAATATTGAGCCTTCTTACCGATGAAATCAACTCACAGGGCACCTATGTAGTATCTTCTGATATAACATCATTCATCAGATACAACTCTTTTAAGCTCTAATGAGATGATTTTAGGAGATTTCAAAATACCCTAATTACCTTATCACCCAAGGAATTATATGAAAGGTTAAGGGACACCAAGGAGAAACCCTCTAGGACTGGTGAAAATTCTATAAAGATATTGATATCTTCATCATCAACTGTTCCAATGATAAAATAAAAAAAATATCAAAATCCTTAAGATGATTTTTTTATGATCACAAAATGGGATTGATAACATGGGTCATCTCTATGATAAATATTTTATTTTTGAAGAATTTACTTATGTATGAATTTATTACATCCTTCAATGAATTGATAATCTCTCTAGCCTATGAAGTCTAACTTGCCTTTAGATATATAAAAAAATGTGACTATTATTGTCGAGGATTCATCCATGTTTTCCAATCCACTGTATCATTTAAGAAGATCTAGGATGATCTTGTTGCACTCATTTACATATAACTAAAATTTAGAACTACCACTCATAACTGATTTTTTTTCATAGTTCTTATTTTTAGAGTTAGAAGACGTATTTTATATTTTTTTAATTCTCCTTTTCTCTTGGAGTTGAGAAGGAGAAAATTATTGATTGATAAAATCAATACCCAATAATGAACTTCTAGGTTCTTTATATTACGTTCTGAATATGACCATTATAAAAGGTTTATATTGGAACTTTTTTGTTGATGATATTATAAATTCTTCATTGGTGCCACAAAAGTTTTTTTGACATATTTGTGGATTGGGGTTGATTTAATTACTCTTAGCACATTTGGGACATGATGTATACTATAATTTAAATTTATTGGGAAATAAAATAATCAATGATATCTTGGAGGTAGATTATTTGATTTTTTCAGCATAAGAATTACCTTTAGCAGATAGATCATAACTAAATTTTTTCTTTTTGATTGGTTATTTCATTATTTTTGGCGCATCTACTATAACAATCAATCTTTGTATTGAACTTTGGTGCATAGACTAATAGACAAATTTCCTTTCTTTTTTATAATCTTTACATATGATGAGGTTTTAAGGTTTAGATAATGGCAGCTTTGGATAAACATTTAGTTTGATAAATGTTCATTTGAAATTATTCAAATTAAATTGTCAGTAAAATAATAAACATGTGTTGTGATTACCAAAACCAAGAAAACAATTAAGAACATTCAAAGAATGACCCAAAAATATCTCCCTTTTTGATGATTAAAAGATGTGATAATTTTAAGGAACATAAATTCAAAATTATTTCCATAACATTTAAAAATATCATTTCCATCACTGTGTGATTAACAAGATGAAATAAGTAACTAAAAAAAAGGATAAGGAGATATATTTCAAAAGAAATGATGGAAAAAAGGAGTAAAATAAAAGAAAAATCAAATAATAATAAAATGGAATCACTACTGGAAAAGAAGGTTATACCAACGGTTAAAAACCGTTGGTATAGGCTGGAAAACCATTGGTATACCCTATACCAACGGTTTTCCAAACCGTTGGCTAGTAAGCCGTGAGGAAAGCCTTATACCAACGGTTTGATCCAAACCATTGGTATATGGGTTATATAAATTTAATCCACTGTATACCAACAGTTTATAACCGTTGGTAATGAATTTGAGGAAGTCTTATACCAACGGTTTAGAACCGTTGGTAATGTGATTTTCAGGAAAACCTATACCAACGGTTTAGAACCGTTGGTATTGGTTTTCCAGCAACACCTATACCAACGGTTATAAACCGTTGGTATTGGATTTCCAAAAATCTAGACACCTATACCAACGGTTTAAAACTGTTGGTATAGTGTTTTTCCAAAATCCATGCACCCTTATACCAAAGGTTTATAACCGTTGGTATAGAGTTTTTCCAGAACTGCACACAATAGCCCCCCTCCCTCCAGTAGCCCCTCTACTGTACACCTGCATACAGACTTGAAACAGACTTGAAAATGGATTTTTCAGCTCATGTAAATGAAAAATCCATTTTCATGAAAACCCATTACAAAACCATCTCATGTTATGAAATTACATGAATGAAAACTAATTTTAAAACCAAAATGAACATGCTGTATTATCAATGCAAACTAATTTTAAAACCCAAATCACTAAACTAAATGAAAATGTAGAAACACACAACATCCAATATCTTATCACCTCAATAATACTCCTTGGCATGAAATATTATATAAAATAATTTTAATGTAATATTAACAAGTAATGATATATTGAATGTGAACAACTAATTGATACAAGATATAAAAGTTGGAACAAATAATTTACACATTATTAAAGATATTAACCTTCAGTTGAGGTGTAATGAGAAAATATATAATCAAATGCATTATGAAGCTGAATAAAACCTGAATGTGCGAATATTATAATGCGAGACTAAATAAAACATGATAAAAAATCATTAGTTAGATATTCCAAGCCAAATAATGACCAAAAAGAGAGAAATAAACAAATTTGGATTGCTTCAGTTCTATCATTGATCCGTTACATGGGGCCGATGAAACATAAGGCTTTATTAAGATTGTAATGTGATATTAGAACACTAGATTGAAGAAACCAATGATTTTGGTGCTTGGTTGAGATAGAAACAATATCTATGGTGTGATAATCAAACTGTAAGAACCCAATTCCCCATTTCCATGCATGGATTTTGTATTCGGGTTGCTTTGAGGAAAATGTAACATTGATGTCCTTTCCAGACCACGTACAGGTCATGTCTCAGCCATGTACCAAGTCATGTTGTGTCGTGGTCGTGCCTCTTAAGGTGAGGCCTAGTAAAAGCTCATACACAGTGTGTATTGTTAAAGGAAATGTCGTGTATTTTATTTTTTATTTAATATAAGGGAGAGGGGTCATGTCTCATTTACAGAATTAACTTCTTTTGACCTTGGTTCATCCAAGTTCGGCTAGGAGCGACAATTATTCTCTGAGCCACTGATTCTCCTATCAATGTCCAATCAGAACTCTGGAAGGTGCATTGGGATCCCACCAATGAGTTCTCCCTTAACCTTAATCCTATCCTCTTGATTCCTCTCCTCTTTTTATAGATATAGATTTGATAATTTATGAATCTTTTGTGGATTTTCAATGATCTAGGATGAATCAAGATCCGATATTCAACAATATTGTTCTCACGACTACGAGGTAGGTGGGTTGTGCCTATATGTTGTTTTATCAAGAATTATATGTGCCTAAAACTCATATACCCATGTTTTTGGTATACATGACTTAGAATTACACCGTGATTATCATATGATATTGGTTGATTAGGTTATTAAGGTTATTTCTTTGAGATAGGGAACCACAAGGTTGTGTTTCCCTTGATTAATTTGTTAGAGCTATTGGCCCATGACGCCTTAGATGCATACTTCTTTCCATGACTTTTTTTGTTTAGGATGGATTATTGATTATTAAAAAGCGATGTGATAGTAAGATTACATGAGGTGATTTGATTATTATCATGCCATGTAATAGTTATATTAGATGAGGTGTGTTGATAATAGTCTACGATGTAATAATTTAAATTAAATGAGGTACTTATTTTTACCTGTTAATAGATTAATTACATATGATACATGTGGGTGAGATTGTGATATGTCTGAGGGAGAGACTGTGATGCCTGAGGGAGAGGATGTGTTTTTTTCCTGAGGTCAAGATAGTGACATGTGTTTAGGCAAGATATTGATGTCTCCAAGGAAAGTTTTATCTATTCTTTACTTCAATATTTAATGGTTGTTGATTTCTTTATACTATGTTTACCTTTGTACTTTGTTTTTATACATGTATATTCACTAAAATTTGGGCACAAATCTTGTGGTGGATGCCTACTAGTATTATGTCTCACAACCTGTTTGGTTCATGCTTTGGGACCAAGCAGATTACACTGAAAAATCCATTTTCATTTTCATGTAAATGAAAAATCCATTTTCATTTGTGACTCGTTCACGTCACAAATGACCCATGGATCATTTTCCTAAAGTTTCAACAGAATCCGAATGCGTTTGGTCGGTTTTCCGTATGCCGGTAGTTGTTTTCACTTAAAATCATGTCCATTTCAAATAAAAGTGAGACCGTTTGAGTGGTACCGGCCACACCGTGCCTCAGATTGAGGCGGGGTTGACTCGTACACAAAAAAAATGGCCCATGGATACTTTTCCTAAAGTATCAACATAATTCGAATGCGTTTGGTCCGTTTCCCGTATGTCAGTTGTTGTTTTTACTTAAACTGTTGTCCATTTCAAAGAAAAGTGAGACACTTTGAGTGGTGTCGGACACACCATGCCTCGGATTGAGGCGGGGTTGACTCATACACGTCACAAATGACCCATGGATAGTTTTCATAAAGTATCAACACAATCCGAATGCGTTTGGTCGGTTTTCCGTATGTCGTTTATTTTAATTAAAAGCGCATTCATTTTAAACAAAAGAAAGACACTTTTAGTGGTAATGGCCACACCGGCCCTCGGATTGAGGTGGGGTTGACTTGTATACGTCACAAATGACCCATGGATCGTTTTCCTAAAGTTTCAACAGAATCCGAATGCGTTTGGTCGGTTTTCTGTATGCTGGTAGTTGTTTTCACTTAAAATCCTGTCCATTTCAAATAAAAGTGAGACAGTTTGAGTGGTACCGGCCACACTGTGCCTCAGATTGAGGCGGGGTTGACTCGTACATGACACAAATGACCCATGGATACTTGTCCTAAAGTATCAACAGAATCTGAATGCATTTGGTCCGTTTCCCGTATGTCAGTTGTTGTTTTTACTTAAACTGTTGTCCATTTCAAAGAAAAGTGAGACATTTTGAGTGGTGTCGGCCACACCGGCTCTCGGATTGAGGCGGGGTTGACTCGTACATGTCAAAAATGACCCATGGATCGTTTTCCTAAAGTTTCAACAGAATCCGAATGCGTTTGGTCGGTTTTCCGTATGTCGTTTATTTTAATCAAAATCACATCCACTTTAGACAAAAGAAAGACATTTTTAGTGGTACCGGCCACACCGGCCCTCGGATTGAGGCGAGGTTGACTCATAAATGTCATAAATGACCCATGGATCGTTTTCCTAAAGTTTCAACAGAATCCGAATGCATTTGGTCGGTTTTCCATATGCTATTAGTTGTTTTCACTTAAAATCCTGTCCATTTCAAATAAAAGTGAGATAGTTTGAGTGGTACCGGCCACACCGTGCCTCATATTGAGGCAGGGTTGACTCTTACATGACACAAATGACCCATGGATACTTGTCCTAAAGTATCAACAGAATCCTAATGCGTTTGGTCCGTTTCCCGTATGTCAGTTGTTGTTTTTACTTAAACTGTTGTCCATTTCAAAGAAAAGTGAGACACTTTGAGTGGTGCCGGCCACACCGTGCCTCGGATTGAGGCGGGGTTGACTCGTACACATCAAAAATGACCAATGGATTGTTTTCTTAAAGTTTCAACAGAATCCGAATGCGTTTGGTTGGTTTTCCGTATGCCGGTAGTTGTTTTCACTTAAAATCATGTCTATTTCAAATAAAAGTGAGACAGTTTGAGTGGTACCGGCCACACCGTGCCTCATATTGAGGAGAGGTTGACTCTTACACGACACAAATGACCCATGGATACTTTTCCTAAAGTATCAACAGAATCCGAATGCGTTTGGTTCGTTTCCCGTATGTCAGTTGTTGTTTTTACTTAAACTGTTGTCCATTTCAAAGAAAAGTGAGACACTTTGAGTGGTGTCGGCCACACCGGCCCTCGGATTGAGGTGGGGTTGACTCATACATGTCAAAAATGACCCATGGATCGTTTTCCTAAAGTTTCAACAGAATACGAATGCGTTTGGTTGGCTTTCCGTATGTCATTTATTTTAATTAAAAGCGCATCCATTTTAGACAAAAGAAAGAAATTTTTAGTGGTACCGGCCACAACAGCCCTCAGATTGAGGAGGGGTTGACTCGTACACGTCACAAATGACCCATGGATCATTTTCCTAAAGTTTCAATAGAATTCGAATGCGTTTGGTCAGTTTTCTATATGCCGGTAGTTGTTTTCACTTCAAATCCTGTCCATTTCAAATAAAAGTGAGACAGTTTGAGTGGTACCGGCCACACCATGCCTCAGATTGAGGCGGGGTTGACTCGTACACGAAACAAATGACTCATGGATACTTTTCCTAAAGTATCAACAGAATCTGAATGCATTTGGTCCATTTCCCGTATGTCAGTTTTTGTTTTTACTTAAACTGTTGTCCATTTCAAAGAAAAGTGAGACACTTTGAATGGTGTCGGCCACACCGGACCTCATAATGAGGTGGGGTTGACTCGTACACGTCACAAATGACCCATGGATCATTTTCCTAAAGTTTCAACAGAATCCGAATTCATGTGGTCGGTTTTCCTTATGTCGTTTATTTTAATTAAAAGCGCATCCATTTTAAACTAAAGAAAGACACTTTTAGTGGTACCGGCCACACCGGCCCTCGGATTGAGGTGAGGTTGACTCGTACACATCACAAATGACAATATAAAAATTTCTCAAAATTAATCAATTTAGTACATATAAATATTATAAGTAATTGGATATTTTTTGTTTGTAAATTATATTCCTAATCAATGAAAATATATAAAATAGAGAATAAAAATGTTAAAAATAAATTTTTTAACCAAATAAATTAACCAATATTTCATTATCATTAAAATCCATTTATCAAAATCAAAAAGACACACACTTATTTATATTTTTTAACCAAGGGAATTCATCACCTAATAAATCATTTTCCACCTCAAAAACCCTCATTTTATTATTTTTAAAATGAACCCCCAATATTACCCATGGATCTAAAACACATAATTTTTCATGTCATGTCCTTAGGCCCTAAATCTTACTTATGGATGACCATATGTCCTTAGGCCCTAGAACACCCATGACCCGACTCGACCCGAACCGGCCCATGGACACCCCTAATTTTGAGTGATTGTTTTTGAATATTAAGATGTCCATATTAACTTATCAAACCAGATATCATACAGGGAATCACAGTACCAAGGAATACTAAAGGTCTAGGTAGTAGACTAATCATACAATAAGAATCAAGTGCAAAAAAGAGATATGATAACAACATCCCTATGAAGCAGAGGAAGACCCCGGAGTGGAAAACCAGGTTCAAAAATAAAGATTTATACAGAATTCAAAAATGAAATGGATCAATCTGCCCCTGATCACCATCATCATCACCACTATCATCATCTTCCTCATCCTCGCCGCCATCTCTGTCCTCGTCATCATCCTCGTCATCATCCCCTTGCTCATCGTCGGCCTCATCCTCATCCTCAGCCCCATCCTCACCCTCGGCATCCTCGCCCTCGGCCCCATCCTCATCCTCGTGTGGCAGTTGTCTCCAAGAGAGAGGGCTGACCAGAATGATATTGGAGTATTTGGCTAGCGTCGCCAAAAAACCCCGACATTCCTGCCCAGATTTCTCAATCATTTGTCCATCAGCATTATATTCAACCATCAACTGTGTCTGGCGGTTCCATACCGCACACAAGCGAGTACGCCCCCTCCCCCTCCTCCTATCTGTAGATGAATCTGTTATTAAAGAAAAATAATATCAGTACAAGTTATAATAAAATAAATTTTGGTATAAAAATTTGATAGAGTCAGATAAATATACCTGTGGTAGTCGGATCAATGGGCGTCACTGGATGTGCAGAAGCTGAAGGAATATCCTGTACAGGTAGAGTGTCCCTCAGTGTACACTCCTCAGCCGCATACTGTGTCGCATCAGGAGTCGAAGAAGGTGGAATATAGTAGCTCGGGGATAATGAACCAGAAGCAAAAGATGATGGCATAGACGTCTGGCCAACTGGTAGTGTAAACATCGGAGGTCTAAATATCCCGTGTGTCCTTGGAGACACACCTGGATCAAAATGGGGTGAAGAAGATACGTCTGTGGCGGTGGATCGTCTAACTCTCACCCCATGAGCTCTCGTACCACTGGCCTCAGTACCAGGCCCACTAGATGATCATCCATCTCTGACACCACCCCTCCTCCTACCACCAGCCACTCTACTGGGAGCAATATCAGGCTCCTAGTCAGATATCTCTCGTCTAGGGGGTCGATCCTGAAAAAAAGTTTAACACATAAGTAAACACATGATATTATAATTTATTGAAATATTTATATTTTAAATAAAATACTCACAATAGGGATGAGTGGAGGAACACCCATCTGTATCATGCGATGATTATTATCTGTCATCTTTTTTCGTCGCCTCTCTTCAATGGGTGTCATTTCCTGCAATGAAAACAAATATGGAAGTAATTAAAAACAGATAACTAATGTGTAACCAAAAAAAAAAAAAATAGAAAAACCATTCTGATAATAAACATAAAGTAAAAGAATATTTATGGTGGTTTGAAGGTAAGCACAAGGATACACACTCTGAATGATACAGGTGAAACATGTAGGTGAGAACACGACTGTATGTTTCTATATATTTCCCACCACAACTTCAGGTTCACAATCAACTATGACAATTGAGTTATTGGCGTCATCATTTGTAATAAATGGATTGCTTCCAATTGCAGTAGGGATAGTGTCAACTTCATCATCACCATCATCAAAAACATGTCTGGGATTTACTTTAATAATTACACCAAATTTAGGATGACGATGATCTTTGACATAAAAAAGTTGTTTCACCAATGATGCCAATACATATGGTTCATCAGTGGAAAGAGTGTGAGTCATGTCAATAACTCAAAATCCACAATCATCAATAAAGGTGCATTGCCTCGTCATTGAATCAAACCATTGACATTTCATCATCGTGACTCGACCATGTGAGTAATAATCCAAAATTATTATTTTCTCCATGACTCCATAATAAGAAACATTTTCAGAATGAGGTCTAATATCCAATGAACTGGCATAACAGTCTGTTGTGGTAGTTATCATAACACCATTATGCTGTGTTCTCATGTTTCTTGCTCATTCAGTGATAATAAATTTGTATCCATTTATCACAAGTGATTTACAAGCACGAACCATGGTATTAGGACCAAAAGCCAAAGCTCTTGTTTCCTCAGAAACAGAGTCAGTAGGCAAACTCAATACCTGAAATATAAACAAATAGTAAACTTAATTAAATATTATTTTTATTTAGTTATTACAGAAATATTTTTACCTTCAATTTCAACCAAGCAGAAAACCCTTTGCTATGCAAAGTCTCTTTCCTTCTCAAAGATAAAGAATGATGATTTCTATATATCAATTCTTTATGTTCTCTGTAGATAAAAATAATAATATTTTAACAAATATTTAAAATTACAAGAGATAAGATAAGAGATAAATGTACAATTTACTTACTTGATATACTCATCGAACAAATCACAATTGAACAACACTGTGCGATGTGCCATCTCTCGCTCTTCAAGGCTTAATTTCGTCAATGTATATGATCCCAGAATTCCTCCTGTCTGAGGAAGTGATGGAAAACTGGGTTCAATTTTCCCATACTGTTCTTCTTCATTTCTCATTGGTATGTTTACTCTCGTAGTAAGATCAAACAAATACATTGCACAGAAATCCATACATTCTTGAGCCAAGTAACCGTTCACAATAGAACCTTCGGGATAATTCCTGTTCTGAACATATGATTTCAATGTGCACATGTTTCTTTCAGTTGGATACATCCAACGGAAAGAAACGGGTCCTCCAAGAAGTATTTCTGTCGGAAGATGGACAGTCAGATGCAACATGCATGTAAAAAATGATGGAGGGAATATTTTCTCTAACTCTCACAAAATTAATGGTGTCTCTACCAATAGTTTTTTCAAGAGGGATTTGGATAGCCTCTTAGCACAAAGATCTATAAACAAATAGCACAACCGAATAACTGAGACTCTAACATTATTGGACAAGAGATGACAGATTGCTATTGGAATCAACTCATGCAAAAGGACGTGATAATCATGAGTCTTCAAAGATTTCAGCTTCAAATCTTTTCTGTTGACCCGTTTTGATATATTGCTTGAATATCTATCATGAACTTTAATAGTCTCTAGCACTTCAAGAAATTGATTTTTTTCAGCAGGTGTCATCACATAAGAAGCACATGGAACTTGCCATTTATTTTCACTGATACAGACAGGATGCAATTCTGGTATGATCCCCCAATCTACCAAGTCACGCTGAGATCGTAAATCATCTTTTGTCTTCCCCTTGACATTTAGAAGAATCGAAAGCAACATTTCACATATATTCTTTTCAATGTGCATTACGTCTAAGCAATGACGTAACAAGTTGGTTGACCAATACGGAAACTCAAAGAATATACTTTTCTTCTTCCAATTGTAACAAGTATCATTGGAAACATTTTTCCTCTTTCTAGATTTCATTACACCCTTCCCAAATGAATAACTGAAATCTTTCAATTCATTAAGCAGATCAGTTCTAGACATACGCTGAGGTGGAGCGTCATTCTCTATAGTATTGTCAAATCTTCGACGATTGTTTCTATATGGATGGTTCATTGGAAAGAATCGTCGATGTACCATAAAACTAAAACTACAACAATATTTCAGTCTTCTCGATCGAGTATTCTTCATACAAACAGGACATGAAAATTTTCCTTTAGTGCTCCATCCAGACATCATTGCATAAGCAGGAAAATCATTGATCATCCACATAAGCGCAGCACGCATCTGAAATATGTCTTTCGAACATGCATCATATGTGGGCACACCCACATCCCAAAGAAGTTTCAACTCTTTTATTAAAGGTTTCATATATACATCTATATCATTGTCGGGATCAGAAGGGATAGATATCAGTATACTCAAGAAAGTGTAAGGCTTTTTCGTACACAACCAAGGGGGAAGGTTATAAATGTGTATGAAAACCGACCATGTGCTGTGCGAAGTAAGCATCTGCCCAAATGGATTAAAACCGTCACATGAAAGACCTAGTCTCACATTACGCATGTTGACTACAAATTCAGGATATCGAGCATCAAATCTCTGCCATCTAAATCCATCTGCAGGGTGAACCAACTCTTCATTATTCTTTTTTCTCTCGGTGTCATGCCATCGCATTTTTTCGGATATTTCATCAAACATGAAAAGGTTCTGTAATCTGGGTATCAATGGAAAGTGCCACATTACTTTTTGTGGCACACGAGATGGTGATCCATCATCTTTTGGCTTCCATCAGGAGGTTCCACATTTGATACAATCATTTCTTTCAGCAGTTTCTTCCCAAAATAAGCTGCAATCATTCGAACAAGCATGAATTTTTTTTTTTGAGAATCCAAGTTCATCAACTAACTTCCATGCCGTATAGTGGTTTGAGGGAATATCTGCATCATCTGGAAGTAAGTCCTTCAAGAAGGTAAGAATGTAATCAATTGCAGTATTTGAAATCCCATACATAGTTTTCCCATGAAACAATCGGGTTAAAAATTCCAACTTTTTCATTTTACCACATTGCCGATATACTGGAGTCGTCGCAGCATCATTCAGTTTTTTTACCCTATCAACATCATCATTTTCATTGGACGCATCATGTGTGCTTGTATCGAAATATTATTGACTGGACATCCTTTCCTTCTCATGATACCGAATAAATGGAAACCGATCATATATCAAACTCTCCAATTCAGTCTTATCATTTGGATCATCAACATTTTGAGATTCCATTTTCTCTCCATTGTAATACCACACATAATAGTTTGTTTGGAAACCATATTTGGTTATATGATAGCTAACTACGTCACGACTCAACTAAGGTCTTCCAACAAAATTAAAACATGGGCAGTGTATGCGACCACTATCTGAAGCCTTGTCAAATGCAAAATCTAGAAAGCTGTTCAAATTATTCTGAAAATCGGTTGAAATCCGATCAGTTTCATACATCCAACTTCTGTCCATTTTGTAAAAAAACTGCAATAATTCATTTCAAAGCAATTCAATAATATTGAAGTATAATCAAAAAAATATTTAGGTAAATTACAATTGTTTACTTTATATAAAAGCATAACTGACACATTACTCTATATGAGAATCATATTAAGAAATACAACAAAATATAGTGTATATAAGAAAATAAGATACATAATTTCTAATGCCTATATTCAAGGATTTCCTAGTAAGGGGTGCGGGGTGTCTAGGGGGGTGGGGCCGTCCGGGGGGTCGGAGGTGTCCAGGGGGTCGGGGGGTGTCTAGGGGGGTCCAGGTGGGTGAGCTGTCCGTGGGGGTGGTCAGGCTGTCCAATGGGGTAGGGGGAGTCCAGGGGGTGGGCGGGCTGTCCAAGGAGGTGAGTGGGGTGTCCAGGGGTTGGGTGGGGCTGTCCGGGGGGTTACAAGGTGTCCAGGGGGTGGGTTGTCCAAGGAGGTGAGCGGGCTGTCCGGGGGGGGGGGGGGGCTGTCCAAGGAGGTGAGCGGGCTGTCTGGGGGGGGGGGGTACAGGGTGTCCAAGGGGGTTCGGGGTGTCCAGGGGGTGGGCGGGCTATCCAAGGAGGTGAGCGGGGTGTCCAGGGGGTGGTGGGGCTGTCCAAGGAGGTGAGAGGGGTGTCGAGGGGGTAGGCTGTTCAAGGAGGTGAGCGGGTGTCCGGGGGGGGGGGGGGGCTGTCCAAGGAGGTGAGCGGGCTGTCCGGGAGGGTACAGGGTGTCCAAGGGGGGTGCGGGGTGTCCAGGGGGGTGGTCGGGCTGTCCAAGGAGGGTGCGGGGTGTCCAGGGGGTGGGCGGGCTGTCCAAGGAGGTAAGCGGGGTGTCCAGGGGGTGGGTGGGGCTGTCCGGGGGGGGGGGGGGTACAGGGTGTCCAGGGGGTGGGCTGTCCGGGGGTGGGCGGGCTGTCCAAAGAGGTTAGCGGGCTGTCCGGGGGCGGTACAGGGTGTCCAAGGGGGGTGCGGGGTGTCCAGGGGGGTGCGGGGTGTCTAGGGGGTGGTGGGGCCGTCCGGGGGGTTGGAGGTGTCCAGGGGGTCGGGGGGTGTCTAGGGGGGTCGGGGTGTCCAGGTGGGCGGGGTGTCCGAGGGGGTGGTCAGGCTGTCCAATGGGGTAGGGGGAGTCCAGGGGGGTGGGCGGGGTGTCCAAGGAGGTGAGCGGTGTGTCCAGGGGGTGGGGTCCCATTTAAATATAAATTTAGTGAAATATTAGTAGAAACATTTAAAATTAATTGTGAAATATGATTTAAAGTGTATAAGTTAAAATGAAATATCAAATAAAAACAAATTGAATTTGAATATTGAATGTTTAAATTAAGTCTCGACCCAGATTAATAGTTTTAGTGGGAAAAAAGAAGTGTCACTAGTTGTTTTTATGATTATATTCCATTACATCTCTAGTTTTAGGAGAAGTTTGTGTTTAATGACCTGGTTTAAAGTGTGAATGAAATGTCCTATAATTTTGAGATACGAACTATGATATTTTTCACTAACGTACATTTTTGATGAGATATTGTGAGAGAGACACTTTAAGGGAAGTCATTGAAATGTTGTATGATCCATGGATGACGTGTTAATATTGACCTATAATACTGAAATTATGAAGCAGACACTATTTATATATTAGAAGCTGAGGGAGGTCATGGGCGAATAGGATAGAATTATAGACTATTGAACTAGTATACCAACATCATGTGGTAGGATTTTTTTGGGGATTCCTATGAGATGAGTAACGGTCATGATTGAAGTACTGGTTTCTCAGTTTTCCTACAACAGTGTGGAAGAGGGGGCATTAAGAACATTTCATGTGATCATGACCCAATAGAGTCTCAACCATGTGGAAGGATAGTCAACATGAAGTGTTTCTGCTGGACCATCCCTCTAGCAGTGACTTGTGATAGAAATATTCGAAAACAAGTTTTAGAATTGTTTTAATAGCTCAATATCATAAATGAAGATATATAAGTGATGTTTGATCATGTTTTTGATGTGGTGGTTGTGGTTGTGTCATCCATGCCATAATTACACTGAGAAATCAGTGTGTTCCTATTCCAAACAATGAGGTTTTATTACATGTCCATGGTTCATGAAATATCTATTATGTAAAACCTACCCACATGGAGAAGGGTGACATACGATCTAGAGTGAGTGGTAAGATCAAAGTAGCCTCTACTAGTAAATCCTCTCATTTTGATACTGATGCATCACATGGATTCATATCCTCACATGTGGTGAAAATCCTATGTCTCATTATACTGTCTTCAATGAGTGTAATGATTCTAGAAATCTAAAAACTGAAATATTAGATAAATAAGAAGAGGAACCTGAAGGAGGTCGAAGATCCAAACTGGTCCGGCAGAAGGAGCTCCAAAATCGCCTAAATCAGCTACTGCTGCTCCCGTTTAGGGTTCTGTATCCGAATGAGGAAGAGGACGCGCGACTTGCAATTTGGGGGAAACTTGTGCCAACGGTTTTTAAAAACCGTTGGTATATGGCTCCCCAACCACACCTATACCAACGGTTTAATAAACCGTTGGTACAAACCTCCCCAGCCATATTTTTTCCAACGGTTCTCATTAAACTGTTGGTAAAAATCACCTTAAACACATCATTACCAACGGTTCACTATAACCGTTGGTAAAACCTTCTGTAGACCATACTTTACCAATGGTTCTATGAAACCGTTGGTATGTAAGTGTGGGGAAAAACCCACATTCCAGTAGTGAATAGAGATCAACTAAATATTAATTTATGTTTTGAATCTATTGTTGGTGTTGATTTAGATACTTTTGGTCAGCTTCACAACTCCTAAGGAGGTCCGGTAAAGCTAATTTCTCTTATAGGCACTCACTTTGGACTTTGGTGAGGGATCGATGGAGATCATCATTCACATATAAAATATCATCAATATTCATGGATGATATTATTTTAAGGGTGTTTCAAAGAAGGAACATGGGTGGAGGAGGGTTGGTTGGACTGATGGGTGGCCATGCTGGCCAATATAGTATCGATCTAAAGAAATAGTTCATTGAAAGATATAGTGTACATATTGCTATTTTTTTGAGATAATTTAGAGGTTTTAAAATGTTAGTAGTGGTATTATGGTTATTAGGGTGGAAGTGAGGTTGGGGAGTAGGATGGGGATGGGTAGAGACATTGATTTGGTGGAAGGATGATTCTGGATGGTTGGTAGAATCAAAGGATTCTTCTATAGATGATGAGTGTTATAGAGAAGCAATTGGTTGATCCTATAAAGAATAAAAGGACTTGGATGAGGTCAAACCAGGTTGTCTACGAGAAGTAAAGAGTCTATAATAGGAGGGTCCAAAATGATGTGAAATGGAATTCAATTATTATGAGGTTAGAAGCATACATCATGCAACTTGGGAAAGAGAGGGAAATATGGTGCCTCAAAAAGGGATAGAGTGAGTAAGTAAATAAATAGTTAGGTGGAAGGAGAGATGAGTTTTGACAACTAATGTGGTGAGAATTATGTATGGGGTTGTAGTGATAAATAGGTGGAAGGTGGGTAAAATTGATTCTATAATAGAGGAAATATTAGAAATAGTTAGGGATGGAATAATACAAATAAAGGTGGTGGTTGAAAAAGAAACATAGGGTGAAGGTAGGTTAGAATATACACGGCTCAAAGATATAGGTTTAGAAATATAAGTTTTTAGAATGGGGTGATAGGGAGGGGAAGGATAAGGAGGGTTACCTTTTATAGATTAATCTAGAACTTTTTCCTTTGATTCCCAATTTTCTTTGCTTCTGGGGATGGAGAGTGCTAGGAATGTTATGCTTATTAAAGTTTCTATTCAATCAACAGGTTATAGAAACTCTATAAGATAGTTTCATCTAATATAATGTATTGGTAGTTGGATATAGTAGAGGTAGGTTGTTCGGAAGATGGTACCATCTAATGAGTGTGTGTGGTTAATGGTCTGAAATTTGTAAGAATGTAAAATATGGATCTATGTTGGTTTCTCAGATGATGTTACATTGAAGTATTATCCTCATATTTTTTATGGGTTAAGGGGTTATAGTTTAAGATTCATTCAGGGAGATATAAGAGTAACTATCACTATTCACTAAAATTTAAAGGTTGTAGTTGGATGTACTATAGGTGATCGAAAACCACTATGCTCAATGAAGTAATTTTCATAATTGGATAAATGAATAGAACCCACTATATATGGGTTGGACCAATTTCACATATGGTGTGAAGTGATTGTGATATTACTTGTAATTAGCGATCCTAAGTGATTTTAATTCTTGTATAATCCAATTATAATGAAAGAATAACAACGGTTTTCTCCCATGGATGTAAGAAGTAATATAAAAACCAAGTAAAATGAAGTGTTCTTTTATTTTTCATTACTTCACTTATTTAAATGTTTGTATGGCATTGTGTGAGTGTGTACAAGTTTTGAATTGTTTTAGTGAGTTAGGATGATACATTTTTTGGTATATTGAGATCATGGGGTATCTTCTGGTCAAGGAAGTTCCATGAGTTTTTTATATTATGTGGTGCTTCCGATGGATAACATCTGAAGGTCAGAGATTCAATAAATTCCTAACAAGTGGTATCAATACTTGGTTTAGGAATCAACAACACACACTCAGCACACTCTAGTAACAATTTCTTTCCTTATTTTTTTTGATTTAATGGGAGTTTACTAATATCAGAACTTATGACACCAATGGAAGGTAAGGGTCTAGGTAGATAAGTTTGATGGGATAGATTTTGGATTCTAGAGAATAATAATAATATATTATCTCATTCAAAAGGACATGAATGTTTTATTGGATGGATTCAATCTTGATAATAAGGAGAAATAAGAATGGTAATGGATGGACAATAAAGAATTTGGTTTGTCTAGCATGTATTTTGAATGGAATATGGCCTTTAATATCTAGGAGGTAAAGACCACAGTTATACTGATAAAATCTCTGGAAGTCATGTACTAGAGCTCTATAACATTAAACAAATTGTTCATGAGGTGGAGGTTGTTTGAAATGAGATTTTCCAAAGGTGGAACTACAACCAATCATGTGAATTCCTTTAACATGATTTAAGGGAAGATCAAATTAGTGAAGGTCAAGTTCATAAATAATTTAATTAATATTTTACTACTATCATAATTATCAAAATCATAGGATGCAATGATAATGGGCATAAGCAATTCTTATGGGAAAACCAACTTGGTATTTGAGTATGTTAGTAATCTAATCCTAAATAAAGAACTCGGATGAAGGGAAGTAAAAGAAACATTTTTAAATGTTCTAAATACTGAAGGAAGAGGATCATCACTTAGAAAAAAGAAGTAAAAGGAGATTAAAAGATAAGTCTCTAGAAAGGAGCTGAGGTAAATCAGCTGATCCTAGCCCTACATGTTGGTAGTGTGGGAAAAGTGGACATCTCAAGAAGGAATATAAATATTTCCTGGTAAATTCTAACAAGTTCACTTGTAGAAGTTTAAGTTTTATGAATTCAACGAAGGGGATTATAAACTTATTTCTAAGTGTAAACAATCTTCTAAAATCATGGGTGATTGATTCTGGTGCATTATTTCATTTAACAAAATATCAAGGATGCATGATGAATTATGTATCTAGAAGATTTATAAAAAATGCATTTAGTGTATGATGAGAATCTTAACATAAAGTAGAAGGGAGATGTCAACATATGGATGGAAAATGGGTGATTCTTGAAATTGAGAGAAGTGATACACATCCTAGGGATATAGAAGAATCTAATTTCCATAGGAAAACTAGATGAAGTAGTGTTTGGTACATGATTTTCTAATAAATTTTAGCATATTAATTGAGGATCCATGGTGGAGGCTTAAGGTTTCAAGAATAATACCCTATATCTGAAAAAAAGGTTCAAATGGGGTGATAATTTAAAGATTATCAACTTCCATGAGTCTAGAGTCACAACATTGTCATATCAAACACCATAGCAAGAATAACATGAAGGATTTAATGACAAAAGGCATGATGAATCTCGATCACATAGAGTTCATAAGTTGCGAGAGATGTGTGATTGGGAAGTAAAAGTGTGTGTTATTCAACCTAAATGATAGGAGTCCAATATATCAGAAGTTAGATATTGTTCACTCAGATGTTTGAGGTCCATATATTAGGATAAATTTAGGATTAACACACTGAGAGTGGGGGGGGGTGAATCAGTGTTGGATTGATATTTATCATTTTAAAATTTTATTCCTATTTATACCCATGTCACTCATTAAATGAATCAATATCCTTTATTCATCTCCTGTATTTAGAAATCATGCACATATAATATAAAATCACAAAGAACTCCATGATTTTTAATGAGGTTTACCTCTAGTGTGGATGACCACTCCTTGGTGTATGATGTTTATTATACCAGACACAAAAATTACTATTTATTATCAAAGAAATAATGGGAAAGGGGTTAAACTTGGACCCATTATCCTAACACCAAATAGGTACAATGAAATCTATAAGTTGTAACAAAAATACTGAATGTTATCCCGATTCTCCTAAAGTGATCAACAATGTATCACAAGTCTTAATATCTAGAATTAAATGAATGTGATCAACTTCCTCGAAATACAACAATCAAAAGTGCCACCTCAGTTATAACAATCAGTGGGCTGTCTTAGATTATACAATAATCTAGAAGGTTACATCTACTTCTTCTTCAGTTAGAAAAATATCAAGATGTTTCAGACTGGTATTCATAGAATTCCTTAATACACAATATCAACAATTACGATTGTATTGGTTCCCCTATATCCTTCTTAGCATAGAAAATATTTTTTCAATTGAATCACACTACAATTTCAATATTATTCCATGTGAGAATAATATCTCACAATCTCAAATATAGCTTCTCATAAACCCAAGAATGAATAAAATATTACTCTTATAATTTTATGTTCTAGTTCTTTTAATTTAATGTTTTAATTTAGGATGACTTGTACTTCATTTTCAACCACTCATGTAGATGTTTAGTTTTCTTTGTCTACGTGCATTAAAGTTACAAAACTAATCATGCATGCACTATCTTCCTCATGAAAATATGAAAAGGTGTATCATATTTCATGAGTTATTCTTCTTTGTTCAAGTGTTGAGCACTAGTTCTCTCTCCTTCCTTGCACTAATAAAAAGTTCAGAAAAACCTTCAAAAAGAAAGATATTCTTCATGGGTTTCCACTCCTTCTTCATGAAATAGTAAGTGCACAGTTCAATTCTTCACTCAAATGAGAATCTTAAGCATGTATGATATTCTTCTTCAAAAAAACTAGGTTATCTTTGTAGGAACTAGGATGAGATTCATGCAACACAATATAAAGAACCAACCCAGGTCAACCCTGAACTGGTCGCCCGAGCCGATCTGCGGTAAGGCCCGAGAGGTATTCCCAATCCTCCCGGGCTAGCGACAAGCGCTAGGGAATCGACAAAGACGATGGGAACGATTTCTCTGAATACAAATAAATAAAAGCAGATTCAATAATAAAGAACAATTTAAAATAAATAAACCAAATAAAGCGACTAAACAAGAACATAAGAAAAACAAACTAACCAAACGGGACAACCACACTACTACAAAAACGGGCAATAACAGCGCTAAAATCGGGCTTTAACAGTGCTAGAAAAGCGCTGTAAAGCTCAACGCTGATAAAGGGGGGGGGTCCTTTAATAGCGCTTTTTTAGCGCTGTTAAATGTCACCTTTAACAGCGCTAAAAAAGCGCTATTAAATGTCGCCTTTAACGGCGCTAAAAAAGCGCTGTTAAAGGACACCTTTAACAGCGCTAAAAAGCGCTGTTACATGTTTCCTTTAACAGCACTTTTTTAGCGCTGTTAAATCTCTCCTTTAACAGCGCTTTTTTAGCACTGTTAAATGTCGCCTTTAACAGCGCTAAAAAAGCGCTGTTAAATCCCTGCCTGCTGCTAATAAAAAACCTGCACCAGTACAGCCAGCCGAGAAGACCTGCACAAAAACCAGTATATCAACCACAGACCTACACAAAAACCAGTATATCAACCACAAGCATGTCATCAACCGATCACAACCCAACCAAACAGTGTTCTTACTATGAGTTAGATACCGTCTACCCAAAAACAAAAACTACCTCATTACATAGTATCACAAAATATTCCTACACAACTCAGAAGATAAATACTAGAACATTCCACTATGCATTGTTTCTCCTTGGATTGCCACTTGGTTTTGAAAAATCATGCAGAGCCCGTGCTCCTTGAATCATTCTGCAATACATAAAAAGGATATCCCAACTCTCCCAACCATCACCCTTAGTAATTATGTATATTAATACAAAAAAGGTAACATATCATAAACTGGGGGACTGTAATGAGACATCAAGATTAACATTCTATATATAGGATCGATGTCTGGTAGGATTGGTTGTGTTGATACATGACTCTACCTGGACCTCAAAAATAGATATATGATCTCACTCCAGGACTTTCAGAGAGACTCCAACTATGTCTAGGACGTCCTGCTGAAGCGATCGTACTACCGTAAGTAGTAAAAGATACCAAAACCATCCTAGGAAGGATCATGGGAGCCAAACCTAATGAAATATGTCCTTGATATAGTGTTCAAAGTGATCAATCATGGTACATAAAATTATGTGTCATTTAAAGGGTCACATGCCTTGTCCCTTTACCCTGGGTAACTCCAATGTTCAGCTGCCTGTGTGAATATACATTTCATATCAATAGGAAATTACATGGAATGTTAAAAAACATATACGTGTTACCCTTTGATCTTGTTTCCTCTTATTCACCCTTTCCCTATGTTAGTACATGATGTCGATCCCGTGTGATTCTTCCTGTGTATCTGTACAAGGGATAAACTGTGTAGCTGGCTCATTAAAGACGTGTAGTGGGATATATTCCATGTAGGAAAGCCATGTAATCCACCCCATGTTTGTGTATCTCAAAAATTCATGCCAAGTCTTGGGTGAGGGTCTACACTACATGTGAGGTGGATATCTCAGTTGTTGATTTCACTTAAAAATAAGTCCATTTTGAACAAAACAGAGGCACTTTGAGTGGTGTCGACCACACCGGGCCTCGGATTGAGTCGGGGTTGACTCATACACATCAAATTTGACCCATGGATCATTTTCCTTAAGTTTCAATAGAATCCGAATGCGTTTGGTCAGTTTCCCGTATGTCAATTGTTGATTTCTCACTTAAAATTAAGTCCATTTTTAACAAAAACAGAGGCACTTTCAGTGGTTTCGGCCACACTGGGCCTTGGATTGAGGCGGGGTTGACTTGTACATGTCACATTTGACCCATGTATCGTTGTTCTAAAGTTTCAACAGAATCCGAATGCGATTGGTTGGTTTGTCGTATGTTAGTTGTTGATTTAACTTAAAATTAAGTCCATTTTTAACAAAAACAGAGGCACTTTGAGTGGTGTCAGCCACACCGGGCCTCAGATTGAGGCGGGGTTGACTCGTACACGTCAAATTTGACTCATGGATCGTTTTCCTTAAGTTTCAATAGAAACTGAATGTGTTTGGTCGGTTTGGTGTATGTATGTAAAATATTGTCCATTTTAAACAAAATACATACACTTGGAGTGATACCGGCCACACCGCGTCTCAGATTGAAGCAGGGTTGACTCATACACGTCACATATGACCCATGGATCATTGTACTAAAGTGTTAACACAATCCTAAGGTGTTTGGTCAGTTTCCCGTATGTCAGTTGTTGATTTCACTTAAAAATAAATCCATTTTGAACAAAATAGAGGCACTTTGAGTGGTGTCGGCCACACCGGGCCTCAGATTGAGTCGAGGTTGACTCTTACACGTCAAATTTGACCCATGGATCATTGTACTTAAGTTTCAACAGAATCCAAATGCGTTTGGTTGGTTTTCCGCATGTCAGTTGTTGATTTCACTTAAAAATAAGTCCATTTTGAACAAAAGAGAGGCACTGTGAGTGGTGTCGGCCACACCGGGCCTCGGATTGATGCGGTGTTGAATCGTACACGTCACACATGAGTCATTGATCGTTGTGAAAAAGTATCAACGCAATCAGAAGCCGTTAGATCGGTTTGGCGTATGTACGTAAAATATTGTCCATTTTAAACTAAATACATACACTTGGAGTGATACCGGTCACACCGCACCTCTGATTGAGGCGGGGTTGACTCGTACACGTCACATTTGACCCATGGATCGTTTTCCTTAAGTTTAAATAGAATCCCAATGCGTTTGGTCGGTTTTTCGTATGTCAGTTGTTGATTTCACTTAAAATTAAGTCCATTTTTAACAAAACAGTGACACTGTGAGTGGTGTCGGCCACACCGGGCCTCGGATTGATGCAGGGTTGACTCATACACATCACACATGAGTCATGGACCGTTGTGCAAAAGTATCAACACAATAAGAAGCCGTTAGATCAGTTTTGCGTATGTAAGTAAAATATTGTCCATTTTAAACAAAATACATACACTTGGAGTGATACCGGTCACACCGCGTCTCGGATTGAGGCGGGGTTGAGTCGTACACGTCACATATAACCCATGAATCGTTGTCCTAAAGTGTCAACACAATCCGAAGGCGTTTGGTCGGTTTCCCGTATGTCAGTTGTTGATTTCTCACTTAAAAATAAGTCCATTTTGAACAAAACAGAGGCACTTGGAGTTGTGTCAGCCACAACAGGCCTCAGATTGAGGCGGGGTTGACTCGTACACGTCACATTTGAAGGTGAGTATGCATACATGATAGTTGACCTTCTTAGAGAAGAGTTTCTGGAAGAGTATAAAAGAAATGAAGCAATGAATATCATTAGAGTGTTGGAGCAAATGTGGTTGCTACAAACAATGTGGAAATCGCTTTGCACAAGCCGATTTCCACATTGTTTGTAGCAACCACATTTGCTCCAACACTCTAATGATCTTCATTGATTCATGTCTTTTATACTCTTCCAGAAACTCTTCTCTAAGAAGGTCAACTATCGTGTATGAATACTCACCTTCAAATGTGACGTGTACGAGTCAACCCCGCCTCAATCTGAGGCCTGTTGTGGCTGACACAACTCCAAGTGCCTCTGTTTTGTTCAAAATTGACTTATTTTTAAGTGAGAAATCAACAACTAACATACGGGAAACCGACCAAACGCCTTCGGATTGTGTTGACACTTTAGGACAACGATTCATGGGTTATATGTGACGTGTACGACTCAACCCCGCCTCAATCCGAGACGCGGTGTGGCTGCACCACTCCAAGTGCCTCTGTTTTGTTCAAAATGGACTTATTTTTAAGTGAGAAATCAACAACTGACATACGAGAAACCGACCAAACGCCTTCGGATTGTGTTTAAATTTTAGGACAACGATTCATGGGTCATATGTGATGTGTACGAGTCAACCCTGCCTCAATCTGAGACGCGGTGTGACCGGTATCACTCCAAGTGTATGTAATTTGTTTAAAAGGGACAATATTTTACGTACACACGCCAAACCGATCTAACAGCTTCTGATTGTGTTGATACTTTTGCACAATGATCCATGACTCATGTGTGACGTGTACGAGTCAACCCCACATCAATCCGAGGCCCGATGTGGCCGACACCACTCATAGTGTCTATGTTTTGTTAAAAATGGACTTAATTTTAAGTGAAATCAAGAACTGACATACGACAAACCGACCAAACGCATTCGGATTCTGATGAAACTTAAGGACAACCAAGATATGCATTAGAACGCTCATGATACATAGAGTAATTCACTACCCACCTCCGAGAATGATCTGAATCCCAAACCATGACAGCATTATGTTTTTCCTTGAAAATTCTCTTAGCGAAGTGGAATGGCAATAGCTGCACACATGAAGAGACAAGTAGAGATGCAAAATCACAAGAGTGAGTTGCCATTCCAGTTCGCCAAGAGAATTTTCAAGGAAAAACATAATGCTGTCATGGTTTGTGCTTTAGATCATTCTCGAAGGTGGCCAGTGAATTGCTCTATGTATCATGAGCGTTCTAATGCATATCTTGTTTGGAAGATCATTGTAGTAGACAACGATCTAAAAGTGGGGAATGTGTGCATATCTGAGAATGTCTTTAGTAGTGTCCCTAAAAATGTCTTTAAACTGACCATCTCGAGATGTATCTAAACTTGTGACTTTCTTTTAAATAGTGACTCTTTTCAGAACTGCGTGATATGAAGGTATTTTGGAGATTTTACTGGTTCATGCATGATATGAAGGTATTTTGGAGATTTTACTGGTTTTTTTGTCCAAAGGCCAAAGAAATGTGGTCCATCATTATTGCATGTTACTGGTGCATTTCATCTGTTAAAATGGACAAATGACCCATTGGAGAAAGAATGTTTTATTTAATAATAATTACAATTTTTCTACAAACATTTACATACAAGAATGTTTCATCTTTTTATCCCCATGAACCCCTCTCAAAAATTTCCACCAATTATACGCGTCTGCAACTCTTGCAATAAAAGTCAGATCTTCATGCTATATCTGGACAATCTTGCATCAGGTATGCGGCCCACTCGTTTCTGAACATATCTACATCGTCTTGTGAATATGACGCTTTTCAGCATTCATAATAGTACTGAAAAATATATAAATAAAGAATTAATAAATAATTTAAATGAAATAGTACTTGTTTTCAAAAATACCTCTTTAGGGATGCTAATTTGTCCATTGAAAACGATCTATTTCATGAATCTACAAACATAATAACCGCAATCTTTGTCGTTTGTTTATTTTGGACACTGCAGAAACATTGATCATAAGCCGAGTAAGTAACTTGTGTTTCATATATGCTTGGATAGTGCAATCTTATTATATATACCCTGATATTTGTCCAGACATAGTACTTGCTCGGCTCCTTATGCTTAGCCCCTGTCCTCATACCATGATTTAGATGATATTGGTACACCGCCCTATCATAACAGAATTCTCAGTAAAAGATAATATATATTATATAAATTTATGTTTAGACCTAAAACGTAGGATGTAGTGTCTTACAGATTGACAAACTGCATCACATGCGGTCGGTTTATTGGATATCCGTGCTTTGATTCCAGAAAATAAATCTTGGGAGTATCCAAATGCACCACAATTAGCAGCCAATGTTGCCTAAATACACAAAAAGGAATAAGTAATGAAAGAAATGAAAATATAATTGATATGCTTTAATCGTAGAGTTTTACCCCTGCATGGTTGGTATGAGGAAGAGTCGGTCATCCGTTATCTTGCTGTCAAATGCTTTCAGCAAAGCAGTCGCTCTTTCCTTAATTTTTGATTCTGATAATTCTATTTCTTGTGTTGATGTGATATGAGGACTGACGAGTCCGAACTTTGGCTCATGAGGAAAACCCTTCAACTGCTTTTCATATATACGTCTGCCAATAATATAAAATGTATTTAATCATAATTAGCACAATATATCATCTTTTGGAAAAGCGACGGGGTTGAAAACATACCTCATATACACATTTACACTTGTGACGCCGAGCCACTGATACTCAAGGATCTCATTTACATTTTTAGCAGCAACAAAATCTTGTATTTCCTCTCCATACATATTCTCTTCAAAAACAACTACATGGCTACTACCATTTGTCAACTTCGTATCCACATGAGTCTTCAATTCAATTAAATGTGGATAGAGAATAGGCGGTGTAATTCCACTTTCAGTAGATCTTTTGGATCGGTTGGTCGATCCTTTCGATGCTCCTTTCACAGCATCCCCTTTCTTCGTCTACAATAAAATTCATTGGTTCATACCTTTTTTTTATAAAGGTTTGGCTTAAAAAACTGTAAATAAATACCTCTTTTTCGGCATGTAGTCTCACAAGTTGTGATGGCCATGCAATGAATGTCCCAATAGCCTGTTCAACTGTACAAATATCATCATCATCAAGTGGAACAGGTAGTTGTGCTGTTGGCTCATGAGATATCGTAATTGTCACTTTCAGATGATCTTTTGGAAGTGCTCTATTGTGCAGCGTGTCCTCTGAGATGTTGAATACTGTATCCCTCGCTACAAGGCGATAGGTGGGTGTTGAAAGATATAAATCACAATCATTATCACCCTACAGAAGATCAGTATATGAAGAAATCAGTGTTTTTCTGATTCACATTTTATCAGAACAATTAATAGAATATTGATTACCACAGCTAACACATCTCTTTCAGGGGAATGGCTTGCCTCAAAGCTGGTGGGGTGTGGGGCAGGATCTTCAGGTGCTGGTTGTTCCTGAGTTGTCTCTTCTCTTGGCTTCTGACCCATTAAAGTTGCTAGCAACTCTCCCTGCCATTGAAATTGTTCTTCAAGAGTTGCTAGTCTATTTTTCATTGCTGTCATTTCTTCATTTTTTTGATCCTCTTGTTTTTTTTCTCATAATATACTCGGGGTGTCACCCCAAACCCCCCAGCTCTGACGCGACCGTATTGTTCTGGTCGCTTCAAAGCTGTCGCTAATATATCTGCACCAGCTGCAAGAGTACCTGACTCCTGTGACTGTCAGATATAAGAAAATAAGTAATTATTATTATGTAATAGCAATTTAAAAACAAAACATTTTATCGTGTCGTACTTACACATATTTCCCACACTTTTTGTGTGTTTTCATCAACCAAATTCCCTTCCTTATCCACACGTGCCTCCTTCCATAGCACATGACGAGGGATGGATGTGTGTTTGGTTTCAGAGGCATCAATCTACATATAAATAAAGAATGATTTTTATAAAGTTGTTTCTTGACACATAACAATATCACTGTAAATTTAAAATACGCACCATTTTCTTTTCTAGTGAGGCGTACCCCATCCTTGCTTTACGATAGTGGTACGTCAGTTTTGATGCGCGTTCCTTGTTTTCAATACTGAGTTGCTGTTTCATAAATGAAATATTGACAATCAAAGTGATGAATACATGTATATCCTCAAACAACATATTATCAGTCACAATGTACCTGAAACTTTTGATCCCCATGATGACCAACAAATGAATCCCATGATTCTTGGGATATCAAGTGATTGTAGACAATGGGTGGTTGCGGGTTTATTTTACCCTTGGAATCTTTTAGATGATATTTTGTAAGAAGAGTGCGAAAACCTCGATGACACCTTCCCGCAAGCCTTAGTACATAAGTCTTGTATGAATCATCTACTATAAATGCACTCTGCAATGGATTGTGAAGAATAAGACATTGTTTCATTATTTTATTTGCTAGTAAATTAAAGAAATGAAATCAAAATGTTACCGTAATTTCTTCCCACATCACAGCCTTCAGGCCGGACGAAACATGGTGCCATGAAGCTATGTCAATCGGCACGCATTGCCGAGTGACAATTCCAACGTAACTGCTAAACATTGCCTTGTTGGGGTTAACGTGTTGGCCCCGTACATTCCACCCAACATCGAATTTGATTCCTTTGATCTTTCCCTTCAAAACATTGGCCAACACTGTTAAACTACGACGCACCTGTTTTTTCTGCGATGTCGCTCCTTTATCCCCAACCATTTCATCTATATCAGCATCATCAATGTTTTCATCTAAAATCCTAGCATCAGCATGTTCAGATGGTTGTTGGACCTCAACAATAGGAGAACCAATAGCAGCAGCAGTACCAACAACAATATGTTGATATTGAGAGGCTTGAGAGGCTTGAGAGGCTTGTTCAGCAGTAACAGCAGCAGAAGCAGCAGTAGCAGAAGCAGAAGCAGCAGCAGCAGCAGCTTGAGAGGCTTGTTCAGCCTCGAGGTTAGGAGCACCAGAACGTGCAGAAGTCATTATCTGCAAAAAAAGGTTTAACACTTAAGTTGGATTACATAAATGCAATAATGATAAGATAATAACATGAGATAACAATATTTATATTACAAACAAAATATAACCTGTTTATTGAACTCTTTTTTTTTTCAAAGGCTGAATGGATTTGACACCTCTATCGATAATCCAAATCCCTTCATTATGGTCTCCTCTAACATACAAAACATCGTCTTCATTGGGACCACTGCGAAATGATTGCGACGTCCCACTGAAAGGATCATCCTCAATTGAATTTTCATCGGACCCTTCAGTAGTTTTGGACGATAACAGAACAATCGACCACTTTCGGTTTGCGGGGTCTGGAACATAAAATACTTGTACCGCTTGTGATGCCATTATAAATTGTTCGTCTTTGTACCCTTCTTTACTGAAATCAACTTTCACAAATCCAAATTCATCTATTTTAACACCACTGTTGTTATCAACCCAGTTGCATTGAAAAATCGGCAATTGGAATGTCGTATAATCCAACTCCCATATTCTTTTGATAATGCCAAAGTATGACATATTCACGAAAATTGGATTTCTATCCTTACTACTAGAAACATGCATCGCTTCAGCCACAAGTGTTACTCCACTATTTTGCATGGTACTATCTTCATCATGTTTATCTGTATAGAATGTATAACCATTAATTACATAACCATTTTAAGATAATACATACACGCTTGGTCCGACAGCTAGCCATCGAAGTCGTTCTGAAATTGAATTCGGATTTTCATCTAACTCCTTAAAAATATGGTCTCAAAACCATCCTATAAACTGGTGATTATGTGTATTTGCTATCCATTTTTCAGCCCTTGATGGATTCAACTGCCTCAAAATTTCTTTGTGGGTTTCAATATATGGAGTAACCTCCCAACTGTTATGCAAAACATAAAGGTGGGACTGCTCCCGATCAGTAATATTGATTGTCACAACATCTCTTCCAGAAATTCCCTCACCCTTAATGCGTCCAGTGTGACGAGATTTCGGCAGACCAATGCTTTCCACATCAGATAGGTATTCGGTACAGAATTCAATGGCTTCTTCAACAATATATCGCTCCACAATACAACCCTCTGGCCGACTTCGATTTTTGAAATACCCTTTCAAAATCTTCATATACCGTTCAACGGGGTACATCCATCTATAGTGCATAGGACCACAAAGTTGAACCTCTCTCACCAAATGAACCATCAAATGAACCATCATATCAAAGAATGTTGGCGGGAAGAACATTTCTAATTCACATAATATGATGACAATTTCTTTTTCCATAGCTGGCAATTTCACCAGGTCTAAAACTTTGCTGCATATAGCTTTGAAGAAGAAACAAAGTTTGCTTAACGTATGACGAACATTCTTGGGCAAAATGCAACGTAAAGCTATAGGAATTAAATCTTTCATCAAAACATGTCAGTCATGTGATTTCAAACCTTTTAAATTCAAATCATTCATTGACACAATGTTTTTGATATTTGATGAATATCCATCTGGAACCTTTACATCATTGAAGAAGTTGCAAAACTGATATCTCTCATCCCTAGAAAGAGTGTACGCAGTTGGAGGAAGAAACATTCGATTTTCACCCTTCACGGGAGCCAACTCTTCTCTTATTCCCATGTCAACCATGTCCAACCTTGCCTTAATTCCATCCTTTGTTTTGCCAGGAGCATTTAGCAACGTTCCTATAACACTGTCACATACATTTTTTTCCACATGCATCACATCAAGAAAATGTCTGACGTACAGACATTTCCAGTATGGTAATTCAAAAAAAATTGATCTCTTTTTCCAACCGATTTTCGTAAGGTTTTTCGAAAATGGTTTACCAAAAACAGTGTTCACGTCTTTTACTTTCTCAAACAGCTGATCACCTGTTAGTGGAGACGGTGTTTTGCATTGTTCTGAACTTCCATTGAATGATGTCGTCCAAGATCGGTACTTATGTCGACGGGGTAGAAATCTACGATGTCCTAGAAACACAAATTTGGATGAATGTTTCAACCTAATTGATTCTGTATCTTCTTCGCACACAGGACACCCTTGACTTCCTTTAATGCTATAGCCTGAAAAATTTCCATAAGCAGGGAAATCATTTATCGTCCCATACAACAACGCTCTCAACGTGAAGTATTCTTTTTCATAAGCATCATACAACATAACACCTGAATCCCACAGTAACTTCAAATCATCGATCAAGGGAGCCAAATATACATCAATATCGTTACCTGGTTGTTTTGGTCCTGATATAAGCAAAGATAACATAATGAATTTCCGTTTCATGCATAACCAGGGTGGCAAGTTATAATTTACCAACATAACAGGCCAAGTACTATGAGTGCTGGTTTGAAAACCAAAAGGAGACACTCCATCAGTAGATAACGCAAGACGCAGGTTTCTCGACTCATTTCCAAATTCAGGATACTCATGATCAATTCTCTTCCATTGAGGAGAGTCGGTCGGGTGACGTAATTTTCCATCTTTATTTCTTTTATTTGCATGCCATGACAATTGTCTTGCAGTTTCTTCACTTTCATATAGACGCCTAAACCTTGGAATGATTGGAAAGTACCATACAACTTTCGTAGGACTGCGTTCATCTTTCTTGTATTGAGAAGCACCACACTTTGGGCATTCTTTAAGTGATTTGTTCTCCTTGCGAAACAATATACAGTCTTTCAGGCAGACATGTATTCTTTCATAAATCATACCCATCGAGTGTAGCATTTGTTTAGCTTCATATGTCCGTCTTGGGAGCTCATTATCTTCTGGAATCATGTCATTCAAAAGAGCAAGTAGTTCCGTGAAACTGACATCACTCTATCTGTTGTCTGCTTTCAATTTATACAACTTCAGTATAGCTGACAATGCAGTATATTTAGTGCAACCAGCATAAAATGGCGTCTTTGCACAACTCTTTAACTTCTCAAACAATTTTGGGCAATCACGGAGTTCATGTTCAACTGTCCTTGTCATTTCCTCAATACGATCTTCATCATCATTGATATCTGTAATCAAATCCTATATACGGTCTTCTTCATTATCCATATTTGTAATCATATCTGATGATCCATAAAATGCAGTTTTATTCCAGCCAATAGCTACATTAGCTTTTTCCCCGTGTTTATTCCAACATTTATAACTCCTATCTATTCCGTGACATATCAAATGTTCTTCCAACTCCTCTGGAGTAATTAGTCTAGAATAACAACAACGTAAACACGAACAAAGGAGTTGAGAAGGATCCTTTGCATGATACTGTGCAAACTTGATGAACTCTTTCACTCCGTTCTCATACTCTATTGTCAAACGATTAGCATCCATCCAATCTTTATTCATCGCCATTAATTCTGAATAAACAACATGGAACATCATGTCCATTAATTACAAATGAACAATAACGAATGTCGTGTCCATTACTTCCATGTAAACCATAAGGAGCATATTGTTCATTAATTTTGAATAAGAAATATGGAACGTCATGTCCATTAATTCCAAATAAATAATAAGGAATTTCATGTCCATTAATTCTGAATAAGCAATACAGAACGCCATGTCCATTAATTCCAAACAAACAATATAGAATGTTAATTCCATTAATTTCGAATAAGCAATATGGAAGTTCATGTCTATTAATTCCAAATAATCAATATGAAACATCATATTCATTAAAGAAGGTAATAATGATGTAATCACATCCATATCATATTATGATCAAGTCTAAGGAATATCACCCTTGCATTTTATCAATTAATTTGATAAATTTAAGTCTTATAACTGATAATTAGTAAGATGGGGTCCAAGGTATATAATCAATAGCACTACATTGTTTAAAAATGGTTAAGGAACATGGCCTTACCATTCAACTTTTATTTAATTCATTTATAAGTGATCAAGTAGTCCATGGGTATGTCCATTACACATAAATATCATTAATTCCCTTTAATAAACCCATGGGCATGGGATATATCAACACATGTCAACGGTGGTTCAATTTCAAGCCAAAGATCAATAGGGGTCATGGGCCTATAAGAAACACACCCTAAGGGGGTGATTCGAGTAAGGTATACAACCTCCAAAGAATAAGTTTGGTGCACAATGACTAACCAATTTAAGACATGATAATCTACTAAATTAATTTTACATTTTATAGTCAACATGCAGAAGGTTCACCACACGACACAATAGCGCATCATATAAACTAGGGGTGTCCATGGGTCGGGTCGGGTCGGGTTGGAGGTGTTTCAAGGCCTGACCCGAACAAAAAAGTTCGGGTTGGGTCGGGTCGGGTCACAAGCTTCCGGAGCAACCAACCTGACCCAACCCGACCCAGTGGGGTCGGGTTACCCGTCGCATGCCCGAAGGACCCAACCCAACCCAACCCATCGAGGGTCGGGTCAATTTGGGTCGGGTTATATGTGTAAACCCGACCCAACCCGACCCAAACCAATCCAACCCATCCCAACCCAACGGACCCGAACCATCCACTCAAACCCAACCCCCCTAGACCCAACCCGATGGACCCCCTGCACTGCACCAGCCTGCTGCACAAAAAAACCAGCCCCCCTACACAAAAATTTCAGCCCCCTCCCCCTGCACCCTCTGCCCCCTCCCCCAGGCACACCAGCCCCCCCCTCCTATACCCTATACAACACAACACCCCTCTCCCCTGCCCCCTCCCCCCTACACAGTCTCCCCCCTCCTACACCCCTGCACAAAAAACCCAGACCCCCCCCCCCCCCCGCACAAAAATTTCAGCCCCCCTGCACAAAAATTTCAGCCCCCTGCACCCTCTGTCCCCCTCCCCCAGGCACACCAGCCTCCCCCCTCCTGTACCCCGTACAACAAAACAACCCTCTCCCCCTGCACTCCCTGCCCCCCTCCCCCTGCACTCCCTGCCCCCTCCCCTCCCCCCTCCTACACCCCCACACAACACCCCTCCACCCCTGTATGGCACCCTTGCACCCCTACACCAGCCTGCAGCAGCCTTGCACCCCCGCACCCTCCCCCCTGCACACACACACCAACCTCCCCCTCCCCCTGCAAACCAACCAGCCTGCCCCCCTCTCCCCCGTGCCTGCACACCAGACCCCCCCCCCTGCACCCCTGCACCACCATCCTCCTTGCACCCCTGCGCCTGCCAGCCAACCTCCCCCCTGCACACACACTCCCCCCTGCAAACCAGTCTGCCCCCCTACAAACCAGCCAACCCCCCCCCCCCCCCACCAGCACGCCAGACCCATCCCCCTCCAGCAGCACCACCAACCGGCCTCCCTCCCCCCTCATGCCCCCTACCCACTCCCTCTTGCAAACCATCTTGTCCCCTCTCCCCCTGCCTGCACACACTAAACCAACCCAGCCTATCTCTCCCCCCCTGCCTGCACACACCAAACCCAACCTCCCCCCTACACATGCCAACCCCCTCTCCCCCCTGCCTGCACACACCAAACCTACCCATCCCGTACCCCTGCACACACCAGTCCCCCCTCACACCCCCTGCAAACCAGCCCCCCTAATGTGACTCACTATCAACACCAGTAACAGAACCAATTGAAGTTAAAGTGGAGTAAATTCATGATTCAGTAGAAATAAACATTACTAACATAAGGAAAATCAAATCAAAAAAACACACAGCAGTAGAAGATTTGAAGAACGAATAAGCGAAAACATATGCAAAAAAAATCATCACCAGGAGTAGAGTGAATAACATTGATTCAGTCTGAAAAGAGGGAGGAGGGGAAGCAGAGGCGACAAATAAATGACAACCACATAAAAACCTACACTGTAAAACAATATTTAGGGCATCCACATACCTTGGGTGAAGAAATCGGAAGTCCAAAGAGGTGAGGGAGCCTTCTGTGCTGCCTGGAAGACGCGACCGCCGGAGTAGGGGTGCACGGGAGGAGCCGCCAACTGTTGAAGAGGAGGAGTAGGGTTCGGAAGGGAGGAAGATCCGCGGAAGAGGGTTGAGAAGAAGGAGAAGGAGTACGGCGGAGGTCCGGCAAAGGGAAGATCGGGGGGAGGAAGCAGTCGCAAGGGTACTGTCCCGCGAGAGCTTAGGGCACGATAAAAAAGAGGAGACTGTCAGCCTCCTTTTAATAAAATCGGAGACAGGTTTTAACAGCGCTAGAAAAGCGCTGTTAAAACCTTTCCTTTATCAGCGCTAGAAAAGCGCTGATAAAGATTATCCTTTATCAGCGCTTTTTGATTAGCGCTGATAAAGGTAGCGCTTTGCTTGCCCGTTTTTGTAGTAGTGCCACTATCTCCGTGTGACCTCACGGGTCACTCTCCAACTCACGACCGAGCATCGCCCAAGTCGAACACACCCAAGATGGAACCTTCACAAGGGATAAAAACAGAAAAGAACAATAGGCATGAGTATTAAAACTCAATAGGCTAGCCTGATAATCTATTATCAATGCACTTCCTTTAAAATAAAAGAAACATCCATTTTTAAGTTTGAACTACAATGTACAAAAGTAATGTTTTCTACATGTTACTCAAAAACAAAGTACAATTCATTGCCCTCATTCATTTCTCAAAAACCCAAGTCATTTTTTTAGCAAGACATTAGCATTTTCAAAGGGAAAGTGATGTTTACATTTTCAATTTGAAAAATAATAATAAAACACCTTTCTTTGAAAATATTTTTCATAAGCCACATTAAAACCACACCTCACTTTCCAGTAAAAACACTACATATGAAAGTGCTATAGTAGTTACACAACAAGGTCAATGAAAAGAAAATATGCATACAAGTAACACATTCAACACTACAAGCACTAAAAATGAGTAAACACATGTGAACCTAGGAGATCAAGAATAATCCAGAAGACACCAATACATGAGACCTTATCCTCATTGACATGTCACACACGATGAAATCAAAATGCTCAAAACGCTCGACCATCCTTTCTATGGTAGGCTGTGGGAAAATCCCATAACAATGAACCCAAACATATATACCTACCATGGGCCATTGGTCAATACCATAACCTACCGGTGCGGTAATCATTCTTATAATATTCTCTCAATATTCCAAGTTTCTATGTATCATGTATATAATAGGGGTGAGCGAACTGATGCTAATCGAGCAACCAATCACGAATATATATACATATATATATAATAAATAAATAAAAACAAGCATCACCCCGAGCCACTCCATGGGACAATCTCTTGCCTTTAAACCATTCGAGCACCTGGGAGCCTCTAAGCATGGGCCTACCAAACAATTAGTCACAACCAAGGAAAGAGAGTTATCCAAGGAGGGTTTTCATCAAAACAATTTCATCATTTTCCACAGGGTTCCAAACAGGCATTAAACACATTTCACAAACTACCGCTTTTAAAAGAATCCAATTCTTTTTCCAAAAAAGGGGAAAAACCACCTCTTGCTTTTCTACAACCATTTATAAAATCTCATTTCCTTATAAAACTAAAACCAGTTTGAAACCATTTAAGGAGCCTCAAAATGATACCTTCCATGCTGCCAATATTTTTTTTATAAAACTAAACCAAAAAATTTTATATCCCAAATAAACCATAAGAGCCAACCAGATAATTTATCAGTGACACATGCAACATTTAATAAAACAGTTTCTAATTAAGACTCAACCAGGTGCAAACACAAATTTCATGCCATAAACTTATTTAAATTGATAAAACAAAATTAATAAAACATTTAATAGAACAAATGGTGTGTGCAAACATAAAAAACGACAATATTTTGCACACAACAAGAATTGAACTATCAATTCACACACCAAATAAATTAACAAAAAATTTCACAATAATAATTAACACAATTATAGGATAAAAACAACAAGAAATAGATGAAATTAAATTATAAAGACAAGCGCATTGAGAAACCTACCTCGAAACCAAGATGAAATGGAAAGTCGCATGTCCGAAACCACGTGGCAAGATCCAACTCCCTACAACCTAAACACTAAGGGCTAAAAACACATACAAAAACCCTAATTAAGGTATTCGAAACCAAGCGGCGGGAGAAAACCCTCACCTCAAATGGTGGCGATAACCCTGAATGATTTGAAACACCTTGTATTTGACACCCAACTCAAAGGGTCCGGAGAGACAATTGGCACACCCCCTTCAAAGAAAAAAACACCAAAGGGTTCACCAGAGGGGTTGTGCACGCCGGAGAGGAGGCTCAAGAGGTTGCGGGTCGGTCGGAGATGTGTCATAGAGGGAGGAGGCACTGCTGGCCGGAGGAGGGGTCGTCAGAGGGAGGTTCGGCACCGACCGGGTAGCTGGATGGACTAGTCGAGTGATTCCGGCAAGGCAGAAACAAGAGGCTGGTTGGGGGAGAGATGTTGCGCTGCTGAATAGGGAGGAAGGCTGGGACGATGGTGGCAGAGGGAGCTGCGCTGGCCGAGAGCAGGAGGTCTGAGGGCCACGACCGGGGAGAGGGAGGGCGCGCTAGGTGCGTGCTGAGCAGGGGGTGACAGGGGTCGCGACCGGTAAAAGGGAAGGGGCACGTCGGCTGGGGAGGGAGCCGAGACCTGGGGCGGCGCTACAGGGGAAGGAGGCGGCATCCAGTCTGCTGCTGGGCCGGTGCAAACGGGAGGCTGAGGTGACACTACAGGGGAAGGAGGCTCGCGCCGCATGCAGGAAGGGGGAAGTGCGTCCAAACCCTAAAAAAAGATGAAAAAAAAACAAACTAAAAGTTTATATATATATATATATAATTAAACTTATAATAACTAAATAGTAATGAATCTAATAATAATAATAAAAAAAATGATAATAATAAAATAATACTAATCATAATGACAAAATAAAAATAATCACGGTATTAATATCATTTTAATAATAATAAAATTATTAACAATAAAAACTTTAAACGACGCAATTAATGTTTGTTTTAATTACAAAAATTATTTATTTTCATTTTCCGAGAATAGACGGTCACACAGTTGCCAGGGCGAAGCCACACAGATTCCAAATCGCGCTTTGCCCGTGCGACCAACGATGTCGACACCAAAAAGCGTACTTTTTAATATAACTTAAAGAAATAATTCATCCGAGACTCACCCAAACCCCAAAAAAGATTATTTAAAGGGAAAAAATGATAAAATAAAAGAGTCACACAGGTCGGGGTGTGACAGTATACAGAAGATTGATCCTTTAATTCCTTGTGACCTAGGTAGCTATCATGAATTCTTCCCACATGTGTGCATGGAACCACTTCATGAAACAATGAGTTTCATATATGCTCTATTTCCAAGAAGGAAAACGAGAGATCTGAAAAAATCAGTAGCTCGACTCAGCCTCAATAACTTTCTATTTATAGACATGGTCCACCATCTCTGCACATATGATAAAAATATCATGTCAAGGACTGCTTTAACATCCTACACAATATTCCATGTCATGGAATAATATAAACATTATTTAAGCTTTAAGTATAAAAATCTTCATGAGATTTCAATCACATAACACAAAAAATCATGGCATATTTGTGTTAGTAGGCTTCACATGATCTTTTGAGAGTCCAAACTCATGTGCATGCAATAATAACACATGCATCATCGTACGATAGTTTTGGTACTCCCTTGGTAGTATCATGTTCTTAGAAAAGATGCAATCATGATAAAATTAGATTTCATGTATGAATTCAAGATGATCAATCATGCATCATTTCATTTTTTTCATCCAAGATGGTATCAATCATCATTATAGCACACTCCCTAAAGATGGTTAGAATTATGAAATCCCAACATTGAGTAGTCCAGGGAAGTGAGAGGTTGAAGAAAACCCCGATCTCGATCAGACAGACCAAATCAAATAGATTGGGCTTCTCTTATTATTTGTGTAACTTTTTATAACATGAGAACAATAACCACATAGAGTTATCACACATCGAACTTCACCATGGTTGAATTTAACTTAATAAACATCTCTATTCCTTATATATATTGAGTCATACTAGGGTTTGGTACTTGGAATACCTTCAAACACATTCCCTTCAAGGGTCATACCACACCCTTGTATGGTCCACCTTATCTCCTCCATGCGTGCTCTGTACGCACTCCTTATGGGAGCTATTCTCTCCCTCACTCTTGTCACCATAAAATCCTATATGTCTCTCCTATGTAGTTGAGCCTGATCCTAAATGTATGGGATCGAGATATCCTAGTTGGTGGGCTACAGATGGCCATATTTCCTATTACACCCTTAATATACTTAGTAATTACTAAGTATGAAATTGTTAATTCAACTCACATGCCTTCTCAAACATAATTCCTTCAAGAAAAATATAAATGTATTTTCTATTTTTTTCATTACATTCAACTTGCATCATTCAAATAAATATTTTCACAGTCTTCGATCATCTTTATTAAATAATTTACTTAACCAAACTTCATATGAAACCATCAACATGTGATTTATCTTCACTTATTATGATGTTGTAAACAATGTGAAACACATTAGAAAATGTTCTTAAATCAATGAAGACCAGTCCATAAAACGTTATACTTAAATTGAACTTCATCCAAAATATTATATGTGACATTTTGAACTCCTCATGGATGGATCTCATCAACAACCATGGTTGGGATCTCCAACATACATCCAATAAATTCCTCTCTTCCAAATTCATCTTGAAATCAAATGATTCATCACTTTGACATCAAGTAATTCATCACTTTGACATCAAGTGATTCATCAATTAGTAACAAATTTAAAATAAATACAATACAAAGAAAAATCAAGATAATCAATCTCCCCTTTGTATTTGTTTTCAATACCATTTTAGAAAATGGGATGTCGATATGTTCACTTTATTTATTCTCTCTTTTAATTTTCATCTCCCCCCTTATCGATAACAAATGCAAAGTACTTGAGAGAGGATGTTATCATTTATTTCTTAAGAAATTTTCCATCAATTATTCCTCTCTAAGTCTCCATGAGATAACCCTCTGTATAAAAAAACAAGGTATAATTTATACATCAATTTTTTCTATTCTCAATTTAGAATATGATACCAATGTATATAACAAAACCTGTTTATTTCATCATAGATTGACTAACTGTTTCTAGGTTAATAGTAATTATTTGATACCAGTTGTTACAATATAAGTATAATTTTTTTATAATAACACTTGTAAATAAAATTATCAAGATATATTTAACATGTAATTCCTACACTCATCACAACACACAAATTAAAAACATTTAATCATAATAATCATGAATTTTTCTTGAAGTCAGCCCTAGAAATTCATCAAGATTATTTTGTTCTTGTAATTGATTCATTTAACTTTCCCTCTATAATATTAGACTTCATTTCATTTTTGTGAATTAGGATATAAGAGTGTTCCAACACACCTCACTAATAAGTTCTTGAACAAGTACCTTCCAAAGATGTTAGATTTGGATTAAATATAAGGCTCTAAGAATATCATTAGATACCCCCCTTCAAGGGATGATCTCTAGCTTCACTTTATCAAGATATATCTTATGAATACCAATTATGGTGAATACCAATTGTTTTTATCATATCCATGATGGTGAATTCAATTTTTTTGATTAGCTATGATGGTTTTATCATCTTCATCAAGTCCAATCTCTAATATTTTTCAAAAAATAATGTTCAAGATATTAACAGATAGATCAAACTAGGATGGTGAATTCCATAATTCTTGGAATGAATTTTCCAACTTGTAGATGTAGAAATAAGACTCTTTTACTCATTTCTCCCCTTGAGTATGTGAATAACCTTCAATTCATAGAAAGTAATGAACAAACACAAAGTATAAGTGAATAAGGTTGTAAAGACCCAGAAATTTCAAGAAATTTTTTTTCTTAAATAATTTGGAATTTTACGAGTCTGTGGCTTCTAACGACACTTGATTCCGAGGCCCGGTGTGCCCGGAATCAATTTCCGAAGTTTATCTCGGGTACGTTCAGTGAACGAACGAGCGGGTTTTTCTATCTTTTGAACTGGTGCTTGGAGGCCTACGACCATAGTGCACCTGATATGATTCAAGGTACTATATGTGTCTACTCAACCCTTGATGTAGTTCTTATAGACACATGAGCGAGTCATTCTTTTATTTCCGCTGCCCTTGTTCGGAGCTCGGAGATTCCGACGGAGCAGTTGGCTCGATCCTTACAGCTAGAGACTTCTATGGGAGCAGACTCGACGATTACGCACTGGTGATGGTAGTGTGAGAATACTCTAGGAGGTGAGAACTTTAGCTGGGATCTTCTTGTAGCGGCGTTGAGGCCTTACGACGTCATCTTGGGTATGGATTGGTTATCTACAGTCCATGACCAAATTTACTGTATTAGGCGCAAAGTGCGGTGTGTCCGCACAGATGAGAGCAGGTTAACCTTCACCAGCAAGAAGGGATACTTTGCAGCGTAGGATGGACTTACACAGAGGAGAGGGCAGCCGATCACCCATAAGTTGGCTAGTCTAATCCTAGGAGCAGTTGATGTGTAGAATCCGAGTTTTCCTGTTGCGGTGGATCAGTATGCAGACATTTTTCTTGACGACGTTCCAGGACTACCTCCTTGCTGAGAGGTATACTTATACATTGACTTGTACTCCAGGACATCCCCGATATCTAATCCAGCATATCGGATGGCTCTCGCTGAGCTTCATGAGCTGCGAGTACAGTTGGAGGATTTGCAGGGAAAGGGATTCATCCGACCTAGTGTTTCTCCCTGGGCTTCTCCAATTTTATTCGCTAAGAAGGCGGATGGGAGCTTACGACTATGTGTCGACTACCGTCGCCTAAATCAGGTGACCGTAAATAAGAAGTATCCACTCCCAAGGATTGATGACCTATTTGATCAGCTCAAGGGAGCACGATGGTTCTCAAAGATAGACCTCAGGTCAGGCTATCATTAGCTCAGAGTTCGAGACGAGGATGTGTAGAAGACGGCCTTCAGGTGTCGGTATGGACACTATGAGTTCTTGGTTATGCCTTTCGGCGTAACCAACGCTCCAGCAGGGTTCATGAGTCTCATGAATAGGATCTTCCAGCCTTACCTCAATCGGTTTGTCATAGTCTTCATCGATGACATACTGATTTACTCGACCACTGAGGTGGAGCACGCCTACCACTTACGGGTTGTATTGGACACACTTCGAGAGCACCAGCTCTATGGTAAGCTCTCGAAGTGTCAGTTCTAGATTTGAGAGGTCCACTTCTTGGGGCACGTCATATCGGAGGCTGGGGATGCAGTGGACCCAGCGAAGATCGAGGCGGTACTTGCTTGGGAGCCACCCAAGAGTGTGACTGAGGTGCAGAGTTTCCTAGGTCTTGCTGGGTACTATCAGAGATTTGTGCCAGACTTCTACAGAGTCGCAGCACCACTTTCATCTTTGATGAAGAAGGGGAAACCATTCATGTGGTCAGATATATGTCAGCAGAGCTTTCAGGAGCTGAGAGAGAGATTGACTAGTGTAACCATCTTGAGGCTACCGGAGGAGGGCGTAGGGTACGTAGTTTACTGTGATGCATCAGGGACCGGACTCGGGTGTGTCCTGATGTAGGATCGGGAAGTGATCGCCTATGGTTCATGAAATTTGAAGAAGCACGAGCAGAACTACGCTACCCATGACCTGGAGTTAGTAGCAGTGGTCTTCGCCTTGAAGATGTGGCGGCACTATCTGATGGGCGAGCACTTTACAGTCTACTCTGACCACCAGAGTCTCAGATATATCTTCTCGCAGAAGGACCTAAACCCGAGACAACGGTGAAGGCTCGAGTTCCTCCAGGACTATGACTTTGAGATATTCTATACTCCTGGGAAGGGAAATGTTGTGGCTGATGCTCTAAGCAGGAGGTCGGGAATTCAGCTACTTGGAGAGGCAACGGAGCAATTAGCCGCTTTGCAGGTATCCTTCATGGATAGAGATGGAGCAGCCTTCCTACAGTCCCTCACAGTCACCCTGCTGCTACTTCAGTGGGTCAGAGAGGCACAATGTGGGGACATTGACTATGAGACGTGACATGCTCAGATTTCCACAGGGCAAGTGCTTGATGGATTTTCTAAAGGAGGAGAGCATGCCATCCTCTTTAGGGGACGTACCATGGTACCAGTTGCACTGCAGGAGGAAGTGTTGAGGGAGTTTCACACTTCCCCTCTTGTGGTACATCCAGGAGTGGCAAGGATGTACCAGGATCTTAGATGACAGCACTGGTGGCCGGGTATACAGAAGGCTGTGGCAGAGTTCGTTTCTCGATGCCTCACCTGCCAGCAGGTGAAGGCAGATCACCAGGTACCGACAGGCTTGGTGCAGCCCTTAGAGGTCCCGGAGTGGAAGTAGGACGAGATATATATGGATTTCATGATGGGGCTCCCTCGTACTTCCACAGGACACGACTCCATCTGGGTGATTGTCGACTGACTCATCAAGTCGGCCCATTTCCCACCTATCAGAGAGCAGGGCTCAGTGGAGATCTTGGGACGCATCTACATTCAAGAGATCGTATGGCTTCATGGTGTGCCATCATCTATCGTTTCTGATAGAGATGATCTCTTTACTTCCCAGCTTTGGAAGGGGTTGTAGGAGGCATTTGGTACACAGCTACGCCTGAGCACCGCCTTTCATCCTCAGACGGATGTCCAGATGGAGAGGACCATTCAGACACTCGAGGACATGCTCCATGCATGTGTCCTTGACTTTGGTCGCAGCTGGGAGGATCACCTACCCTTGGTGAAGCTTGCGTACAACAACAACTACCACTCCACCATCAGGATGACACCATATGAGGCATTGTACGACCGACCTTGCAGATCACCTCTTTGCTAGACTGACCCTGGGGAGTCAGCACTCGTAGGACCAGAGATGGTTCAGGTTATGATGGAGAAGGTGCAGATCATCCAGGAGCGGATGAGGACTGCACAGAGCAGATAGAAGTACTATGATGATAGGAGGCAGAGACCACTGGAGTTCGAGGATGGCGACCACGTTTTCCTACGGGTCTCACCTCAACGTGGATTATGGAGATTTGTTCGGGGCATCAAGTTATCTCCGCGCTTTATCGGACCATTCCAGGTCCTCAGTAGGGTAGGCGAGGTGGCTTACCGCCCAGCCCTTCCACCTCAGTTGCACCGGGTGCACGACATCTTCCACGTATCTCAGCTGAGGAGATATGTGCACGACTCGCCTCACATCGTCTACCATGGGGAGATGGACATCGATAACGGGGCTACATTCACAGAGGTCCTGGTGGAGATCGAGGATCAATAGGAGCGGGTACTACGTGGACGATCGATTCCTCTGGTGCGCATTCGTTGGTAGCACGGGAACCTCTAGGAGAGCACATGTGTGCGGGAGGATCAGATGCGTGCTCAGTACCCTCATTTGTTCCCCTAGTTTATGTTGTAGATTTACGACGACATAAATCCCTGAGGTGGGAGTAATGTAAAGACCCAGAAATTTCAAGGAATTTTTTTTCTTAAATACTTTGTAATTTTACGAGTCTGTGGCTTCTGATGGCACTTGATTCCGAGGCCCGGTGTTCCCAGAATCAATTTCCGAAGTTTAGCTTGGGTACGTTCAGTGAACAAACGAGTGAGTTTTTCTATCTTTTTAACCGGTGCTTGGAATTGAAATCTGAGGGCACTGATGAACTCACAACGCCAATAATTGCTTAAGAGGACCTTTACTGAAGAGGCGTTTTCTTGGGAGTAGAAGTTAAAAATTTGTGGATTAAATGAGAAGTGAATAAAATTGTGGGAAAATTTTATTTTTATATCTAAAGTGGTTAAATCCTACATGGGGGAGTTGGTATGGGACCCACAAGCTTCTAACTACCCATGTAAGGATATTTGTGAGGTGGGGACCACACAAGCCCCAACCCTTCACATTCCATAACTCCTTAACCCCTTTGAACTCCCATGTAAATTACATGGAAACTCCCTTTTAAATTTTGTAACCTTTTCACTTCCCCACTTAAACTCTTGCCAACACACACCTTAATTAATTAATTGAAACTATTTCATTAATTAATTAAGTGTTTGAATTTTTTATTTTGAAATGCATGGCATGTTCAATTAAAATAAGGGGTGGCCTTATTTTATTTTGGTTGGCTTGTTGTGTGGGGATTTGGGGAGATAACTCTTGTGAAGAAGAAAGGGGATTCCTACTTTGTTGAAGAATGCGAACTCACCGACGAAGAACATCGACTCGGCGACCACGGTTCTTCATCCTCTTCTTCCTCCGCGGAAAGGGAGGAGACACCAACGCGGGAACTAACTAACAACGAGGTGCTTTATATTCTTCTCTCCATGATAAAAGAGGAGACGTCACTTCCTCGGGTGTACACCGACGACGACGGAAACTACGCCGTCATCCACGACGCTTGACAACCGCGAACTTCTTTTCGAAATAGGGTTCTTTGATTCATTTTTATTGAAAATAAAATTGTCGTTGTGTTTCGTGAACCTCGTGCATTCTTGGCTATGTGTTACCGACTAACGCGGAGGGCGCAGGCCAAACGAACACGGCCCGACGACCCTCCGCTGGAACTTATTATTTTGGAATTGGCAACCGGAGGCGGAGGAAGCACGGCGCTGATGCGCCATGCCGGGAACATGGCGAAGGAAGCCGGCGCCATCGCGCCAGCTGTGCGGGAGGAACTGCGGCCCGCATCACGGGCCGCTTCAGTGGAAGAACCTGCTGGCCCGTTGGCCGGCCGGGCGGAGCTGGACCGCGACGCCAGGAGGGCGCCGCGCTGGAAGACCGGCGGCCCGCCCATGTGGACTGCGTGAGCAAAAGGCTGGCTAGTTTGGGGAAGGGCGGCGCCGCTTGGCGCCGTCGGTGCGGACAACCGGGCCCCCCCCTTGGAACCTGTTTGGCCAGCCGGGCCGGGCCGCGGCCCGCCGGGCCGGGCCGTGCCCTACCGGGCTGGGCCGCGCCACTTCGGGCTGGGCCGCGCCCCTTCAGGCCGAGTTGTGTATTTCCTTAGGACTGGTCTGACACCCCTGTTGGGTCGGACCCGTCAAACTGGGTTAACCCGACCCGTCGGCCCACTGGGCTAAACAGGCTGGGCCTGTTAATCACTTAAACGAGAATAACTTAAATACCGCGCGTTCGATAGACGCGCCGTCTGCGGAACTAGGACCCTTTCGACGAGATGGTTCTTTTGTGATACTCTAAGTGAGTTTTGGATGACTATGGATATCAGCTGGGTTAAAAATGAGCATATTTCTAACCGGGCCCCTGGATCGGAAAAGCCATTATCTCTCATACCGAGCTTCCGATTGACGCGCCGTCTGTCGCGTTGAGTTCCCATTGATGAAACAGAACTTTGGGATACATCAACTATGGACTTTGTGACAGTTGATGTATAGACCCTCTTGTCTTGTGAAAAGGGCCCTCCTGGAATCGAGCGTGCTGTGTGCGGGAACCCTAGAGCTGGCTGCGACTGCGACGACGATGACGACTGTACTTGGATCCTACGTGGGTTCGGCAGCGAGGAAGACTGTACTTGGATCCTCCATGGGTTCGACAGTGATGACGAATGTACTTGGATCCTACGTGGTTTCAGCATTAATGGTTATTGTACTTGGATCCTACGTGGGTTCGGCAGCGATGACTTCTGTACTTGGATCCTACGTGGGTTCGGCTGCGACGACTTCTGTACTTGGATCCTACATGGGTTCGGTAGAGGAGATGATTCAGAGGCTACATTTATCATCTCCACCCCTCTTCGTGAGTAGTATACCTGTGTGAGCTGAGTCTTGAATTTCAATCATTATCATCGATGTGATTGACTTACTTTCCTGTGTAGACTGGGTTGTGATTTCCTGTGTGGACTGAATTGTACTTGGGCTCGTGAGTTGGAGCCGAACTAGAATTGATGACTTAGGTATATGTATGGGTATATATCTAAGTAGAGTTGGCTGATACTTCGTGTTTGTATATTTCCTTTGTGGTTTATCCTTTGTGGATTCTGGGAGACCTTCAGGGGTCTCGGGATCCCTACTGAGTATCGTATACTCACCTCTGCATGGGAATTGCCCGCACTATGTGTGTGTTGGATGCAGACGACGGACAACACTGATCGAGGTGGAGGTTTGTGGAGCTAGACGGTACCCAGAGGTGGACCGCTTGGCGGGACGTACATGGAGCAGACAACCGGACCCGAGGAGCTGAGGAGACTATCAGTACCTACCCTTCAGGTGGGATTTCCGGAGGACAACTCAATGTTGCTGTTTTACTTTACTGCTGTTGTACTTTCTTTTCAGTTGTACTGTACTTTCAGTTGGGTTTGTATACTAGCCCATTTACTTTCTAGCACTTACTTTTGTACTCAGTTTACTTTGTGTTTACTGTAGCTTGCGTACTCTGTTGTGTTTGTTTACTTGTATAAAGGCAATGCCTTCCCTTTTATCGGGATTTACACCTTTGGTGCTAGTTGCCAGCCCCTGGCCTATGGAAGACAGGCTTTGGGTAGTCACGACACGGGCCCTGAGGACGGGTCATGACAAAGGTGTATCTCCTTTTCTTTTTAGTGAGACCAACAAGGTCGAGAATTGTTTCTCAACCATGAAAATCTTTTCTTTTCTAATCCAACTGAGGGAAAACTCTTCATGATAAATTTTATGGATTTCTTGGATGTTTTGGGCATAATAGAATCTTTACTTTATTTTGTGAAAACACTATGTGGAATCACCATTTTCACATTGGCCATCAAGGTGCACTCATAACATAGTGATTTCTGATTCTTCATTAATATTTATTCCTGATATGGTTTTATAAACAAACACTTATTAGATATATGTCTATCCTTTTTTTTCTTCCATGTTATACTTATTCAAGTATTAGTCTTTCATTAGTTGAATACTTCCCAGGATATTGGATTTCATTATGTGGAATCTTTTTCTTGCTTCTAGAATCTTCCTTAATCTATATTTCTTCCAATTTTATTTCACTACCAAAATCATTTAGGAAAATTACCAGTATATCATTTGGAATATGCACATGATTCTTGGTAGGTCCACATGGCTTCTATGGTGTGCTCTTTACCACATCAGTCTATTTTTTTTTCTTGGACTGGTCTTCCACTTTGTTACTTAATCTTTCCTCCATTCATTTTTATATTCATGTCTTGTTTATAGTGATCCATGGTGCAACCTCTTCTTCCACAAAATAATAAGCTTATTATTTTTGGTGTAACACCCTTATTGATATTATTGGGTTTGATTTGAACATAAGTGTTCTTTTGATTTCACCCAAAGCATCATTTCCTTTATTTTTTATAAACTTATAGGGAATATATTTCATCTGGTTCTTTCCCAAGGTTGTATTCTCTCTATTATTTAGCTCCTATGGTCTTTTCTATTGACTTGTTTTACTAGAACTCTTGAATGATTTATACCTGCATGCATCTTCACTGTGACCACTGCCATTGAGAATACCATAAAGGTTATTTAAACATTAAAATCTATTTATAATAGAAATATTATTTCCTTTCATCTATGGTATTTTTTTATTCCCTTATCTTCCACCCTCTATGAAGACATCTTTTGTTTTTCAGATACTATCATATTATACTAAAAATTAGATTCCATGTGCCTGATTATTTCATAGCTCTAACAATAGCAAAAAATATTGATATCTTAGGAATAACGGTTTGAATAGATTAACATAATTGCCAATTTTGTTTATTTTCATTATTCTACTAGGATTATTTAGGAAAATTACTTATTATACATTTATCTTTATTTACTACAATTATAGTGGTGAGAACTTCATTTCCTTTCTTCATCCACTTTTTTTATAGGTTTTGATTTTGAACCTCCATTTTCATATGTCTAGAGTTAATAAAAACATTATCAATAGAGATGGTTGGTTCCTTATTCATAGATACTACTTGAGATTGATCATTATATGATTTCAATCTTTTATTTCCACAATATGTAGGAATTTTAGGATAAAAATCCTCCTTATAATATTGTGTGTTTATAGCTCTTGTAGTAACGACTCTTCTTTCATCTTGTTGTAAAGAATCAAATCTACCTTTTTCAATATTTACTGGTTTAAATCCAAGTTCAAGACATTTTATATTTAGAATAAATTTATAATCCTCCACTAATTTTAGTCTATATTCACATTATTTCTTGATCTTATCAATTTCATCATCATGCATTTTGTTCTTCTCTTTCATTAAGTTTTCAGGTTCTTTGATCTTATTAGACTTAACATCCATATAAATATTTTTGACTTCAACAATTGAATTTTTATTCTCATCTACTGTATGGAACTTTTTTTCAAGTATCACAATGTCTTGATATTTATTTAGGATCACCTCAATCCAATCATTCCCAACTCTAGAGCATGCCTCTTCAAGATCCTTGATTCTTGTACTTTGGGCATTATAGTGTTTGGTGATATCTACACACATCACACCTTATATGCCATTTATTTCTTTTTTTATTCAATTTCATATTCAATATATCTGATTTATACTTTCATGGTTTTACTACAAACTATACAACTATCATTATCTAAGGAATGGTTTTCACCACTTGTGCTTGATTCTTTTGATGGAAAATCTTGGAAAAATATATCTGATACCTCTTCTCATCATTTGAGGTAGTACTATTGTCTATTCCTTTTGCAGTAGACTATACTACCAGATCTCATAAACCCATGCATGACTTTTCTTTCTTAGAAATAATGCATTGGGAAACTAATTCATCATCCTCTTTACAAAAGAGGGATGTATTCTTCATCTTTCTCAATTATTTCTTTCTCTTATTCTTAAAAGTTTTAGTTAAGATAGAATTATGATTTGAAATTAATCCATTTACTCTAAGTTTGCACTCAATTATGAATTGATAATAGAATTAAAATCATTAATAAACTTTAAATAAAATAATTCAAATAGAAGTGTGGAATGTTACTCTGATATCAATTGTTAGAATCACTTTGGGATGAACACACTAAGAGAGTGGGGGGGGGGGGTGAATCAGTTTGTTATGATTGTTTATCACTTTATAATTTTATTCATTTTAATACCTCTATTAATTATTTAGTGAATGATTCTATTTTCTTATTCACCTATAGTTATCAAGCATGGATATATAAAAAAATCACAAATAACACCATGATTTTTGTTGAGGTTCACCTCCAGTGTGGATGACTACTCCTCAGTGTATGGTGGTTATTATCCCACAAAAAACATCCTTTTTATTAACTAAGAAACAATGTGCAAGGGGATGAACTTAAACCCATTTTCCCAGCACCAAATAATTACAATGCAAGTTATACATTGTATAAAAAATGTAGGATGGCGACCTACTCATTCTAAAGTGATCAACAATACAGAAAACATCTTATTCTCTAGACTCTAATGAATATAATCAACTTCCTTGAAATGTAGAAATCAAAAGGGATACCTCTAATATAGAAATTAGTGGCCTGTCTCAGATTATGTAGTAATATAGAAGTCTATATATACTTATTCTTTATTCAAAAAACGTGAAGATGTTTCAGATTGGTATTCTCAGAATTTCTTGATACACAATATCAATAATTATGATTTCATTGGTTCTACTATACTATTCTTGGTGAAAAAAATATTTAATATACTGAATCAAAATACAATTTCAATATTATTTTATACAAGAATAATCTTATACAATCTCAAATATATCTTGTTATAAACCCTCACACAAATATTACTCTTATTATTTTATGTTATATTTAAAATTTATCCAATGTTTCACTTTAGTCTGTCTTGTACTTTAGTCTCAACTACTCATGTAGATTTTTAGTTGTCTTTTTCCATGTGCAAGTAAGTTACAAAACTGATTATGTATATACTATATTCCTCACACAAACCTGAACTGGTGTATGATATTGTACGAGTTCTTATTCTTTGCACAAGTGTTGAGAACTTGTTTTCTATCCTTCCTTTCACTAATCAAAAAGAAGAAAAACCTTCACGAAATAAAGATACTCTTCAAATGTTTCTTATCATTATTTGTGAAAATGTAAGTGCAATATTCAGTTCTTCAAACAAATGAGAATCTCAAGCATGTGATATATTATTCTTCACACAAACTAGGTTGGATTTGAGGAAACTAGGATTAGATTTATGTAACATTATACATAGAAAATTGATACTTCCATTCTTCATGACCTAGGTACCTCATGGGACTTCTTTATGCATGTGTGTATAGAAACTCTTCAGAAAAAAATGAGTTTTGAGGATGCTCTATTTTCATGAAGGAAAACAAGAACTCTCAAAGAATCAATAGCTCATATCTTCTCCAGTATCTCACTATTTATAAATGAGTCTTCACGTGGTTTCCATTACATAATGCTGAAAATCACAACATCTTCACATTAATCGGCTTCACACAATCTTCCTTCGAGATTTCGATCTCATGTGCATGTGATAACAACACATTCATAATTTCATAATATTTATGATTCATCTTTGTTAGTATCATGTAATTTGAACATATTCATTAATGAAAAACATATATTACATGCATGAATTTGAGATGATCAACTATGCCTCATTTAATTTCTATCCTCAAAGATGGTATCAATCATCAATGTAGCACACTCCTTGGATGTCATAACCCATCCCAGAAGGGCCTGTACCACAACTCCCCAAGCTCGCCTCCAATAGGCTAGGGGATGAAGACTAGTGTCAAGTAGGTATATCACTAACATGGGAGGCCTTAGACTAAGTACCTATACACATACACGCATATCCAAGCCTATACAATGCTAAAATGTAAAAGAAAACTGAACAACCATGCATGCACACATCTAAATCCCATAACCAAAGTATGATAGGAAGTAAAAGAAAGTAAACAGGGAAAAATACAATCCCACCATGAAGAATCTGAAACATAAGTCCAACCTGAAGGTAAAACTGGAACTGCTATAAAAAATCCACAGGAACATACATCGGTCTGTCCAATATCGCTAAACACGGTCTGGTCTTGGTCCATCTAGGACTCCATCAAAAGGTCAATTGTTTGTACAATACACAACATGTGCAGGTAGATCTCATTTAGGGGTGAGTATAAAAATACTCAGTAGGACACCCCGAAACCGCAAATCATACAAAAAAGGAAATACAGTCAGATCTACATAGGTATATGTCTATAACAAATATAACAAGAATATCTATATATACTCAACAAATACACATTAGTCTAAAGGTAAGTCCCAACCATAGTGTACCGGACTAAGACTCTATTCTAAAGATTCCACAAAGAACTCATCCAAGAGAAAAAACTCCTAAGTTTGATAACACTAATGATTTCCATCTGAGAGGTAATGCTTATTAGGTATCACCATTAAAAGTGAATGCTAAAGGTCTGAAGAGATACAGTACATAGATGAGGATCACTCCTAAGGACATGAGGTGATACCAATAACTCAATCTAGATTAACCTACTAAGTAGAGGATTGAAACTCATGTAGTGTTGGTCATAATGATACCAAGAACTCTACCTAGGGCATGAAGATTAATAGAGGATCTCACTCTGGACCTCATGGAAGGATTTCAACAAGTCTATCTAAGAAGTCCTGCTGAAGGGATCATGGTCCTTAAAGTAAAAGATGATTCCATAATAAACCTGAGGGAATGGATAAGGGGAAAGTAACCTAACAAAACTTTTCCAATATATAGAGGACAAGGACTCCAATCCATGCTTAATAAAGTATACAATGTGTAGAAGGGTTACACACTATGTCCCTTGACCCTGAGTCCTACCTGTGTAAAGAAACTGTGTCTCTTTCTAGTGTTCGTGTAGAAGTACACGACCTGTAGGCTGCCCATGTATTCAACCCACATTCTAGTACACCGCTTTAGCCCATGTACATGTGCTCGTGTACCAGTACATGGCATATCCCATATACTAGTACACGACATGTCCCGTGTACTTTGGTCTAGTTTGTGTCCATATAGGGGAGTACATGGCATGCTCCAATCCATGTCTATGTACCCTCTGAGGTACATACCGAGATTCTAGGGAGGTTGCACACGTCATGTGACAGGGGTCACATATCGTGTGATACTTAAGTTCCTCCAAAATCATAGCTTCTACATAAGGGGGCTAACACGATGTGTAGATCTGGTTTACAAGTCGTGTAATGTGGGATTTTCTAGAAATCCAAATCCAGTCCCATGCATCCCGACCATTGATCCAGAACTTGATCTAGTAACTGTTTCACCACAAAACCATACATTGAACCTCATCAAGTCATTTCATCAGCGATTAACACATTTTGTTCCTTTGATCTGCTTAGAAAATGGGACTATTCGTTGTTCTTCGTTGCATGATGAAGAACACAAAAATCGGGTATCTACATCATCCAATCTGCTTCTGTCTCATTCGTCGCACCATCTTCATTGCGTGCTTATCCCATATCTAATATATTAGATATTTTTAACAAGAAACGAGTGCACAATGATCGATTTAATTGGTAAATGTCAAACTACGGGCCAAATGAAGAACGCTCGCGATGAACAGCGAATCGAGGGAGAAAATTACAAGAGAAATCAAGAGGAACTGACCTCAATCGATGTTCATGTCAATCTCAATTTGTTGTTGTTACAATGACAATAAAATAATCAACAATCATAAATAATTCTCCTAATAAAAAATCCCATAATAAAACCCATCCCAAAATACGCATGATCTAGAAATCAATCCGTTAGTTGATTGATTCACGTTCATCATAGGAATCAAGAACGGTGTATAAAACCAATAAAAAAACCACCCTACCTCAATTTGGATTAATAATTGAGGAAGAATAGGGCTACACCATGATCATTGGTGAGATACTTTGAATCCGTTGCATTTAGATCGTCAATCCATGATTCAGTCGCCATTTGTCTGAGATAAATCCTCTAATGATCTCTCCAATAGATCTCCAATGGTTCTAGGTTTATGCAGCTAACCCCAGAATTACAATACAACAATCTACTTAATGAATTTTTAGTCACTACATCAAGAAATAAAAATAAAATAACTTAAATTATTCATTTATACGTCCTTGATGACTTTTCCAAAAATGACCCATGACGAAAAAGGTTAAGTTGCACCGAGGTTAAAACCCACTTTCTGAACTCAATAGTACCCTTGGATTTTTGATCTAGGAACCCTTTTATAAGTAATTCCACTTTTTCAAGAAAATTTCATGTGAGTTTTTTTAAAGATGGATGGTGCCTGGACATAAAACTAGGGCACTATAGAAATTAAATAAAAGAGTTACAAGAGTCTAAAAGACGGAAGCATATTACAATCTCTATTATGAAAGGGAAGTAAGTCATTAGGGAGTTCATCAAGCCAAGTAATGTCTTTATTGACTCCTTTGTTTGCAAGACCATCAGCAACCATGTTAGCTTCACGATAAATGTGAGTGATGATGTAGTTGGTGTCATGAAGAGAACGGATGTAGTCCATCCAGCGAATGGTGATCGACCATGCCAGATGTATCACACCATTCCAAACGGCTTGCAAAATAGTGGTCAAATCACTCTCAATACAGAGGTTGTTCCAGCCATGTTGTTTGGAAAAATAGATGGCATGAATCATACACGTCATTTTAGCTTCCAGAGAGGGAGCAATGCCACATCTACCATAGAAGCAACCAACGATCTAACCAATGTGATTTCTGAAGACAGCGCCACAACCCACAGGACCAGGATTGCCTTTGGAGGCTCCATCCACATTAACCTTAATCCATCCTGGAATAGGTGCATGCTAGAAGACTTCAAAAGTGCGGTGTGGTTGGTGAAAGTTTCCAGCAATGCGTAATCTACGAAGGATGCTAAAGTCTTGCACCGTGTTGTTGCAGTGACCCATTTGGATCGAAGCAGCTTTGAGAATGGTAATGAGGATCTGAGTTTTACCTGCATTAAGATTGGGTGATCATTTATTATGAATAATATCATTTCTATCATACCAGATCACGTGGTGAAGTTCAGCGACAACAGCAAGAAATATGTTTTTAATTTGTTGAGAACTATTAATATCCAAACATATTTTTCATTAAGTTTTGGTAGAGTCATAAATCCACCATCTGAAGTCAAAAATATCAAAAATATAATTCCAAAGAGTAGAAGTTGTGGCACAATAAAGAAATAGATGATTAGTATCTTCTTTGTGCTAATTGCAGAGGCTGCATTTAGAACAGAGTTGAAAACCGGATGATTGTAGACGATCATCAGTGGGAAGTCTGTTATGAGCAAGGCGCCAGATAAGAGTAAATCATGAGGGTTTTATCCAAGGTTTTTCAAAACATTTTATCCACCCAAAATCATTATTATAATTGCAAAAAAAGTGTTTGTAAAAGTTTTTAGAATCAAGCATACCATTGTGAGCAGGTTCCCAAACTAAGAAATTGTCAGCGTTTGAAAAGGGATAGGTATCAATGACATTCATAATGTTAGTAGGAAGATGATAATTACAAGAATTAAGAACATCTCTAATAGATAGGTTGGTGTTCCCAGGGCTTTGGTCAAGGGAAACCCTGGAAATTAAAGGAGTACCAACATAGTTATCTAACTAGAAGTTCAGGGAGGAGTTTCTAGAGGCCATCCACCAGGAGTTACTCATGATGGAAGAAAAGGAATGCTTCAAGGATGGCTAGATAGAGGAGGCAAGAAAGGAAGTATTGCCTTTTTTAAGTTTCTGAAGAAATATTTTTTTGAGGAAGTTGATAGACTCCGAGTTATTATAGAATAAGTTCCAAGTGAGCCTAGATTGCAGAGCCTCATTAAAATGTTTGATATTTTTTATTCCAATACCTCCTTTCTCAATTGGTTGACAACAAGTAGACCAGGGTATGGTGACAAGTTTTCGTTCCACGGTGCTACCAGTCCAAACAAAATTTTTGATTGAGGTGTTCATTTTTTTAATAAGACTAGTAGGCCAATTGTAAATCATCATAGAGTAAACCATTTTAGAGACAATTGTGGATTTGACCAGATATATTCTACCTGAAATAGAGAGAGATTTACCTTTCCAAGAGGAAAGTTGTTTTGTAATTTGATTGGAAATATCAAGGAAATGACATGATTTGAGTCTTCCCTAAAAGATGGGGATACCTAGGTACTTGAAAGGTTGAGAACCCTCTTTTATGCCTAAGTCATTTATAATGTTGCATTTCCTATTAGATGGAAATTTTTTTCCAAAGTAAATATAAGATTTGATCCAGCTAATCATTTGACCAGAGACATCCTCATAGTGTGCAAGGACATTTTTGAGAGTGCGTATATTTCTATTATCACCTTGAAGAAAGAGAATGATATCGTCAGCATACAACAGGTGAGTAAGAGCATTTAGATTACGCGAAACATGGATGGGTTTGAGTTTGTTTTGATTAACCAGATATGTGAGTATTCGTCTAAGATAATCCTCCGCAATGGAGAAAAGGATGGTAGAAAGAGGGTCCCCCTGCCTGACACCTTTTGTACATTTTAAATAACCCCTGGGAGAACCATTAATTAGAATGGAGATGGAGGCCGAATTGAATAAAGAAGGGATAGTAGTGGTAAAAGCATCACTAAAACCAAAAGATTGAAGCACTTTAAAAATAAAACTCCAGTCCATGGTATCGAAAGATTTTTTAATGTCAAGTTTAATGGCAATATTACCACCTCTGTTGCTTTTGTTTAAGGTGTTGAAGCATTCTGAAGCAAGGCCAATGCGATTTTAGATGGATATACCTTTAATAAACCCAAATTTATTCCAAGAAACTAATTTTTCAGTGATCGAAGAGAGTCTTCTTGCAATGATTTTCATGATGATTCTATAGAGGGTGTTAATGAGGGAAATGGTCCTGAAAGAATAGATCTCAAAAGCATTGTCAACCTTTGGAATTAGAGAGAGAAATTGAGCGTTTAGACCATGAGGGAGGACACCATTTGAGAAGAAGGATTTAAAAAGCTTATAAACATCAAATTTAATAATATCCCAGTAGTGTTGAAAGAAACCATTACTAAAACCATCAGGGCCAGGAGCACTATCAGGGTTTAAACTGAAGACAGTGTCTTTGATTTCATGATCAAGAGGGGTGCTAAGAATAAAGTTGTTATCTTCATCGCTAAACACCTTCGGAATTATCTCAGGTAAGAGGTCCTTATTTCTATCAGGGCCATTAAAGACAGATTCAAAATGAGACACAATATGGTTGGAAATATCATTTTCATTATCTAAAATGTTGTCACCATCGTTTAAATAGGCAAGAGGTCTACACGATTTCCGAGCTCTTTGAAGGGAATTATAGAATTTAGTGTTTCTGTCTCCATCGGATAACCATTTAACTTTAAAAGTATGTTTTCTCATTATTTCATTAAAAGTGAGCAAAGAGTTGAGTTTTGTTGAAATGTTGATTTCATGGCTCGGATCAGTGCTAAAGTCGGAGTTTGTGCTATGGTTTTGAATATGGTCCAACTCATTCTCAAGGAGGAGAATATCCTTGTCCATTTGTTTGACATGAGAGCTACACCAAGCTTTGAGCATCTGTTTGAGAGATTTTAATTTGGAAGGACAAGCAAAGGCATTATTGCAATGAGTCATGGAAATCCAAAAGTTCTTAACTATGTCAGTGCATTCAGTGTTGGAGAACCAGGAATTATTAAATCTAAAGGGGAGAGGTCGTTTAGTAGTGTTGGTTGAAACATTGACCAAAATTGGGTGATGATCAGAGTGCATCTTATGAAGGGTGGTGCTGGAAATGGTACCCCATTTATCTAGGGAAGTAGCATTTATGAAGGCTCTATCAAGTTTGGAGGCAACCACTCTATTATATTGTTTTCTATACCAGGTGTATTTGGCACCTGTTAGATTTATTTTAGTAAGGTTATTGTCTTCGATGGTGGTTTTGAATTCTCTTGTGGATATCGTAACATGTGAAGGACCAATTTTCTCACTATAATTTAGAATAGCATCTAAGTCTCCAATTAAAAACCAAGGATCCTGATTGCTATTGTTTATAAGGGTGAGGTCATCCCACAGAGGTCTTCTATCTTGATATCTGTTCTTGGCATAACCAAAAGAACAAATAGTATGAGTACTATCAAGGACAAAATCACAGGTGAGTACTTGATCCGATATATTAAAGATGTTGACATTTTGAATGGATGAGTGCGAAAAGACCCAAAGAGAGTCAACCATAGAGGAATTTTTCATAGCACCAATAAAGGAATAACCATATTGACACAAGTGGTGGAACTTGGGAGAGAAACTGATTTTAGGTTTAGCAATAGCGAACAAAATGGGAGAGTGTGTGATAAACATTCTTTTAAAGACAAAAAGGGTGTCAGAGTTTGCAATACCCTAACAATTCCAGTAAAGTATATTCATTTATACCTAGGTTTGGAGTTAGAACTCCCTTTTTTTTGTTTCCAGAGCCCTTGTGTCTAGTATACCTTTTAATTTGTTTAGAGTTGGCTGGTCTTTTATTCATATCCTGGCTTCTTGTATAGGTAGATGGGTTCTTTATGCTATCTATTTTAGAGTACTCTTTTGCAGGTGAGTTTATAGTGTTTATGGTGCTATTTTTATCATTTTTTCCTCATGTTGAGTACTCAAGCTCACAACATTTGCAGCCATAGTACTATCATAAGATAAATCTACTGCTTTATTGCTGGAATGTAGGGATTGTGTACCTAGAACCGTTGAGGTATGACCATGAGTTGATGTACCTAAGTGCTTTCCAAGTTGCTATCCCAAATCCAGTGTTGAAGATTCCTTCGGATTCGAAAGGGAACCCTCTGCATTCATCTGCAAACTCGGGAAAACATGTTCCATGGAGTTGCCCAGAATTTCGTTATGTGAAATCCTCTTATGGTGGACATTTTCTATGCCAATTGATTGTACAACACAATCAATTTTCATACCATTATCCACATCTGAGTCAGGATTTAGTTTGAGTGTATTCTGCTCAAGAGAAGTTGGTAAAACCTGCTTAGTCTCAGGTAAAGAATTAGCTTGGAAAGTAGAACAGCTTGCATAGTGTCCAGTCAGCACATTGTCATTAGATTTTATTTCTACTGGATTAATGTCAGAGTTTGTACCAGAAGGGGATGGATCAGTGCCATGAGGTGATGTACCTGTATGCAGTTCAGTTTTTTGTTCAGGGTCCAGTGAAGTTATTCCCATGGAAACAACCTGTTTGGACTCAGGGAGAGTGCCAGCCTGTTTTGGGTCACAACCTTCCTGTGAATGTAGAGTTGGAAAACCCATAGATAGTGGCCTGCAGTTCATTGTCTCCTGTTGTGGGTCTATACCTATAACTAGAAAACCAGCAGGTTTCCCAATATCTTTTCCCTGTGCCTTACATATGTTGCTTGTGCCCATGGAAGCATAACTTGACCTATGAGCATTGGAAAAAGTATTACAAGTGGGAATAGATAAGTTACCTGATTCATGCATCAAAAGTTCCTTTTCCTGTTGATTTTGAAAAACCTACATAACAGTGTTTTCAAGCTCATTAAAGAGGTTTCTGTCATCCTCTTCTACAAGATCAGCCCAGGAAGTTACAACTTTTGATTTAGTGGACTTCTTCACCCATACCTCATTCTTCAGTTTTGAAGATTCATGGATTCCAGTGTTGGTTGGATTGATTTTTTGTTCTTTTTTATTTCTTTCCATTCATTTTCTATAGGCTGAACAACTTGCTTCCTAATCACCCTGCAATTTTCTATTGTATGGCCAATAATTTTGAAAATTTCACAGAATGGTGGTTTTTTCTCATACTCGATCCCAATTTCTGTTTTATATTCTTTAGCAAAGAAGCTTATTGAATTAGGAAGAGGCGCAACAAGGTTAACCTCAACCATTACCCTGGCATAAAGTCCCAAATTAGCATTTAGTGTTCTTTGATCAATTTTGAGTGGTAATCCAATGCAAGACACAATGTCATTAAGAATTTTAGGATGCCAAAAGTACCAGTTTAATCCATGTAATTTGACCCATATTTGGGCCATTGTGTTCCTATGAGTGTAAGGATTGAATGCATAGTTCCATTCAGAAATCCTGAGTAGACCAGGTTTTAAATGAAGACTACTAGTATCCCATACTTTGTCAAGGTCAGATTGAGAACTGAATAAGAAGTGAAAATATCCACAACCTATGGGAACAAGTTTCCAGTTCGATATACCCCAACAGTGAGCAATTCTAGTTTTAGGATCTATTATAGTCCAAGGGCGGTCACCTTTCAGGTAGGAGATGCGGCCCATGAGGGAGTATTTGCAGAGCAGCTCATGTTGACGAAGTGCTTCTAGATCTTCTTCAACTATGAAATCGCTATTATCCAGCTTCTTGAGAAGAGGTGGTCTCGTTGGTGGTAGGTCATTGCTGAGATCCGTGCTTTTAAGCGCATCCAGGAAGGAGACACCATTGCGTCTCCCCACGAATGGAGGTGTAGGGTCCCCATCATTCAACTTTCTTTTATTATTTTCAGCAGCGGGTCCTCGCGAATCGGCCTTCTGATTTCGGAAGAGGTGGGAGTCAAATCTCCCAGGCGCAAGAAACGCATCAGCCATTGAAGGAGGAATGTGGTAGCTAAGAAAGCTCTTTCCTTGCGATTTCTAGAGAGATATGGTCTCATTTCATGTGAGTGATATTTAATATATTTAATATTTCAAAAAATTATTCCTGGCACATTGGGCCTCAGAACTGAATGCCATCTTAGTGTCTAGTCTAAAAAATAATCCATACAATATCCAAAAATACTACATAGAATAATATGAGTCATTAAATTCTCCCCACCTTGGGATTTACATCCCTGAAAATCCAAAACAAGGACCACACAAAAAGATGTGGGTACTGAGTATGAATCTAAGTCTCCCGATCTCATGTGCTCTTCTGAAGATTCCCGTGTTGCCACCATACATGCACTAAAGGAATCACTTGCCCACAAAGGATCCTCTCCTATTGATCCTCGATCTCTACTAGGTACTCAACAAAGGTATCTTCATCCTCAATGTCTATCTCACCTCGGTCAATAATGTGTGATGGGTTATGCACATACCTCCTCAGCAGTGATACATGGAAGACATCATGTACCCATTTAACTGTGGAGGTAGATCTAAGTAGTACGTCACCTCATCAACTCTTTGAAACATCTAGAAAGGGAAAATAAATCTCATAGACAGCTTTCCACCCTGTCCAAATCTCCATAATCAACTTCTAGGTGAAACTTGTAGGAATAGATAGTCCCCTTCCTTGAACTCTAAAGGCCTCTATCATTTTTATGCATAAGACTTATGATGGATCTGTGTAGTCCTCATCCACTCCTGGATGATCTACACTTTCTCGATATTTGGTCGCACCAACTCTGGTCCCATGAGTACTGACTCTCCTAGGTCAGTCCAGAAAATTGGTGAACTATAAGGTCGACTGTATAAGACCATGAATGGTTCCATACCGATGGTGGAATGGAAACTGTTTCTACACGAAAAATACACCAGTGGTAGATGATCCTCCCAACTATGACCAAAGTCCAACACACAAGCTCACAGCATATCCTCTAAAACTTGAATGGTCTGCTCAATTTGGTCATCAGTTTCAGGGTGAAATGTTGTGCTCAAGTGTAAATGAGTCCCAAAAACCTCCTAAAATACCTTCCAAAATAATTTTGTGAAGTGAGCATCAATGTCAGAAATTATTGTCTATGGAACTCCATGGAGTTGGACTATCTCATATACGTTGAGGCATCCCAAGACCTCTACTGAACTCTTCTCTCAGATTTCTAGGAAGTGGGAAAACTTGGCGAGTCAGTCTAAGATCACACAGATGGCATTGTGTCCCCTAGGCATATGCCTTAAGCCCATATCAAAGTCCATAGATATCCCATTCTACTTCCACTCTAGCACCTCAAGGGGTTGAGTTAATCTCGCTAGAACTTGGTGCTCAGCCTTCACTTACTGACAAGTAAGGTGTCAAGAGACAAACTCTAGAACTCCTTTCTTTATCCCTGGCCACCAAAACTAATGTCTAAGGTCCTAGTATATATTTTCCAAACCTCTATGTACCACTAAAGGAGACGTATGAAACTCTCTCGGAACCTCCTCCCACAACATCATTGGTACCATCATGCTTCCTCTAAAAATAATGACGTTCTCCCCACCTTAGAAAATTCATCAAGAGCATGTCTAGTGGATATCTAATTATGTAGGGTATCATGTTCAATATCCCCAAGTTGTGACTCCCTAACTCACTGTAAGAGTGGAGGGGTGACAACTATTGATTGGAGGTAAGATGTTCCATCTCCATCCACAAAGTAATACTATAATGAGGCTAACTGCTCCAATGCATCTTTCAACAACTATGAACAAGATCTCTTGCTGAGAGAATCTGCTACCACATTCCCCTTATCAGGAGTATAGAAAATTTCAAAGTCATAATCCTGAAGGAACTCTAGCCATCGCCTCTACCTCAAGTTAAGATCCTTATGAGATAATATATACCTGAGACTCTTGTGATCAGATTATATGATAAACTACTCTCCTATCAGGTAGTGTCTCCATATCTTTTGTGTGAATACTACCACTACTAACTCAAGATCATGGGTCATATAGTTCTTCTTATGTGGTCTCAACTGACATGAACCATATGCAATCACCACCTACCTCTATATCAAAACACGACCAATCCTGGTTCCTAATGCATCGAATAACACTATGTACTTGACACTCTTCTCTAGAAATATAAATATGAGAGCAGTTGTCAAACTCTACCTCAACCACTGAAAATCCTACTAGCACCTCTCTTACCACACAAAAGGCTTCCCTTTTTGGGTCAAAGCTATCATGGGTGCTGATATTATGGATAAATCAGGTATGAATCTCTGGTAAAAGCCTTCCAACATAAGGAAGCTCCACATCTCCAACACACTCTTGGGTGGTTTCCTAGACAACATTTCCCCAACCTTGGATGGGTCCTCCACCACACCATCTATTGATATAACATGCCTCAGAAAGTGGACCACCTAAATCTAGAACTGTCACTTCGAGAGATTTTTGTAAATCCAATTCTCTTATATTATGTTTAGAACCATCCTCAAGTATCTCTCGTTCTCCTCCTCAGATACTGAGTACATAAGGATATCATCAATGAAGGCTACCATGAACCCGTCTAAGAAAGGATAAAAGATTTGGTTCATGAGTCTCATGAACATTACTGGGGAGTTCTTCATTCCAAAGGGCATCACCAAGTACTAATAGTGGTCATAACAGCATTAGAATGATGTCTTCAGTATGTCCACGTCTCGTACTCATAGCTGGTGATATCCCAAATTGAGTTCAACCTTTGAGAACCATCATTCCCCTCTCAACTAATCAAATAGGTAATCGATCCTAAGTAGTGGATACTTTTTATTCATGTTCACCTGGTTTAAGTGCTGTTAGTCCACACATGACCTCAATATCACATATGCCTTCTTGGAAAACAAAAATGGGACTGCCTAGGGTGAAATGTTGGGTATAAAAAAACCCTTCCTTTGTAAGTCATCCAATTGCACCCTTAGCTCGTGAACCTCTATGGGATCCATCTGATATGATGGTGCAGATATAAGTGCTATCCTGAGGTTTAGATCAATATAGAAGTCTATATATTGGTGAGGAGGTAAACTTGGAATATCCTTAGGGAAGACGTCCTTATACTCCACCACCACTATAGGAAAATGGGAATTCATAAAATCCACTACACAAAGGGTTAGTCTATCCAAATTATGGGTAATCAGCTCCACCCTCCTATGAATGATTCCATCATGCACTTCCTTGGTTTCCTTCTCACTGAAAAAATAAAAACATAGTTCCATCACTATAGACACACCATATCCTCCGCCTAAAATAGTCAATCTAGGCATGAACTGTGGATAACCAGTCTATACCTGAGATGATACTATAAGGTCTCCTCGCTACTATAAAGAGATCCCAACAGAAAATCTTGCCTCCAAGAGTCATGTCACAATGTTGGCACAAGTGCGTGATCACAGAGTATTCTCCATTAGGAGTCTCCAAGAGTAATGGTCAAGTCAAGGGATCAGCCATAATCTCTAAGTCTCATACAAGGTATGGGGAATGAAAGGAATGACTAGAACCTATATCTATCAGTACTACGACTAAGGTTTAAAAGATAAAAATCGCACCTTGAATCATTCTTGGAGCCTCTGGGTTGTAATCTTCAACCGTCTGCAGTTGTCCCCGCCCCTATCCTCCAGCTCCCTAGGCATGGCGTGGACCACCTGGGGGTGGTGGTGGTAACAAGTCAAAACGTCAACCATCTCTTTCTTATCTCCCAGATCCTATTCCATGTATTTTTCCTTATGAATATACCTTATATTTCCTTTGTATCTACCTTTATGGACCATCCATGGTCTCTCTATTAGCTATACAATGGGTTAAAAAATCTCTTTCAAGATTTAGACTACCGTCACATGAGTAACACTGCCTCTCCCTAGGATGACTGGACCCACCCTGTGAGCATTAAACTGTAGGTACTCTATCATGGAACATTCTCCTGAAATGTCTCACATTTCTAGGACCTTGAGACTGATGTCAGATCCCTTCTACTGAGGTCTCTTCTCCTGCTCTCCTTCTACTAGAAACCACTAGTTGTATCTTCTTAGCCAGGAAATCTCAACCAACAAAGCTCTCTATAGCACCCCAACATAAATAGGAATTCATAGAGGGATAAAACTGACTCGGATGTATCTATGAATGCCTCAATCAAAGGTTTGAGCCTTGAATAAATGATCATAAATCATATTTATCAAGTATCTAGAGAGGTTGGTAAACCTTGATGAATATTCAGCTACTATCATGATTCCCTTATGGAGTTACAAAATCTCTTAGATACGTACAAACCTCATATAGTTATAACTTCTCTTTAAAAAATTGATCAAAATCCGTCCACATAAGAGTAGCCTCATCACAAGATTGAGTCACTAAACCCTACCATCACCCTACTAAGCTATGAATAAGGCTTGCTACCAGGACCACTGTCTGATCTACTGGTGTCTTGACTAGATAGAAAACCCGGGTCACCACCTCAAGCTAGTCCTCAGCTGCCTATGGGTTAGGATCACCTCAAAACCTGAGGGGTGTCTACCAATAAAACTCTTTAATCAAGATCAACCTGTGTACCTTATCCACTGGTACTGTGGGTACCATGTGCTGCTCTATAGGTGGTGGTATAGCCACTGCACCACCCAAAGGTAACATCTTGGGAACTAGTCCCTATATCGATGCCTCATCATTGAGGGGATCATCCTCATGATCATGATGCTAAATACTAACAGGAATACATCATGAAGACATCATGAAAGTAAACAAGATATACCACAGTCAATAAGTATATATGGAAAGATGACCCAATAAGGACATGGTAACCACAACCCATTCCCATATGTTACATGTACCACTGTTTTCCCTGAAACCAGTGTTCTCATATACCGAGTTGAAAAGTAGGTGATCAAATTCTTGGTGTATGGATACATTATCCTCTACACTAACAATGGAGTCCCTGGCCTAAAAACTGAACTCAAAACACTTAACATTGTTTCCCCAAACCAATCTCAGAGATTCTGGTCCTAAAGTAGAACCGACCACTCTAATACCACTCTGTTATGACCCGTCCTAGAGGGGCCTATTCTACGACTCCCAAAGTATGCCTCCAATAGGCCAGGGGATGAAAAATAGTGATTAATAGGCATATAACTAACATGAGAGGCCTTAGACTAAGTTCCTATACATACACACACTTATCCAAACCTATACAATGCTGAAATGTAAAAACAACTAAACAACCATGCATGAACACATCTAAATCTGAAAACTAGAGTACAACATGAAGTAAAATAAATTAAATAGGTCCCAATATAATCCCACCATGAAGAGTTTTAAACACAAGTACAACCTGAAGGTAAAACTAGGGCTGCTGTCAAAAATCCATAGGAACACACCTCGGTCTGTCTGGTCTCGCTAAGCACCATCTAGTCCTAGTCCATCTAGGACTCTGTCAAAAGGTCGATCATCTACATAAGACATGACATGTGTGGGAAAATCCCATGTAGGGGTGAGTATAAAAATACATAGTAGGACACCCTAAAACCACAAAGCATACAATAATAAAAATAAAATCAGCTCTACATAGGAATATTTATACAACACATATATAAAGAATATCTAGATATACTCAACAAAGGCACACAATCTAAAGATAAGTCACAATCATAGTATACCGGCTTGGGATTCTAGCTCAAATATTCCACAAAGCACTCATATAGGAGAACACACTCCTGAGTTTGATAATATTGATGATGTCCATCCAAGAGGTAATTCTCATTGGGTCTCTCCATTAAATGTATATGATGAAGGTATAAAGATATATGATACAAAGATGAGGATCACTCTCAAGGTTGTGGGGTGATACTGGAAACTCAATATGGATCAAACCACCAAGTAGAGGATTGACACCCATGTAGTTTTGGTCATGAAGATACCAATAACTCCACCTAGGTCATGAAGATGAATAGTGGATCTCACTTTGAGCCTCACAAAAGGATTCCAACAACTCTATCCAAGAAGTCTTGTTGATGGGATTATAGTCTTAAGAGTAGGATATGATTCCATACTAACCCTCAGGGAATGTATAAGGGGAACATAACCTAATGAAACTTGTCCAAGATACATAGGAAATGCGATCCAAGCTATTTTTAAGAATTTACATAGAGTGTAGAAGAGTTACATGCCATGTCCCATAACCCCGGGTCCTGTCCGTGTAAACAACCTGGGTCTCTTAATCATGTTCGTGTATAAGTACACAGCGTGTAGGCTTCCTGTGTATTCTAACCATGCTCCATTACATGATTTTATCCCATGTACATGTTCCTGAGTACTAGTATATGACATAGGTCATGCACTTTAGTCTAGGTCGTGTCCATGTAGGGGAGTAAATGGCATGCTCCAACCTGTGTAATCTAAATCATGTCTGTGTACCCTTTGAGGTACATTCTAAGTCTCTAGGTAGGGACCACACACCATGTGATAGGGTCCACATGCCTTGTGATACTTAAGTTACTTCTAAATCCTAGCTGTTACACAGGGGATCCCACACAACGTGTAGATCCAGTTTACATGCCACGTATCACAGGATTTTATAGAAATACAGATCTAGTTCCACATGTCCCGACTGTTGTTTTAACCCTCTATCTGGTGATTCTTTCACTGAAAAATCATATATTGAGCCTCATCGAGTCATGCTATCACCTATTAACATGTTTCAAGCCTTTAATCTAGTTGAAAAAATGAGATCATTCATCGTTCTTTGTTGTGTGATAAAGAACGTAAAAATCGGGTATCTACATCGTCCGATCCGCTACCATCTCCATCATCGCACCATTTTTGTGTCATGATGATAACAGATATATGATATCGGATCATTGCACCAATAAATGAGTGCAAAATAATCAATTTAATCGGTAAACATTGAACCATAGGATAAACAAAGAATGTATGCAATGAATGAAGAATTGAGGAAAAACGCACAAGAAAAATCAAGAGGAATAGACCTCGATCTATGTTCATGTCAATCTTAGTTTTCTTCCATTATAATTATAATTGAATAATCAATAATCATAAATAATTCTTCTGATAAAAAATCCTACTATAAAACCCATCCTACAATACACACGATCTATGAATCAATACATTAGTTGATTGATTCTCATTTGTCATAGAAATAATAAAAAGAAGAGAACCAATCAAATAATCACCCACCTTGATTTGTATTGATCACTGAGGAAGAACATTGTTGTGTCATAATCATTGGAAATATACTTTGAATTCATTACGCATTGATTGTCGATCCATGATTCAGTGACCATAGAGAAATCATCCAACACTCACTCTAATGGTTCTAGGTTTATGTGGTTAACCTTGAAATTCCAACATAACAATCTTCTTAAAGTCTTGTCAGTTGCTGCATCAAAAAATAAAAATAAAATAATTCAATTAATTATTTTATTCATTTCTGCACCTGTGATGAATTTTCTAGAAATAACCCACACTGACAAAGATTACATTAGAGATTCCAAGAATATAGAAATAATACATGGAAAATTCCAAGTCATTACATTAGAGATTCCAAGAATATAGAAATCCCAACGTTGAGTAGGCTAGGAAAGCGATAGGTTGAAGACAACATCAAGCTCAATCAGATGACCTAGATCATACATATCGGGTGGCTTATGTTATTTGTGTGACTTTTTATAATGTGAGAATAGTAACCATGTAGCATTGTCCCATATATTAATTCACCATGGTTGACCTCCACTTAATAAACATATCTATTTTTTCATCATATTGAGACTATACCAGGGTTTGGTACCCATAAAACTTTCATAAAAATTACCCTCATGGGCCATGCGACACCCTTGCATAGTCTACCCAAGATCCTCCATGTGTGCTCTGTACACACTCCCTATAGGTGTTATGCTTTCCCTCACTCTAGCTTCGATGGCTAGATATCTTAGCTATCTCTCCCACACAATTTCACCTGCCCCCACATGTATTTTATTGAGCTATCTAAGCTGGTTGGATATGTATTCCATATTTTTTATTAACACCCATAATATAATTAGTAATTACCATGTATAAAATTTCCAAGACAACTCACATACATTCTTCAACATAATTAATTCATGAAAAATATAAATCTATTTTCTCCTTTTTACATGTATTTTAACTTTCTTCATGTAAATAAATATTTTCATTTTCTCCATTCATCTTCATTTAATCTTTAACTTAACAAAAATTCATATAAAACCATCAACAAATTATTTATGTTTACTTTTTATAATGTTATAAACAATTTTCAACACATTATAATTTGTTCTTAAATCATTAAAGACCAATTCATCAGTCATAATACTTAAACTGTACTTCATCCAAAATATAATATGTGGCCTTTGAACTCCTCATGGATGGATCTCATCAATAGTAATTCTTGAGATCTCCATTAGACTTCCAAGAAATTCTTTTTTTCCCAATTCATATTATCACCAAGTGATTCATCACTTTGTCATCAAGTGATTCATCACTTTGACATCAAGTGATTCATCAATTTGAAATCAAGTTATTCATCACTTAGTATCGCATTGAAAAAAATACAACATAAAAAAAGTAGGATCATCACTATCCTATATCTAATATCATGATGAGTCAATTTAATTTGTGACTTTAATTGATGATGAAACATGGAGAGTATGGGTTTAATTTTTATAACATAAGTATGAGGTATTTGGAGTGTTTGTTTAGTGGAAGGACATGGTGGAAATAGAAATTGGTAGGAACTTAAAGTGTCTAAGATCTAACATTATTAGTGAACATAGTGGAAGGAAATTTTGTAACTTCCATTAGAAGAAGTGGATCAAGCTAGAGAATACTATTACCAATACACCACAATAGAATGATGTATCAAAACAAATAAATTGGATTATACTGAAATAAGAGTATTCCATGTGGGTATGGTCAATAATTTCCAAGTAAAGTTTGGTGGAATATATAAACATAGTCATGTACATAGTTAATAGAAGTCCTCCTAATCCAATGGGATATGAAATTCTAGACAATATATGGTATGAAAAACCTATGAAAGTTAATCACCTATAATTTTTTTAAAGTATTACTTACATCTATATCGATTTGTAGGATATGTAAAAACTTGAGGTAAAGTCCAAGACATGTTTTTTTGTGGGTTATGGTGTTGAATTTTTTTGATCTTGACTCCAGGATGATGTTTATTGGATAATAATCAAGTGTCAAGATATTCTCTTCAATGAGTAGGTCTTGTAGAAAGATCAAAACTTAGATGATAAGTAGGATGATATAAAATAATAAATCTACCATGTTCAAATTAATTTGAGTTATAGTATTAGAAGAATAAAAGTTTTGGATAGTTTATATGGAAGAACTAAAAGTCCAATAAATAAATTAGAGGAAAACGTGTATGAATACAATTGTACTGCTAAGGCTCAGAATAGGGATCTAGAACTTATGAATTTAGAAGATGCATATCTGAAAGGAGATAATCTACAAGGAAAGTTATAGATATATACCAAAGTTTGAAGATTGGTATAAAGGATTGGAGCTGACATGAACATCTTATTTCTAATAGATGATGTAGATCCTGAAATCCTAGAAGAGGCAACCACTCTAAGTGATCTTATAAAGTGGATGTCAGTGATGAAAAAAATGAATTAATTTTATTTTAATAGAACATGGGAGTGAAATGAGTCACTATAGGGTAATAAAACATTGTATAATAAGTGTGTTTTTTCATTTTAAAGAAGAGGCTGATTGTAGGATAAGGTATAAGGAGAAACTGGCGGTAAAGGGATTTCAATAGAAGGAAGGCATCAACTTCTTATAAAATTTTTCATTGGTAATTAAGAACACTACCATCTAGATAGTGTTGGGTATGAAACTATCAATAATTTATAGTAAAAGAATATGGATGTAAAAATGACCTTTCTTCATAGTGACTTAGTGGAACATATTTTCATTAAGAAGCCAATGGGTTTCATGGATCAGTGAAATAATGACTTAGTGTGTATGTTGAAGAGAATTATATATAGCTTGAAGTAGACATCAAGAAAATAGAATCATAAATTAAATGATTTATTGTATAAGAGAAGTTTTAATTGGTTAAATGAGGGTCATTTTTTCTACATAAAGGTGTGTAAGGATTAGATTTTCATCATTATTCTTCTATATGTGGAAAATATGCTTCTAGTGGGTTTGTAAATTAAGAGGATTCATGAATTAATGTGTGATTTATTTAGAATATTTGAGAGAAAACATCTTGGTCAACCCAAGAAAAACATGGGGATGGATATTGTGATAGAAAGGAAACTTCATAACTTGGTTCTATCCCAAAGGGACTACATCTAGAATATTTTTGTAAGGTTTACAATATATGAATATAATATGCTATTAATTTCATTGGCTAGATACTTCTAATTGACCAAGGATAATACCTAAAAAAATTAAAGATGAGGTGAATTATATAGATATTTTTTTCTATTAGTTATAGGAATATTAATGTTTTACATAGTGTGTACTCACCTAAACATCACATTTTAAATAAGATTCATAAGTTAGTTCATGGAAAATCTGAGGAAGGAACATTGGGATTTCAGGAAGTAGATCATATGGTATCTGAAAGGATTTGATAGTATAACTCTTTTATTTGAGATATATTATCCATTACAGGGTTATATTTATGCTAACTATTCTATTGATTTAGACACCCAAAAGAGAACCACAGGTTTTGTGTTTACCTATAGAGGAAAAATAGTTAGATGGATGTCACATCTATAACCGATTATTACTTTTTATACAATGGAAGTTGAGTATGAGGTAAAAATGGAAGCGAGGAATGAATGAATTTGGTTGGTTCAATTATTTAAGTATCTTGATTAGAGTTATTAAGGATGAGTGCTATTTTTTGATAATTAGAGTGAAATCCATTTGGCTTGAAATCCATTGTTTCACTCACAAAAAAAACATATCAACCTGAAATAACATTTCATCTAGAGCATGTTGAATGATGGAATACTAGAGTTTTGTAAGATATCCAGGAATAAAAATTCATTATGAATGTTCACCAAGGTTTTATTCCAAGAAAATATATGGCAATATTATGCTTCAGTAGAACTTGGGTGACCAGATTGCAGTGGAAAGCACAAACACTACTCCTATATAAGTGGAAGTTTTTTCCTTAAGTATTGGAGTGTTTCTAGGGATTACTTAAAGCAGTATTCAAGTGGATTATTATTAGTAATATGAATATTTTTCAAAATTTGATTCAATCAGCTATAAGTAAAAATTCTAGAAGATAGTTTTAACTAATAGTGTGAAGTGGTAGTAGGATCTAGTGGAGGTAGGTTTTTTAGAAGATCATATCATTTGATGGTTGTGTGTGTTTAGTGGTTTATAAGTTTTACGAATAGAAGTTATGAATACATGTTGGGTACACTAATGATGTTACTTGGAATTTTTCTCCTCATAGTTTTATGAACAATTCATTGGATCATAAGTATTATTCGTAGAGTCATAAGAGTAACTTTCACTGTTCAATGGAAGTTGAAGGTTATAGTTGGAATTTCTACATGTGATTGATAGTCAACATTCTCAATGGATTTACTTCCACAAATTTCAGAAGTTACTTTAATTAGACAACTAGCTAAGACCCACTATAAGTTGGTTGGACCACTTACACACATGGTCAGATGCAATTGAGAGATTACTTATAATTAGTGATCTTAATTAATTGTAATTCTTGTATCATCCAATTGTAATGAATGAATAGAATCATTTTTCTCCCATCTATATAGAGTGTAATTTCTAAACCATATAAAATAATGCTCTCTCTATTTTACTATTATTTCAATTATTGGAATGTTTGTGAGGCTTTGTGTGAGTGTGTGTAGTCTAACTCAATGTAGTGAGTTAGGGTTATGATTTCTTCCTATCTTTATATATATTGAGATTGTGGGGTATCTTCAAATTAAGGAAGTTCCAGAGGTTTTATTACTACTATGTGAAACTTCTAGTGTATAAATTTCAAAGATCAAAGATTTGGTGGAGATAGAGATGGAGGTGGAAAATTAGATGGGGATTAGAGGTGGGATAGAGGATGAAAAGATCAAAGATATAAGTTTAGAAATAGATGTTTCAGGAATGGGTGGATGAGGAGGGGATGGATAAGGATGGTTACTTTCTCTAGATTCCTCTAGAACCTTTTCCTTTGATGCCTTGTCTTTTTTCTTATTTTCTAGGGATGGATAGACATAGTAACTTATTCTTTTGTTTAATGAGAGGATTGAGTTTTTTACTTTTGATAGAGGGATTATGGAATGGAATAATCATAAAAAATATCATTGAAAAACTTGGTACATGTAGTTAGGGCCTCACGAGTCTCCAAAGGAGATCCTGTATCTATAAAAATAGAGGCCAGAACTTTAGAAATAGGATCCCTCTTATGATATTTTTTGAAAATGTATTTTCCTTTACTTTGAAAACAAGATAAATATGATTAATTTTTTTCTCATTTATGGATTATTCTATTATGGATTATAGGGGATCCAACTCAATCTATAAATGATTATGAAGAAGAATAAAAACTCTCCAAGAAATGATTCTTCTGTAGGGTAGAAACTTGAATCTCTTACTCTGAGAGGAAATGGTTAGAATGTTGTAGAAGATAAAGTATGTGATACAAAAGTACCACATGAGAATAAAAAAATTATAAAATATAGAACTGTGACATCCTGATCTGGGTTCCACTAAATGGTTCCCCGAGCCTGTTGGCCTTATTCCCTCAAGCATGCCTCTCCGTATACCAGAGGGTGCTGACTAGTAGCGAGTGTCTGGTAAGTCATTCTTGGGGAGACTATACCAAATTTTATCATAATAAAACAACAACAGAAGCAAACAAAAATAAACAAGTGCATAAGTATATAAATAATCAGAATAAGACCATGTCATATGATATTCAAAACAAGAAAATACAATAATGAACTAAAAGGTAAAATATGCTATGACAATGTGAATGTCAAGTGTCTACAATGAAACTAAAAGTAAAGACACAACGACTCCCAAGAAGGTCCTAAACCACATCCGGTTCCCTCTCCCATGCTCCAATCCCAAATAGCAACCTATCATAGGGCCTTGGCTTTATCCTATCCTATAACAACAACGTCTACTCGGGTGCTGATCAGGTGGCCCGAATAGGGTGTGAGTACAACTTAGTAGGCCACCACCAACAGTGTTTAAAACAACTCCAGTCAAAAGATAGTGTATGTAGTTTTATGAAGCAATAAATACAATGCATAATTTAAATAGTTATCACATTCTCATTTAATCTTTAATCATCACAATAGGTCCAGTTTCAATTCATGTTTTCCATTTGAATCAGCATTCATCATTATCATTCATTTGGCATTAAACGTCATGTCAAACACCCCAAATCTCATTGAGTGTAGGTCACCATGCCTATCATTCCATATCTCATTTGGTTTAGGTCGTCATGAATGACACCCCATTTTATCAAGCTTGGATAACTATTGGGGAGGAACGCCATGTCCAAGTCCCAAATTCTAATTGTTTTAGAACTCCATGTCTAGCACCAAAAAAATCTCAGCCATTTAATCATTCATTAATTAAAAATAATTATCCACATTATTCCTTTACTAATACAATAATTAGTTAAATATTTCAAAGGCCATTAGTTAACTCAACAATAAACTAAGCACATAATACATTAATTAATTCATCAATTAATTAATCAATCAACATAATTATCATTCTATAATTAATTCTTCACAATTAATTATCCATATCAAATATCAACTTGTCATAATTAATTCCCACAATTAATTATCTTTGATCAAAATTATGGCACATAATTAATTCTTACAATTAATTATCTTTCATAGCCAACATTATTTCATAATTAATTTTCTCCCAATTAATTATCTTAACACAATCTCAATTATAATATCTCAACCCATAACCAATCTCCAAAAGAAATATCTATTTGGGAAACCTCCTGTTATTTTTTCTATGATTCAATTATCAATTAATCACCAAGGCAATCACAAGTCAATTCCACATTCCTAATTACTCCAATTTAGAAAATCAATTATCAAGGGAAGCTAGAAATTCATAAACTCACATTCACATATAAAATCCATGACTGTGGGAGTTTGATTTACACCACCTACCTCTGTTTATTAATGAAAGTTAGCCCAATGGAAATCCCCAAAATCTGAGTGGAACAATGTCGTTGATCAAGCTTCAGATCTAAATCCCTAAACCAAAGTTAAGATCAAAGGCATCAAGATCTTGAAAATCTAGATCTAGATCCACAATCCTAGATCTAGATCTCAACTCATCGGTTTAGATCCATGAAAATGGTGAAGATATTAAATGAAAATATCAAGTAAAGATAGAGGAATGAATAGGAGAAGTAACAGGATGAAATCTACATACCAGTAAGAGAGTTAATCTTCAATCCGGGCTTTCGATCTCAAAAAATGATGTTTGTATCACCTTGGAATCCCTCCGGAAGGCTCTGGGGTCACCTAGAATTTGTCAAGCCTGAGACAAGGTCGAAATATGGGAGTCTTAGGGGGTTTTAAAATATATTTTTGGAATAAAAATCCCACACACATGGTTTCTTGGGTAGGGGTGCATGGTTAGGGAAAACTGTGTGCCAACCGTGCAGACCTCTCTATCTAGGTTTGAATGGTTGGAACAGTTTGGTTGTATAGTTTTTCAAACCATGCACAAACTGTTCAGACCTCTCTGTCCAGTTTCGAAATCTTGGAATGGCTTGGTTTTACGGTTTTTCAAATCATGAACAACCCACTTTCCTTTATTTTTCCTTAAAAGTTCACCCAAATGCACCCCAAGACACTAATACAAATCAAAGGTACTTAAAAGCTTCAAAAGTACCTGAAAACGTACCTTAGATGTCTCCAGAAAAAGCTGGGATCTTACAATCTCCCCACCTTATAACAACTCATCCTCGAGCCGCACTCCCAAACTTCTATAAGATTACGAGCGAAAAATATCGGTCCATTAACCCCTCATGTCTTATTCCCATTCTAAAGTTTCCTCTTGAACACTTCCATGTTTCCATAACACATGAAATAACAACACGATCTTTCCCCGTAACACTTTCTCACCGTGACCCAGCACATGTATCAGATGCTCCTTAAAGGACGTATTTATCTCGAGATAAACCTCTTACACATCAATCACATGAGAAGGGTTGGGGTGAAACCTCTGTAGTTGTGACACATGGAAAACATCATACATAGCACTGAATTTCTATGGAAGGGCTAATCAGTACACCACTGGCCTGATTATCTCTAGCACCTCAAATGGTCCTATAAACCTAGGTGCCAACTTTCCCTCCCTCCGTATCCTATGGTGACCCATTCTAGATGACACTCGAAGGAATACAAGATCACCCTCTATAAACTCTAGGGGTTGTCTTTGTCTATCAACATATGACTTCTACCTACTTTGATCCATATCCATATGTTTCCAAATCAACTGCACCTACTTCAATGTCTCCTGAACGAGACTCGATCCCAACAGCTCTGACTCACCCACCTCTAACAAACATAGTGGTGATCTACAAGGTCTTCTATAAAGTTCCTTATATGGTTCCATTTGCATAGTTTCTTGATTACTGTTGTTATAAGAGAACTCCACTAAATCCAAGTGATTCTCCCAAGAACCACTAAAGTCAAGCACACATGATCACAACATATCCCCTAACACATTTATGGTATGTTCTGACTACCCATATGTCTACGGGTGGAAGGTTGTACTTAACAAAACCCATGTACCAAGTGCCTTCTGTAATCCCTTCCAGAAACGTGAAGTAAAGCATGAATCGCAATCTAAAACTATAGTTAGTGGCACCCCATGAAAATGAACTATATCTCATACATACAGTTCTCCCAATTGTTATATTTTAAAGGTTTCCCTGATAGGCAAGAAGTGTGATTCCTTCATTAGTCGATCCACAACAACCCAAATATCATCATTCTTCCTAAGAGTCTTTATAAGTCCTACCACAAAATCCATAGTCACATCATCCCACTTTCATTCCAGAATAGGTAATGGATGCAATAGGACTTTAGGTCATTTATGCTATGCCTTCATCTACTGATAAGTGAGACATCTTGTTACAAACCCTGTTATCTCCTTTTTCATGCCTAGCCACCAAAACTGTCATCGTAGGTCACGATACATTTTTTTCACCCCAGGATGTACCGCCCACTTTGAGGCACGAAATTCTTGCATGAGTTCCTCTCATATACTCATAGGTAAAACAACCTTATTTTTCACATAGATGATCTCATCCTTATCTATTATCCAGTCTGAAGGTGTCTCCCCACCTTCAAGGCTTTCCCTTAAGGATAAACACTCTAGATCCTCATATTGCCTGTCCTTGACCCATCTCAAGAGTGTAGACTCCACTTCTATAGAAACTAGAGTCATCCTCTCCTGACTCTCCTAAACCACCCCATGAATTTCCGCCAGAAAATTCATCATCTTCTACTTTGCACTCGACTCATATACCAATTGAGTCTGAGTTTTCCTTCTCAAGGAATCAGCCACACTATTCCCCTTTTCAGGTGTATATGCCAGTTCAAAATCAAAGGATTGCATATACTCTACCCATATTTGCTGCCAAAAATTCAAGTGGCACTGTGAAAAGATATACTTTAAGATTTTTTTATCCATAAAAACTATAAAATTTTAACCCAAAAGATAGTTTCTCCAACACTTAAGAGCATAAACCACTGTTACCAACTTGAGGTCATGCATAGGGTAATTCTGTTCATGTGGGCTCAACTGCCAAGACCCATAAGCAACGACTCAATCCCCTTGAATCAACACAACTCTGAGTCTAATCCAATAAGTGTCATAATACATTATGTACTCCTCACCCAACTATGGTAAGATCAAAATTGGTGCTGATGTTAAGAACTTCTTCAACTCCTAGAAATCATTCTCACATGCTTCTATCCAATCAAACTTTATCCATTTCTTTGTCAAACCTAAAAGTGGTGCTACAAATTGGGAAAAATACTAGATAAAACTTCTGTAATAATCATCTAATACAAAAAATATTTTGATATCAAAAACATTCTTGAGATGCTCCCAAGAAATCACTACCTGCACTTTTTCTAAGTCCACTGCCACACCTTATTTGGAGATGATATTCCCAAAAAAGTGTACCTTGTCAATCCAAAATTGACATTTAGATATCTTGGAATATAGATGATGCTCTCTCAGTGTACCCATAATGATGTCAAGATGTTGGGTATGATCATCATGAGTCTTTGAGTACACCAAGATTTCTTCCAAAAACACCATTACAAACTAATCTAAGTACATATGACAGATCCTATTCATCTAGGCCATAAGTACGACTAGAGCATTTGTCAACCCAAACTACATTACAACAAACTCATAAAGTCCATACCTACTTCTGAAGGTAGTTATTAGTATATCAGAGGTCCAAAATCTCACCTAATGATACCCTGATCTTAGATCAATCTTTGATAACACACAAACCCCCTTCAACTGGTCAAATAGATCATCGATACGTGGAATATGATATCGGTTCTTCACTATCATTTTATTCAACTTCCGGTAATCGACACACAGGTGTAAAATCCCATCGCCCTTCTTTGAAAACAAGACATGTGATCCCTAAGGAGACATACTTGGACGGATTAACACTTTATCCTCCAACTTCTCGAACTACATTTTAAGCTCTTGAAGCTCAATAAGTTCCATTCTGTAAGGTGGAATAGATATCATCTTATCCCTCAACATGATCTCAATAGTGAATTCCACAACTCTCTCATGTGGAAACCATAAAAAGTCTTCAGGAAAGACATCCTGAAATAGTTCTACTACTGGTGGAAGGACGTCTTGCCTACCACTCCCATCATACAGCAAAAGACTAGAAACTTGGACTGTGAGCTCTCTCAATTGCTGAGTAATTGGCCCTGCTCGGCCTGCATGGATATCCCATTCTCCACGATGAACATACTGGTCACCCTGAGGAGATACAAAAGTCACTCTACTACAGTAACAATCTATGTGGTCTTGGTATTCAATGAGTTAGTTCATACCCATAATCAGGTCAAATATTGTTATATCAAGGACATAGATATCCCAAAGAAAACGATACTCTTCGATCTCTAGTGAACAACCCTTGCATAAACAGATATCCCTAGACCGTGTTGCCAATGGTGTATCGATATTCATAACCCCTCTTACGGAATCTATCTTCAGGCTCAAGACATTAACAAGATTTACAGATATAAAGGAATGAGAGGCACCAATATCAAATAAGGCAGTAGATAAAGCAGAAGCAACTAGAATAGTACCTCTCACTTTCGATGGATTGACCTCGCTCTCCACAAGTGTAGGATGCACTGCATGTAACTGTCCTACCCCTCTTCCCTGTGGTGTTGTCTGGCTCCCTTGAGTATCACCACTCCGATGATACAAGCACTCACACCCTAATGCACCACATCCAATACCTCCACTGCCTATGCTCATAGAACTCCAACTGCCAGACCTATATGGTGTAAAAGACCCCCTTCCCACAATCTAACTCTGAACAGCTTCTCCCTCAGCACTAGCCTACCGCTATTTACTACATAAATTCTATAGATATCCCACCTTACCACAAAACCAGCACTCCAATGGTGGTTGAATAAAATGTGTACTATAGTGTTCCTGCCTACCGTACTGGTGGCAAAGCACATGTTTAAGACCTGGTGTAACTGTTCCTCCTGACTGTCCACCTTTCTTTCTACTATCCTAACTAAGATTCTCATAATGACGCTTCCTGTTCTTATAAGGCACACTCCCAGATTTTCTAGTAAAAACTACCTGTCTAGTACTAGAATAATCATTTAGGTTCCCCTCTAAAATGAGAGCCTGATTAACCACTTATGAGAATTTCTTCAGCCTAAATATATTTACTTGTGACTTAATTTCACACCTATGTCCATCCTAAAATCATTTTGCTGAAGAATCCTCATCTACCACCAAAGATGGAGGAAAATGATGTAAATTTGTGAAACATATAGAATAATCCATTATGGACATGCTTCCTTGGGTCAGATACATAAACTTTGATGCCTTGTATTGTCTTAGCATCTCTGGATAGAAGTGTTCCAAGAACTTCTCCAGAAAGTCCTTCCATAATATCTCATCAGTCTGTCCAGATCGTACCTGAATGTCCCACCAGCACTTCAATGAACCCCGTAGCATATAAGAATCCAAATTGACCCTCCTCCTAGACAGAGTCTCCAAATGGTCAAGTATCATCTCTATAGATTCAATCTAGAATTCAGCTCCCTCAGTTCCACCCTCTCCAGTAAAAGTAAGAGGGTTCTATAGCTGAAACTCTCTTGTCAACTCAGACATGATTTTCAGAACCCACCCTAGATCTCTCTCCATGAATTGCATGAAATAATAAAATTTATCTTGGAACTTTTCCCCTTCCTCCTAAACTTGCACCAATGGTTCCTCAAGATCCCTATCTGTAGGTTCGTTCTAGACCATACCCCTTGGTCTCTCCCTCAACAATCGTTGTGGAGGCATATCTCTACAAATCCAAACACACGTCTTAGGTCTCGTAATGAAACCTTATAACATTTACGTAAGAGGAGAAACTGACACAACAAGTTTCAACATTTCCTTTCTCTTTTTTCTCACCACACGTTCAACACTGAGGCCTTATCACTACCCTTAACCATCTTACTCTAAGGTCTTGGTTAACAAGGGTACATATATTCTCATTAATTAATTCAACCATTAATTAATCACATCATATCCAATTAATTAATTCAACAATTATTTAATTAATTATACCCATTTAATCAATCAAGGTTCTCATTAGATACCCATTTATTCTCATTTTGAATCATTATTTCAATCTCACAGCAAGGAAAAATAGTACAAGTTCAATAACTTACCCATAACCCATTTTCCCGTGAGTGCCTAGAATGATGCATGTCACAATAACCCTGAGTGCCTATAATGATGCATGCAGACTCAAGTATCAAGCCTCTTTAGTCCACAAATCAAAATTAAAAAAATTTCAAAACAAATATCACATAACACAACATGTGAACCACCCATGGTGAAATAATATCCAACTATAACAACAAACATCAATCACAACAATCCCACCCTGAGTAATCAGATTTTCCTTCATACATGGGTTTGTAAATCCCATGCATGAGCTCATTACCAAGCCTCAAACATTCCTAGTATCCCATCTACCTTTTCCAAAATAGTAAGACAAAATAAGAAGAAATAAACGAAAACTCATTTGATACCACTTCGTGACATCTCGACCCAGGTGCCACTAAACAGTGCCCCAATCTGGTTGGCCACATGCCCTCAAGCGCACATCTCTGCATGCTAGAGGGTTCCGACTAGTAGTGAGGGTATGATAAGTCAGTCTTGGGGATAATATACCCTATTTTATCAGAATAAAACACCAATGGTAGAAAACAACAATAACCAAGTGCAGAAGCATATGAATAACTAGAACAAGACCATGTTATATGATATTCAAAACAAGAAAATACAATACTCAACTGAAAGGTAAAATATGTTATGATAATGTGAATGTCAAGTGTCTACAATACAACTAAAAGTAAAGACACAACGGCTCCCAAGTGGGTCCCGAACCACATCCGGTTCCCTCTCCCATGCTCCAATCCCAAACAATAAACTATCCCAGGCCTTTCCCATATCCTATCCTACAACAAAAAAGTCTACTCGGGTGTCGATTAGGTGGCCAAAATAGGGTGTGAGTATGACTTAGTAGGCCACCGCCAATAGTGTCTAAAACAAGTCTAGTCAAAATATAGTTGTAGACCCCAGAAAACGCATCCCCAAAATTTTCCAAATGCTTCCATACACGATCCAAGATCATAGAACTTTTTTCAAGCTTCTATTTGGTAGGTCGCAGGGCCTGAACAGAGTTACAGATTAGGAGTTATGGACATTTGAAGTTTGGCTGGAAAAATGGTTCGCAAAGCCCATTCGCGAAGCCCCCTCTGCAATTACGGAGTGTCGCCATGAAGAAATTAGGCGGGAAGCTCCGCGAAACTGTTTGATGTTCGCGACGTGCCACGAAGACCCACCGTAAAGCATAGGAGGCGGGATGCTGCACGAACGAATTTGACACTCGCGAACCCGCCGCGAAGCAAAGGAGGCGAGATGCTCCGCGAAGCCCTTTGACGTTCGCAATCCGCCATGGAGCAAGCTCCGTCTTCACGCCGTGCGAGCTCTGCTTCACAACGCCCCTTTCCTATAAATACCCAGCTTGTCCCCCCTTCTCCAAGATGGCCACGACCACTTCTCCCCTTGGGCGGCCGATCACCCGGTTCGCGGAGCTCCGCTTTGCGGCTCCGCGAGGCCATGCTCCGCGAGCAGCTTCCTTCGCGTTGCTGCTCTACGAGCCGAGGCTCCGTGAGTCCATGCTCCACGAGCCAATGCTCCGCGATGCTTCTCCGCAAGACCATACTCCATGAGCCCATGCTCCACGAGCCAATGCTCCATGATGCTGTTCCACGAGACTTTGCTCCGCGAGTCACCCTTTCTCCGCAAGAGGCCCATGCTCCGCGAGACCGCATGATCCCTGAGCCCCTTTTCTCCGCAAATCTACTTCGTGAAGACCAATCCTTTGTAAGGCTCCTACCTTCGCGCCCACCGATCCATACCGCGGGGGTTGCACCCCCGCACCCCCACTCAGGGTCAGTGCCAGGCTGCGGTCCCTGCCCTCCAGGCCGGTCCTTTCACTACCGTCACAGACCCCCATGAAAAATGGAGAGTCGCACCGTGAACTTGTCAGGCCGGGATGTCGGGATTTTTCATTGCGCCCTTATGCACACCCACCTTCCACCTATGGAATACCATGATTTGAGATACTCCTCCACACACCATGAAACACCTTGAGTTGATGTATTCCTCTTGGTTCATTTCCTATGTCGTGAGTTGATGTTCTCATCATCATTTCCCCAAGTACCTTGTGTCAAACCATTCCTCAGGCAACTCCTCCAAACCCCATCACTTGGTCCCTATTCCAGGTTGAACCACAAAAAGTCACCCTCGTGTAAGTCCCAACACCATCCATGCTCCAAGCATGAGATGCCAATAGTCCTCCCTACATGACTCTAAACTGTAGTAATCCTTATGTTCCAATCATAGGATGCCTCTTACCCCAAACAAGAGATGCCTTATGCTCAAATCATAAGACGCCTAATAGTCCTATCTATATGACTTTAAACTGTAGTAATCCCTATGTTCCATACATAGGATGCCTCTTGCCCTATATGAGAGATGCCTTATGCTCCTAGCATAAAATTCCAACAATCCTATCTACATCACTATAAAATGTAGTGTTCCCTATATGCCAATCATAGGATTCATCTTGCACTAAAAAATAGATGCCTCATGCTCCAAGCATGAGATGCCGACAGTCCTCTCTACATGACTATAAACTGTACACTACTGGAAATGGGAGTTTTCCCAACAGTTGTTTACCAACGGTTCAAAGAAACCGTTGGTATATTCTGTCTTTTCCAACGGTTTATATAAACCGTTGGGAAATAACTTTTAGAAGAGACTTTTCCCAACAGTTTTATGAAACTGTTGGGAAAAGTGGAGAAAATTCAGTCTTTCCCAACAGTTTCATAAAACCGTTGGGAAAAGGTGGGAAAAAAGAAGTTTTTCCCAATAGTTTTATGAAACCGTTGGGAAAGACTGGTTTTTCCCAATGGTTTTTATGAACCATTGGGAAAAAAACCCCCAAATACCCAATGCTAGTAGTGGCCTCCCCCACAATTCAGAATCGGATCGAGAGCCTTCCGCTCGTCTCCAGAAGCTCTCCAGAAGCGATTCCTCGGCAGAATCACTTCCCAATCCCCATATCTTCCATCGAATCACCAGCCACCAGGTTAGCTTCATATATTTTAGTTCCACCTGTTATAAAGAATATACTTCTACGAATGATTTCCTAATTCCCAAATTTTAGGGTTTCTGTAAAAATTTATGATTGTTCCATGAATTGTGTAGTCAAATCCCTATATCAGTGTATGTCCAATTGATGTTTTCATTACACATTTACATTTATAAGGGCACGATGTCTCTTTATTGTGTTCTAATTTTGAAGATTCATAGTTTTGGTTGTGTGGTGGTTTTGGTTGTGCGGTGGTTTTTGATGTGCAATATTTTTGTTGTGATATGTGGTTGTTTTGGTGAGATGGTTGGTCGATGTAACATGGCGTCGATGGTTATTGTGAGATGGTGAGTTATTGTGTGGTGGTTTTATTAGTTTCCTGGTTATCTATGGAATAAATTATGCTGTTAAAACCAAAAAACAAGATATTAAATAAATGATATGGAATAGAAATGGATGTGTGGTAAATGGATTTAATTAATTTAACATTAAATGAATGGACAATGTAAATGTGAATGAAGTGGATTATAAATGAAAGTGAGAAATGCTATGCGTCTTGTGTGGTGGTGGTGTGGTTTATGTGTTTTATGGTAGTAGTGAAGTGTGTGATTATGTAGTTAATGCGAACCCATAGGTTGAGTATTTTGTGCTATCTATATATCATGTATTTTTATGTTATTTATACATATTCCCAACCAGAGTTGGATAAACTTACCAACGATTAGAGGTTTTGAGTTATGGGTATTTTTTCTAATATCTAGGATGGTGGTTATATGGTTGGATAGCTACCATGTCTTCCCTACGCTTCCTTCAAAAGTGATTGACCATGTGTTTTTAGGCAAGAGGCAATGTGATTGTCCATGTGTCTTCAGGTGAGATGTACTATGATTTCCCTAGTGTTTTCCGGTGAGGTGTGATGTGATAAGGCTATAATAAGATGTGGCATGTGGTTGGGGTCATGTAGGGTAGGAGGATGGCACAAGGTTGATGTTATTCATGTTCATGATACCCTACTAATATGGTTATGGGATGAGGCATGCTGTGATGTGATATAACACATTAATTTCTTGTTGGTTTTACATTTTTTCAATAACACATTTGAATGTTTTTTTCACATATGTAGTTGATACCTTGACTATTTTCTTCCTTTATCGTTTACTTAAATGTATTTTCTATTAAAGTTCAATCCTATTGAATTGTTTATGACAAAATGACTTATATAAATTCTTTTTACAGAATGGACAGAAGTTGGATGTATGAAACCGATCGGATCTCAAGTGATTTTCAAAACAATTTGGAGAGATTTATAGATTTTGCATTTCACAATGCTTCAGATAGTGGTCGCATACACTACCCATGTTCTAATTGTGTTGGTAGACCTTGGTTGAGCCATGAAGAAGTCATCTACCACATAACCAAAAATGGTTTTCAAGCAAACTACTTTGTGTGGTATCACAATGGGGAGAAAATGAAATCTCAAATTGGTGATGATCGAAATGAAAGGACTGGAATGGAGAATTTGTTAGATGATCGGTTTCCGTTTATTCTTCATCATGAAAAAGAAAGGATTTCGACTCAATAAGACATCGATATGAGGACATCTGATGCATCTAGTGAAAATTATGATATTGATAGGGTGGAAAAATTGAATGATGCTGCCATGACTCCAGTATATCGACAATGCGATAAAATGAAAAAGCTGGAATTTTTAATCCGATTGTTTCATGGGAAAACTATGTATGGAATTTATAATACAGTAATCGATCACATTCTTACCCTCTTGAAGTATTTACTTCCAGATGATGCAGATATTCCCTCAAACCACTATATGGCATGGAAGTTAGTTGAGGAACTTGGATTTTCAAGAAAAAAAATTCATGCTTGCTCGAAAGATTGCAGTTTATTCTGGGAGGAAACCGCTGAACGAAATGATTGTATAAAATGTGGCACATCCCGCTAAAAGACAAAATCTGATGGAACACCATCCCGCGTTCCACAAAAAGTAATGTGGCACTTTACATTGATCCCCAGACTTCAAAATCTTTTTATGTCTGATGACATATCAATAAAAATGAGATGGCATGATACCGAGAGAAAGAAGACTAATGATGAGTTGGTTTATCCTGCATATGGATTTGCATGGCAGAGATTTGATGCTCGACATCCTGATTTTGCAGCTGACGTGCGTAATGTGAGGCTGGGTCTTTCATGCGACGGTTTTAATCTGTTTGGGTAGATGCTTACTTCACACAACACATGGCCAGTTTTTATACACATTTATAATCTTCCGCCATGGTTGTGTATGAAAAAACCTTTCACTTTCATGAGTATACTCATATCTGGTCCTTCTGATCCTGGCATTGATATTGATGTATACATGCAAACTTTAATAAAAGAGTTGAAACTTCTTTGGGATATGGGTGTGCGCACATACGATTCATGTTGGAAAGACATATTTCAGATGTGTGCTACGCTTATGTGGATGATCAATGATTTTCCAGCTTATGCAATGATGTATGGATGGATCACGAAGGGAAAAATGTCATGTCCAGTTTTTATGAATAATACACGATCTAGAAGACTAAAACATCGCTGTAGTTTCAGTTTTATGGGACATCGACGATTCTTTCCAAAGGATCATCCATATAGAATGAATCTTCGAAGATTTGATAATACCATAGAGACCGATGATCCACCTCAGAGTATGTCTGGAACTGACATGCTTAATGAATTGAAAGATTTCAGTTTTTCATTCAGGATGGGTCAAATGAAATCTGGAAAGAGAAAGAATGTTTCCACTGAAACCTATTACAATTGGAGGAAGAAGAGTATCTTTTTTGATTTGCCTTATTGGTAAACCAATTTGTTACATCATTTCTTAGACGTAATGCATATTGAAAAGAATATATGTGAAATGTTTCTTTCAGTTCTTCTAAATTTCAATGGGAAGACAAAAGATGATTTACGATCTCAGCATGACTTGGTGGATTGGGGAATCAAACCAGAATTGCATCCTGTACATATCAGTGAAAATAAATGGAAACTTCCATGTGCTTCTTATGTGATGACACCTGCAGAAAAAAAAAATTTCTGGAAGTATTAGAGACTATTAGAGTTCCTTATGGATATTCAAGCAACATATCTAAACGGGTCAACAGAAGAGAGTTGAAACTAAAATCTTTGAAGACTCATGATTATCACATTCTACTGCATGAGTTGCTTCCAATAGCAATCCGTCATCTTTTGTCCAATAATGTAAGGGTAGTTGTTATTTGGTTGTGCCATTTTTTTAGATATCTTTGTGCTAAAAGGTTGTCCAAGTCTTTCTTACAAAAAATGTTGACAGATTCCCCATTAATTTTGTGTGAGTTGGAGAAAATATTTTCTCCATCATTTTTCACATGCATGCTGCATCTGACTATCCATATTCCCACTGGAATACTTCTTGGAGGACCTGTTTCTTTTCGTTTGATGTATCCAACTGAAAGAAATATGTTCACATTAAAGTCTTATGTCCGAAACAGAAATCATCCTGAAGGTTCTATCGTGAACGGTTACTTGGCTCAAGAATGTATAGATTTCTGCTCTATGTATTTGTCTGATCTTACTACAAGATTGAACAGACCAATGAGAAATGAAGAAGAACAGTATGAACAAATTGAACCCAGTTTTCCATCACTTCCTCAAACAGGAGGAATTCCTGGATCATATACATTGAAGACATTAAGCCATGAAGAGTGGGATATGGCACATCACACAGTTTTGTTCAACTGTGATTTGTTCGATGACTATATCAGGTAACTAAATTGATTATGTATATCTTACATATATATCTGTTAAACTATTAATATTTTTTATCTACAGGGAACATAAAACAATGATAAATAGGAAGCATCGTTCTTTATCTTTGAGAAGGAGAGATACTTTGCATAGCGAAGAGTTTTCCTGCTTGGTTAAAATTGAAGGTATAGAAAAATTAATGTTTAAAATAATTATATCAATATTTAATTAACTTTAATAGTCATTTATATTGCAGGTATTGAGTTTGTCTGCTGACTCTGTCTCTGAGGAAATAAGAGCTTTGGCTTTTGGTCTTAATACCGTGGTTCGTGACTGTAAATCAATTGTTATCAATGGGTACAAATTTATTGTCACTAAACGAGCAAAAAACATGAGAACACAACATGATGATGTTATGGTTACTGCCACAACAGAATGTTATGTCAGTGCATTAGATAGTAGACCGTGATTTGAAAATGTGGGTTATTATGGAGTTGTTGAGAAAATAATAATATTGGATTATTACTCTCATTGATGAGTCACAATGATGAAATGCCATTGGTTTGATTCGATGACGAGACATGGCACATTTATTGATGATTGTGGATTTCAAGTAATTAATATGAATCACACTCTTGCTACCGAAGAACCATATGTGTTGGCATCAATGGCTAAACAAGTTTTTTATGTCAAAGACCAACTTCAACCTGAATTTGGTGTCATAGTTGAAGTAATTACAAGACATATTTTTGATGATGGTGATGATGGAATTGACACTGTCCCTAGTGCCATTGGAACCAATCCATTTATTTATTTTGATGACTCAAATAGCTCAATTGTCAGAGTTGATTGTAAACCTGAAGTTGTGGTTGAAAATATATAGAATCATTCATCCATGTTCTCAATTCTTTTGGTTTACCTCGAGTTGGGTTGTTAAGGTTGGTAATATTCAAATTGATTTAGTATTGATCACAAATATGTTTTAGCTGACTTGACCGTTATGTGAATTTTCAATGTTTATTGGTTGCAGTTTTATTTGAATTGCATTTTCTAATTTGGAATTTAACTGTATTCAAACATAGTCAAACATATTTCTAACTTGGTGAACATTACAACTATATGATTTATTAAATCCATTCAAGCTCTTCTAAAACAATTGATAGTTGACTTGACCGTTATGTGAATTTTCAATGTTTATTGGTTGCAGTTTTATTTGAATTGCATTTTCTAATTTGTAATTGAACTGTATTCAAACATAGTCAAACAATATTTCTAACTTGGTGAACATTACAACTTGTATGATTTATTAAATCCATTCAAGATCTTCTAAAACAATTGATAGCTTAATTGACCATTATGTGAATTTTCAATGTTTATTGGTTGCAATTTTATTTGAATTGCATTTTTTGGGTTACACATTAGTTTTCTTTTTCTAATTAATTACATATTTGTTTTCAAAAGCAGGAAATGAAGCCAATTGAAGAGAGATGAAGGAAAAAAATGATGGAGAACAATCGTCGGATGACGGAGATGGGCGTTCCACCATTAGTGCCTACATTGAGTACTTTATTTCAAATTGATATATTTAAGGAATATATAATGTCATGTGATTAATTGTTTTGTAAACATTTTTGTAGGATCCACCTATACGTCGATAGTTATTCGACAAGGAGCCTAGTACTGGTCCTAGTACTCTGGCCGGTGGTACGAGGAGGGTTCGTACCAGAGGTGGACGAGCAGCTGCGCGTACCCGACTAGACCCTGTCCCTCCCACTGACATGTCATCCTTCCCACATTCTAATCCCGGTGTGTCGTTAGAGACACACGGGATATTTAGTCCTCCCATGTTTTCGCTACCTTCTGCATCTTCTGGCCCATCATTTTCACATCCCATGATGATTCCCACTCCTCAGTCAGCATCCGGTCAGACAGCTGTCCCATATTCTTTTCCTTCTACCTCTATCTCTCCGAGCTTCTATATTCCATCGTCTTCGACTCCTGTTCTACCACAAGGTGTTCCATCAGTTTCTGTGGATCCAGCGGCACTCAGCGATCATACTGGCACAGGTATATTTATAGAACCTTAACAAATTTTTATAGAAATATTTATTTTCATTATAACATGTTCTGATAAAATATTTGTTTTTCTTTCATGACAGATACATCTACTGACAGGAGGCGTGGGCGGGGGCGTACATGCATGCGTTCGGTGTGGAACCGCCGCACACAGGTTATGGTGGATTATAATGAAGACAACCAAATGGTTGAGAAAACAGGGCAGCAATGTAGGAGTTTTTTGGTGATGCTTGCCAAATACTCCGACATCATTCCCGTCAGCCCACTATCGTGGAGACATTTGCCGCATGAGGTCAAGGATAGATCTTGGGCAGAGATATGGGTAAAAAAATCTGTTCTATTTAATGCCATGAATTATTTTTGTATTTATATGAATTAATATTTTGATTTCAGCTTCGATTTAATTTTCCCGATGGTGAGGGTGCACGATCGGAACGTCTAAAGGATTTAGGCGAGCTTTGGAGAGCCTACAAGCATGAGTTGTATATGGGATGGCTTGCTAGAGTTGGTATTGAGTTAGAGGCAGTACCAGTTGTGGATGATTATCCTATAGAGCAATATCATCAGATGATTACTCATTGGACGAGTACCCAGTTTAAGGTATTAATAACATTTGAGGTATTTAAATAATAACTGTCATGTTTTTCATTAATACTATCTGTTGCATTTTCTAATTTTATTTAGGAATCATCTGGAAAAAATAAAAAGAACATTGATGCAAAAAAATACCTCCACACACTGGGACGCACTACAATGCCTGATCATGAGAGGAAGCAGGTATAACAATTGTTTATAAGTTTTCTTTACGACTTACACTTTCTTTTGTTTCTTCAATTATTTAATAGTTTGCTAAAGTTTTCATATAACTTTAGTTTTTAATGTCATTGTAGAGGCAAATAAAAAATATTGAAGGATGCGTGCCTCGAGCAAAACTGTTTTGCTCGAGTAGACGAAAAAAGGATGGAAGTGCTGTCAATGAAGCGAATCAGCAGCAGATTGTAAGTTTTAATCTATTGAATTTATTTTTTAATATCTATTTTGTAACTTAATGATATATTTATATTTGTAACAGGATTCTTTAGAGGCCCTCGATGCCCAAGAATTAGACAATTTTGGGCCAACAGATCACTTACATCAGGTGTTGGGAGAGGAGCATTCTGGCAGAGTATGCTGCCGACCTAGGATAGCCCCGACGAGGTATTGGCCCTCCTCAGGTATGAGCTGTAGTGCCACTGAGCTGCAGCAAGTTAGGGCAGAGGCAGAACAGGCTGAGAAAAGGGCCACAGAGATAGCAGAATAGTCTGCTAGGGTAAACAGTGTGTTTATGAAATTTATTGAAGTTCTACGTCCTACACTTCCAGCAGAGGCCAACCCAGCTTTTGATGAGTATATGTCATCGATACGTTCTATATACGGTGCAACAGGTGGCAGTTCTAGTGGTGGTCAGGACGATGTACAACTTGACGATGATGATGGCGAGGAGTCTGACGCGGAAGAGGAGGGAGAAGAGGAGGGCGAGGCGGGGCGGCGAGGGCTAGGAGGAGGGCGAGGATGAGGAGGAGGGTGAGGGAGAGGACGATGATGGGGACGAGGACGAGGGTGATGATGATGATGGTGATGATGGTGATGGTGATGTGGGACAAGTTGATCCATTACATTTTTTACTGATATTACTGAGATTTAATATTTAATCTATTCTAGTTGTTGGTTTTATCTAGACTCGTAGTATAGTATTGGAGTTGAGTTATTTTTATATATTATCTGTTTTTATGGATGTTGTTGTCTTTTAGTGGTTGTGTGTTTGGGAACCCCCCTCCTTCCTAGACCCTAGAAAAACCCCCACCCCCACCCTCCTCCCTAGACCTCGGACAGCCCCGCCGGACAGCCCCCAAGACAGCCCCCCGGACAGCCCCCCCACCCTCCTCCCTGGACCCCGGACAACCCCCCGGACAGCCCCCCAGATAGCCCCCCGGACAGCCCCCTACCCTCTTCCTTGGACCCCAGACAACCCCCCGAACAGCCCCGGACAGCCCCCGGACAGCCCCCCGAATAGCCCCCAGACAGCCCCCCCACCCTCCTCCCTGGACCCCAGACAGCCCCCCGAATAGCCCCCCAGACAGCCCCTGGACAACCACCCAGACAACCCCCCCACCCTTCTCCTTGGACCCCGGACAACCCCCCAAACACCCCCTGTACAGCCCCCCACACAGCCCCCCCACCCTCCTCCCTGGACCCCAGACAGCCCCCCAGACAGCCCCCCAGACAGCCCCCCGGACAGCCCCCCCACCCTCTTCCTTGGACCCCGAACAACCCCCCGTACAGAAGATTCTCATAAAATGGACAACATTTTAAGTACATACGGAAAACCGACCAAACGCATTTGGATTGTGTCGATACATTAGCACAACGATCCATGGGTCATATGTGACATGTACGAGTCAACCCCGCCTCAATCCGAGGCGCCGTGTGGCCGCCACCACTCAAAGTGTCTGTCTTCTGTTTCAAAAGAACGTCATTTGAAGTGAAATACATCAACTGGCATACGAAAAACCGACCAAACACATTCAGATACTGTCTATACTTTGGCAAAATGATCCATGGGTCATATGTGGCGTGTACGAGTCAACCCCGCCACAATCCGAGGTGCGGTGTGGCTGCCACCACTCAAAGTGTTTGTCTTTTTCTTAAAATGGACAACAATTTAATTACATACGGAAAACCGACCAAACACATTCGATTTCCATTGAAACTTTAGGAGAACGATCCATGGGTCATATGTGATGTGTACGAGTCAACCCCGCCTCAATCCTAGGTGCGGTGTGGCCGCCACCACTCAAAGTGTCTGTCTTTTGCTTAAAATGGACAACAATTTAAGTACATACGTAAAACCGATCAAACGCATTCGGTTTCCATTGAAACTTTAGGAGAACGATCCATGGGTCATATGTGATGTGTACGAGTCAACCCCACCTCAATCCAAGGCACGGTGTGGCCGCCACCACTCAAAGTGTCTGTCTTCTGTTTCAAAAGGACGTCATTTGAAGTGAAATACATTAACTGGCATATGGAAAACCAACCAAACGCATTCAGATTGTGTTGATAATTTAGCACAATGATCCATGGGTCATATGTGATGTGTACGAGTCAACCCCGCCTCAATCCGAGGCGCGGTGTGGCCTCCACCACTCAAAGTGTCTGTCTTTTTCTTAAAATGGACAACAATTTAAGTACATACGGAAAACTGACCAAACGCATTCGGTTTCCATTGAAACTTTATGAGAATGATACATGGGTCATATGTGACATGTACGAGTCAACGCCGCCTCAATCCGAGGCGCGGTGTGGCTGGCACCACTCAAAGTGTCTGCCTTTTGTTTCAAAAGTATGTCATTTTAATTGAAAAACATCAACTGGCATACGGAAAACTGACCAAAAGCATTCGGATTATGTCAATACATTACCACAATGATTCATCGGTCATATGTGATGTGTATGAGTCAACCCCGCCTCAATACGAGGCGTGGTGTGGCCGCCACCACTCAAAGTGTCTGTCTTATGTTTCAAAAGGACATAATTTGAAGTGAAATACATCAACTGGTATACGAAAAACCGACAAATGCATTCAGATTGTGTCGATACTTTAGTACAACGATCCATGGGTCATATGTAACGTGTAAGAGTCAACCCCGCCTCAATCCGAGGTGCGGTGTGGCCGCCACCACTCAAAGTGTCTGTCTTTTTCTTAAAATGGACAATAATTTAAGTACATACGGAAAACTTATCAAACACATTCGGTTTCCATTGAAACTTTAGGAGAACGATCCATGGGTCATATTTGACGTGTACGAGTCAACGCCGCCTCAATCCGAGGTGTGGTGTGGCCGCCACCACTCAAAGTGTCTGTCTTCTGTTTCAAAAGGACATAATTTGAAGTCAAATACATTAAATGGCATATGGAAAACTGACTGAACGCATTCAAATTGTGTCGATAATTTAGCACAACGATCCATGGGTCATATGTGACGTGTACGAGTCAACCCCGCCTCAATCTGATGCGTGGTGTGGCCGCCACCACTCAATGTGTCTGTCTTTTTCTTAAAATGGACAATAATTTAATTACATACGGAAAACTGACCAAACACATTCGGTTTCCATTGAAACTTTAGGAGAATGATCCATGGGTCATATGTGACGTGTACGAGTCAACGCCGCCTCAATCCGTGGCGTGGTGTGGCCGGAACCACTCAAAGTGTCTGCCTTTTGTTTTAAAAGTACATCATTTTAAATGAAAAACATCAACTGGCATACGGAAAACTGACCAAACGCATTCGGATTGTGTCGATACATTAGCAAAAAAATCCATGGGTCATATGTGAAATGTACGAGTCAACCTCGCCTCAATCCGAGGCGCGGTGTGGTCGCCACCACTCAAAGTGTCTGTCTTCTGTTTCAAAAGGACATAATTTGAAGTGAAAAACATCAACTGGCATACGGAAAACCAACCAAACGTATTCGGATTGTGTCGATACTTTATCACAACAATCCATGGGTCATATGTGACATGTACGAGTCAACCCCACCTCAATCCGAGGCACGTTGTGGCCGCCACCACTCAAAGAGTCTGTCTTTTTCTTAAAATGGACAACAATTTAAGTACATACGAAAAACCGACCAAACACATTAGATTTCCATTAAAACTTTAGGAGAATGATCCATGAGTCATATGTGATGTGTAAGAGTCAACGATCCCTCAATCCGAGGAGCGGTGTGGCCGCCACCACTCAAAGTGTCTGTCTTCTCTTTCAAAAGGACATAATTTGAAGTGAAATACATCAACTGGCATACGGAAAACTGACCAAACGCATACGAATTGTGTCGATACTTTATCACAATGATCCATGGGTCATATGTGACGTGTATGGGTCAACCCCGCCTCAATCTGATGCGCGGTGTGGCCGCCACCACTCAAAGTGTCTGTCTTTTTCTTAAAATGGACAACAATTTAAGTACATACGGAAAACCGACCAAACACATTCGGTTTCCATTGAAACTTTAGGAGAACGATCCATGGGTCATATGTGACGTGTACGGGTCAATGCAGCCTCAATCCGAGGGGCGGTGTGGCTGACACCACTAAAAGTGTCTGTCTTTTGTTTCAAAGTACGTCATTTTAATTGAAAAACATCAACTGGCATACGGAAAACTGACCAAATGCATTCGGATTGTGTTGATACATTACCACAACGATCCATGGGTCATATGTGACGTGTACGAGTAAACCCCACACTCAATACGAGGTGCAGTGTGGCTGCCACCACTCAAAGTGTCTGTCTTATGTTTCAAAAGGACATAATTTGAAGTGAAATACATCAACTGGCATACGAAAAAACCAACCAAACACATTCGTATTGTGTTTATACTTTAGAAAAACGATTCATAGGTCATATGTGACGTGTACGAGTCAACCCCGCCTCAATTCGAGGTGCGGTGTGGCCGCCACCACTCAAAGTGTCTGTCCTTTGTTTAAAATGGACAACAATTTAAGTACATACAGAAATCCGATCAAACGCATTAGGTTTCCATTGAAACTTTAGGAGAATGATCCATGGGTCATATGCGACATGTACGAGTCAACTCCGCCTCAATCCGAGGCGCGGTGTACCGCTACCACTCAAAGTGTTTGTCTTCTGTTTCAAAAGGACATAATTTGAAGTAAAATACATCAAATGGCATATGGAAAACTGACCAAACGCATTCGGATTGTGTCAATACTTTAGCACAAACAATCCATGGGTCATATGTGACGTGTACGAGTCAACCCTCGCCTCAATCCGATGCGCGGTGTGGCTGCCACTACTCAAAGTGTCTGTCTTTTGCTTAAAATGGATAACAATTTAAGTACATACGGAAAACAGACCAAACTCATTCATTTTCAATTGAAACTTTAGGAGAACGATCCAATGGGTCATATGTGATGTGTACCAGTCAATGCTGCCTCAATCTGAGGTGCGGTGTGGCCGGAACCACTCAATGTGTCTGCCTTTTGTTTCAAAAGTACGTCATTTTAATTGAAAAAACATCAACTGACATACGGAAAACCAACCAAACACATTCGTATTGTGTCGATGCATTAGCATAACGATCCATGGGTCATATGTGACGTGTACGAGTCAACCCCGCCTCAATCCGAGGTGCGGTGTGGCCGCCACCACTCAAAGTGTCTGTCTTCTGTTTCAAAAGGACATAATTTGAAGTGAAAAACATCAACTGGCATACGGAAAACTGACCAAACGCATTCGGATTGTGTCGATACATTAGAAAAATGATCCATGGGTCATATGTGACGTGTACGAGTCAACCCCGCTCAATCGAGGCACTTTGTGGCCACCACCACTAAAGTGTCTGTCTTTTGCTTAAAATGGACAACAATTTAAGTACATACTGAACAACCGACCAAACGCATTAGGTTTCCATTGAAACTTTAGGAGAACGATCCATGGGTCATATGTGACGTGTACGAGTCAACCTCCGCCTCAATCCGAGGCACGGTGTGGCCGACACCACTCAAAGTGTCTGCCTTTTGTTTCAAAAGTACGTCATTTTATTGAAAAACATCAACTGGCATACGAAAACCGACCAAACACATTCGGATTGTGTCGATACATTATAAAAATGATCCATGGGTCATATGTGACGTGTACGAGTCAATGACGCCTCAATACAAGGCGCAGTGTGGCCACTACCACTCAAAGTGTCTGTCTTATGTTTCAAAAGGACATAATTTGAGTGAAATACATCAACTGGAATACGGAAAACCGACCAAACGCATTTGGATTGTGTCGATACTTTAGAAAAACATACATAGGTCATATGTGATGTGTAAGAGTCAACCTCGCCTCAGTATGAGGTGCGGTGTGGCCACCCACCACTCAAAGTGTCTGTCTTTTGCTTAAAATGGACAACAATTTAAGTACATACGGAAAACCGATCAAACGCATTCGGTATCCATTGAAACTTTAGGAGAACGATCAATGGGTCATATGTGACGTGTACGAGTCAACGACTGCCTCAATCTGAGGTGCGGTGTGGCCGCCACCACTCAAAGTGTCCTGTCTTTTGTTTCAAAAGGACATAATTTGAAGTGAAATACATCAACTGGCATACGGAAAAACTGACCAAACACATTCGGATTGTGTCTATACTTTAGCACAACGATCCATGGGTCATATGTGACGTGTACGAGTCAACCTCGCCTCAATACGATGCGCAGTGTGGCCGCTACCACTCAAAGTGTCTGTCTTTTGCTTAAAATGGACAACAATTTAAGTACATAAGGAAAACTGACCAAACACATTCGGTTTTCATTGAAACTTTAGGAGAACGATCCATGGGTTATATGTGACATGTACGATTCAACTCTGCCTCAATACGAGGCGTGGTGTGGGCAAAACCACTCAAAGTTTCTGCCTTTTGTTTCAAAAGTAACGTCATTTTAATTGAAAAACATCAACCTAGCATACGGAAAACTGACCAAACGCATTCGAATTGTGTCGATACATTACCACAACGATCATGGGTCATATGTGACGTGTACGAGTCAACCCCGCCTCAATCCGAGGTGCGGTGTGGCCGGTAGCTCTCCAGGTGTATTATTAAGTTTTAAAATGGACATTATTTCAAGTAAAATTATATGGTATACAAAAAACCGATCAAATTATGAATTGACTTCCGGATTACACATATAATTTTCATCTAAATTTTAAATTGAATTCTAAATGAATTATGTATGTTCATAATTATGTTATGAATTCTAATTTAATTATGGATGTGTATAGTTCCACCATTATATATGAAATGTGTATGAATTTGTTTTCTATATGTAAGTGTTATTGCAGGTACAATAATTGGATGAAAATGAGAGGGAGCCCACAAAATCAGACCTGGTGGGAAAATTGGATAGCAGGTTGTCAAATTGGAGACCTGCTGGGTAAATTGCAGAGCTTCTGTGCAATTTTCCCAGCAGAGGCTATGGCCAACGGTTCCAAACCATTGGCATAGAATTTGTAGGTCTTATTTTACCAACAGTTCATAGAACCGTTGGGAAAACTCTTTTCCCAATGGTTTAGAACCACTGGGAAAGAGGATATGTTGGGTTTTTTCCCAACGGTTTTTCAAAACCGTTGGAAAAAACATGATAATTTTGTGCTTGTATACCAACGGTTGTAAACCGTTGGGAAAAATATTTCCCAACGGTTTTACAGAACCGTTGGGATAGGGTAATTTTTCAGCACCCTATCCCAACGGTTCACAGTAAACCGTTGGGAAAAACTTTTCCAACAGCTTACTTCCCTACGGTCTGCAGAACCGTTGGTATAACATATACCAATGGTTCTTCAGCCTTTCCCAACGGTTTAGAATTGTTGGGAAATCCTCTGTTTTCAGTAGTGGTAGACACCCTATGTGCCAATCATAGGATGCCTTTTTCACTAAACAAGAGATGCCTTACGCTCCAAGCATAAGGCGCCTAATGCCATGATTACAGTGGCATAATTCCAACACCCCTTGGTGTTATCCAACTTGTGCACTAGCGCATAGGTGTAGAATCATAAACCTCAACCCACCAGTGAGTTAGGATGCCCTCATGTCCAGACATGAGAAAGACGTTACGGGCAGCTTCCTTGCGTAAGCCCCTTTCACCATTACCGCTCCATAGCGGCACCAGGGCAACATCTTTGCATAAGCCCCATCCATGATTGCCGCTCCATAGCGGCACCCGGGCAACAACTTTGCGTAAGCCCCATCCACGATTGTCGCTCCATAGCGGCACCTGGCATCTTCCTTGCGTAATCCCATTCACCATTGCCGCTCTATAGCGGTACCCTCGCCAGCTTCCTTGCGTATCCCCATTCATCATTGCCGCTCCATAGCGGCACCCGGGCAAACTTCTTTGCGTAAGGCCCCATTCACCAGTGCGGCTTCATAGCGGCACCCGAGCAACTTCTTTGCGTAAGCCCCATTCACCAGTGCCGCTTCATAGCGGCACCCGGGCAGCTTCCTTGCGTAAGCCCCATTCACCACTTTCGCTCCATAGAGACACCCGGGAAACTTCTTTGCGTAAGCCCCATTCACCAGTGCCGCTTCATAGTGACACCCGAGCAGCTTCCTTGTGTAAGCCCCATTTACCATTTCCGCTCCATAGCGGCACCCGGGCACTTCCTTGCGTAAGCCCCATTCACCATTGCCGCTCCATAGTGGCACCCGGGCAGCTTCTTGGAGTAAGCCCCATTCACCAGTGTCGCTTCATAGCGGCACTAGGCAGCTTCTTTGTGTAAGCCCCATTCACACAGCGCCGCTTCATAGCGGCACCCGGGAAACTTCACTTGCGTAAGCCCCATTCACCATTTTCGCTCCACAGCGGCACCTGTGCAACTTTCTTTGCGTAAGCCCCATTCACCAATGCCGCTTCATAGCGGCACCCGGGTAGCTTCCTTGCGTAAGCCCCATTCACCAATGCCGCTTCATAGTGGCACCCAGGAAACTTTCTGCGTAAGCCCCATTCACTAATGCCGCTTCATAGCGGCACCCAGGCAACTTCCTTGCCTAAGCCATCATTCACCATTGCCACTCTATAGCGGGCACCCGGGAAGCTTCCTTGCTTAAGCCCCATTCACCAATGCCGCTTCATAGTGGCACCCAGGCAGCTTTCTTGCGAAATCCCCATTCACCAATGCTGCTTCATAGCGGAACCCAGGAAGCTTCCTTGCGTAAGCCCCATCCACTATTGTGATCCTATGCAGCGGTAAGCCGTTGACATCCTTATCCAGCAGTAATCCATTGTGATGCTATCCATCGGTATACCGTTGTGACCCAATCCAGCGGTAAGCCATTGCAACCCCATTCAACGGAAAGCTGTTGACATCCTCATCTAGTGGTAAGCCATTGCAGCCCCATTTAGTGATAATCCGTTCACATCCTTATCCAATGGTAAGCTGTTATGAACCAATCAGTGGTAAGCCGTTGAAACCCCCAATCGACGATAAGCCGTCATTAGAATAACTACGTGGACTTTGATTCCTGCCATGGGGATATGTAGGATGCCTCTCCAAGGTTCAAGCCCTGAAACTATCATCAATCCTTCTCCTTGGGCCTCTATCCTGGAGTAAGTCCCGACACCATGGGCCGCCTAACGCGTAATCCCCATCTTCGCTTCCCACGGACACACCCTTCACGACGTGATCGTCAGTTCTATGCTGCCTCTTGTTTCTCACACCGAGCACGACTCACGTGGGCTTAGAGTAAGCATCGACCATGACACCAACCCCCTTCCAACATGATGTTAAACTATATGCCCCCGTCCAGCATGATGTTAAACTGTATGCTGTCCCGCATGACATTAAATTGTACATCCATTTTGAACTACGTGGTCTTTGATCCATGTCAAGGCATGGTATCGTAGGAAGCCTCCACGAGGTTCAAGCCCACCGCCGTCGTTTATTCACGTTAGGGTTCACCCTCATCCCGCATGACGTTAAACTGCATTCCAGTCCAGAAGTAATCCATTGTGACTATTCTGAACTATGAGGTCTTTGATCCATGTCAAGTCATGGTACATAGAAGCCTCTCTGAGGTTCAAGCCCATCAACCATCGGACAAAGGTCCCCTTCACGTCAGTCCTCCGACACGACCATCCCGAACTATGAGGACTTTGATCCATGTCAAGGCATGGTATGTAGGAAGCCTCCTTGAGGTTCAAGCCCATCAACCATAGGACCCCCGGTCCATCTTCACGTCGGTTCTCTGACAACATCATCCTGAACTACATGGTCTTTGATTCCCTTCCACGGGGATACGTAGGAAACCTCACGAGGTTCAAGACCAACACCCATTGGACCAAGGTCCACCTTTACGTCAGTCCTCCAGCGCACCATTCCGAACTAAGAGGACTTTGATCCATGTCAAGGCATGGTACGTAGGAAACCTCATGAAGTTCAAACCCATCACCCATCGGACCCCCGGTCCATCTTCACGTCAGTTCGCTAACGACACCACACTGAACTACGTGGTCTTTGATTCCCTGACACAGGGATACGTAGGAAGCCTCCATGAGGCTCAAGCCCAGCACCTATCCATGCATCCATTCTCACAGGCCACCTCATCAGGTGTCCCATCACCCCACCAAACTATGCAGACTTTGATTCCCTGCCATGGGGATACGTAGTAAGTCTCTTCGAGGCTCAAGGCCAACTTCACCATCACCCTTGCGATAGTCCCATTTCATTCCCCCTCCACTTCATTCAACTCTCCATCATCCATCCTGATTCTCACCCGGGCCGCCACATCCCGGTGGGATCATGCCATCCACCTCCTCACTGCTCCTAGCAGCACCTGGGCCGCTATCCACACGTAAACCCCAGCATGTCTCTGGGTCATTGTCCTCTGTGTACACCCCGATTCGTCAACCCTTTGAACTACGTGGGTTTTGATCCCTATTGTCTAAATGGGGTATGTAGGAAACCTCCATGAGGTTCGATCCCAGCCAATGGTAAACCATGGTGATTCCCTATTCTGGGGTGTACACTCCTTGATCCGCCCTCAGTGGTGTTCAGATCAGCCATTATGGTGTGACATCTCCCCTCTAGGTAGCGCACCACCTCGGATCCATCCTCATTGGGCGTTCTGATCCATCCATCTTCCAGGTGTTCTCTCCTTGGGTTATACCAATCTGATCCATCTCTATGGGACGTTCTGATCACTCTCATAACCATATCCTCAAGATGTTAAACTTGAGGCCTACCTCGTGATAAACATGAGATGCCTAAGTAAAACCTCAGATGACACACCTTTGGCGTAATCGTCTCTGCAAGACGTTAAACTCGCAGCATACCCCATGTTAAACATGGGAAGCTGAGGAAAACCTCAGGGCATGCCTATAGCATATGATTTCCTGCATTCGACGTGGGATGCCTCGGGTTCTGAACCCTTGAGATGCCCTCTTATGAGGAGGAATACAGGTTCCCCAATGTCCACGCACCCAGAGATGCCCCGACATGCCTGATGTTGTCATATACTTCGACCGAAGGTTTCTACCATGTCAAGACCCCATGGAATGTCTTGACGGATGTAGTGTAATTAACAGGAGTCCATGAATATATGGCACCAGGAATGAGATTCACGAACAACGTATTAAATCTATGAGGGAGACCCGGACTAGCTGACGAGTTCTGAGGAGGAATCCATGGAAGGAAGAACCGACATCCCATCATCCCGTTTCGATCAAGGAGCGAATGTCCCTAAACAAGGAGTGAATGTCGCCCGCCTATGGAAAGTGGGAATGCGGGGTAACAACAGCACGTCCTCACAAACGGATGCGTGCGTCCTGGCGAAAGCGTCGGAAATAGAAATGGTGAACCCGATGTGAATCTCTTCTCCTTCAATAGTGAGTAGACCAAATGTGTCGGGAAAATTGAGGCATCACCCATGTGAATCCCCTCTCCATTATATGTGAGACGATGAGTAACATCTGGTGTTTGAAGACTATGGTCCATCGGCTCCTCGCCGACTCCGCCGCCTCAAGAGGCCGCACTGGTGGCATCCACCACCCGACTCCATTGGCTCCTCATAGACTCTGTCGCCTCAAGAGGCCATGCAGGTGGCATAAGCCACCCCACTCCATCAGATCCTCGCCGACTCCGCCGCCTCCAGAGGCCGCGTAGGTGGAATCCGCCACCCGACTTCATTGACTCCTCGCTGACTCTGCCGCTTCAAGAGGCCACGTAGGTGGCATCAGCCACCCCACTTCATCGGCTCCTCACCGACTCCGCCGCCTCAAGAGGCTGCGCAGGTGGCATCCGCCACCCAATTCCCTTAGCTCCTCACCGACTCCACCGCCTCAAGAGGCCGCGCAGGTGGCATTCGCCACCCAACTCCCTCGGCTACTCGCCAATGCCGCCGCCTCAAGAGGCCGTGCAGGTGGAATCCGCCACCCAACTCCATCGGCTCCTCACCGACCTTGCCACCTCAAGAGGCCGTGCAGGTGGCATCCTCCATCAGACTCCATTGGCTCCTCGCCGACCCCACTGCTTCAAGAGGCCGCTCAGGTGGCATCCGCCACCCGACTGCATCGGCTCCTCGCCGACTCCGCCGCATCAAGAGGCCACGCAGCTGGCATCCGCCACCCCATTCCATCGGCTCCTCGCCGAATTCGTCGCCTCAAGAGGCCGCGCAGGTGGCATCCGCCACCCGAATTCATCAGCTCCTCGCTTCCACCGCCGCCTCAAGAGGCCAGGCAGGTGGAATCCTCCACCCAACTACATTGGCTCCTCGCCGACTCTGCCGCCTCAAGAGGCCGCACATATGGCATCCACCACCCACCTCCCTCGGCTCCTCATCGATGCCGCCGCCTCAAGAGGCTGCGCATGTGGCATCAGCGACCCCACTCCATCAGCTCCTTGCCGACTCCGCCGCCTCAAGAGGCCGCGCAGGTGGCATCCGCCACCCGACTTCATCGGCTCCTCGCCGACTCCGATGCATCAAGAGGTCACGCAGGTGGCATTAGCCACCCCACTCCATCAGCTCCTCGCCGACTTCGCTGCCTCCAGAGGCCGCACAGGTGGAATCCGCCACCCAACTTCATCGGATCCTCACCGACACCACCACCTCAAGAGGCCGTGCAAGTGGCATCCGCCACCTGACTTCATCGGCTCCTCACCAACTTCGCTGCCTCAAGAGGCTGCGCAGGTGGCATCCGCCACCCAACTCCCTTGGCTCCTTGCCAACTCTGCCGCCTCAAGAGGCCACGCAGGTGGCATCAACCAACCCACTCCATCGGCTCCTCGCTGACTCCGCCGCCTCAAGAGGCCGTGCAGGTGGCATCTTCCACCCAACTCCCTCGGCTCCTCGCCGACTCCTCCGCCTCAAGAGGCCGCGCTGGTGGCATCCTCCAACCAACTCCCTCGGCTCCTCGCTGACTCCACCGCCTCAAGAGGCCGCGCAGGTGGCATCCGCCACCCAACTCCCTCAGCTCCTCGCCGATGCCACCACCTCAAGAGGCCGCGCAGGTGGAATCCACCACCCAACTCCATCGGCTCCTCGCTGACCCCGCCGCCTCAAGAGGCCGCGCAGGTGGCATCCGCCACCCGATTCCATCGGCTCCTCGCCGACCCCACCACCTCAAGAGGCCGCGCAGGTGGCATCCGCCACCCGACTTCATCTGATCCTCGCCGACTCTGCCGCCTCAAGAGGCCACGCAGGTGGCATCCACCACCCCACTCCATCGGCACCTCACCGACTCCGCAACCTCAAGAGGCCATGCAGGTGGCATCCGCTACCCGACTTCATCGGCTCCTCGCCGACTCCACCCCCTCAAGAGGCTGCGCAGGTGGTATCAGCCACCCCACTCCATCGGCTCCTCGCCGACTCCGCCGCCTCCAGAGGCCACGCAGGTGGCATCCTCCACCCAACTTCACCGGCTCCTTGCCGACGCCGCCGCCTCAAGAGGCCACGCAGGTGGCATCCACCACCCAAATTCATCGGATCCTCGCTGACTCCACCACCTCAAGAGGCCATGCAGGTGGAATCCGCCACCCAACTCCCTCAATTCCTCGCCGAATCCGCCACCTCAAGAGGCCGCGCAGGTGGAATCTGCCACCCAACCCCCTCGGCTCCTCGCTGACTATGCCGCCTCAAGAGGCCGCACAGGTTGAATCCGCCACCCAACTCCCTCGGCTCCTCTCCGCCACCGCCGCCGCCACCTAAAGAGGCCGTGGAGGTGGCATCATCCACCCCACTCCATCAGCTCCTTGCCGACTCTGCCGCCTCAAGAGGCCGCACAGGTGGAATCCGCCACCCGACTTCATCGGCTCATCGCCGACTCCGCCACCTCAAAAGGGCGCGCATGTGGCATTAGCCACCCCACTCCATCAGCTCCTCACTGATTCCGCCACCTCCAGAGGCCGCGCAGGTGGCATCCGCCACCCGAATTCATTGTCTCCTTGCCGACGCCGCCGCCTCAAGAGGCTGCGTAGGTGGCATCATCCACCCCACTCCATCGGCTCCTCGCCGACTCCGCCGCCTCAAGAGGCCACGCAAGTGGTATCCGCCACCTGACTTCATCGGCTCCTCACCGACTCTGCCGCCTCAAGAGGCTGCACAAGTGGCATCATCCACCCCACTCCATCAGCTCCTCACCGAATCCACCTCCTCCAGAGTCCGCGAAGGTGGCATCCACCACCCGACTTCATCGGCTCCTCGCCGACTCTGCCACCTCAAGAGGCCGCACAGGTGGGATCAGCCACCCCACTCCATCGGCTCCTCGCCGACGCCGTCACCTCAAGAGGCCGCGCATGTGGCATCCACCACCCAAATTCATCGACTCCTCACCGACTCCGCCGCCTTAAGAGGCCGCGCAGGTGGCATCTTCCACCCAACTCCATCAGCTCCTCGCCAACCCCGCCGCCTCAACAGGCCATGTAGGTGGCATCCGCCACCCAACTCCCTCAGCTCCTCGCCGCCGCCGCCCCCTCAAGAGGCCGCGCAGGTGGTATCCGCCACCCAACTCCATCGGCTCCTCACCGACCCCGCCGCCTCAACAGGCCACGCAAGCAGCATCAGCCACCCGACTTCATCGGCTCCTCGCTGACTCCGCCGCCTCGAGAGGCCGTGAAGGTGGCATCAGCCACCTGACTTCATCTGCTCATCACCAACTCCCCTACCTCAAGAGGCCGCGCAGGTGGCATCTGCCACCTGACTTCATCGGATCCTTGCCGACTCTGCCACCTCGAGAGGCTGCGCAGGTGGCATCTGCCACCCAACTTCATCGGCTCCTCGCCGACTCCACCACTGTTCGAAATGATGGCTGCCACGCCTCCTGGGATCCTTCACCCCGTCGTACCGACATCTAGGATTCCATGCCTTCTGGGCTACTTTGCCCTGCTGTACCGATGTACAAGCTTCCACGCCTTGCGGGCTCCATCACCCCGTCGTACCAACGTCTAGGCTTCCACGCCTTCCGGGCTCAATCACCTTGTCGTACTGACGTCCAGGATTCCACGCCTTCCAGGCTCCATCGCCCCGTCATACCGACGTCTAGAATTCCACGCCTTCTGGGCTCCTTCGCCCTGTTGTACCGACGTCCAAGCTTCTACGCCTTCCGGGATCCATCGCCCCATCGTACCGATGCTCCTGGCTTCTTCGTCCCTCCAGATTGAGATAATGTAGTCATCCCTACTACCCATGCGACACTTGTGTCATCCCAACCACCACGTTGCATCAACCAAATATGTCCTCCCTGTGGCCTTGAAACCAGCTCGTGGAAGGATCATCATGATCAGGGGATTTTAGGGAATTCCCATAATATAGATCCCCCTTCATCCCAAACCACTAGAATGGGGTAGAGATGACCATCCCTCTATCGACACAGTCCTTGTGGTTTCATGTCCCAGTTGCATGATGTTAAACTACGCGACAACCACGTCCAAGTTGCAAGAAGTTAAACTGCGTGACAACTACATCCTGAATGATGTTAAATTGTTCATCTTCATCCGTCATGACGTTAAACTGATCATTATCGTCCAACATGACATTAAACTGCACAACCATCATGCATGATGTTAAACTGTTCATATCTGTACTGCATGATGTTAAACTGTTCATCTTTGTCCGTCATGACGTTAAACTGATCATTATCATCCTGCATGACATTAAACTGCACAACCATCCTGCATGACGTTAAACTGTTCATCTTCGTCCTGCATGATGTTAAACTATTCATCTTCATCCTTAATGATGTTAAACAGTTCATCATCATCTGTCATGATGTTAAACTGCTCATTGTCATCCAGTACGACAATAAACTACAAAATGGTCCAAGCACTATGACCTTAAACTATGATCACAACCGTCCATATCACACGACATTAAACTGCGTGATCCGTCCCAACTGGAGGATGTAAAATCACTCAACATGGGTCCTGCATGACCCTAAACTGCACCCTGGCCCTACAAGACCTTAAACTGTATGGTCCTGCATGAACTTAAACTGTATGGTCCTGCATGACCTTAAACTGCACATTACAGTCCCGCATGATTTTAAACTACACCACTGTCCTGCATGACAATAAACTACAAAATGGTCTGAGATCTATGACCTTAAACTAAGATCTCCTTCGTCCTCAATACAAGACGTTAAAATGCAAGTTGGTCAGGCCTTCCTAACCGAGGCCCAACCTCATGCCCCTTGGCCTTCCTCGATTCAGACTCTCTTATGGGATTGTACAATGTGGTGTGGGATTACATCCTCATTCACGTCGGGTTACCTGCCGTACCGTGCATATCCCCAGATGAGATGCATCTCTCGTCCAACACGACGTTAAACTATGCTTCAAGAACTACGTATGCCTTGATTCCCATACTAATGGGATATGTAGGAACGCTCATACGTCTCGTCTTGAGCCCAACCCCGAGCTTTTCTCTTTGACTATCCCCCTTGGGTATAGTTTCCTCAGAGGATCCTTGCATGATGAGGAGTAGGCTTCCTTAGCCTCACTCATATGAGGATTATAAGAGTCACACCATGTGCCCACTCCCATTCATCTATCCTCCCACGTCCTCACCGTATAGCGTTAAACTGCATGGCCTTCAAGAACTACGTATGGCTTGATTCCCATCCTAATGGGATACGTAGGAATGCCCGTACATTTCGTCTGTTGGCCCAACCCAAAAGCCAAAATATTTTCCTTGGGTCAAGACGTATGGCAGTATGCACACTTTTGCCCCAACTCACATTGAGCCAGCCTCGACCCAGCTGTACGTCCCCCCCAGAGATGTTCTCCTCTTTCGTGGATGGGTTCAGCTATGCTTCACCCACTCCTCACCTGGAGGGACCCCCAATAACAGCCTGGATACAACACCCAAGGGCTATCCTACCGATACAGGCCAGCGCCCCCGAGGGTTTCCGAGCAATAAGGCGATGCAAGTCCTGTGTTCCGAATTTGGTCAGTGGTCGACCCTCATTTATTACTCCCATATCAGGTCACCATAGGGATGCTGTGTTTCGAACATGGTCAATAGTGCCCCGGATCTTTGGGTCCACCCCAAGATGTCCCAAACATCGAGTGCAGTGATTCATTCTACCCCATCCCGAAGCGAAAAACTTCCATCCGGGTGGTGCCAACAGTCGGGCCCACGACCCCGATTCTCCTATAAGGGATGTGCGGCGTGGTGTAGGATTACGTCCTTATTCATGTCGGGCTATTTTCCATGCCGTACGCATTCCCTTTCCGAGGCCCAGCCTCAGGCCTCTTGGCCTTTTTGGGCCCTAGCCCAAGTTCTTACCCTGAGTGTATGGTGTGGTGAGGGATTATGTCCACATTCACGTCGGTTTTTTTGTCATACTATACACCTCCTCCGTCCAGGGACTCCTATTCCCCGACCGTCGTCCTCACTGCAAGATGTTAAACTACGAGTAGGCAAGGCCTTCCTGATCAAAAACCAAATATCAGGTCCCTTGGCCTTTTTTGGGTCCCTTGGCCCAGGTTCTTTCCTACAGGACTATACGGTGTGGTGTAGGATTACATCCCCATTCACTTCGGGTTACATGCCGCACCGCACACGTCCTCGTTAGGGTATCCTACCCCTAGGTATCTTCTAGAACTACGTGTGGCTTGATTCCCATCCTTATGGGATACATAGGACCACCTGAATGTCTAAGCTTTGGTTCCAGCCCCATCTCTCGAAAATCTCCATCCCACCTTGCCCCCTTGGCCTACCTTTCCTAAGAAACTTTGCCGACCCTTTGCGTTGGTTCACCGATATGCCTAAGGGTACTCTGTTTTAAGTTACCAGGAATTTCGGATTCCACTTGGACACGTCCACACCTGCTTTTCAGGCTTCGTGTATCCCTTTATCAGGGATTTCATCACCTTTCACACTCGAAGAGACCCCCAAGAACGGACTGGATACAATACCCAAGGGCTCTCCTATTGTTACGGTCCAATGCCTCCGAGGGTTTCGGACAACAAATCGATAAAAATCCCGCATTGCGAATATGGTCAGCGGTCGATGCTCAATTGTTGTTCCCACCTCAGGCTAATGTGATATGGAGACTGTTTTTCCACCATGGTTAATAGTTATCCTCTATCGCCACGCCAACCCCATTAATCCCAAATTGTCAGTTACACGATTCGCATCCTTCTCCATTCTCATCATGTCCAAGTAGAGTTTCGAAACTCTTGATACTATTCCTCAGTGCACATCTGCACATTAGGGGAACAAAGCCGTGTTAGAGGCGTCCTTCGGGGCTCTTCACCAACTTCCCCTCGATGGATGTTTCGGGTATTGCGACAAGGATCTTTCCCCCTTGTTTCCCACACTAAGTTTAACTCACATGGGCTTAGGGATCGGGTCGAGGTCTGCACTTACCTGGAAAGTTTCCATCCACCCATAGTCTGAGATCTAAGACCATAAACTAAGATCACCTTCAAGAACTACGTGTGGCTTGATTCCCATCCTAATGGGATATGTAGGACCACCCGAATGTCTAGACTTCGGGTCCAGCCCCACCTCCTAGAGATCTACCAATCTCCCAGTCACCTAGGCCCCTTGGCCTGTCCCTCTCTAAGGGGGGGGGGGGATATAGGAATGATACAGGGTTTTTGGCACTATGCCCCCTTTCTCGGGAATCCTCCATCTCTCGATCGCCCTCAAGTTGAGTCCCTCGACTCCTTGTAGTGATTCACCCATGTGTAAAGAGTACTCTGGTCTAGGACCAAGAGTGTCAGATTCGACATGTTCAAGTTCCTTCCACTTTTCAAGCTTCGTGTTTCCCTTCGTTCGGGATTCCATCATCTTTCACACCTAGAGGGACCCCCAAAAAAATGGTCTGGATACAATGCCCAAGGGCTCTCCTACCATTACAGGCCAACACCCCCGAGGGTTTTAGACAAAAAATTGATACAAATCCCGTGTTACAAATATGGTCAGCGGTCGATGCTCATTTGTTTGTCCCCATTTCAGGCTAATGCGATAAGATACTGTGTTGTGAACATGGTTAGCAGTAATCCTTTGTCGTCATGCCAGCCCTTCCCGACCTTGAATGTTGGTTACATGATTCACATTATGTTCCACCCCATCGTGTTCGGGTGGAATCTCGACACTCTTGGCGCTACCCCTCAGTGCAACTTTTCATATCAGGGGGACAAAGCTGCAATGCGGCGTCCTTCGGGGCTCCCACGGTCCGAGCTCTAAGACCAGAAACTAAGATCTCCTCAGAACTACGTTCATCTTGATTCCTATCCTCATGGGATACGTAGGACCACCCGAACGTCTCGTTTTCAGGTCCATCTCATTTGGGAGCTAATCTCTCCCCCTTCACCTCTCACCTCTATATGGGCCCCTCGGCCCGAGGTTCCTATCTCGGAATTGCGTACGGGGTGATGTGGGATCATGTCCCCATCCATGTTGGTTGTGTTGCATGACATCATACACATTCCCCGCCTAGCATCGTCTCTACTACGTCTGCGCTGCACGACGTTAAAATGCATGCTTGGTCCTATCACAGGACCCTAAACTGTGTCATTATCGTCCTGGACACACGATGAAAAACGACACTGCATTGTGATGACCCCATTATAGAGGACATCACGTTGGGTATTGGTCACGTGCCATGCCATTTGTCAATGCCTATCACGGCTTGATTCTTGTGGCGACACCAGGGCTTGCTACCCTAGGCCTGTTGCTTCACAAAAAAAACCACTTACTTTAAAGGACAAACAAGATTTTTCAAATTCCGCTTCTTTTGGTGCAAGGACCATGCCCGCACTCACCTTTTTCTCTGGCACTGGTACCTTACCGTGCCACACTTTAGAACTACGTATGGATTAATTCTCATCCTTATGAGATACGTAGGAGCGCCCATGCACCTCCCCGTTGGCCCAACCTAAGTTCCGTGTTCGGTCCCTCGACTCGAGCACTTCCCCATAGAACACATGGTAAGTAGGGATTATGTCCTCATAGTCAGGTTTTGTAACCACCTTACCGTGTGTCCCCTGCTCTCCTTACCCATACATGGTCCAAGTTCTAAGACCTTAAACTAAGACCCTTTCAAGAACTACGTGCAGTTTGATCCCCATCCCCATGGGGTATGTAGGAACACCTTTTCACTTTGCTTCAGGCCTAGATCAACTTTTGTTTTTGGTCCCTTGACCTAAAACCTCTCTCAAGGGGGGTTGTGCGGTGTGGTATGGGATTATGTACTCGTTCATATCGGGTTGTTCACCACACCATACACACCCCCAATTCCCATCCACGTCGAGTTTTTGTAAATACCTGCCACGTGCCTCCTGTGTTTCCTTCCATCCATGGTCCAAATTCTATGAACCTAAACTAAGAGCTCTCTATGGGAAGGGACTCGATTACCTATATCTAATACGCCTCATTGTCGTATTTAGATGCATTTTGAAAAAGAGCCCAGAGTGTGGGATTTTCATGGGGGAATTCCCCTCATTTTATAACCAAGATTCGTGAGTGATAGAGCGCTGTCATGGGTGCCCTCAAATGATTAATGTGATTTTGGGGTACTTAGGTTCAGCAGAGTGGCTGACCAAGGTCTTCTCTCAAAGGAGGAAGTAGATTTAAAACAACTTTTTAAAGGTATTATAAAAATAAAATAAAAGAGAATAAAAACACTACTTGAAAGGATGGGGGTTGGTTATAGTTTATGAATCTAGAAGAAGTTTGCTGGAAGAAGATTGTAATTTTTTTGTTTTTAGTTTTGAAATGAAGTTCGATTAAAATGACACAACAAAAAGATGTTTTTTAGACAATATTTAAAAGGCGTAATCGATCTTACTCTACCTCTTAAATAATTTATGAATCATTATAATTTAAATTAATATTCACTTAATTATGATACCTTAATTTGTTAAATCCCGAACCCTACGAGAATTAACTTTACCATGAAGATGAAGTGAATTTAACCTTAGGCTAACTACGGAACATGCAATCGCAACACCCTGCTTTGATTGATGTTCTAAGATTAGATTATGGTCAGTGGTAAATTAAGGCACATAACCACTCTGGAAATGAGGATTAATTGAGTTTAGGGATTGTATTTGAACTCTAAAAATTGATCCCGTGTGGTTTTGAATTACCGGTTAAGGTTGCGCTCTCACAGTTCACACAATTCCCGACCTCGCGTGTTTTGTGTTAACTATTAAATTGCTTGATTAGTTTCATTTAAATTAAAAACTCAATTAATAGATCATAATATGTGAATTAAATTATCTCATTGATTCAAAATAAATGAATGAATAAGGATAGAGGTCGATCGATTACTAAAAAGAACTACTCTTCCATGGGTGACGTAATCATCGTAGAAGCGTTTTGCATGTGCAAAGGTTTATAATGGGTATAACCCAATAAAAATTCTACTCAAGAATTCCAGCCCAAATAGGAAGATTAATATAAGAATAAATTTAAACAAAACAGAAGAAAAGAGAAGAAATAAAATAAGAACAAATAAGTTTATTACACAAACAAAATCATTACAACGTGACGGAGAAGAAGAAGGCTTCGATGAGGGGATCCTTGCTTCAAGAGCCTCCCCTCTTACAATGGTTGGAGAATTTGGGTGAAACAAATTCTCCTCTACCTCCAATATCTTAATGCGCATCCAAACCCCTCCAAATGAGAAAAACTCCAATTTATAAAGGGGAGGGGAGGAGAGGTTACAAGTGGTTTCAAGTGTGAATGTGGAAATTCGTCCAAGTATTTTATTCCAACATTGACCGACCATTTTACCTCCAAAATGCGTGCATTGACTGGCCTTCAAGAAGGATGATTTGTGCCAAGTCATGTCACTGAGCTTTCCTCAAAATTTGGGCTCAATCCAAGCCCTTATGAAGAATATATGGCCCACATACAGAACCCATGTCCATTCTGCCGAGTCCAGCCCACTATTGGATTAATGGCCCATTTACTCCATCCAAATGCACTCTTTAGCTCTAGTGTCCTGAATAAAAGTTGTAGAAAATTAAGTTAGAAACATTGTTACAAAATTGAAAATTCAAATAATAAATATAAAAATATTTAGCTTCGAAATACTACAGTGCACTATTAAGGGTAAAACTGGAATTTTCACCAAATTTTCAAATGAATGATCAAATCCCAAATATTTTATAAATAAACATATTTAACACAATGTAAGGAAATTATCTCATTTATTATCAATAAAATATTCAACAAAATATTGTTTTATAAACTCCCCCACAGTTACCCTTTTGCACTCCTGAGCAAAATCTCATATCAAGTAAACATCAATATCAAATCAAAACCAATTTTAAAACACATATCTTTGAGATCAAACAATTTCACACCAAGAAACAAAAGATATCATGCCTCATAAAAAACCATTATTTCAAGTTCTTCATTTATATCATTCAATATATTTCCACTTTATTTATCCTCCCATGCACAAAACACTTACCTCGCTTGAATTTTCTCTCATCACACAAATATCAATTTTTTTTTGCAATGTCTTTCTCATCCAAACTCATACAAGGGTCACCATAGGCTTGATATATTCCTACATCGCTACCCGATGTGAGTCAAGGACATATGTTTATCATGAGAACTTTTTAGGGTTGTTCTGTGGCTTTCGGTTGGTAGGATTTAGATGTGAAGAATTCTGAGGCTGAATGAGGAGGGCTTGACTCTTTTTGAATCAAAATTGCATTAATCTAATTTTCACTTAAATATGGTCTTCTCCTTAATCCCCATAGTATCAATTCAGCTCCATCATCATGAAAAGTCATGAAAAGTTTACACCATTCATAATTTCATCATAAAAAATTTCAATCTTCTCAAACATGATTTTCTTGAAAGCTCCAGATGGGCACAGCTTTCCACCTCAATTAGAAGCTCCAGAAAAGGCACAGCTTCACTTGTCATGAAAGCTCCAGAAAAGGCATAGATTTCAATATAATGACTTTCTTCAGTAGAAAACACATCTCTTAAGAATTTAATTTTCCACCCAAAGTATCACAGAATGTGGTGGCACAACACAAGATAGATTTCCCCACACTTAAGCTCAACTAGATTATGCAATTTCACTTCAAGAGTTGGTTGGATAGGGAAAATTGGCTTGTAATGTGGGTAACCTAATAGGCTGTGCATGGATTCTAAGGGATAAAAGGATTAAATATTCAAGTTAGGCCATTATAAAAAAGGATTCTTTGAAATATGGGCTTTAATACCAAACAAATGACTCAATAATTTAAACATATGTACCTCAAACCCTCAAGTTTTGACAGGAATAGATCAAATTCTGGTTAAATCAAGCATGGTTTGGTTCTCTCAAGAAGTGAGGTGAATATAAAGAATATGAAAATAATGGTTTATAAGCCTCACAGGAAAGTGATTTCAAATATAAAGACAGTGAGATGTGGCATGGGATTCAAAATTCAGCGTACTTTTCATGAAATTACTAAATATTTGAACTTGAAACAAAGTCATTTCAGCATTCATTTAAGCTTAGTTTCAAGGGGTAAATTGTATCACTTATTGATATGGATTTAAAAATGGTGATGAGAATCATTTTAGCTCAAAAGTTTCAAGAAACATAGAAAATTGTAAAATAAACACACAAAATTTAAAAAACACAAAAAAGTTGGTTTTTTTAAACAGGAAAACAATTGAAATTACTAAACCAAAAGGTTCCCTCCCCCACAATTAAAATATTTAATTGTCCTCAATTTAAACCCATGAGATGATATATGCACATGAAATGAAGAATTTTTAAATAGGAAAAATAATATAAAAGTGAAAGGGTTAGGAACAGCCTGATGTGCTCAAGTGATGACAGGGTCATGCAGTGTGATAAAGTCCACTGCATCAGTAGAATGTCCCTCAATGTATCTCTTAAAACGTTTCCCATTGACTGTAAAGCTCCTTACAGTGTCCTCTTGTGTGATCTCCACTACGCCATAAGGAAAAAAATTAGATACAATATAAGGACCTAACCATCTGGAACGCAACTTACCAGGAATCAGCTTCAGTCGCGAACTGTAGAGAAGGACTTTCTCTCCAACATGAAACTCCCTTTGTTGGATCATTTTGTCATTATATGATTTTGATATTTCCTTGTAGAGCCTTGAGTTCTCATATGATGATAATCTAATCTCCTCAAGTTCTTGAATTTTCGGCTTCCTTTGGATTCCAGCTTGGGCTAAATCCATGTTGCATTTCTTTATATCCCAATAAGCCCGATGCTCAACTTCCACGGGGAGATGACATGCTTTCCCAAAAAAAATCTGAAATGGGGACATACCAATGGGTGTCTTATATACTGTCCTATAAGCCCACAATGCATCATCCAAGCGCTTACTCCAATCCTTCCTATTTGGCTGCACAGTTTTCTCCAAAATTTGTTTCAACTCACGATTTGAAACCTCAGCCTGACCATTTTTTTGGGGGTGGTATGGTGTTGATGTTTTGTGTTTCACCCTATACTTTCGAAGGAGGGAAGTGAAATTCCTATTGCAAAAGTGTGTCCCTTGGTCACTGATGATGACCTTTGGTACTCCAAACCTGCAAAAAATCTGTTCTTTAACAAAGTCCACAACAACATGAGAATCATCAGTCCTAGTGGCCTTAGCCTCCACCCATTTACTCACATAATCAACAATAACCAAAATGTACAAAAAACCAAAGGAACTAGGAAAAGGGCCCATAAAATCAATTCCCCAAACATCAAAAATCTCACAGAATAAAATGGGTTGTTGGGGCATCTCGTGTCTCCTTGACATATTTCCAGTGTGTTGGAAACGAGAGCATGACTTACAAAACACATGGGAATCATGGAATAAGCTAGGCAAATATAATCCAAAGTCTAAAACTTTCCTAGCTATCCGTTGGGGTCTAAAGTGTCCACCACATGCAAGTGTATGACAGAATTGCAAAACAGACTCAAACTCATGATCAGGAACACACCTCCTAATAACTTGGTCACTACACATGCGCCATAAGTATGGATCATCCCAAACATAAAATCTTAACTCACTCTTTAATTTTTGGACTTGATGTTTCTTTAAATTTGCAGGGATTTTAGAGGCAACAAGGTAGTTAACTAAATCAGCATACCAAGGATGCGTACCTGAGATGGTATAGAGATGCTCATCGAGGAAAGTGTCCCGAAGTGGTACCTGATCCAAGGTGTCATCCTCTAGTGTGTGAGTAAGCCTACTCATGTGGTCCGCCACCAAGTTTTCTGACCCCTTTTTATCCTTTATCTCAATGTCAAACTCTTGAAGAAGGAGCATCCAACAGATAAGTTGTGGCTTTGCATCTGGATTCTTCAAGAGGTACCTCAGAGCTGCATGGTCAGAAAAAACAACTACTTTAGAGCCCAATAAATATGAAGGAAATTTATCTAAAGCAAATATGACAACAAGAAACTCCTTTTCTGTGGTAGTGTAGTTTGATTGGGCTGAATCTAATGTCCTTGATTCATAGGCAATCACATGTGAACGTCCTTACACCTTCTGAGATAAGACAGCTCCAACTGCGAAGTTGGAGGTGTCACACATAAGCTCAAAAGGAATCTCCCACCGTGGGGGCTGTATGATAGGTGGAGTGGTCAGACATTGTTTTAGCTCATCAAATGAATTCCTGCAAGAAACATCAAACAAAAAATCAGAATCCTTTTGAAGTAATCTTGACATAGGAAGATCAATCTTACTAAAATATTTGATGAAGCGCCGATAAAATACTGCATGCCCTAGGAAAGATCTAACATCACGCACACATGAAGGATATGATAAGGATGAAATAATATCTACCTTTGATCTATCAACCTCTATCCCATGTTTTGACACTACATTCCCTAATACAATGCCATGCTCTACCATGAAATGACACTTTTCAAAGTTCAGGACCAGATTCTTCTCAATACAACGATTCAACACCTTTCCCAAACTAATTAGACATTCATCAAATTAAGACCCATACACTGTAAAATCATCCATAAATACCTCCATGCAGGTCTCAATAAAATCAGAAAAAAATACTCACCATGCATCTCTGGAAGGTACCTGGGGCGTTGCAAAGTCCAAATGGCATCCTCCGGTAGGCAAATGTGCCAAAGGGACAGGTGAATATTGTCTTCTCCTGATCCTCTGGAGCTATAGGAACCTGAAAATATCCAGAAAATCCATCTAAGAAACAATAGTGTGTCTTCCCAGCTAGTCTCTCAAGCATCTGATCAATAAATGGGAGGGGGAAATGGTCCTTGCTAGTGGACTGATTTAGTTTCCTATAATCAATACACACACGCCAACTGTTTTGCACCCTCATTGGAACTAACTCATATTTCTCATTTTTAACAACAATAACACCACTTTTCTTAGGAACAACCTTAATAAGACTTACCCACTAAGAATCTGAAATGGGAAAGATTATACCTGCCTCGATCAATTTCTCAACTTCTTTTTTAACAACTTCCAGGAGGGTGGGATTGAGTCTCCTTTGTGGTTGTCTCACCAGTTTAGCCCCATCATCCAAGAGAATCCTATACATGAAAATGGAGGGGCTAATACCTGATATGTCAGCCAAGGTCCACCCAATCACCCTGATGTTCTCCCTCAAAATATTCAAAATCTTTTCTTCATGTTCAAAAGGGAGATTGTTAGCAATGATAACAGGTAATCTCTCACCACTCAACAAGTATGAGTATTTCAGATTTGGTGGCAATGGCTTGAGTTCTAATGTAGGAGGGTGTAGTATGGATGGAGACATTGAAGGAACTAAAATATGTGCACAAAGAGCATCAGTATCAGAATAGACATCATCAAAATCAGAGAATAAAGCATCAAATCCATCAGTATACTCAACAACCATGTCATAATCAGAGTGAACATGATCAAAATCAGAATATGAATCCACATCAAAATCAAATCCAAGAAAGGATTTTGTATCAGAAACATGTGTGGAAGTGCTCTTAGACATCAAACTCAAACCAATACTCATAATCTCCCCAAGCATAGGACAATCAAATTCTATGGAGTTTTTATTTGGTGGTTCAAAATGGGAGATAACAAAAGCAGAATGGTCCTCTGAGGGGTACTTCATAGAATCCATAACATTAAATATCACAACTTCATCTCCAAACTCCATGGAAAGTGTACCCTCATTGACATTTATGATAATTTTTTCAGTCTTGAGGAAGGGCCTACCTAAGATAATGGGGGCATGAGAACTTACCTGATCATTCTCCATGTTAAGCACATAGAATTCTGCTGGAAAAATTATGTCTCTTACCCGGACAAATACATCCTCACGGACTCCCGTTGGATATTCCGTAACTCTATTTGCCAACTACACCACTACTCTTGTCGGCTTCAACTCACCAACCTGCAAGGAAGAGAATACAGAGTGAGGTATCACATTTATGGAAGCACCTAAATCACAAAGTGCATCAGAAAAGTGCAACTCCCCTATGGTGCATGGGATGGTGAATTTCCCTGGATCCTTGCACTTTGTTGGCATTGATAGAGTTGGTGAAATGAGTGCTGATACATTCCTTCCATGTTTGATCCTCTCATTTCCCTTGAGCCCTCTTTGATTGATGTAAAGTTCTTTTAAGAATTTGGCATACCTTGGGATTTGCTTAATGGCTTCAAGTAGAGGAATGTTGATCTCCACATGCTTGAATGTGTCCAAAAACTCCTTTTGAATTGCTTATTCAGCCATCTTCTTGGTTTGAACAACCCTGTTTGGAAAAGGAAGGGGTTTAGGAGGAACATCATCAATCCTTTTCTTACCTTTATCTTTCTCCTTGGATTACTCATCAGTTGGTATGGAATGTGGCTTCTCTAGAGTAGAGGTGAATCCCGGTGGAATGGTAGGTTCATATATATTGTTCATTTGCTTCCCAATTCTCAATGTGATGGTACTAACATTCCCATTTGGATTTGGAGTGGTTTTGGAAGGTAGATTTCCAGAATTCTTACTCACAAGTTCATGGAGGGCGGTGGCAATCTGGCTCATTTGAGTCTTCAACTCCCTCAGCTCCGAACCTTGACTCTTTAGCTCATTCTATTGATTAAGAACAATTTTCCTCAAAAGGTCATCAGTGTTAGAATATACCTTGGGTGGGGGATTCCCTTGTTGTTGGCTTGTTGATGTTTGAGCTTCAAATCTCCTTTGGGGTTGTTGGAAACCCTGCTGGTAAGGCAGAGGCTGTTGGAAGTTTTGTTGAAAGGGTGGCCTTTGTTGTTGTCCAGATCCATACCTCATGTCTGATTGATCCTTTCACCCTTGGTTGTATGTTGGAGCAAATGAATCAAACTTCTTTTGGGGATATGGTTGTTGTTACTACTGAAATGGTATCCTTGAGAATACTGCTGCGCAATCCTCTGTCTCTTGTAGTTGTGGGAAACAGTCAGTTGGGTGGCTTTTCTCAGTGAAAATTCCACAAGGCATTAAAGGAGGGGGTAGAGATGTCTTTTGTGCCAAAGCAATTTGCCTCACCATAGTTTTCAATTCTTCTAACTTGGTATCAATCAAATGACTCTCAAGAGAAGAAGGACTTACCTAATGTACTCCCCTGATATGTGGTGTACCTCGATCACTAAATTGTTGGGAGTTTTGGGCCATCTTGTCGATTAATGAATGTGTGGCTGCTGGTGTCTTGTCCACCAATGATCCTCTAGCTGCAGCATCAACCATGATCCTCTCCATGGGTGTGAGTCCTTCGTATAAGTATTGGATGAGGAGTTGCTCACTGATTTGGTGATGCGGACAGCTTGCGCATAACTTCTTGAATCTCTCCCAATACTCATACATTGACTCCCCTTGTGATTTCTTGATCCCCGAGATCTCCTTATGAATGGAAGTGGTCCTTGATTCTAGAAAAAATCTTTGGAAGAAAAGACGTTTCAAATTGTTCCAACAAGTTACATCTTCGGGTTGTAAATAATACATCAAATCTTTCACAGCTCCATCAAGTGAGAATGGGAATGCTCTTAATTTGATTTGGTCTTCAGATACATTTCTTGGTTTCAAGTTTGAGCAAACCACATTAAATTCTTTCAAATGTTTATTGGGATCCTCACTAGAGAGGCCATGAAACTTTGGAAGTAAGTGAATTAACCCAGATTTTAGTTCAAAGTCCAATTCGAGATTTGGGTATGCAATACAATTTGGTTGATAGTTAATATCAGGTTTATCCAATTCTCAAATGGTTCTATTAAGTTAATTTCTATTATTTTCAGGCATTGGTTCTTCTTTTATGTTTGAATTTGAATAACTTCCAATTCCAATGTTTTGAGAAGAGAGGAATTCACCAACTGGTTGAATATTGAAACTTCCCGTAGACTGAGAGTGTCTGATTCGTGCCCTAAGGTTGCGTTCAATCTCAGGGTCAAGATCTAAGAGATCTTTAGGATTAGTTCATGTCATCAATCAATGAAATATGAAAAGAAGGAAATTAGACCATAGTAAAATAAAAATTAGAAGTTTGAGTTAATGGCCCAAAAAGAAGTAGAAGGAAATAAAAGAAGGAAAAAAATCAGATTGGGTAAAGACGGAAGAAAGAAGAGAGGAAGAGAATAAAATGTAAAACAAAATAAATACCTCTAATTGGTTGAAATAATTACTTTCCTCCCTGGAAACGGTGCCAATTTGATAGAGCACTATCATGGGTGCCCTCAAATGATTAATGCGATTTTGGGGTACTTAGGTGCAGCAGAGTGGCTGACCAAGGTCATCTCTCAAAGGAGGAAGTAGATTTAAAACAACTTTTTAAAGGTATTCTAAAAATAAAATAAAAGAGAATAAAAACACTACTTGAAAGGATGGGGGTTGGTTATAGTTTATGAATCTAGAAGAAGTTTTTTGGAAGAAGATTGTATTTTTTTTTTGTTTTTAGTTTTGAAATGAAGTTCGATTAAAATGACACAACAAAAAGATGTTTTTTTAGACAATATTTAAAAGGCATAATCGATCTAACTATACCTCTTAAATAATTTATTAATCATTATAATTTAAATTAATATTCACTTAATTATGATCCCTTAATTTTTTAAATCCCGAACCCTACGATAATTAACTTTACCATGAAGATGAAGTGAATTTAACCTTAGGCTAACTTCGGAACATGCAATCGCAACACCCTGCTTTGATTGATGTTCTAAGATTAGCTTATGGTCAGTGGTAAATTAAGGCACATAAACACTCTGTAAATGAGGATTAATTGAGTTTAAGGATTTTATTTGAACTCTACAAATTGATCCCGTGTGGTTTTGAATTACCGGTTAAGGTTGCGCTCTCACAGTTCACACAATTCCCGACCTCACGTGTTTTGTGTTAAATATTCAATTTCTTGCTTAGTTTCATTTAAATTAAAAACTCAATTAATAGATCATAATATGTGAATTACAGTATCTCATTAATTCAAAATAAATTAATGAAGAAGGATATAGGTCGATCGATTACTAAAAAGAACTACTCTTCCATGGGCGGCGTAATCATCGTAGAAGCATTTTGCATGTGCAAAGGTTTGTAATGGGTATAACCCAATAACGCTTCTACTCAAGAATTCCAGACCAAAGAGGAAGATTAATAGGAGAATAAATTTAAACAAAACTGAAGAAAAGAGAAGAAATAAAAGAAGAACAAAGAAGTTTATTACACAAACAAAATCATTACAAAGTGAAGGAGAAGAAGAAGGCTTCGATGAGGGGATCCTTGCTTCAAGAGATACCCCTCTTACAATGGTTGGAGAATTTGGGTGAAACAAATTCTCCTCTGCCTCCAATATCCTAATGCACGTCCCAACCCCTCCAAATGATAAAAACTCCAATTTATAGAGGGGAGGGGCAGAGAGGTTACAAGTGGTTTCAAGTGTGAATGTGGAAATTCGGCAAAATATTTTATTCCAACTTGAACCGACTATTTGACCTCCAAAACGCGTTAATTTACCAGCTTTCCAGAAGGATGATTTGTGCCAAATCCTGTCCTCGAGCTTTACTCAAAATTTGGGTTCAATACAAGCCCTTATGAAGAATATATGGCCCACATACAGAACCCATGTCCATTCTGCCGAGTCCAGACCACCATTGGATTAATGTACCATTTACTCCATCCAAATGCACTCTTTAGCTCTAGTGTCCTTAATGAAAGTTGTAGAAAATTAAGTTAGGAACACTGTTAAAAAATTTAAATTTAAAATAATAAATATAAAAATATTTATTTTCACAATACTACAGTGAACTATTAGGGGTAAAACTAGAATTTTCACCAAATTTTCAAATGAATGATCAAATCCCAAATATTTTATAAATAAAAATATTTAACACAATGTGAAGAAATTATTTAATTTATTATCAATAAAATATTCAAAAAAATAGTTTTTTATCAGCGATATTTCTATCTGGATCCTCATCCTCTTCCACATCCGAAAGGACCCTCAGATGACATTGATTCTAGGATTAAGGGCTCTCCATGGATGCTGAACCTAAGGGCACTCCAATCATTTCGGGCCAACGTCCCTAAGGATCTATCACAACATTTGTGACATGATCTCGTGTTTCAAACATGATCAATGATCGAACCTCATTTGTCTGTCCCCATTCTAGGTTAACGCAATATGGATGCTGCGTTTCTGCCACGGTTAACAGTTATCCTCCATCATCACGCCGTCATCATTGTGATCCAAATATCAAGCATCATGATTCACACATTCCCACTTCCTCATGTTCAAGTGGAATTCCAACATAATCGTCTCTATCTCTTCACACATCTAGGTGCGCCACATGGTCGTGTTAGTTTCATGGGGCCGGTATTCACCGAGTGTCCCTTCTCCCTATCCTGCCCCTTTCTATGTCGGGAAAGTCCCACCACTACTTCTTGTTTCCCACACTGAGCACGAATCACGTGGGCTTAGTAGTTTTGGTAGGATGTGTACCAACACGGCCAGGATTCTCATCATCCGGTATGACATTAAACTATGCTCTCATAACTACGTATGGCTTGATTCCCATCCTCATGGGGTATGTAGGAATGCTCAACCACTCTGCTTCGGGCCCAGCCTAATCCTCACTCTTGGTCCCTCAACCTGAAGAGTTTCCTCTGGGGGTATGTGGTGTGATTTGGACTCCAAGTCCTCATTCACATCGGTTTCCTAACTACCACACCATATGATCCCTGGGCTCTTCCCTTTCACTCCACGTCCTATCGTATGACGTTAAACTACAGGAGTCCATATGTCCTCAAAGCATGACAATAAACTACAGTTCTAACTTGAACAAGTTCAGGATGCCCCATGTTAATCATGGGATGCACCAGAGCCTGTGCCAGAGAGAATTTTACCTGTCAGTGTTGGTCTATGACTACACTATGCTTCCAGAACTACGTATGACTTGATTCCCATCCTTATGGGATACGTAGAGACACCCTGGTATTTCGCCTATGGTCCAGCCCCAGGAATCATAAAATCATGTTCCTCCCCATTTCCTCCCCCCTGGCTTGACCCCTCGGGGGGAACTATGTTACTGTAATTTTTCCCTGAACAAGTTCAGGATGCCCCACGATGATATTGGGAAGCAATATCCCCCCTCTCCAGAGAGGTCCTGTCTGAAAGAAGGAATGATCCATGATCAAACCAATACGCCCATCCAGTGTGCTTCTGCCACGGTGGCATAATTTCAAGAGTGTTGGATTATGTTCGAACAAACCCTCACTCCACATTCATCCTCTTTCATGTATGGAGGAACCCCCTAATAGTATGGATGTTCGGCCTATGGCCTGCCTACTATCCTGGGCCAATGTTCCGGAAGACTAACATATGACATTTTGAGTCTGGTCCCATGTTTCGAACATGGTCAACGGTTGACCCTCATTTGTTATCTCCATTTCAAACTAATGAAATATGGATACTGTGTTATGAACATGGTCAACAGTTATCCTTCACTGTCACACCACCCCATAGTGTTCCGGATTTTGGGTATCGTGATTCACACCTTCCGCTTCCCTCTATTCGGATTGATTCTAATGCCCCTGGCATTACCCCGCTCGTGCACCAGATCACAGTGGGAGAAGCAGGTTGGCTGTCCAGAGAGCCATGTTCTCCAGATGTGACCCCTATCCTTTTTAGGATTCTCCTAAATGGTGATCTATGTCCCATGCTGATCCCCTCACACCTTCCATTGTTTAACACTCTCGTACAGGAGCTCCTATTATCTCTTGTTTCCTACACCGAGCATTGCTCACACAGGCTTAGAGATTTAGTCAACTATTTCCTCAATATGATTGAGATACAATGGACCCTAATGCACACGTTTTCCTCAGTGGTTTCCTCAGAACGTGGTCCGCCTCGCCCTCCTCGTCCTCGTTGGACCCCGTTCTGAGGGGTGGCATTTGTAGACCCCAAAAAACGCGTCCCCTAAATTTTACAAATGATTCCATACACTATCCAAGATTGTAGAACTTTTTTCAAGCTTCGATTTGGTAGGTCGTAGGGCCCGAACGGAGTTACAGATTAGGAGTTATGGACATTTGAAGTTTGGCTGGAAAACTGGTTCGCAAAGCCCATTCGTGAAGCCCCCTCCTTGATTGCAGAGCGCCATCACGAAGCAATGAGGCGGGAAGCTCTGAGAACCTGTTTGACATTCACGATGCACCGTGAAGACCCACCCCAAAGCACAGGAGGTGGGATGCTCCACGAACAAATTTGATGTTCGCGAACCCATCGCGAAGCGAAGGAGGCGGGATGCTCCGCGAAGCCCTTTGTTGTTTGCGATCTACCGCAGAGCAAGCTCCATCTTCATGCCGCGTGAGCTCTACTTCGCAGCGCCCCTTTCCTATAAATACCCAGCTCGTCCCCCCTTCTCCAAGATGGCCATGTCCACTTCTCCCCTTGGGCGGCCGATCTCCCGGTCCGCGGAGCTCTGCTTTGTGCGAGCAGCTTCCTTCGTGTTGCTGCTCCACGAGCCAAGGCTCCGTGAGTCCATTCTCCGTGATCCAATGCCCCGCGATGCTGCTTCGCGAGACCATACTCCATGAGCCCATGCTCCACGAGCCAATGCTCCGCGATGCTACTCCGCGAGACTTTGCTCCGCGATCCGCCCTTGCTTCGCAAGAGGCCCATGCTCCACGAGACCGAATGCTCCCCAAGCCCCATTGCTCTGTGAAGCTACTTCGTGAAGACCAATCCTTTGCGAGGATCCTACCTTCGTGCCCACCGATCCATACCGCAGGGCCTGTGCCCCCGTACCCCCGCTCGGGGTCAATGCCAGGCTGCGGTCCCGGCCCTCTGGGCCGGTCCCTTCACTACTGTCACAGACCCCCATGAAAAATGGAGAGTTGCACCATGAACTTGTCAGGCCGAGAAGTCAAGATTTTTCATTGCGCACCCACCTTCCACCTATGGAATACCATGATTTGAGATACTCCTCCACACACCATGAAACACCTTGAGTTGACATATTCCTCTTGGTTCGTTTCCTATGTCGTGAGTTGATGTCCTCATCATCAATTCCCCAAGTACCTTGAGTCGAACCATTCCTCAGGTAACTACTCCAAACCCCATCACTTGGCCCCTATTCCAGGTTGAACCACAAAGGGCCGCCCTCACGTAAGTCCCAACACCATCCATTCTCCAAGCATGAGATGCCAATAGTCCTCTCTACATGACTCTAAACTATAGTAATCCTTATGTTCCAATCATAGGATGACTCTTTCCCCAAATAAGAGATGCCTTATGCTCAAAGCATAAGACGCCTAATAGTCCTATCTATATGACTTTAAACTGTAGTAATCCCTATGTTCCAAACATAGGATGCCTCTTGTCATATACGAGAGATGCCTTATACTCATAGAATAAAATGCCAACAGTCCTATCTAAATGACTATAAACTGTAGTGTTCCCTATATACCAATCATAGGATGCCTCTTACACTAAACAAGAGATGCTTCATGCTCCAAGCATGAGATGCCGACAGTCTTCTCTACATGAATATAAACTGTAGTACACCCTATGTGCCAATCATAGGATGTCTTTTGCACTAAACAAGAGATGCCTTATGATCCAAGCATAAGACACCTAATGCCATGATTACAATGTCATAATTCCAACACCCCTTGGTGTTATCCCACTTGTGCACTAGCGCATAGGTGTAGAATCATACACCTCAACCCACCAGGGAGTTTGGTTGCCCTTATATCCAGACATGAGGAAGAAGTTACGGGAAACTTCCTTGCGTAAGACCCATTCACCATTGCCGCTCCATAGAGGCACCAGGGAAGCATCTTTGCGTAAGCCCCATCCATGATTGCCGCTCCATAGCGGCACCCGAGCAGCATCTTTGCGTAATCCCCATCCACGATTGCCGCTCCATAGCGGCACCCGGGCAACTTCCTTGCGTAAGCCCCATTCACCATTGCCGCTCCATAGAGGCACCCGGGCAGCTTCCTTGCCTAAGCCCCATTCACCATTGCCGCTCCATAGTGGCACCCGACAGCTTCTTTGCGTAAGCCCCATTCACCAGTGCCGCTTCATAGAGGCACCCGAGAAACTTCTTTGTGTAAGCCCCATTCACCAGTGCCACTTCATACTGGCACCTGGGCAGCTTCCTTGCGTAATTCCCATTCACCATTTTCGCTCCATAGCGGCACCCGGACAACTTCTTTGCGTAAGCCCCATTCACCAGTGCCGCTTCATAGCGGCACCCGGGCAGCTTCCTTGCGTAAGCCCCATTCACTATTTCCGCTCCATAGCGGCACCCGGGTATCTTCCTTGCGTAAGCCCCATTCACCATTGCCGCTCCATAGTGGCACACGGACAGCTTCTTTGCGTAAGCCCCATTCACCTGTGCCGCTTCATAGCGGCACCCGTGCAGCTTCATTGCGTAAGCCCCATTCACCAGTGTCGCTTTATAGCGGCACCCGATCATCTTCCTTGCGTAAGCCCCATTCACCATTGCCACTCCATAGCGGCACCCAGAACACTTCTTTACGTATGCCCCATTCACTAGAGCCGCTTCATAGCGGCACCCAGGAAACTTCCTTGCGTAATCCCCATTCACCAATGATGCTTCATAGCGGCACCCAGGCAGCTTTCTTATGTAAGCCCCATTCACCAATGCCACTTCATAGCGGCACCCAGGAAGCTTCCTTGTGTAAGCCCCATTCACCATTACTGCTCCATAGCGGCACCCAGGCAGCTTCCTTGCATAAACCCCATTCACCAATGCCGCTTCATAGCGGCACCCAGGAATCTTTCTTGCGTAATCCCCATTAACCAATGCCGCTTCATAGCGGCACCCAGGCAGCTTCCTTGCATAAGCCCCATCCACTGTTGTGATCCTGTGCATCGGTAAGCCGTTGACATCCTTATCCAGCGGTAAGCCGTTGTGATGCTATCCAGCGGTATGCCGTTGTGACCCAATCCAGCGGTAAGCCATTGCAACCCCCTTCAGCGGCAAGCCATTGACATCCTCATCCATCAGTAATCCGTTGCGACCCCATTTAGCAGTAATCCGTTCACATCCTTATCCAATGGTAAGCCGTTATGACCCAATCCATCGGTAAGCAGTTGAAACCCCCAATCGGTGGTAAGCCGTCATCAGAAGAACTACGTGGACTTTGATTCCCTGCCACGAGGATACGTAGGTAGCCTCTCCAAGGCTCAAGCCCGAAACTATCATCATCCTTCTCCTTGGGCCTCCATCCTGGAGTAAGTCCCGACACCATGGGCCGCCTAACGCGTAATCCCCTCTTCACTTCCCACGGACGCACCCTTCGCGACGTGATCGTCTGGTCTCTGCTACCTCTTGTTTCTCACACCGAGCACAACTCACGTGGGCTTAGAGTAAGCATCGACTATGACACCAACCCCCGTCCAGCATGACGTTAAACTGTATGCCCCCATCCAGCATGACGTTAAACTGTATGCTGTCCCACATGACATTAAACTGTACATCCATTTTGAACTACGAGGTCTTTGATCCATGTCAAGGCATGGTACGTAGGAAGCCTCAATGAGGTTCAAGCCCACCCCATCGTTTATTCACGTCAGGGTTCACCCTCATCCCGCATGACGTTAAACTGCATTCCAGTCTAGTGGTAACCCATTGTGACTATTTTGAACTACAAGGTCTTTGATCCATGTCAAGGCATGGTACGTAGGAAGACTCTATGAGGTTCAAGCCCATCAACCATTAGAAAAAGGTCCACCTTCACGTCGGTCCTCCGGCGCACCATCCCGAACTACGAGGACTTTGATCCATGTCAAGGCCTGGTATATAGGAAGCCTCCCTGAGGTTCAAGCCCATCAACCATCGGACCCCCGGTCCATCTTCACGTCGGTTCGCTGACGACACCATCTTGAACTATGTGGTCTTTGATTCCCTTCCATGGGGATATGTAGGAAACCTCACGAGGTTCATGCCCAACACCCATTAGACCAAGTTCCACCTTCACGTCAGTCCTCCGGTGCACCATCCTGAACTACGAGAACTTTGATCCATGTCAAGGCATGGTATGTAGGAAACCTCACGAGGTTCAAACCCATCACCCATCAGACCCCCAGTCCATCTTCACGTCGGTTCGCTAACAAGACCACACTGAACTATGTGGTCTTTGATTCCCTGACACAGGGATACATAGGAAGCCTCCATGATGCTCAAGCCCAGCACCTATCCATGCATCCATTCTTACGGGCCGCCTCCTCAGGTGTCCCATCGCCCCACCGAACTACGCAGACTTTGATTCCCTGCCATGGGGATACGTAGGAAGTCTCTTCGAGGCTCAAGCCCAACTTCACCATCGCCCTAGTGATAGTCCCATTTCATTCCCCCTCCACTTCATTCAACTCTCCATCATCCATTCTGATTCTCACCTAGGCCGCCACATCCTAGTGGGATCATGCCATCCACCTCCTTGTTGCTCCTAGCAGCACCTGGGCCGCTATCCACACGTAAGCCCCAGCATGTCTCCGGGTCGTTGTCCTCTGCGTACACCCCGATTCGTCAACCCTTTGAACTATGTGGGTTTTGATCCCTGTTGTCTACATGTGGTACGTAGGAAACCTCCATGAGGTTCAATAACAGCCAATGGTAAACCTTGGTGATTCCCCATTCTGGGGTGTACACTCCCTAATCCGCCCTTAGTGGTGTTCAGATCAGCCATTACGGTGTGACATCTCCCCTCCAGGGAGCGCACCACCTCAGATCCATCCTCATTGGGCATTCTGATCCATCCATCTTCTAGGTGTTCTCTCCTTGGGATATACCAATCTGATCTGTCTCTATGGGACGTTCTGATCACTCTCATAACCGTCTCTGCAAGACGTTAAACTCACGACCTACCTCGTGATAAACATGAGATGCTTGAGGAAAACCTCAGATGACATGCATTTGGCGTAACCGTCTCCGAAAGATGTTAAACTCATGGCATACCCTATGTTAAACATGAGAAGTTGAGGAAAATCTCAGGGACATGCCTATGGAATATGATTCCCCACATTTGACGTAGGATGCCTCAGGTTCTGCACCCTTGAGATGCCCTCTTATGAGGAGGAATAAAGGTTCCCCAATGTCCACGCACCCAGAGATGCTTCGATATGCCTGATGTTGTCATATACTCCGACCGAAGGTTTCTACCATGTCAAGACCCCATGGAATGTCTTGACAGAAGTAGTGTAATTAACCATCATCCATGAAGATATGGCACTAGGAATGAGATTCACGAACAACGTATTAAATCAATGAGGGAGACCCGAACTAGGTGACGAGTTCTGTGGAGGAATCCATGGAAGGAAGAACCGACATCCCATCATCCCGTTTCGATCAAGGAGCAAACATACCTAAACAAGGAGTGAATGCCGCCCGCCTTTGGAAAGCGGGAATGTGGGGTAACAGTATCGCATCCTCACAAACGGATGCGCGCGCCCCGACGAAATCGTCAGAAACAATAGTGTATGCAATTTTATGAAGCAATAAATACAATGCATAATTTAAATAGTTATCATATTGTTATTTAATCTTTAATCATCACAATAGGCCTATTTTCAATTAAAGTTTTCCATTTGAATCAAAATTCATCATTATAATTCATTTGGCATTGAAATTCATGTCAATCACCCTAAATGTCATTGGGTGTAGGTCTCTATGCTAATCACTCCACATATCATTCAGTGTAGGTTGTCATTCCTAGCACCCCATAATCTCAAGCTTGGATAACTATTGGGGAGGAATTCCATGTCCAAGTCACAAATTCTAATTGGTCTAGAACTCCATGTATAGAACCAAAAAAATCTCCACCATTAATCATTCTTTAATTCACAAGAATTATCCACATTACTCATTTACTAATCCAATGATTAGTTAAACATTTCAAATGCCATTAGTTAACTCAACAATTAACTAAGCACATAATACATTAATTAATTCATCAATTAATTAATCAATCAACACAATTATCATTCCATATTTAATTATTCACAATTAATTATCTATATCAAATATCAAATTATCATAATTAATTCTCACAATTAACTATCTTTGATCCATATTATGGCACATAATTAATTCTTACAATTAATTATCTTTTATAGCCAAAATATTTTCTTAATTAATTTTCCCCCAATTAATTATATTAACACAATAAATTCAATATATCAATTACAATATCTCAACCCATAACCAATCTACAAAAAAATATCTATTTGGGAAACCTCCCTTTGTTTGTTCCATGATTCAATTATAAATTAATCACCAGGACAATCACAAGTCAATTCAACATTTCTAATTACTCCAATTTAGGAAATCAATTATCAAGGGAAGCTAGAAATTAATAAACTCACATTAACATATCAAATCCATAACTATGGGAGTTCGATTTAGACCACCTACCTAGTTTTATTGATAGAAGTTAGCCCAGTAGAAATCTCCAAAATCCGAGTGGCACAAAGTCGCCAATCAAGCTCTGGATCTAAATCCCTAAACCAAAATTAAGATCAAAGGCATCAAGATATTTCAAATATAGATCTAGATCCAAAACCATAGATATATATCTCAAATCATCAGTTTAGATCCATGAAAACGGTGGAGATATTCCTTGAAAATATCAAGGAAAGATAGAGGAATGAATGAGAGAAGCAACGAGATGAAATCCACTTACCAGGAAGAGAGCAAATCTTCAATACGGGCTTTCGATCTCGAAGAATGATTTTTGGATCACCTTGGAATCCCCCCATAAGGCTTTGGGATCACATATAATTTTTCAAGCCTGATCCAAGGTTGAAATATGGGAGCCTTGGGGGGTTCAGGTGGTTTTAAAATATATTTTTCAGAATAAAAATCCCACGCACAGAATTTCCTGGGTAGTGGCGCACAATTAGGGAAAACCATGCAGACCTCTCTATCTAGGTTTGAAAGGTTGGCAAAATTTGGTCACATTGTTTTTCAAACCATGAACATACCATGCAGACCTCTTGGTACAGTTTCACATGCTTGGCATGGTTTGGTCACACATTTTGTCAAACTGTGAGCAAACCGTGAACATCCCACTGTCCTTTAGTTTTCTTTAAAAGTTCACCGAAACACACCCCAAGACACTACTCCAAATAAAAGGTATTTAAAAGAATCAAAAAGTACCTGAAAATGCACCTAAGATGACTCCATAAATATCCAAGATCTTACAAGAAATCCAATACCTTGAAATCTCCAATATTACCTTAGTGAGGAACTAGAAACATTTTAAACAACTTGAAAATACCCTTAAATTCTATAGGAATAATATTGAGCTTAAATCCTTGGTATTTTCACCAAAAAATGAATCATTACTTCATTATTATTAAATGAACCATATTCATCAGGGAGTTTTTGGGAGACAATTAGACTTTCACTAATAAGAGAACCTCTAGATGCTTAAAATAAATTTATAAGGAATGATTCAAACCCTTAAGTCTGATGATAAAGGGTAACTATAACTTTTCATTAGTGGTCATAGACTGGATAATAGTTTCATATGATATTTCAATGCACCCATCCCCAGTTTGGGTATTTAAGTGTGAATTGGTCAAGATCGAGAGGATAGGAGCTTGACTCATCCCATAATGGAACTTTTTTTCTAGCTAGTGACTTTCATATAGAATTAATTATCTTTATTAAATATTTCCCCATAACAACATATGTGTAATTTTAATAAAATTGATTAATTAACACTTATAAATTTTATAGAACACTTCATAAATGTTTATATTATCATGTGTTTTATATTCATGGAAAAGGTAAATATTGAATATTCTATTATTTAAATACATATATCATGACACTCTATAATTTAACACCATACAATATGGAAAGAGGTATAATGAACCATTCTCTTCATACATAGATATTACATTGTAATAGATGAATATTTAATATATTTTATAAATAAATACCCAGGGACTATAAAGGTTTAGTGTCTTTGGATACTAGATGCACAGTATTATTATTTTATAAATTATCTTCATTGTATCCCAAAAATATATTCCAATATATTACTTTTATTGGATATACCCTTCTTAAAACCTTTCTTTATAACCTAGGCAAATTAAACATAAGAAAAGGTGAGCTCAGATGATTAGTAAGGGTAAACAAGGTATATATCAATGATCACTTAAGTATAATATAAGAATAAGGTTATAAGAACATGATCTTAAAATTTAAAAACTATACCCAACATATTATATATCATAATCTTGAGCCATAGAATAAATCATGGCAGTTCATTAGATATGAATCATAAAGGAATCAATGAACATGAGCCATTAGAACATAACATTAGAATAAAACATATATTTGTGGAATATACAGAAGCATATAAAATAATTTCCGTAGTCAAGTATCACTTAAAATAATAACACATTTTATTAGGTTCAATTCCCATTCTATCATATCCTTATTCAAGTTTCACTCCCAAGACTATCATATTGGATAGAGTCCCTTACTGAACTGGGTTCACTCCCCATTCCAATCCTTATTATCTCATGAGATATCCATCTTTACCCAATACACTTGAGGTCTATATAAGTATGTTACCACCTATAAATAAACATTATCCATTCATATGTGTTCCATAATATCATAAAACATTCCTCATATGTCATAACCCATGAAAAAGAAACCAGTTTCATAAAAATTTCAACATTTCATCATGATATAAACCATGGAAAATAAAAAAGTTTCATAAACATCTCATAATAATAATAATAAAACATCTAGAGAAATAATAAATATGAAATCCTTGGATAATATCCCAAGTAAATCATAAGTAACAATAAAGTATGACATCATAAATGAAAAATTTCTTTAAAAGGTCCATGGAATATTTCTTAAGGAAAATATCCTTTTAATTTTGAAATCACTTATTTAAAATATAAAAATTTATAAAATATTATAGAAACAATATTCTTTGAATAAAAACATGGAAACTTGTAATAAAGTTTCAAATCTTTGAGTATTCATGACAATGACAAATTCTGTTCATGTCACGATTGTTAAAACAAATATTCCTTTCACATTTTCAATAAAATGTCAAAAGTACCATTCTTGGAAAGTGACAAGAAGATTCCATTTTAAAAATATTTATAAAAATAAAAAAATGTGTAAAAATTATTTTAAACAATCATATATTAATTTTAAAAACATTAATTAAAACATTTTAAAGAAAACATGGACATAGAAGAAAAATTATTTTCAACTGAAGAGAGAAATAAAGTTGGATTTCCTTTAAAATATCATTTCAGACTCCTAAATATTTAAATATAGGAAGATGAAATAAAAAAATGTGATCTTAAGAAATAAACATTGGATAATAAAATTCATGAGTTTTTTTATAGGTATATAAAAAATTTCATCATTAAAAACTTAATCATTAACAATCCCAATAAACAATGATATTATAACATAAATCCCTTACTGATTTGGTGACTTTTGAATCATAGCATCATGAAATATAAAACCTTAGATGGATTTGTAAATACATATAATTTTCATGAGAATGATAATAAAAGACATTAATATGTATTATATACACAACAAAAAAGAAACAAGTGGTGAATATGTCATATGTCTCACAAAAATGAAAGTGAGACAAGAAACCCATACCTTAAATCCAACTTGATTTGAAAGCACTCTAACCTCATGTATAATAAATTTTAATTTATTATATTTATATACTAGAATAATTCACATACTTATAGTACCATATATTTTCCAATTATAACATTTTAACAACAATTGATTAATAATTCATTATTAAAATCATTATTTTTGGGTGTTCATTGTTTTATTTTATTTCATAGAAGTTTCAGTTCAAAAAATTCCAGTACTTGAACATTGATCATGGTTCCATCATATATAGAATATGAATGATGATATAAATATAATATATGTTCATTATATACATATTTATAATCATCCATAGAAGGTTGAGATACAAAAATGATTTACACCATTTATGGAGACGATAAGCCATACATACGCGTGAATGTTGTTTTTATTTTCTAAAAAAATGAATAAAAAAGAAAAAATATTATTTCATAATTTTATAACCACAATTATATCATAAATAACACACATATATTTTAAATATATCCTTATTATCATCCAAGTAGATTTGAAATGAAAAAAAATCACATCGCTTTGTGAAGATGGTATTCCACACATACACACAAGAAACATTATCATTTTCTAATAGATTAAAAGGTAATAAGGTAGATATGATATTATAATTATAGAAGAATAAATATGTCATAAATATCATATATAACAATTAAAATAATCATAATAACTATCCATGAAATATAGTTATGGAAAATGAATTATTTCATTACATAGAGGCAGTAGTCCACACATATGCACGATCAATACTTCCAGTTCCCATTTAGTAGAATATAGGGTGTATATTGGTGGTTAAATAATAATAAAAAATAAAATTTTAGTATATTTAGGATAATTAATTTATTATTTTATTATGAACACCATATATTTAGAGGTGGTAGAAGAAGAAATAAATTGAAAGAGGCTGGGTAAGATAATTATCTCTTCGTCAGTTGGCCTCTTTTAGATCCCTTCTTAAGGACCCTTTTAATAGTATTTTAAGAATAATATCACCTAAAATTCATGTAAATGGAATTTTATAAAAGAATTTGGTAGGTTTCAGTCAAGATATATTGATTAAAGTGGTGTAAATAAGAGAAAGTAGGAGTGTCCTTTTATAAGTGGGGGAGTGGACACTTATAGAATTTATTAAAAGATTAAAATATATTATTTTCATACTAAAAAATGATTCCTAAAAATGGGTAGATATTTTAAGGTGGTAAATAATGAGGGTTATATATGTCTATCCACTTTGATTTATATAATAGTTGGAAAACATATCCTAATATATTGGTTTAACCCCTGGTAATCTCGTTTTAACCTTAACCATGGTAATCAATTTTTCAAACTTAAAAGGTTATAATTTTACTTATAAGTTCAAAATTGGACCAAAAATTTCCAAGGGATCATATTTTCGACCATTTATCATCCTAATTTTTCTCTTTTAACATTTTTATTATTTTAAAATAATTTAATAAAATATTATTTTTCATAAAATATCATTAATTTCATTTTAACACTATTCGTTTAATTTGAATTTACTAACATCATGATAACAAAGTAATTTGAATATAAACTCTTTAAAAATAAATTATTAATTATTATTAACTATAAAATTAATATGACTCCATACATAATCCAAAAAATATAACTTTTATTATTTTTTAAAAATTTATTTTTCTACTACTTGCACATGCACTGTGTCAGTGTTGCGTAAACATTTAAAAGACAGGGAAGAAGACTTTTTTTATAAAGGACCTATTTTTTTTGTGTATATGAGACCCATTACATGTCCCATTGGAGTAGTGGGCATTAAATCCCATTATATGGCCCAAAGGCCCAAATTGTGGCCTAAAGGCCCCTCTGATGAATAGTATAGCTGTAGTACCAGGGCTGATATAGTACCACCACTGCTATAGTTCCTTCTACACTAATCACCCCCACTACAGTATTTCTAGTGCTATAGTTCCACTACTACTATAATATTTCTACAGTACTGCTACAGTACTTCTATAGTAGCCTATACCCAATGGGTTTCAAACCCCCAACCTAGATGTAGTATTACATGGTGCTTACCACTACAATGAACCCCAACTAATGTGTAAGAATTTAAGGTAATTATACAATTACTAAAAATTAAAAATAAATTACCATAATAAAAATAAATTAATCATTTTCAAAATCAACTTTTATATTAATTCAAAACATCTTCTTTCCCCATGTGAACAAATATGGGAAAAAAGAGAGTGAAAATAATATAAATGTCATTATGAAGGGTAAATCAAAAAAAAAATCAATATATTCAATTTTATGATAGATATGGTAGATTTAATTCCATATAAAGGCATGTTTTAGTTTGATTTTGAGATCTTATTTTATTGTTTTAACCATGTTTTACCCATTTTATTCTTACTAAGGTGACAAATATTTACCATGGTTACTATTTATAATCACAAAAAATTAAAGGAACTTATTTACAAAATTTGAACCTCCTGATTAAAAATATGGAATAAAATTTTCAAATTTTAATTTTTATAAGTTTTGGAATCAATTTTAATATAAATTCATAAAATAGAACGAAAAAAAATATTTTTTAGAAAAATGTGTTTTTTAGCCTAAAAATTAACTTATATAAAAATCAAGTATAATGATTATTAAAATGTAATTAATTATATTTTATATAATTAAATAATAATAATGTTACTTTAATATCAAATTCAGTGAACAATAGTACTTTTAAATTACTTTATTTAATGAAAAGAAATAATAGTCTTATAAAAATCGATATTTTTAACTATTTATAAATTTCACTATAATTTAATTTTGATATGTTGATTTAAAAAATTACTTTCATTTTATAAAATAAATTTTTTAAAAGTTATATAAACTAATTATAATATTTTCTCACCAAAAGTAATAAAAACCATTTTTGAAGTAAAAATAAACATTGAAATATAAAATAAATTCACTAAAAATTGAGCACTTATTACATAAGAGTTAATAAATAGATATTTTTTGATTATGACCATTATATTTCATAAATAATTTACTCATATCAATACCCTATAACTCAATTACTAGGTTATAATGGACACTTTTAAATAATAATATTTTATAATATATCTCATTTCGCTTAAAGCTCGGTGTTGCGTGTCAGGAATGCTATCAAGATTATTATTTTATTAAACTAAATTTTTATGGTTTTAAATTATCTCCCCTTAAATAAATTATCCTATCAAAATTTTATCTTGGTCTTAAAAAGTTCAATATTTGAAAATACCTTTATTGAAAACCCACATCATATAGTGGTATAATAAAACATCCTTTAAAAAGGGAAAGTGAAAAAATGATAGTTACTTGAAATAAAAAATAATTATGTTCCTAGATAAGAAGAAAATTAGAGGAAAGTTAAAATATATACACGGATGAGAAAAATAATTTCCAAGGACTAATATAGAGTGATATAGAACATGGTCATGTTGAAGTTAATGACCAAAAATCCATAAATCAATTAGGGGTGAAAATACTATTAATTAATCATTAATAAAGGTAAAATAATAAAATTTTTATTTCAAGATATTTTTTCTAAATTTAAGGGATTCTTTTACTATCATGATAGAGTACATGAGAAAATATACTTACATGATTTCTTTTAATTTCATAAGCATAATTTCATCCTTTGGTTGTTGTAAAATCAATCTCCATATCATTTCTTACTTCAAAAAGTGAATATTAAAGATGATTTTTTCATGACTGAAGTATTAAAATTATATTTTATATGACCATGAGATCCATAAGTAATTCCTTGTATCTCTAAATATTTACAGAAAACAAAATGGTTAGCACAAGTTATCTAATATGGAAAAATATAATATATTAATCTTTAAAACCTCAATAGTAACACCCAAAGATTAACTTAATACATTCCATAAATATTTAACCTTAATACTTCTCCAATATATATATAACCAAATTCAAAACCCAAAAAACCAAAATTTTTAATCAAATATTTTTTAATATCAACATTAACATTTATCACAAGAAAACATGAAGTATCTCATAATGTCACGTAACTAACATGTAAATAACTTGATTATATATTCTCTTAAAGCGTGTGAATAATTTCCCAAAATAACTTGAATCACCATAAAAAATCAATTAAAACATAAATTATTCCAAAAATTAACTCTACAAAAACTATCCAATATACTCCATAAATCCAAAAAATCAATAAACTTCATCAAAGATGACCTAAATCACATTTCCATCAAATTACTAACCAATTTCAAGGTCACCAATACTATCCCATTTACTTTATCAATGTTTATAATCTCTTTATATAAGCTAAACATTATATTCTCAACATCAATCTCATATTAAGGGTTATATTTCCCTAAATCATGCATTTTCTCTAAAATACAACCTTAACATTAAATAAATTTTCTAGTTTACCAGTACAATTCAACATAAACTTGTAAATCATTAAATAATTTTTTTAGAAAAATTCTTATAGGTTTCATGTTTTTTTATAACCATAATATAATTAATAAAACAATTACAAAACATAATTATAGAATCCCAATACATAAACACTTCAATAATTTCACTTCAAAAATTAGTATAATATAATACCTTCCATGGTCTAGGAGATCACACTTGGATTAAGGAATTGACTCATATAATTACTATTTTCCCCACACATAAGACATCTAATTACATGGTAATTAATTATTATATTCCCTTAATTTCCACACACAAAACATCTCATCATTCAATTGAGACATTTCCTTGGTTGCTTCTTTCCACATACTTGACATGTAGGAAACTGAATCTTCTTCCCTTTATGTAATTTATTAATTAAACTCCAATGATAATCCGTTTTTATCTTATTAGTTGTGTTAGGAAACTCACCAAAGTTTTGGTTGTTAATCATATATTGAGATAGATTATTAGGCACATTCACTATCTTTCACATTCCAACTCCCATTTCATTTAGTTTCTCTTGATGAAAATCATTCTATTGTCTATCACATTCAGTGTTAACATGAATCCTCTTGGTTCCATTCATTGACTAAAACAAAAAATTATAGCATGAGAAACAATAATCATATTAAGAAACCACATAATCATGAAAAATTATTTATAGTATGTCTTATTCAGGACACACTATTTTCAATCTTTTAAACCTTAAGTTTAACCAAGGTCATCCATGATCATCATCTATTCAAACCTTTATAATGTTTTAGAAATAAAATTTTAATTAACTAAAGGATATACCCCAAGATTATCAAACCAGGTTTATAATAATGGCACATTAAATATACACTAAAATGGTAGATAATATATACTCAACCAAATATTTTTGAGGTTATTACCCCTAGATGGATCTATTCCAAAACCACGTCTATTTTTAGTATCCATACATAGATGTATTTATAAGGAAACCACACAGTCTCTAGCTTAACAAAAATTTAGGATGTTTTCCTATACTTATAATCATACATAAGGTTTTCACCAAATTTATATAATCCTTATATCTAAATATTAACTAGACCCTCCTCTATTACCAACTATTACGACCCATACTTTTAATACAAAGATATTATATCTTAGTAGATATATATTCTATATATTTTCAAATATATTCCTAAGGATCATAAAGGTTTAGTGTATTTGGAGAATAAATAGACAATATTATTATTTAATGAAATATATTTAATATATTCAACAAAGATCTTCCCAAATAGTACTCTTATTAAAAATACCCTAATTAAAACCGTTCTCCAGAATCTAGGGAAATAAAACATAAGAAAGGGTGATCTCAGATTCTTATTAAGGGTAAAAAAAGGTGATATAAATGAAAAATTAATCATAACATATATAAAAACTAGTCTTTTAATACATAAAAATCACATGAATTTATATGAATATAAAATAAATTACATAAACACACATCTGAGGACCATAATAGTTCAGTTTATTTGGATACTAGAAACACAATCTTCTTATTTTGTGGAATATCTTCAACATCTCCCACAAATATCTTCTCACATAGTAGTCTAATAAGTCATACCCTACCTAAACCTTCCTTCATAACCTAGGAAGGAAACATAAGAAAGGGTGAGCTCAGCTACTCAGTAAGGGTAAATATAGAACATATAAATCTATTATCATATACAAGCATAAGAAAAGAATAAGGTCATGTGATCATGAACATGAATTACAAAGTTCAAACCCAACCTATCATAGATCTTAAACATGGGTTATGGAATAAAACATTATAATTTCAGAAAAATGGTCTATAAGAGTTAGAAATTATCATAAATCAATCATGAACCATAAGATTATGTCATAAAAGTGTGGAACCACCATAAATATTGAAAACCATGTTACATTTCAAGGTTAACTACCAACTCTATCAACATAGTAGATCAAAACTTATCACCTATTTCCCATTATGGAATATGATGCACATATTTTATATAGTAGATCAGGATACACCTATTTCACATAATATACCAAGAGACACCTATTTCCCATAGTATATCAGGATGCACATGTTTCTTATAGTATATCAAGATGCACCTATTTTCTATAGTGAGATCAAGCCCATTGACCTGTTTCCCATTATTATCTCATGAGATATTATGATTTATCCAATTAATTGGAGGTAGAAATAGGTCCCACCCATAACATAAATAAAATAATACATATGTATTCTACAAGATCATAAAAAATTCATCATCACATAACTCATGAAATGAAATAGATTTCATAAAGATTTCATCAAAGTATAAACCATGGAAAAGGGAACAATTTTCACTAACATCTTGTCATTATAAACATAAAACATCTAGAGAAAGATTAAGTACGTTATCCTTGGATCATATCCATAGTAAATATTATTTAATATCAAAGGATTTCATTTTAGATAGAAAATTATTTTGAAATATTACTTAGAATAATTCTTGAGGAAAATAACTTTTCCATTTTGAAATCAATTCATTTTTTTAAAAAAGATATACACTTATAAATTAAAATTTTTTATTTAAAAATAAACTTTTAAAATTGTAAAGTATGATTTAAATATTTGAGGTTTCATGACAATGATAACATCCTCTCATTCTATATAATGTTTAAAAAATATTCATTCCATATTTTTTTCCAAAAAAGTCACAAACTACCTCATTTAGAAAATGACAAAAAGATTCCTTTTAAACCATTTTGTAAAAATTCAAACAGAGATAAAAATTATTTTAAATTTTTTTAGGAGAATAGTAAAAACATTTTCGAAAACCTTTTTATAAAGTACATGGGAGAGAAATATTCCCTAGAGAGGACTTAAACATAAACAATTCTGAATAATGATGAGATTGTGAAATAAACCCTTACCTCAAGTCCCAACTTTTCTTGTTCAAATTTAAACCTATTTTATAATAAATATATATTTATTATAAATTTATCACAAATAAATATATCAATATTATCACATATTATTTATTTATAACATCATTTCACATGTTTATTAGTAATTTGTTTTATTAAAATCACTATTCTGGGCGATAACTACTTTGTTTTCCAAGCTTGTTTTAGTTTGGAAGTATCAATCCTTATAAATTATTCATAGTACCATAATTTTTAGAATTTTAATCGTGGTATAAAAATAATATATATTAATTATATAAATATTTATAATCATTCATAAAAAATAGAGATAGAAAAATTAATTATACTATTCATGGATATGATAGGCCGTACGTATGCATGAATGCAGTTTCCATTTTTTGATTGATTGAATGAAAGAAAGGTAAATAATAATTCAAATTTAAATAATAATAATTATTATTTAATATATACTATATAAATTCATAAAATTAATCCTTATTACCATCCATGTGAAATATAAATGAAAAATGAATCGCATCACATCGTAGAGATGATAATCCATACGTACGCACAAGCGATGTTATCATTTCCCAAAAGACTGGATGATAAGAAGGTAGACAAGATATTATCATTAAAAAAGTATAATAATGTTATAAATATAATATATAAACATTAAAACCATCATAATTTCATTCCATAAAATACGATGATGAAAAAATGAATTGTATCACTACTTGGAGACGGTAAGCCGCATATACGCACAAGTGATACTTTCATTTCTTATTTGATGGAAAAGAGGGTGTATAATGGTGTTTTCATAATAAAAATAAAATTTAAGAATATTTAGGATACTGAATTTATTATTTTATGATTAATATCATAGATTTATAGCAGTTAAAGAAGATTAGAAAAATAAAGTGATTGGTTAGAGCAATTAACTCTTCTTTGAAATGACTCTTTTAGATATCCTCTAAAGGGCTCTAGGGCCGATCTTTTGGGAAGACCAGAACCTATAGAATGTGTCTAGGTAAGAACAGAAGATAATTTTTTAGATTATATTCAATATAGAAATCCCAAAGGGGTGTAATGAAGTGAGGGAGGATGTGTCCTTTTATAATTGAGGTGAGAGACACTTTTGGAATTTCTCAAAAGATTAAAACATATTAAGACTATTCTAGATCCAAATGATTAAAAATGACCAATAAGTGTATAGGGGATGAAATTTTAAAGCATATATTATCAAATTTGTGCTTATTTTATGTTTTTACTATTATTTTTGAATAATTTAATAAAATATTAATCCCATAAAATATCATTACTGTCAATTTTGATACTATTCATTATTTTGAGTTTAAAAACATCAAGGAAAAAAGTAAAATTAGAGACAAATATTTTATTATACACTAAAAATGTAATGTTCATATATAAAATTCATTTATCACCTTAAATATCTCAAATTATGTTACTATTAATATTTCTAATACCATTTTTCCCATTAATTGAATAATTACTGTGTCAATGCTGTGTAAGAATTTAAGGTAATTATTTTTTCCATAAAAATTAAAAATAAATTACCTTGATGAATATAAATATTTAATATTTCAAAATAATATTTATTTTTAAACATATCCTCTATATAACCACATTTTAAAATATTATAGTTATTAAAAACAAGAGCATGGAATGTTTGACTTTTCTTGAAATAAAATACTATAAAGGTCATAATCTCATCCAATTGTCTTAAAAATGTCATAAAATAGAAAATTGTATTATTATGGACTAAATTAACTCATAAAATAAAATTTAGGTATGTTTTGGGGGTTATTTAATAGTCCTCATCATTTTATTTTGAACCTAAATTACTTGATTTTCCCTTACCGTGGTAATAAAATTACTACAATTACTATTCTTAATAAAAAATAAAAGGGACATATTTACCAAATTTATATATAATAAATAAAAATATAGAATCTATTTTTTAATATTCAACTCACATAAGTGGTATAATTTAATTTAAAATTAAACTTATAAAACATAATAAAAAACAGTTTTCTTGAAAAAATGTGTTTTAAGCCCAAAAATGTAATTATACCAAAAGAAGGCATAAGGATGATTAAAATTTAATTAATTAGAAAATATATTTATAAATATTAATTAATTTAATTTTATATAAAATTAAAATCACAGAGAGTAATTTTAATATAAAGAAAATGACATTTTTATAAAACTTGTAATTTTTTACTATTCACTGAAAAATTAATCTTTTTAGAAAATTATAAAAAAAAAAAATTCAAAGATAATTTTGAAATTATAAATTAAAAAATTAAATTAAAATTTTAAAATAAATTTTATAAAACTTTCATAAGTTAATTATAATATTCACTCATAAGAAAAACCATTTTTGGAGAAAACATATTTTTGAAGAATAGAATGACTTTACTATAAGTTGAATTATTATTTTATAAGAATTTATCAATAAATTTATATTGATTAGTAAATTTATATATATTTCAAAAATTATTTAATAATATTTACACCCACTGAATTAATGAATATTTTATAACCATCACATTAAATAATAATGTTTTAATAGTGTATCGTGGTTCGTTTAACCTCAGTGGTGCATACAACATAATTTATCATTGAAATAAATTTATTTAAAGAGAAATATTTAATAAAAATATAATGGTGTTACAATATAAAAATAATGGCATGAGAACATGATATTAAAATTTTAAAACTATACCCAACATATCATAGATAACAATCTTGAGTTATGATATAAATCTTAGCTATTTATAAGACATAAATTATAAGGGAATCAAAGAACATGATCCATGAGATCATAACATTGGTATAAAACCAAATTTCGTGGAATAAAAATAATCATATAAAATAATTTCCTTAGTCAAGGATCACTTCCAAGAAAATCATAGTGGATTTGAGTTCTGTCTCCATTCCATCATATTCTTAGCCAAGGTTTACTCCCAAGACTATCATTGTGGACAAAGTATCTTACTGAACTAGATTAACTACACATTCTAGTCCTTATTATCTTAGAAGATATAAATATTTACCAAATGTATTGGATGGATATATAATTTTTATCCCACCCATCACATAATTATAATCCCTTTATATGTGTGCCACAAGATCATAAAACATTCATTATATATCATAACTTATGGAAAGAAAATGAGTTTCATAAACATTTAAAAATTTCATCATGACACAACCCATGTAAAACAAATGAGTTTCTTAAATATAATAATAATAATAAAAGACCAATAATATAAATAATAAGTACGGTATAATTGGATCATATCCCCAGTAAAACATAAGTAACATCAAAATATCTTATCATAAATGAGAATTTTTGTTAAAATATCTCTAGAATATTTACTGATAAAAATAATCTTTTTATTTTGGAATAATTTATTTAAGATATAAAAATGTAAAAAATATTATAAAAAAATATATATTTTAAAATATCCATGATTTTTTTAAAGGAATATTTAAAGAATTGATTAGTCATGACGGTCGGAAATTCCATTCATGACATGTATGTTAAAACATAGATTTCATTCACATTTCTAGTAAAATATTAAAAGTACCTTGTTTAGAAAATGAAAATAATATTCCCCTTTAATTTTTTATAGAAATTAAAACATAGGAAAATTAATTTAAACAATCATAGGATAATAGTGAAATCATTCTTGAAAATATATTAATAAAAATATGTACATGAAAGAAAAATCATTTTTGAATGAAGAGATAAATGAAGTCAAAATTTCCTTAAAAATATTATACCAATATCTTGAGTACTTAAAGAGTGTAAAATTAAAGGAAAAAAAGTAATATCTAAAAAAATAAAAGTATATGAATACTCATGAGTTTTTTTTGAGATTTATATCATAAAATTTCATTATAAGAAACTTAATTATAAATAATCTTGATAAACAATGTGATTATAACCTAAATCCCTTACTGTTTTGGTAACTTTTGAATAAAAAAATAATGAAAGAGAGATACCTAGATTTATTGGTAAATAAAAATAATGATAATAATCATGAAATAAATTCATATGTATTATATATACTACACAAAATAAATAAGTGGTGAATATGTTATAGGTCTCATAGAAATAAAAGTGAGACAAGAAACCCTTACCTGAAATTCAAATTACTTCAAAATAACTATAAAATCATGAATAATAAATTTAAATTTAATATAATTATATTAATTAATCATTTAAATACATACAATATCATATATGTTCCACTTATAAAATGTTAACACCCATTTTTTAATATTTTCTTATCAAAATCGTTTTTTTCAGGTGTTAGCTATTACTTTTTTCATAGAAGTTTCAGTTTAGAAGTTATGATATTTATATATTGATTCTGGTTCCATTATATATATAACATTAATAATAATATAAATATAATATATAGTCATTATCTATGTTTTTATAATTGAAAAATTATTTACACCGTTCTTGGAGACGGTAAGTCATACATATGCATGGACGTTGCTTTCATTTTATAAAAAAATGTATGCAATAAAGATAAATATTTTTATCTTCATATAAACCTAATTATATCATAAAAAACATATATATAAATTAAATCTATCCCTATTACAATCCAAGTAAAATTTAAATGAAAAAACAAATCACATTGCCTCGTGGAGGTGGTAGTTCACACGTATTCACAAGTGGTGTTATCATTTTCCAATAGACTAGAAGGTATGAATTTAGATATAATATTATAAATATAGGATAATATATATGTCAAAAATATAATATATAAATATTAAACCCATCATAATAACCATCCATGAGAGATGGTGATGGAAAATGAATTATATCGATACGTGGAGGCGGTAGTCCACATGTACGCACACGCAATAATTTCCCTTCCCGTTTGGTGGAATTTAGGGTGGATATTGGTTTTTAAATGATAATAATAAAATTTAAGTATATTTGAGATACTTAATTTATTATTTTATGATAAAAATCATATATTTAGAGGAGTTATTAGAAGAAATAAATTGAAAGAGTTTGGGTAATACAATTACATCTTCTTCAATTGGTCTCCTTTAGATCCCTTCTTAAGGACCCTTGTAATAGTATTTTAAGAAGATTGAAACCTATAATTTGTGTATAGAGAAGTTTCAAAGATATTTTTAAGGTTTAGTGAAGATATATGGCTTAAATTGGTGTAAATAAGAGAAAGGAGGGGTGTCCTTTTATAAGTGGGGGAGAGGACACACTTGAGCTTTCTTAAAATATTAAAAACTAATAATGTCATACTTAAGAAAAATACTTATTTGCGGATAGATATTTGAATTTGAGATATGATGAGGTAAAAATATAGAATCAAATGCATTTAGAGAAGTTTAATTGGAAAATTATTCTTACCTCTTGGTTTAAACCCCGGTAAATTCGTTTTAACCTTAACCATGATAACAACTTTTTCAATCCTGAAGGCTTATAATTTTACATATAAGTTACCAATTGGCTCAAAAATTTACAATTTATACCATTTATAATTTGAATTTTCCTTTTTAAAGATTTTTATGATTTTAAAATAATTTAATAAAATATTATTTCTCATAAAATAACATTAATGTCATTTTGACACAATTAATTTAATTTGACTTTAATAACAACAAGATAAAAAATTAATTTGATTATAAAATCTATCACAATAAATTATACATTATTATTAACCATAAAATTCTTATGATACTATAATTTATTAAAAAAATATTACATTGATTTTCTTAAAATCATTTACTTTGATTTTTCTACTGCTTGCACAATCACTATGTCAACGTTGTATAAGAATTTAAGGTAATTATACCATTAATAAAAATTTAAAATAAATTAAAAATAAAAAAATAAATCATTAATGTTAAAAATAATCTTTTATATTCATTTATACTATATTCTCATCCCATGTGAACATATAAGAAAAAATAAAAAGCAAGAGAGTGACATTTTTTGATTTTTCTCTACTTAAAATAATATAACTATCATTATCAAGGGAAAATAACACCAAAATTCTACATATTCCCATTTAGGATGTATATGGTCAAATTAATTCCATAAAAGTAAATAAATTCAAGTTTTGGGTTTATTTTTATATCTGATCTGATGGATTTAGTTGCGTTCTACCTATTTTACCCTTACCGAGGTGACAAATATTTACCATGGTTGCTATGCATAATGACCTAAACTAAAAGAGATCTATTCACCAAATTTGTAACTCAAAATTAAAATATGGAAGCCATTTTTTATGATTTAATTTATATAATTGTAAGAATTAGTTTTAATATAAATTTTGAAAATGCAATGAAAAAATAATTTTTAATAAAATGCGTTTTAAGACTAAAAATTAACTTATATCAAAATCAGGTATAATTATAATTAAAATGTATTGAATCAGATTATATAAAATTAAATAATAATTATCCTAATTTATATTAAAATTAAAATCACAATGATACAACTAAATTACCTAATTTAATGAAAATAAATAATAGTTTTATGATAATCTATATTTTTCACTATTCACCAAAAAACCAATCATTTTAGAAAAATACCAAAATTTTACCATAATTTAATTTTAATATTATAATTTCAAAAATTATATTCAATTCATAAAAAATAATTTCTAAAAAATTTAAAATTAAATTATAATATTTTATCACAAAAATAAATGAAAACTATTTTTGAAGAAATTTGTTTTTGAAGAATAAAATGACTTTGTTAAAAATCGAGTAATTATTTACCAATAATTAAATAGTAATTTTTTATAGAGGACTATTATATTTTACAATGTGGTTACTCATATTCATACTTGTCAATTAAATGACTTGGTTATAATGACCACATTTAAATAATAATATTCTTATAATATATCTCAATTCACTTAAAGATTAACGTTGCGTGTCAATAAATATATTTAGAATATTATTATTTTAAACTAAAATTTTGGGGGGTTTTCAGGAGGTTTTATGGATAGGAAGGTGATGCCATAGTGTTGAGGTTAATTCCACCAAGGGATTCCCATGTTTCCATTAGTGAAACTCACACCACTAATCCACAGGAGGAACCACCACCAGAACATACATAGGTGAAAAAAGGTCCAAAACATCCCTAAAAAGAGGTTACCCCACAACTTTAGTTTACTGAGAGTTAAGTAGTTTTAGTACACCCTAAATCACCACATAGAGATGACCGACACACATACACACACACTTAAAACAAACATTCAAGAAAAAATAAATAAAGGTAAAGGACATAATGGATTTATGTGGTTCAAACATTAACTCCCATATTTATGAGAGAAAACTAATAAAATTTAATTTTTATCATAAGTAAAAATAATTATAATCACTTTGGAAAAAAATAAATTAGATCACTAATCATAAGTAACCCCCAAACCATGTGCGGGTGTGTTCCCAAGACACTTTTATAGTGGGTTCCAACTGATCATCTGGTTTAACAAACTTCTGACCTTTATGGGGGTACCTCTATTGATAATCATAAGATCTAATCCTCTATAGAAACTAGTGTTGAACCCATTTCAAGGTGTTGTCCAAATTTGAATTAAAAGTTAGCTTCTAAACTAACTAACTAGGTAGCTAGTGGCAGTCAGGGTTAATACCATGGAGAAGATGGGGAAGTAATAAACCAGTACAAGTTAGATGAACCTCAGTTGATTATCTATATAGAAATGGTGAAGTGAACATGAATGAATAGTGAAAGGATTTCTGAAAATAATCCAAATTAAAATAAAATAAAAGTATAAAAAATAGAAGACAAGTGTGTCAGGGTTTCAATATGATTAGGTTTTATTGTAAATTTCATTCTTTAGTATTTATATCATATATGAAAATATTTTACCATGGGGTTTCAATTCTATCACAATTTCATGGTCCAATAACTAGTGATTGTGTATTTAAAATCCAATTCCTTGGTCTAGTATTTGAACATTCAAATAAAAATTAATACTATACCCCTAAAACAGAGGCAACAGGTTCCCCCAATGGTTATGAGTTCATCCACTACAACTCCTTTAGTGTTCTATATAGGTATTGTTATTGGTGTGATATGATACTAATGGTGATTGTGGAATTAAGTTTAGTAAAGGAATTATAAAACAGAATTCATAATAAAATTAACACTTCAGAATTTAAATCACAATAAACCAAAATCTTATCACAACCCCAACATGAGGGAAAATATCCTCTTATAAACATGGTCACAATGTGTGGATTGAGCCAAAACTCAATCCCTACCATGGATATGTGAGGAAGATGGAGAAGGAAAGAATTAGACTAAACAAAAATTAAAAACAATAAAGAAAACTCAAAATGGATCTGAGGGATGTCTAAATGGAAGAGTAGAAACACCTCCCTCTGAATGTACAACATGAATTTGGAGGGATTCCCTCTTATTTGTATAAAACAAGACTAAACTTCGTGTACAAGAAATCAAATGGCGTTTAGTTAGGTCAACTACGTTTTGCTTTGATTTCTCCATCGGTAGGTGAGCTGTGCACCGGTCCTTAACTTTGATGCATTGGCGATCAGTTGGTGGGAGTACACAGTGTGTAGCGCTTCCCCACATGCCGTGTAGTATCAAATTCAACCACCAATTGCATCTAGAAGGTCAGACATGACATGAAAATGGGTAGTACATGACATGTGATCTCTGACTGGCTACATGGGTGTGTACCTGGTCTGACCGATTCATGTATGGGAAATGTTACATGTTGCGTGTTTATAAATTACACACCATGTATATTTGAAATTTTGTTCTGATCTTTCTTGATTTGTAATTTTGTCTAGAAAATATCTAAAAAGTACCATAAACACCAAAATAAAGCATTTTATCTATAAAACAACATGTATCTGGTGAAAACATGTGTTTATACTCAATATAATGTATGAAAATGCATAAACAAATCAGGCACATCAGAAACCTTTCCTCTAATAGTTGAATTTTGATGAACTTTAATGCTGCCCAATACATAACATTATTAAATTCTTACACATTTCCCTTTTTTCAAAACTGTGAAAAAATACTTATGCAAATTCATAAAAAAATTATGTATTAACTTATACACACATCATCAGGACAATAGACCACTATTTAGTCCAATTTTGGAACAAATCCTCTAGAAAACATACATTTTTTGGATTTTTTGTTACTACTATCTGAACATCAGGTAGAGTCATGTATTCTGAAGATTCTCCTTCTAGTCAACTATAAAAAATTGAAATCAAACTTCACCATTTATAAATATACCCCACATGAAGACTATCTTCAATGAAAATATAGAAACCTCTAACACTTAGGTAATAAACCAATCCTTTTAACTTTTTGAGAAACCACAATATGTCTAACACCTTCTGATTACCCTATTCCCACTAAGGAATAGTGTTTATTTATACATTCTTATACTAGAAACATGGTGGACATGTCAACTGAATTTTTTCTTCTTAATATATTCTAAAAAAATTTATCTTTTTCCTCTAGAATTCTATATATGAAATGATATTTCACAACTAGTCATTTCATATGAGAGAAAAATAGTGGGGTTTTAACCAAATGTATAATTCTTTGATAACAGTTATTTTAGAAACTTGCACAACTAATACACCAGAAGAACTACCAATATAACATAAAAATGTGAGAAAAAAGATCTAGAATATCCCTAACTGAAAGTTACCCTATGGATTTAATTTATTAGAATATAGAAATTTACATCACACCTTAAATGAACACACTGATCCAAATATAACGTATATACTCAAAAAAAATATTCAAGAAGAAATAATGAAAATTAAAGGACATGAGGGATTTACATGGTTTGTATATTTAGTATTACATCCATATATAATAGTAGTATACTTTCATTTCCAACAATTTTTTTAATAATTATAATTACTTTGGATAAATATCCAATTTGATAAATAATCAAAGGTAATTTTCAAGATGGATGTGCATGTGGTCCCACCCCAATTTTATAGTAGGTATCATCTAGTCATCTAGTTATATAAGCTTTAAATATTTGGGAAAGTATCTCCATTGGGCATGGTAACCTTTTATAGCCTATAGTAACCTTGTCTCTAACTGATGAATTTTAGTGAACTTGAAAGTTACCCAATAAATAAAATTTTGACATTATTTTACATTTCCTTTTCAAAAGAACCATGTGAAAAAACTTATGAAAATTCATTATAAAAAACTTATGTATTAACTTCTATACACATAATCTAGAAAAATAACCCCCATGCACACCAATCATAGAAAAAATACTCCAGAACACATACCTTCACTGAAGTTTCCAATGTTGTTGTCTGAACATTAGTTTGAGTTTTTTATTCAGAAGCTTCTATTTCTGGTTAACTAATTAGAATTTGAAATCAAACATCACCATTTCTAACAATACTCATAGTTTAGGGAATCAATACCCATATTGTTTGATGTTATAGTTTAAATAAATTTGATAGGTAATGCCAATAATCCTTGAAAAAATGAATCTCACAAGTTTCATCCCTCCATGAAGGCATAACATGAAGTTTAAAGTCATATGAATAGGTGTTTATATATATTTTAACTTTATAAAGAGAGGATGTTGTATCATATAGTTTATGGTTAAGTGGTAAGGACTATTATATTTTTACTTTTAAGGTCTTGTAACCAGGGATGATATTTTTTTCTTTTAAAGATGCTCAACTAAAACCATTATTATTTTTTCTAAGATCATACAACACAGACCAATGTTATGACTTTAATTTCATGAAAAAGGACCAATTTTGTACCTTTTAAGGTTATATGACTAGGACCAATGTTGTTTTTTATGTTGTACATCAAGAACCAATTTTTTTCCTTTTAATGTTATTTCATAAGAATCAATATGTCATACGGTTTAAGTTTATATAACTAGGACCACTAAGTGAAATTTTCCTAGGGTTTACATGAGTTCCTAACTTAAACATAAACAACCTTATAAGTGGGAATCTAGCTAGCAGAAAAGGATAATAGTATTAGTAGTTCTATTATTAAAGGGACTTGATAGTAGGAAGCATTAAAAGGCTTATATGTGAGATTCACATGAAATTGTGGGGATTATTCTTAAAATGAAACCCATGATTATATATTTCTTCCACAATATCCATGAAATTATTTAGGGATAGGATCCATTTCTTGGGTTCTTAAAGATGAAAGATCATTATTATCAATGGTGTACATGATTTTCCATGACTTGAGGACCCATGATGGAAAGATGAACATTATAAGGGAGATCTTATATTGGATGATATATTCCCATCATAAAAGTGTCACACAATCATATGATTCATAAACATGTGGAAAATTGAACAATACTAGAAATGGAGTAGAAAAGGGTCTAGGAAAAGAAACCCTCTTAGGATAAGAACCTTGGAGAAATAAGATATTATGGTCAAAAGAAAAAATTAGTCAAAATAGATGGGATTTACTAAGGTGGGTAACCTAATAAATGTGTGAATCCTTGAAAATTAAAGTGGGCATAAAAAAACTTCATTAAATTGAAGGGGGTATGGTGCTGATGTCCTTCACTCATCCTACTTCAAAATACACTTCAAGGGGAAACCTTTTCCGAATTCCAAATTTAAGGTCTTAGTCTAGTAGTATTTTATGAAGGTATCATATATAAAAACTTTGGATAACCCAAATAAACTCACATCCAATATTCTCTCTTAGTTTTTGATTAAAAAATAACCTATGGGATTTATAGATTGTTATATTCCAAGTTTGGGGGTTCTCTCTCTTTTTGAGTCATCCCTTCTTATTTATATGCCCTTATTTAATTTATATCCCTTAACTTGGGGAGTAAAAGGTTCTATTTAAGGTAATTTAGTTACCCACCCTTGACATTGAAACATGTGTATCATTAAAAATAATTCATTCTTATCTCACTTAGAAGATTCCCAACTTTGATAATAGAGTGTTATTATCATTATCTTAGAATACACACAACCTTTATCTAAACACACTTATTTTTTCACCCAAAATTCTATAAAATTATCATCTAGTTTTGTATGATTTTTTTGTAAAATATTTTAGCACCAAAAAATAATACCCCTATAATTATATATTTTTATGATGAAAAGGATTAAATTTTGAGTAAATAAAAAAGACCTTAGCATGTTTACATTGATTGGTAAAGTGCCCAGTGGTGTTTAGTTCTATTTATTTCTAATGACCTTATAAATGTAATTATTAAAAGGTGATTTCATGGGTGATGGAATGTAGTATCCACCCTTAATGATAAATTATTTTTTTTCATGTTGTTAGGAAAAGGAAATGTTGGATGTTTCTTGAAGAACATGTATGGACAAGATTAAGGTAACAACCATACACATATAATGATTTTATGAGTTGATATTCATGGAAGGAAAAATAAATGTGCTGAATGAGAGGTTCTTGTACTATCTACGAGATGTATAAAAACAAGTGAAAGAGTTTAAGGATCTAGATATTTAAATTTATACTAACCAAATTTTAAATCTATATTTCATATGTTTAAATCAAGTTCAAAGTTGATAAGAAGCTATCCTAAAATTTTAAGAACCCATCCTTAAGTTATGTAATATTTTGGTTGTATAAATTAGATTTTATACAATCTTATATGGAGTTTTGAGAAGTATGGAGATTATATGAAGTGTTATTAAGGCCATTTGATTATGATTGGAATTTCTAAATAGCTACCCAAAAAAATTTCTAAGTCTTTTGAGCATATGTGTCCTCTAGGATCAAGCGTAGGTGTCACCAGACTTTAGTGTAGGTGTAATATACTCCATAATATATGTGATTTCTATAAGACTATGAAAAATTAGAAAAGAAATATCAATATACATGTGAAGTTGGGATAATTTATATGTTATTCTACTCTAATGTATGTGTGTTTTTAGTCAGCATAAGTGTCATTTTATCTCTGTGTATGTGTGGTATCCTAAGAATAGAAGTAAAATTACTCAGCATAAGTGTGAAACTACTAAGTGTATGTGTCATTATACATTTAGATAAAAATGGATAATTTTAGATCTATTTAATTATGAATTCATCCAGTATAACTATCATTTATATCCACATATGTTTCATCTGTGACCTATGTAAGTTGGTTGAAATTTTTTGGAAAGGTTGGAGATCTATTGGAAATGGATGTGAGTTTACAGATTTTATAATTTGAAGAAAAAACAATTAAGGATTATGTAAGTTATATTTTTCAAGTATTTAAAAATTATAAACACCTAAATGGGTTTGTAACTCATGTAAAAAATATCTGAGGAGCGGATCTTCATCCATGAAAAGGGAATATCAATGAATGTTGGATAAATAGAGTTTCTAAAATTTTGTAATTATAATGAAATTGAAATATTATAATGATTGTGTTTTGCATTCGAGTTAAAAAATAATGAATATTAGAGAATCCATGATCCTAACATAATATGAATATTTAAGGATTTAAATCTTCCCAAGGATAAAATGAAAAGAACTTACAAAGTTTTTTGGATCTAGAATTATAAAAAAAATTAGTCAATTCCAGAGCTATGATAAGTTGATTAAATATAACAAATAAAAGTTGAGATCCAAGATTGAACATGAAGAATACGAGTCTGAACTACTATTGTTCTATGTGTATAGTTTCAAGATGAATTAATATTAAAATTCACAAGAATATTCTTATTCAAAATGATTTTCTCTAAACTAAAATATGATTTTTTGTAAGATAATCATACATATGGTGGGATTGCAGTGAAACTTTTGTAGTAATATTTTGAGAAAGTAAGAAGTAATGAGCCTGATAGAAAATTCTTATCTATATATTCAGATGAAAGGACTAGATGATAAGGAATATGAAATAAAAAAGAGGAATTTATATAATATCCTCTTTATTTGAGAATGGACAATAGTCAAAAAAATAAAAAAAGGATGTTTTGAGAATCGTGGGATGTATGAAAAGTGTACAGTTGGTATATGTAAATTTTGATTCCACTTTATCTCATGTGTATTTCTAGTTATGGAAATATGAGAGGACATTCTTGAATAGATAGGATCAATTACATTAAAAATGAGAGATCATAAAAAATGGAGGGGGAGTTGATTATGATGATTTGGTGTTAGTGTAATGAGAGCTATAGTTGAGTATGAAGATATTATAACTCTCAAGGAGGAAGAACAAGGAGCCAATGAAATCTATAGTAAGGAATAATAAGTAATATGAAACTATTAAAAACCTAAATATAATCTATTTATCAGTGTATAGAAAATAGAAAATTTTGTTAACCGTTATTCTGATATCAGTTTGAGTGATAAGAAGTAGTGAGATCTGAGAAAGGAAGATGAACAAGAGGATATATAGAATAAATCATGGCTACCAAAGTCCTGACATTATAGTGAGTTATCAAGGATATAATTTTTGATCAAGAATATTATCCATTGAAGTTATTAAAGGTGTATATGAGAAAACCTGATCCTATAGGCTCATTTAGGAAGATTATATCTATTGGAACATAAGTAACCATGATATGTTAGGGATATTTCTATATTTTGATCAATATTTAAGAGAAGATATGTGAATGAGGTGTATAACTATTTACTACTGGCTAGGGTGTATAACCAGTCAAGGTAATTATGAAAAAAAAGTTGGTGAATGGGGTGAATAACTAAACACAACTGGAGGATTGACTACTGAGGTATATAACCAGTTACTGTGGAATTCGGATATTGAGGAATCTAAACAATCCTTATCCTATATAACTTAAGAGCCATTGTAATCTGGAACTAATCATAGTATAGAATCTATATATTAGGGAGCCTAACCAATTTTTGAAAGTAATTGGTATAATTACTATAGAAACCCTCGCTTTACAAACATTGAAATTACATAAATTTTGCAGAATACTTAAACATTATACAAAAAGATGCCCCAAGACCGTAGTTGGTATAGTGCCTTTGGAAACATGTAAACATAATCCCTGGTACATATATGAGCTACATCATCTCCCAATAGGTTCTTCTTGACTAGAACCCTTCTTATACATATCAAACATAGTACATATCATCATAACCTAGGGGCAAGTCAACATAAAAGGGGTGATCTCAAATGCTCAGTAAGGGTAAACAAGGGTGACATGTAAGCATAAACATGATCATAAGGGTATGAGAATGTGATCATGAAAATATAATATCATACCCTACATATCAAAGATCACAACAGAGATCATGAAAAAAATATTTTTAGTTCATAAGACATGAATCATAATGAAATAGAGAGCATAATCTATGAAATCATAATGTAGGAATAAAACATGGAATTGTGGAAACACATAAGCATATAATATTATTTATATAGTAGCCAAGGAATCACTTCAAAGACCTTCTTAATGGAAAAATTCATTTTACTGAATTAAGTGAACCCCCATTCCATCCCTGTATTACTGAACTGAGTGAACCCTCATTCCATCCCTATATTACTGAACTGAGTAAACCCTCATTCCAGACCCATATTACTAAACTCAGTAAACCCTCATTCTAGCCATATATTAATGAACTAAGTAAACCCTTGTTCCAGCCCTGTATTACTGAACCGAGTAAACCCTCATTTCATCCCTGTATTACTGAACCAATTAAACCCTCATTCCAACCCTGTATTACTGAACTAAGTAAACCCTCGTTATAGACATGTATTACTGAACTGAGTAAACCATCGTTCCAACCCAGTTTATCTCATGAGATAAAAATCTTTATCCAATGCATTGAAGGGAGATATAGGTCCCACTCATCACATAATGAAATCAAACATTCATGTTCCACAAGATCACTAATTAACATATCATAACCCATGAAATTAAATGGGTATCATAAACATGTAAACATTTCATAACCTATGAAAATATATATGTTTCATAATCATTTCATCATAAACATATCCTGTGAAAAGAAATAGGTTTCAAAAGAATATAACCAATAAAAGAGGAACATGTTTCATAAAGACCATGACATTAATAATAACTCATTCATAGAAAGGATATGAATGTAACCTTTAGATCATTTCATAGAAGGTATGAGTAACATCAATAGATGTCATCTTAGATAGAAAATAATTTTGAAATATCCTTTAAAAAAGTTTCTTGAGGAAAATATCCTTTATTCTTTGAAAAAGAATTTTTAATACTTAAAACCATTTTAAAATCATTTTCATAGAAAATACATTGAAAATTTATAAAGAATACATAAAATAATTTTGAAAACTTTTTTCCTTGAAAACTATTAAAATAAGCTTCAAAACATTTAAAAAACATTTTTATTTGAAAACACTTGAAAAATTTTAAAGAAATATTGAAAATGTATTGAAAGAAATTTATTTAAAAATAATTTGAAAACCAATAAATAAATCTTGAAAATGTTTTGAAAATTATTTTTCTTGAAAACTTATAAAAGAAGCTCGAAAATGTTTTGAAAATCATTTTTTGGAAAGCACTTTGAAAACTTGTAAATATGACTTGATAAAATTTTGAAAGTAGATTTCCATGAAAACATATAAAAGAAGTTTAAAACCATTTTGAAAATAATTTCCCTTGAAAATTTATTTTAAAAGATTTTTCTTAAAGATTTAATTTTTTAACAATTCAAAGGGAGCTTCGAAGAAATGGCGTCGGGTAAATCCGTACATGTCATACGAGGTCAAAAGAACATTCCTTTTGCATAGTAAAAAGGATATAAAATTTACCTATTCAGAAAGAGAAAATAATATTCCATTGAAGATATTGGTAAAATGTACAAAGGTTAAAATTTTATTTTATATATTATAGGGTAATGGTATAATATTCTTGGAAACTCTTTTTAGAAAACATAGATTTTCGACCGAAGAGAGGGTAAAGTCGTGATTTCATAAAAACACTTTCTTAAATATCTTATGTACCAAAGAGTAGAAAATGTTACCAATACATGATTATATCCTGAAATAACATATTATAAAGAAAATCATTAATATTATTGAGATATGGATCATAATATTTCATCAAAGGAAGCATAAATATAAACAATCCCGAAAAGTAATGAGATTGTCTCAATAAACTCTTATAACTTGGTATCTACGGATCATACTCTCCATTCAAGGAAAGGAAATTAAATGAAGCATATAATATCATGAAAATATTTAGATTCATGATATTTCATGTAAACCGGAAGTATAGTCACCTCGAAAAATAGTTTAGGTGCATAACAAAACATGAGTCTAAAAGAAGGAAAATTGAGACAATTTTTTTTGTCGATTTGGAAACTTTTGAAACATAAACCCCATGAAAGAGGGATAATTAAATGGATATGTGAATATACATAAATTTAATTACAAGATATATATAATAAAATCATGGTCAATACATACACCACACAAACGAAAATAGTGGCGAACATAGATTTTATCTCATAGAAATTAAAAGTGAGATGAAATCTTGTTACTTTATGTCTTAACTCCTTCCGTACCCGTACAAGATTACTATATAATAAATATAATTTTATTATAGATATTTGAAAGAATAATATTATTATACATAATAACATATATTGTTTTACTATGACCTTATATTACCTGCTTGTTAACGATCCTATGTTAAAGTTTCACTTCTGGTAAAATTCACTTGGTTCTTCGCATGTGCCTTAATTTGTTACATATTTGGTCCCTATAATTATATCATGATTCAAAAATTTAAACCATGATATAAATATAATTTATATACAATATATGTGTTTTATAATAATCTATATAATATAGTAGTATGAAATAGAATACCGCGCTCATAGAGACCCTAAGCCGTACGTACGGATGACCACTGTTTCTGTTTTTATTGTTGTATTGAAAGAAAGTATGTAAATAACATATGTATATATATTTATGTATATATATATATATCATTATTTCAGTATAATTAATATATCTTATATATCATATAATTTCATTAAACCCATCCTTAATACATTCCATGTGGTGCGTGAACGAATCACACTCTTTGAGGGGGAATTAGTCCACACTTTCTCAAACGAGATTATCATATTAAAACCAAAAGAAAGGTAAAGATATGTGTGTTATAAAAGGAATAAATAAGATTAAATAGATATTAAATATAATTTATGACATATATAAATATATTTTACATAATAATGGCCACCATAATTGGTGCTAAAGGAGATATGAACAATCATCATTTTGTGAGGCCGTAGTTCACCGTACACAGAAATAGTATATTCAATATCCATTTGATGAAGGTGTGTGTAAGTGTTGGTTAGAAACTTTTCATAAAAAAATAATATTATATGGATGATACTATTTTTGTCACACAATAATGGAATAAAGATATGGAGGTGGTGGAGAAAAAAAAATAAACAGAAGGATCTTGAGAGAAGACGTTACCACTAAATCAAGTAACTCTATTTGGTTTGTGAGAAAAGGATTCCTTGAGAAGATTTATGTACAAAGGTATGATTAAAGGTATAATGGAGGATTTTTGGGAGGCTAATTTGGTAGATATTTTACAAACTTAAAAGGTTTTAGAGGTGTGATAAATAGATAGAGGTGGTAGCCTTTTATAGGGAAGGAAAATGACTCACATGGAATTTTTAGAAACAAATTAGGTGTGAAAATGTTATTACCTAAAAAAAGTATTAAAAAAATAAAAAAACTCAATAATATAAGGTTTATGGATGAAATATGGACATCTAATGGGTGTTGGACATGTTTCTATGTCGTTGGTCCTTTAATTTTAAGGTTTATTCCCTAATTAAGCTTAATTTGGCCTTAACAGATGTGATTAATTTTAATCACTTTTACTAATCATTTTGGTAAAAAATTAACATGGTATTATTAGACTCTAAATATTAGACTGAATACAATGATTTTTTTAATATTTTTTTTAAATTCACTTCATAGAATCAGATAAATTAAGATTAGTATTAATCCCATAGACAGGACAAAATAATGGGGTTTTAAAGTAGGAAAAAGTTCAAAAGTTTGTTAAGATTTTATATTTAGTTTCAAAGTAAAATTGATTATAATGAGTTAAATTGTATTAATAGATGTAATAATTTTCTAATGTGACCTTAAAAATTATTTATAATATCATTTATCGTTAATAATTAATTTGAAAAAAATCCAGTTTTTAACTAAAAAGCAGCATTTTCCCTATTCATCGAAAAATGAAGTTTCTTAGAAAAATCCCAAAAATGAACCCTAAGATAATTTCAATATTTTTAATTAAAAAAAGTTTATTTTATCAAATTTAATTTCTAAATGTTTCTAAAAATACTTCCATTATTATAATCAGTTCATTTATGAGAATAATATTTTTAACATAAAAGACTTTACCAAAAACATTATATTTCATTATCAATAAGTTTTATTTATATACAAAAAATATAAAAAATATTTTAAAAATATTTATTACTATTACTATAATTATTTTTTAATGTTTAGGTTATAATTATCTCATTTAATTAATTATATATATAATAAGAATGTTTCATAGAAACTCAGTTTTGCATGCATCATACGCCAAGTTGGTGTTGCTCGTAGTGCAAGCCAATTTGGTATTGCGTGTGAAGGGAATTTTTTAATTATTTTTTTAAATATCTATATATATATAAATAAATATTTCTAGTGTCATGTGAAATGAAAAAAATATTGAAAATAAAAATTATTTAAAAAAAATCTCGAAATCTCGGGGTGTTACATTATACCCCCCTTAAAAAATGAATTTCACCCTCAAAATTTGTATGGATTTCAAAAGTTTAATACTTGAAATTTTCGTGCATAGAAACCCATATCATAAAAAATGGATACAAAAACTTCCCTTAAAAAGTGAAATTTGGAACCATAATGGTTATCCAAAGTAACATATAACTGGGTTTCCATATAGTAGAACATAGGTTGGTTGTGAAGATTGGTCATGGTGGAAAGGTGTAAATATTTATAGGAAGTGATTGAGGTCATAAATAACAAACAAGGGAATGATCAAAGGAAATTTAAGGTCCTTATAGTCCTAAATCTATAATTATTCCATAAGCCATTGGTTCAACATAATTTAAGGTATTAGGAAAATTGTTTTTGTATCACTTTCAGAACGTTGAGTAATTCTTGATAAATTTATGTAAACAAAATTTAATTATTGGGTTGTGCTTTGAAAAATTTATAATACATCCATTACTTCACGGAATTAAGGTCTAGAAATTAACTCTAATGAATAAATCACTATAATACACTTTTAACAGATATTAAGGCCCATAAAAAAATAAAAAGTATAACTATTTGTATCTTAAAAAAACCAACATGCATTAATTTATAAAAATAAAAAGTAAAACTACTAGTTCATCATAAATATTTATTTAAAAATAAATAAATATACATTAACTAGGATATATCATAGGCTAGTTGTAGGCATGAAATCATTATCATCCTTTGGTCATGGGTTCAAGACCCGCGACCTTACCAGACTTGATTGGTTGTCACCCGATATACATGATGTCCTTTTTTTAAAACCACACTAATATAATATATAAAATTAACATACTTGAAATAAGTTTAATCACTAATTATACTTTTAACCAAGTTTTTAGCATAAAATCAGTGCACAAATACTTCCTCCAAAGATTAACTTAAACTTTTCATGAATGGTAAACCTTATAACCCTTCTCAAACTTGAAAACCCAAACATTTAGAAAGTGAGTCACGAAATTAGCTTAACATTGATTCCCCTATATATCACAAAGTATATCTTGGTTTTAACATTACAAACATGTTAATACCCTCATCATATATTCTATTAAAATATGGTAACAACCTGAATTACCATAAATCCTTTTGGAAAACATGTATGCTTCCTCATCCTAAAGTATATTGGATTTACTCCTTAAATCTTAAAATGCTATAAACTTCATAAGTGGTAGTAGAAACCACCTATAAACAATTCCTTACTTAATTATAAGGTAATCAATACCATTCAATTTACTTATTCATATCCCATATATCTTTATCCATACAACATTATCTTACTATAAAGAACATATTAAGGGTTACATTCCCTTAGTAAAAATATTATATTGTCATTAAATCACTTCACTATTCCAACATAAACATGTAAACACTAAGCGAAAAAAACATAAGTAGAACAATCCTTGTATATTTCATAATTCACAAATTTTAAATCAAAATAAATAAATACTTTTATTACTTCATCCTTAATCCATTAATGATAACACCTTTTTCATTTCACATTGCATTTGTAGTCTCGTCATCATCCAAAATGTAACCATTAATCACAAAACCTTGATAATTATCTTTAGGAACTTTCCTCTTGGGAAATTGGGTTTCATAATGATCATTTTCTCTACACTTAAAACACTTAACCTTCGATGACGACTTAGGGAGGCCAAAATTCCCATCCATTTCATTATTTGAACTCCTAATTTTTTCCTTCTAGTCACTTGCTTTGTGTCCTTATTTTCCACAGTCAAAAAAACTTCTTGTTCCTATAAGACATTCACTTAGGTGATTCTTTCCACATCCTTGACACAAAGGAAACTGAATCTTCTTTCCTCCACGGTCTCCATTACCTAAAACCTTAGTGAACTCCTTCTTTATCTTCTTTTGTGAGTTCGAGAGTGGGTTAAGGAAAAAATTGTTAATCATGTTCCATGAAAAATGATTAGGCATGATCATGAAATATTTTACTCCAATGATCATCCCACCTAACTACTCATAAAAAATTCTTCCATCACATTTAACATTAAATCAGTTCCTTCTGGTTATTTCCATTGACTAAAACTAGAAGCATAGTGTGAGTATTTCTTAATATAGAAGAAAACCACATAGTCATGAAAAGGATTACTTATAGAATATCTAAATCATGAAAACTTACTTAATATATGAAACTCTAGGTTCATCCAAGGTCATTCATAGACAACTTATACTTAAATCCTTTATAATGGTTTGTGAAGAGTTTGTGAATTCCCAAAGAATATCCCCCAAGAGTGTCAAGCCAGGTGTGAAGCAAGGATCGTTATTGTGTACCAGATTTCCCTAAGTCAAGCCTGGAACATCTTGTTAGAGTTTTTACCCCTAGGTACATCTATTCGAGAGCCACATCCACCTGTAGTATCCAGATAGGGATATATTTCTTATAAACCACTCACTTTATCCTTTACCAAAGTTCCAGGACATTTTCCTAAACCTTAACTCATCCTTATACTTATCCTTAGAGACATCCCTATACATATAATTAGGAATACCCCTAGGGATCTCAATAAGGTTTTATAATCCTAGTTTCTAAAGGTTAACTATACATTTTCTTTGATACCAACTATAGTGAAACCTTGATTTATAAACATTGACATTACATAAATCTTATAAAATACTTAAACATTATACAAACACATGACCAAACACCTAGTTCGTATAGTTCCTCTGGAAACATGGAAACATAAACACTGGTACATATGTGAGCTAAATCATCTCCCAATAGGTTCTTCTATACTAGAACTTTTCTTAGACATATAAAACATAGTATATATCATCATAAACATGATCATGAAAATATAAGACCATACCATGCATATCGAAGATATTAATAGATATTATGGAAAAAATATTTACAGTTCATAAGACATGAATCATAATGAAATAGAAAGAATAAGCTATGAAAGCATAATACAGGAATAAAACATGGAATTTTGGAAACACATAAGCATATAATATGATTTCCATAGTTTCCAAGGTATCACTTCCAAGACCATATTAGTTGATAAAGTCCTTTACTGAACCAGGTGAACCCTCTTTCCATCCCTGTATTACTGAACCAAGTGAACCCTCATTCCATCCCTGTATTACTGAACCGAGTAAACCCTCATTCCAACCCTGTATTACTGAACTGAGTAAACCATAATTCCAGCCCTGTATTACTGAACTAATTAAAACCTCGTTCCATCCTTGTATTATTGAACTGACTAAACCCTCATTACAACCTTGTATTTATGAACCAAGTAAACCTTCATTCATGTCCTGTATTATTGAACTATGTTAACCCTTATTTTATCCCAATATCACTAAACCAAGTAAACCCTTGTTTCAACCTTGTCTATCTAATGAGATATAAATCATTACCCAATGCATTGGAGGGAGATATAGGTCTCACATATCACATAATAAAATCATACATACATGTGACACAATATCATCTATGAACATATCATAACCCATGAAATTAAATGGGTATAATGAACATGTAAACATATCATAACCTATGGAAAGATATAGGTTTTATAATCATTTCATCATAAACATAACCTGTGAAAAGAAGCGGGTCTCAAATGAATATAACCCATGAAATAGAAATGAGTTTCATAAAGACCATGACATTAAGAATAACTAATTAATAGAAAGGATATGAACATAAACTTTATATCATTTCCTAGAAGGTATGAGTAACATTAATATATGTCATCTTAGAAGGAAAATAATTTTGAAATATCCTCTAAAAATGTTTCTTGAGGAAAATATCCTTTCTTGTTTGAAAAAGGATTTTTAAAACATAAAACCATTTTAAAATAATTTTATTAGAAAATACCTTTAAAACTTATAAAGAAGAAATTAAATGATTTTGAAAACCTTTTTCCTTTAAAATTTTTAAAATAAGCTTCAAAGTATTTTAAAAACCTTTTTCTTTGAAAACACTTAAATTTTTTTAAAGAAATATTGAAAATGTTTTGAAAAACATTTCTTTAAAAATAATTTTAAAACCTGTAAATAAATGTTTAAAACTTTTTGAAAATCATTTTTCTTGAAAACTTATAAAATAAGCTTAAAAACATTTTGAAAATCATTTTTTGGAAAGCACTTTGAAAACATGTAAATAAGACTTGAAAACATTTTGGAAAACTTTTTCCATGAAAATATATAAAATAAGTTTAAAATCATTTTTAAAAAAATTTTCCTTGAAAATTTATTTTAAAAACATGTTCTTAATGATTAACCTTTTTAACAATGCAAAGGGATCTTTGAAGAGATGACGACGGGTAAATATGTACATGTCGTACAAGGTCAAAAGAACATTATTTTTACACAGTAAAAAGGATAGAAAAGTGCCTTGTTCAGAAAGAGACAAGAATATTCCCTTGAATATATTGGTAAAATAAAATAAGGGTAAAAATTTATTTTATATATTATATGAGAATGGTATAATATTATTGGAAACTCTTTTTAGAAAACATAGATTTTCGACCGAAGAGGGGGTAAAGTCATGATTTCATAAAAATACTTTATTACATATATTATGTACCAAAGAGTAGAAAATGGTACCAATACATGAGTATATCATGAAATAATAGAGGATAAGTAAACTCATTAATATTATTGAGAGATGGATCATAATATTTCATTAAAGGAAGCATACACATTAACAATATCGAAGTAATGAGATTGTCTCAATAAACTCTTATAACTTGGTATCTTTGGATCAAACTATACATATAAAGAAAAAAAAAGAAAATAATAATATAATATCATGAAATTTTTTAGATTCATGATATTTCATGTAAAATGGAAGTATATGGAACTCAAAAAAGAGTTTAGGTTCATAACAAAACATGAGTCTCAAAGAAGGAAAATTGAGACGAAACATTTTTATTGATTTGGTAACTTTTGAAACTTAAACCCCATGAAAGAAGGGAAATTAAATGGATATGTGAATATCCATAAATAAAATTACAGGATTCATAGAATAAAATCATGTGCATTACACACACCACATAAAAGGAAAGAGTGGCGAACATAGCTTGTATCCCATAGAAATTAAAAGTGAGATGAAATCCCCTAACCTTGTGTCTCAAATCTTTTCATACTTGTACAAGATTATTTTATAATAAATATAAGTTTATTATAATTATTTTAAAGAATAATATTATTTTACATAATACCATATATGGTTTTATTATGACCTTATATTACCTTCTTGTTAACGCTCTTATGTTGAAGTTTCACTTCAGGTAAAATTCACTTTGTTCTTCGCATGTGGCTTAATTTGTTACATCTTTGGTCCTTATAATTATATCATGATTCCAAAATGTAAACCATGATATAAATATCAGTAATATAAAGTAAATTTTTATTATAATAATCTATATAATATATGTGTACAAAATGGATTACACCGCTCATAGAGACTGTAAGTCGTACTTACACATGAACGTTGTTTCCGTTTTTATTTTCATATGGAGAGAAACTATGTAAATGAAATATATATATATATATATATATAAAATTATTTAAGTAGAATGAATATATCATATATATCATATAATTTTATTAAACCCATTCTTATTACATTCCATGTGGTGTGAATGAATCACATCGCTTTGAGGGGGCAGTAGTCCACACTTTCTCAAACGAGGTTATTGTATTAACACCAAATGGAAAGTAAAGATATGTGTATTGTAAAAGGAATAAAGAAGCTTAAATACATATTAAATATAATAAATGACATATATAAATATATTTTCCATCATAATGGATTCCATGATTTGTGGTAAAAGAGAAATGAATAATCATCGTTTCATGAGGTAGTAGTTCACCGTACACAGAAACAGTATGTTCAATATTTATTAGATGGAGGTGTGTGTAAGTGTAGGTTAAACAATTTTCATAAAAAATCTTATTATATGGATTATATTGGTGTTTTCACACAATAATGGAATAAAGAGAGTAGAGGGGGTGGAGAAGGAAAATAAACGGAAGGATCTTGAGAGAAGATGTTACCACTAAATTGGGTAACTCTTTTTGGTTTGTGCCAAAAGGATTCCTTGAGAAGATTTCTGACCAAATGGAGGATTCACGGTAGAAAGGAGGATTTTTGGTAGGATAATTGGGAATATATTGGACGAAATTAAAAGGTATTAGAGGTGTGAGAAATGGCTATAGGTGGTGGCATTTTATAGGGAAAGAAAAGGACTCACATGGAATTTTTAGAAACAAATTAGGCGTGCACATGCTATTACCTAAAAAAAGTATTAAAAAACCAATAAAACTCAACAATGGAAGGTTTATGGAATAACTATAGACATAAAATGGGTGTTGGACATGTTTTTATGTCATTTGGTCCCTTAATTTTATGGTTTAGTCCCTAATTAAGCATAATTTGGCCTTAACTACTGTGATTGATTTTAATCACTTTTACTAATCATTTTGGTAAAAAATTAACATGGACTTATTATAATATAAATATTAGACTAAATAAAATGTTTTATGTCAGATTTTTAAATTCACTTCATAGAATCAGAAAAATTAAGATTAGTGTTAATCCCACATACGGGATGAAATAATGGGGTTTTAAAGTAGGAAAAAGTTCAAAAGATTATTAATATTTTATATTCAGTTTAAAAGTGAAATTGATTATAATGAGTTAAATTGTATTAATATATTTAATAATTATATAATTCGACCTTAAAAATTATTTATAATATCATTTATCATTAATAATTAATTTAACAAAAAGGCAGTTTTAAACTAAAAAGCAGTATTTTTCCCTATTCATCGAAAAATGAAGTTTCTTAGAAAAATCCAAAAATTGAACCCTAAGATAATTTAAATATTCTGAATTCAAAGATAAATTTTATTTTATCAAATTAAATTTCTAAATGTGTCTAAAAATACTTTTATTATTAGAATTGATTCATTCGAGAGAATGATATTTTTAACATAAAAATACTTTACCAAAAATATTATATTTCATTATCAATTTGTTTTATTTATATAAAAAAATTATAAAAAATATTTGAAAAGTAGTTATTACTATTACTATAAATATCTTTAATGGTTAGGTTACAATTATATCATTTAATTAATTATATATATATAAATATGTTTTATAGAAACTCAGTGTTGCATGCATCGTACACCTAGTCGGTTTTTCTTGTAGTGCAAGAAAAGTTGGCATTGCATGTGAAAGGAATGTTTGACTTAATTTTTTAATATATATATATATATATATAAATAATTCTAGTGTAATGTGAATTGAAAAAAATATTAAAAAGATAAATTATTTTGAAAAAAAAATCTCGAAATCTTGGGGTGTTACATTCTACCCCCCTTAAAATGAATTTCACTGTCGAAATTCGTCTGGATTATCAAAGGTTTAATACTTGAAATTTTCATTCATAGAAACCCACATCATAAAAATTGATACTAAAACTTCCATTTAAAAGGGAAATTTGGAACCATAATAGTTATCTAAAGTAATATATAATCAAGTTTCTTCATATGAGAACATTGGTTGGGTGTGAAGATTGGTCATTGAGGGAAAACATACATATTTATAGAGAGTGATTGAGGTAATCAATAACAAACAAGTAAACGATCAAAGGAAATTTTAGGGCCTCAGATTCATAAATCTATGATGATTCCAGAAGCCATTGGTTCAACATAATTTAAGGTATTATAACAACATTTTTTTTATCACTTTCATAACATTGTGTAATTCTTGATAAAATTATATAAAAAAAATTTAATATTGGGTTGTTCTTTGAAAAATTTCTAATACATCCATTACCTCATGGAATTAATGTCCAGAAATTAACTCTGATTAATAAATCACTAGAATACACTTTTAACGGATATTAAGGACCATAAAAGAAAAAAAGTTTAACTATCTGTCTCTTAAAGAAATCAACATGCATTAATTTATAGAAATAAAAAATAACACTACTGGTTCATTATAAATATTTACTCAAAAAAATAAATATACATTAACCAGGACATAAAATAGGCTAGTTTTAGGCATGAAACACTTATCATCCTTCGGTCATGGGTTCAAGACTCGTGGCCTTGTCGGAATTGATTAGTTGTCACCCGACATACATGATATCCTTTTTTTAAAACCACACTAATATAATATATAATATCTACATACTTAAAATAAGGTTAATATCTGATTAACCTTTTAACCAAGGTTTTCAGCATAAAATCAGTGCACAAATACTTCCTCTGAGTCTTAACTTAAAATTTTCATGAATGGTTAACTTTATAACTCTTCTCAAAGGTGAAAATCCAAAAATTTAGAAAGTGAGTCACAAAATGAGATTAAAATTGATTCCCCTATATATCACAAAGTAGCTCTTTATTGTAACATTCCAAACATGTTAATACCCTCATTATATATTTTCTTAAAATATGGTAACAACCTAATGTACCATAAATCCTTTTGGAAAACATGCATGCTTCCTCATCCAAAAGTATATTGGATTTACTCCTTAAATCCAAAAAATGTTCTAAAATTTATTAGTGGTAGTAGAAAACACCTATAAACAAGTCATTACTTTGTTCCAAGGTAATCAATACTGTCCAATTTACTTATTCATATCCCATGTATATTTATCCATACAACATTATCTTATCATAAAGAACATATTAAGGGTTACCTCCCCTTAGTAAAAATATCATATTGTCATTAAATTACTTCACTAGTCCAACATAAACATGTAAATTCCGATAAAAAAACTATATGTAGAAAAATCCCTGTATATTTCATCATTCAAAAATTTTGAATCCAAATAAATAAATACTTAGATTACCCTATCCTTAATCCATTAATGATAATACCACTTTCCTTTCACATTTGATCCGTAGTCTTTTCATCATACATAATGTAACCATTACTCACACCACCTTACTAATTATCTTCAGTAAATTTCCTCTTGGGACATTGGGCTGCATAATGACTATTTTCTCTACACTTAAAACACCTAACCTTCGATGATGACTTAGGGAGGCCAAAATTCCCTTCTATTTCCATAACTGAACTCTTCATTTTCCCTTGTAGTCACTTTCTTTTTGTCCTTATTTTCCATAGTCAAAACACCTTCTTGTTCCTATAAGACATTCAATTTGGCGATTCTTTCCACATTATTGACACAAAGGAAACTTAATTTTCTTTCCTCCATGGTCTCTATTACCTGAACTCTTAGTGAACTCCTTCTTTCTCTTCCTTGGCGAGTCTGAGAGTTGGTTAAGAAAGACATTGTTAATCATGTTCTGTGAAAACTGATTTGGCACGATTATGAAATATTTCACTTAAATGATCATACTACCTAACTAATTATTAAAAAGTCTTCTATCACATTCAACATTAAACTAGTTCCTTCTGGTTCCCGCCATTTACTAAAACCGGAATCACAATGTGAGAATTGATTAATATAGAAGAAAACCACTTAGTCAAGAAAATGATTACTTATAATATATCTAAATCATGAAAAATTCCTTAATCTATGACACCATAGGTTTATCCTAGGTCATTAATAAACATATTATATTTAAATCCTTAATAATGGTTCATCAAGAGTTTTTGAATTCCCAAAAAATACCTCTCGAGAGTGTCAAACCAGGTGTGCAACAAGGCTCGTTTTCATGTATCGTATTTCCCTGAGTCAATCCCAGAACATCTTGTCATATTTTTTTACCCCTAGGTACATCTATGCTAGAGCCACATCTACTTTTAGTATCCAGATAGGGATGTATTTATTATAAACCACTCACTCTATCCTTTACCAAAGTTCCAGGACATTTTCATAAATGTAAACTCGTCCTTATACTTATCCTTAGAGACATCCCTAGATATATAATTAGGAATATACCTAGGGATATCACTAAGGTTTTATCATCCTATTTTCTAAAGTTTATCTATAAATTTTCTTTGATACCAACTTTAGTGAACCTCGGATTACAAACATTGACATTACACAACTTTTACGGAATACTTAAGCATTATACAAAAAGATTCCCCAATACCGTAGTTTGTATACTGCCTTTGGAAGCATGGAAACATAAACACTGGTACATATGTGAGATAAATCAACTCCCAATAGGTTATTATTTACTAGAACCCTTCTTAGACATATCAATAATAGTACATGTCATCATAACCTAGGGGAAAGGAAACATAAAAGAGGAAAGATCAAATGCTTAGTAAGGGTAAACAGGGGAGACATGTAAGCATAAACATGATTATAAGGGTATGAGAATGTGATCATGAACATATAAGACTATACCCTGCATATCAAAAATCATAATATAGATTATGGAAAAAAGATTAACAGTTCATAAGACATGAATCATAATGAAATAGAGAGAATAATCTATGAAAGTATAACATAGGAATAAAATATGGAATTATAGAAACACATAAGCATATAATATGATTTAAATAGTATCCAAGGCATCACTTCCAAGAGCATATTAGTAGAAAAATTCCTTTAATAAACCAGGTGAAGCCCCATTCTAGCCCTGTATTATTGAACTGAGTGAACCCTCATTCCATCCCTATATTACTGAATCGAGTTAACCCTCATTCCAACCCTGTATTACTGAACTGATTAAATCCTGATTCTAGCCCTGTATTATTGAACCGAGTAACCCCTCGTTCCATCCCTGTATTACTGAACCAAGTAAACCCTCATTCTAACCCTGTATTACTGAACTGACTAAACCCTCATTCCATCCCTGTATTACAGAATCAAGTAAACCCTCATTCCAGCCCTGTATTACTGAACCGAGTAAACCCTCATTTCATCCTTGTCTATCTCAAGATATATAAATCATTTCCCAGTGCATTGTTAGGAAATATAGGTCCCACCTATCACATAATAAAATCATACATACATGTGACACAAGATCATAAATGGACATATCATAACCCATGAAATGAAATGGGTATCATGAATATGTAATCATATCATAACCTGTGGAAAGATATAGGTTTCATAATCATTTCATCATAAACATTAGTTGTGAAAAGAAGCGGGTCTCAAATGCATATAACCCATGAAAGAGAAATAAGTTTCGTAATGACCATGAAATTAAGCATAAATCCTTCATATAAAGGATATTAATGGAACTTTTATATCATTTTCTAGAAGGTATGAGTATCACCAATAGATTTCATCTTATATAGAAAATAATTTTGTAATATCCTCCAAAAACATTTCTTAAGGAAAATATCCTTTCTTGTATGAAAAAGAATTTTTAATACAAAAAAAAATTTGAAAATAATTTTCTAAGAAAATAAGTTGAAAACTTATAAAGAATAAATGAAATAATTTTAAAAACCTTTTTCCTTGAATTTTTTTTAAAATAAGCTTCAAAACATTTTAAAAAACTTTTTCTTTGAAAACACTTAAAAAATTTTAAAGAAAGATTGAAAATGTTTTGAAAAAAATTATTTTAAAATACTTTGAAAACCTATAAATAAAGCTTTAAAACGTTTTGAGAATACTTTTTCTTGAAAACTTATAATATAATCTTGAAAACATTTTGAAAATAATTTTTTGGAAGCACTTTGAAAACTTGCAAATAATACTTGAAAAAATTTTGGAAATAGTTTTCCTTGAAAACATATAAAATAAGTTTAAAAAAAATTTTTAAAACAATTTTCCTTGAAAATTTATTTTAAAAACATTTTCTTAAAGATTGAACTTTTTAACAATGCAAATGGAGCTTCGAAGAAATGACGGCGGGTAAATCCGTACAGGTCATATGAGGTCAAAAGAACATTCCTTTTGCACGGTAAAAAGGATAGAAAAGCGCCTTGTTTAGAAAGTGACAAGAATATTCCCTTGAAGAGATTAGTAAAATAAGAAAATTTTCAGAATTTATTTTAGATATTATAGTATAATTGTATAATATTCTTGGAAACTCTTTCTAGAAAACATATAATTTTGACTGAAGAGGGGGTAAAGCTGGGCTTTCCTAAAAACACTTTATTAACTATCTTGTGTACCAAAGAGTATAAAATGGTACCAATACATGAGTATATAATGAAATAATATAGGATAAGTAAACTCATGAATATTATTGAGATATGGATCATAATATTTCATTAAAGGAAGCATACACATTAATAATCTTGAAAAGTAATGAGATTGTCTCAATAAACTATTATAACTTGGTATCTTTGGATCATGCTACCCATATAAGGAAAGGAAATTACATGAAAAATATAATATCATGAAAATTTTGATATTCATGATATGTAATGTAAAATGGAATTATATTGACCTCAAAAAATATTTTAGGTTTATAACAAAACATGAGTCTCAAAGAAGGAAAATTGAGACAAAACATTTTTATCAATTTGGAAACTTTTGAAACATAAACCCCATGAAAGAGGGATAATTAAATGGATATGTGAATATTCACAAATTTAATTACAAGATATATAGAATAAAATCATGGTCATTACATACGCCACACAAAATAAAACAACGGCAAACATAGCTTTTATCTCATAGAAATTAAAAGTGAGATGAAATCCCGTTACTTTGTGTCTTGACTCCTTCCATACCCATACAAGATTCATGTATAATAAACATAAGTTTAATATAAATTAAATAATAATATTATTATAAATAATACCATATATGGTTTTACTGTGACCTTATATTACCTGCTTGTTAACGATCCAATGTTAAAGTTTCACTTCGGGTAAAATTCACTTGGTTCTTCGCATGTGCCTTAATTTGTTACATATTTGGTCTTTATAATTATATCATGATTCCAAAATGTAAAACATGATATAAATATAAGGTATATACATTATATGTGTATTATAATAATCTATATTATATAGGAGTATGAAATGGAATACACCGCTCATAAAGACGGTAAGCCGTACATACGCATGAACGTTGTTTCAGTTTTTATTTTCGTATGGAAAGGAAGTATTTAAATGACATATGTATATATATGTATGTATATATATATATCATTATTATATTAGAATTACTATATCATATATATCATATATTTTTATTAGACCCATCCTTAATACATTCCATGTGGTGTGTGAACGAATCACATCGCTTTGAGGGGGTGGTAGTCCACAATTCATCAAACAAGATTATTGTATTAAAACAAAATGTAAAGTAAATATATTTGTGTTGTAAAAGGAATAAAGAAGATTAAATACATAATAAATATAACATATGAAATATATAAATAGAGTTTAAATCATAATGTTCAACATTATTTTTTGTAAAATAGAAATGAACAATCATCATTTCGTGAGGCAGTAGTTTGCCGTACACAGAAACAGTATGTTCAACATCCATTAGATGGAGGTGTGTGTAAGTGTAGGTCAGAAAATTTGCATAAAAACATCCTATAATATGTATTATTATGATTTTTTCACACAATAATGGAATAAAGATAGTGTAGGGGGTGGATAAGAAAAGTAAATGGAAGGATCTTGAGAGAAGACGTTGCCTCTAAATCAGGTAACTCCTTTAGGTTTATGCCAAAAGGATTACTTGAGAATCTTTCTGCCGAAAGGGAGGATTCAAGGTATAAGGTAGGATTTTTGGGAGGATAATTGGTCATATCTTGTAAAAACTTAAAATTTTTGATAGGCGTGAGGAATGGGTAGAGGTGGTGGCCTTTTATAGGGAAGGAAAAAAGCTCACATGGAATTTTTAGAAACTAATTAGGTGTGCACATGTTCTTACCTAAAAAAAGTATTAAAAAACCAAAAATAATAATAATGGATGGTTTATGGAAGAAATATGGATATCTAATGGGTGTTGGAAATGTGTCTAGGTTGTTTGGGTCCTTAATTTTAAGGTTCAGTTCCTAATTAAGCTTAATTTGGCCTTAACAACTGTGATTAATTTTACTCAGTTTTATTATTCATTTTGGTAAAAAATTAACATGGTCTTATTAGAATATAAATATTTGAATGAATACAATGGTGTATATCAGATTTTTGAAATTTACTTCACATAAGAGTAAAAATTAAGATTAGTGCTAATCCTGCAGATGGGATGAAATAATGGAGTTTTAATGTTGGAAAAAGTTCAAAAGTTTGTTAAGATTTTATATTCATTTTCAAAGTAAAATTGATTCTAATGAGTTAAATTTTATTAATAGTTTTAATAATTATCTTATGTGACCTTAAAAAATATTTATAATATCATTTATCATTAATAATTAATTAGAAAAAAGGCAGTTTTTAACTAAAAAACATTATTTTTCACTATTCATCAAAAAATGAAGTTTCGTAGAAAAATCCCAAAAATTCACCCTAGGATAATTTAGACATTATGAATTCAAAAATAAATTTTATTTTATCAAATTAAATTTCTAAATGTGTCTCAAATTACTTTAATTATGATAATTAGTTTATTTAAGAGAATGTTATTTTTAACATAAAAGGTCTTTAACAAAAATATTATCTTTCATTATCAATAAGTTTTATTTATATAGAAAAATTATAACCAATATTTGGAAAGTAGTTATTACTGTTGATATATATATTTTTATTGGTTAGGTTATAATCATATCATTTAATTATATATATATATATATAAATATGTTTCATAGAAACTCAGTGTTACGTGCATCGTACGCCAAGTCAGTGTTGCTTCTAGAGCAAGCCAAGTTGGTATTGCATGTGAAAGGAAATTTTGACTTAGTTTTTTTTAATATATATATAAATAAATATTTCTAGTGTCATGTGAAATGAAAAAAATATTGAAAAGATAAATTATTTCAATTTTTTTTCAAAATCTTGGTGCGTTATAAGTACCAAACCCGGTAAAAATCATTATGTTGAGCCTTTATTTACTGAACTATATGGATGAGGGTGTGAGTAAAAAAAATTAAGGGATTGGGAATTTAACAAGTCTATAAAGTTGAATTGAAAGGAAAAAAATTTATAAAAAGAGACTGTTGATTCACCCCCTCTTAGTGGTCCACTGGTCCCATGAGCACCATAATTTGTGTTATAGTGGATAATGAAAGATCACTTTTTCCCTATAAATCTAGGACCACCACTGAAGGTGTGATTTACTCACATAAGTGATTCTTATAGATGAATATATATATTTTCACCTAGGTGTGATTATAACACAATTATTTTTTCGTATATATTTAGGTGAATCACTATCTCACAAGGGCCTTAGTTAATAGGGAAGTTCTTAGTGAATAATGAGTTTAATTTGTTAAAATTTTGTATTTTTTAAATTCTTATAGAAATTGAGGACTTATTTAAATTTTTGGGATCTAAAACTTCATTTTTTTTTTCTAAATGAAAATGATTGTAGGTTACTCTCATCACGACCTTAGGGATTTTGGTAAGAAGATAAGTTTCATAGTTGAAAACATTAAGACCAAATTACAGAATTTGATTTCTCCTCATCACCATTTTCTTTCATGTTTTTAGGGAAAAAACCTTCCTAGCTACCCATCAGATGATAGGGTTCCCTTGTATGGATTTGGTATTCTTGATAACATATTGATTCTCAAACCAAGTAGTAATTTTGTAAAACCCCGAGATTTTATGAAAAATATTCTTTTAATTTCATTGATCTCTTCTATTATACACCACACCAAGTTTAGATTGTACTATACGCAACACCGTATTAGCTTTCAGTATATGCAACACTATTCTTGGATCGTGTTACACATAATTTCAAGTTCGTTTTATAATAGTCATTCTACGCAACAGTGAGTGTGTTTATATATATATATATATATATATATTCAATGTAAAAATAAAATATGGTTGTATTCTGTTATACAAAACAACGAAGAATTCTTTCACAACACGCAACTCTGACTTGGCTTGCATTTCACGCAATCACGACCTTCCTCGATAGCGTGTGTTGTACGCAATACTGAGTTTTACTAAACAACGATATATTATTATAATATTATTATGAACTAGCTGTTATGAATAGTATTAAATAAAATTTGAATTTTATAACATTATTATTAATCTTACATATTTTCTAGAACATGGTATGAGAACAAAATAAAATTTTCAGGTAAAATAAGTATTTTTCAAAAAATGCAGTTTTACCACCTTTTGATGGCGCAACCACATTAAATCTAGTTTTTGACATGTTTATAAGTTCAATTTGACAGAATAAAATTATTCTTTTGAATCAGTATATAAAAATTTACATTGGATAAAGTTTTGATATTTTTCTGATAACTTTCATATTTTAATGAATAGTAAAAACACGCTATATTTTAATTAAAAACAACTTTTTCCATCATAATAATTTATGTTGTTAAATTATAATATTGAATGGTTTTAAAGTATAAATATAATATATTTTTACCATTTAATATAATGTATGTCATTAGAATTTATTTTACCTTAAATTCGTAGGTTAAATCAATTCAATCTTTTGCAATGTTTTAAACAAAAACCCGTTTTCTTTCAACAACAGGATTAATTTTAATTTAATTTCTGCAACTTTTGTATATTGAATTTAGAAAAATGGATTCCATATTTGGAATCAGTGGGTCCAAATTATTTTAATAAGCTAATTTTTATTTTTGGGCATTATGAATAGTAACTACGGTAATTTTTATTTACTACGGTTAAAGGTAAATAGGGTAATTCAAGGTTAAAATAATATTATAATAATTCAAAATTACCTTGAAACTTGTATTAACCTTATTGGATGAGTATTGACCGATCATGGGCATCCTTGGGTCAATTTTGGGACACCATGGAGCCACTTATGAAAGTCAATGACACATTAGATTAATTAATTTAATGTAAAGACAAAATTGGAATTAACAAATATCGTTTAGTAATTAATTTTTATAAGGGGATATAAAAATTATATTTTTTACTATAAATATTTATTGGAAAGATAAAAATATTTCCTACATGTTGGTATTTTTTTTATAATTTTTATACATCATATAAATTAAATTATTTATGACACAATAATGATGCAGTATTTACCTCATTAATAAATGATTTAAATAAATAAGAATAAAATGATTAAAATATCATCTAAAACCTATCCAATTCCTATTGGATGATTTTATTTAGAATATGAGTCATCTTATCTTCGACATTAATTTGTTTTGGACCTCTTGAAACCGAAGATAAGTTTATAATAAAATAATGTTTTCACACTTTCCTAAAGAGCCCCTCCACTCCCTTATAAAAGGAGACCACTTCATTGCAATTCCTCACATCTCTCAAGCCTTTTGGATCATCCAAACTCTGAAAAACTAAGCTCCCTACATCACTCTACTTCCCCTTGAAGCCTTACATTAGGCAGAAGACTCTCCAAGAAGTCATTTTGGTTCAAACCAAAGAAAGTTACCAAAATTAAAGGTAACAGTTTCTCTTAAGTTGTTTTCTTTTATTCTACTTCTCCAACCCCTAAAATCTTTTTAATCATTTATTTTGTGACAACAAAAGTATCCTGAAAATACTAGTATGTTTTTATGAGAAGTATTATAACTACACTTACACACACCTCCATCTAATGGATGAAGAACATAATGTTTCTGTGATGGCAAACTAACGCCTCACAAAACGATGATTGTTCGATTTTCCCCTACCGCCTCTCATGGTGGCCACTATGATGGCACTGTATTTATATATAATATATATTATTTTTATTATTTCTTTATTCTTCTTTACTTCCCAATTATATCAAGCCTTTACGGTTTCCATAGTCGGTAAATACGATAATCTCATTTGAGGAAGTGCGGACTACCGCCCCCTCAAAGTGATGTGATTCATTAATACCTTATGTGGGATGTATAAAAGATTTGGTTAATGATATTATATATGATATTATACTGGAATTATAATATACCTATATATCATTATGTTTTAATTCCATTAAAATAAGAAATAGAAATGAAAGTAGCGTTAATGCGTACGTACGGCTTACCGTCTCCATGAACGGTGCGTTTCATTTCTTACCTCCATATGTTATGTACTATTATAAATGATTGTATATTCTGGATATATAATGAATTTATATGATATATAAATCATGATTTACATTTTGGAGGTAAGTAAATCATGATATAAGTAATAATAACATCAAGAACAACAAGTCCAAACACGTACGATAAATAAGATGATTTTACCCAAAACACTACTTTAACATTAATTTACATAAGAATGGGTAATATAAAGTCATAAGTGAACCATATATGATATCATAACAATTAATATGATTCTGTAATAAGTCAATGACATTATTTAAATCATTATACAGGAGGTTCAGACACTTACGAAGCAAATCGGACCTAAGGTAAGGAAAAATATCACAATCTCATTTTTATCCGAGATTGTTTATACTTTGGTATTTACTGGGGTGTATTCTATCATCCACATCCATGTTTCCTCAATATGTAATATTTACATCCTTATACAATAGTTTATATCCAATTTTACTCTTCGGTGAGTTTTTAGTAAAAGATATGAAAGGAATCTTTTGTCGTTTTTCGTACGAGGTACTTTTTGACTTTTCCGACAAAAGTATGAGAAGAATGTTTTTTTAACTTATACGGCATGAATGGATTTTTAAAACATTATTCCCAAGAATATTACTTTAAAAGTTTTCAAGTTTATTTTTAATCAACTTCTTTTAGTTTAAAATTGTATGACATGTTAAGAAAGGAAAATGTTTTTTGAAGTAGAAAGGATATTTTCTTCAAGAATGGAGTTCAAGTGTTTTATCAAAATTATTTTCCATATAAGATAATAAATGGTTCTATTTTTATCCCTATTTTTACATTGATTTGATTATGTTGTGATGGAATTATTTTTATGAATTCCTTTATCTTCTATGAATTGTTTTATGATGTGACGATGTTTAAGATTCCCATTTTTATTACATGGGTTATGCTATGATGTATGGTTTATGATTTTGTGGCACACATAAGAATGGTATCATTATGAGATGGGTGGGACCTATATCTCCCTCCAATGCATTGGGTAAATATTTTATATCTCATGAGATAGACATGGCTGGAACAGCAGGTTAAACCAGTTCAGTGAAACAGGACTGAAACGAGGAGTGAACTGGGTTCAGAAATGGACTTTGTCCACTAAGATAGTCTTGGCAATGAGTCTTAACTAATAAGAAATGATTCTCTATGATTATGTGTGTATGCCACAAAGTTTCATGTTTTATGTTATGATTATTGGGATTGCATTTCACTACTATGATTTATCCCATGTTATGATATTATGATCTCTTTGCAGGTTAAGATTTCCAAAATGTTATGTTCTTATGAATATGATGTGATTGATATTTCTTTTGTTTACCCTTAATGAGCATTTGAGATCACCCTTTTATGTTTTATTTTCCCCAGGATATAAAGAAAGGTTTTAGGTAAGAAAAAAAGGGGAAGATATTTAAGGGAGATGTTGAAGATCTTTCACCATGATTAGAAGATTATATTCCGAGTTTCCAAAGACACTAAACTATTATGGTCCTTGTGTGTGTGTGTTGTTGTTATGTACTATGTATTCCGCAAAAGTAATGTAATGTCCATGTACGTCAGGATTCGGGTCTCTACAGTTGGTATCAGAGGAAAGGTTTAGTCAACCTTTGGAAACTAGGATGCGAAAACGTTAGTGAGATCCCTAGAGATATTTCTATGGTATGTCTAGGGATGTATCTAAGGTTAAGTATACATATAGGTTATAGTCCTAGAATTGTTCTAAGGATCTTATAATTTAACCTAAGATGTTAGATATTGTGGGTACTCCCCCTTTACTATGTTGTTTTCTCTAGCATGATTTTGCCTCTCACAAAATTCTTTTTGTGTTTTATTTAATGGAGGGAACCAGAAGGAATTCGGTTAACATTGAATCCAATGGAAAAATTGGTGACTATGAGCACCAAAATTGTGTAATTCCTAGAGAGAAAGATATTGTGATTATTCCGAATCAGTCATCGCGATATATGATTAACAAGGTGAAATTTAGTGGTATGCCTAATTCATCAAATAAGAGGAAGATAGACTATTATGCATGTTCGCATGTTGAGGAGCATAAAGAAAGGAAGATTGAGATTTATAAAGAAGTGAAGAAGAACCTTGAGGAATACCTCAAATGGAGGGACCGATGTTATCTGTGTGGAGAAAAAAGGCATAGAGTGACAGACTGTTATGGAGTTAAATGTATTATTTGTGGATAACATGGGCATTACCCAACTCAATGCCCTGACCTAAAAAGTTACTTCTAAATCAAGGAAGGACTTATTCCAGGACAATCATTGAAGAGGATGGATTGAAGTGTTTATGTATTGGTATTCAATAATAATGTTGTTGAGGTAATTTTATTGTGTATTGGAATATTTTTGTATTAATCTATTGTGGTTTTCAATAATTTTAAGGTACCGGTAACCATGAAAAGTGATTCAAATATTTTAGAAAGCAGATGATATGGACATAATGAAGGGATAAGGAGAAAATGAAATGTTTGACAGTATTCATGAGCTCATAATTGATATAAGGACTAAGTGATATCATGGTTTGAGTATATAGAATTTTGAGGATTTTGGTATGTGGAATGTGTTAACTTTTAACAGCATTCATGTTTTCACTAAGGTTCAATGGGTATTCATTTTTTCAAGGGAATACATGATTGAGGTATTCACACGATTAGAATATGACCAACAATATATATGGGGGATAAATGATGGTATTCACATGCTTGGTTGATGACATTTAAAGTAATCGTTTTCTTTATACTATGAGCTTGGACCAAAGTATTTTAGATAAGCCTAAAGATTGGAATGGATTATGTTGTACATATGCTAGTATTGTTTAAGGATAGAAATTTTTTCAATATTACTGAAGAGATTTTATAGTAATGTAGTTTTAGAAAAAGGACAACCTGCAGGACGGGCGACAACCCATCGCTTCGGACAAGGCTGTGGGAATCAAACCCACAACCGAAGTGCGACTGGCCTTTATCGCCTACCACTGGCCTACAGGAAGTCCCTGTTTAGTAGAAACTAGTTTTATTATATTAATAAGTATGATATATGAAGTATAAGTCCATTTTAGGAACCATATATGATTAATCTCACTATAGATGGACTTATGTATTTTTGATAACTTTTATAACCTTTTATTTGAGACAGATGGAATGACCCATCATTCTATCACATGATCGGCTAACACATCACGAATAACAAATTCAACTTCATTTCATTAAGGGATGAAGTGGAAATTGTTCAATTAACGAACAACAATGAGATTGTACCAAAATCATGTAAGTATTTCTTTTAATTCATCAAATTTAGGGAAATGATCTTGAAAACCAAAAATGTTGTCCTAGTGCCCTTATATCTGATGAATCAGATGGTACCTTAGATCATCACAAATTTATGGATTTGTGATTGTTGGCTTTTTCATAGCCATGTTCTCTACCACTCTCCATCAGAACTTGATGGTAAGATTTTTCTTCCATATCCATATTTTCACCTATGTTCTCCTACGTGGAAACCCAGTGATGAGTTAATTTGGGTAACCATTACGTTTCATACTTTAGTTTTTAAAGCCAAGTTTTGGTATTCCTTTTTACGATGTGGGTTTCTATTAAAGAAATTTTCAAGTAGTAAACCATTTATAACCCCGACGAATTTCGAGGGCGAAATTCATTTTAATGGGGGTAGAATGTAACTCCCCGAAATTTTATGAAAAATATTCTTTTAATTTCATTTATGTCTTCTATTATACACCACACCAAGTTTATCTTGTACTATACGCAAAACCGTATTAGCTTTCAGTATACACAACACTATTCTTGGATCGGGTTACACACAATATCAAGTTCGTTTTATAATAGTCATTCTACGCAACATTGAGTGTGTTTATATATATATATATATTCAATGTAAAAATAAAATATGGTTGTATTCTGTTATACAAAAAAACGAAGAATTCTTGCACAACACGGAACCCTAACTTGGCTTGCATTTCACGCAATCGATACCTTCCTCGATAGCGTGTGTTGTACGCAATACTGAGTTTTACTAAACAACGATATATTATTATAATATTATTATGAACTAGCCGTTATGAATAGTATTAAATAAATTTTGAATTTTATAACATTATTATTAATCTTACATATTTTCTAGAACATGGTATGAGAACAAAATAAAATTTTCGGGTAAAATAAGTATTTTTCAAAAAATGCAGTTTTGCCGCCTTTTGATGGCGCACCCACATTAAATCTAGTTTTTGACATGTTTATAAGTTCAATTTGACAGAATAAAATTATTCTTTTGAATCAGGATATAAAAATTTACATTGGATAAAGTTTTGATATTTTTCTGATAACTTTCATACTTTAATGAATAGTAAAAACACGCTATATTTTAATTAAAAACAACTTTTTCCATCATAATAATTTATGTGGTTAAATTATAATATTGAATGGTTTTAAGTTATAAATAGAATATATTTTTACCATTTAATATAATTTATTTTATTAGAATTTATTTTACCTTATATTCGTAGGTTAAATCAATTCAATCTTTTGCAATGTTTTAAACAAAAACCCGTTTTCTTTCAACAACGGGATTAATTTTAATTTAATTTCTGCAACTTTTGTGTATTGAATTTGGAAAAATAGATTCCATATTTGGAATCAGTGGGTCCAAATTATGTTAATAAGCTACTTTATATTTTTGGGCATTATGAATAGTAACTACGGTAATTTTTATTTACTGCGGTTAAAGGTAAATAGGGTAATTCAAGGTTAAAATAATATTATAATAATTCAAAATTACCTTGACACTTGTCTTAACCTTATTGTATGAGTATTGGCCAACCATGGGCATACTTGGGTTAATTTTGGGACCCCATGGAGCCACTTGTGAAAGTCAATGACACATTAGATTAATTAATTTAATGTAAAGACAAAATTGGAATTAACAAATATCATTTAGTAATTAATTTTTATAAGGGGCTATATAAATTATATTTTGAACTATAAATATTCATTGGAAAGATAAAAATATTTCCTACATGTTGGTATTTTTTTATAATTTTTATACATCATATAAATTAAATTATTTATGACACAATAATGATGCATTATTTACCTCATTAATAAATGATTTAAATAAATAAGATTAAAATGATTAAAATATCATCCAAAACCTGTCCAATTCCTATTGGATGATTTTATTTCGAATATGAGACATCTTATATTCGACATTAATTTGTTTTGGACCTCTTGAAACTGAAGATAAGTTTATAATAAAATAATGTTTTCACACTTTCCTAAAGAGCCCCTCCACTCCCTTATAAAAGGAGACCACTTCTTTGAAATTCCTCGCACCTCTCAAGCCTTTTGTCTTGTCCAAACTCTGCCCAACTAAGCTACCTACATCCCTCTACTTCCCCTTGAAGCCATACATTAGGCAGAAGACTCTCCAAGAAGTCCTTTTGGTTCAAACCAAAGAAAGTTACCAAAATTAAAGGTAACAGTTTCTCTTAAGTTGTTTTCTTTTATTCTACTTCTCCAACCCCTAAAATCTTTTTAATCCTTTATTTTGTGACAAAACCAGTATCCTGAAAATACTAGGATGTTGTTATGAGAAGTATTAGAACTACACTTACACACACCTCCATCTAATGGATGAAGAACATAATGTTTCCGTGATGGCAAACTAACACCTCACGAAACGATGATTGTTTGATTTTCCCCTACCACCTCTCATGGTGGCCATTATGATGGAACTGTATTTATATATAATATATATTATATTTCTTATTTCTTTATTCTTCTTTACTTCCCAATTATATCAAGCCTTTACGGTTTCCATAGTCGGTAAATACGATAATCTCATTTGAGGAAGTGCGGACTACCGCCCCCTCAAAGTGATGTGATTCGTTAATACCTTATGTGGGATGTATAAAGGATGTGGTTAATGATATTATATATGATATTATACTGGATTTATAATATACCTATGTATAATTATGTTTTAATTCCATTAAAATAAGAAATAGAAATGAAAGTAGCGTTCATGCGTACGTACAGCTTACCGTCTCCATGAACGGTGCGTTTCATTTCTTACCTCCATATGTTATGTACTATTATAAATGATTGTATATTATGGATATATAATAAATTTATATGATATATAAATCATTATTTACATTTTGTAGGTAAGTAAATCATGATATAAGTAATAATAACATCAAGAACAACAAGTCCAAACACATACGACAAATAAGATGATTTTACCCAAAACACTACTTTAACATTAATTTACATAAGAATGGGTAATATAAAGTCATAAGTGAACCATATATGATATCATAACAATGAATATGATTCTGTAATAAGTCAATGACATTATGTAAATCATTATACAAGAGGTTCGGACACTTACGAAGCAAATCAGACCTAAGGTAATGAAAAATATCACAATCTCATTTTTATCCGAGATTGTTTATACTTTGGTATTTACTGGGGTGTATTCTATCATCCAAATCCATGTTTCCTCAATATGTAATATTTAAATCCTTCTACAATAGTTCATATCCAATTTTACCCTTCGGTGAGTTTTTAGTAAAAGATATGAAAGGAATATTTTGTCGTTTTTCGTACGAGGTACTTTTTTACTTTTCCGACAAAAGTACGAGAAGAATGTTTTTTTTAACTTATAAAACATGAATGGATTTTTAAAACATTATTTCCAAGAATATTACTTTACAATTTTTCAAGTTTATTTTTAATCAAATTATTTTAGTTTAAAATTGTATGACATGTTAAGAAAGGAAAATGTTTTTTGAAGTAGAAAGGATATTTTCCTCAAGAATGGAGTTCAAGTGTTTTATCAAACTTATTTTCCATCTAAGATAATAAAGGGTTCTATTTCTATCCCTATTTTTACATTTATTTGATTATGTTGTGATAGAATTATTTTTATGAATTCCTTTATCTTATATGAATTGTTTTATGATGTCACGATGTTTAAGATTCCCATTTTTATTACATGAGTTATGCTATGATGTATGGTTTATGATTTTGTGGCACACATAAGAATGGTATCATTATGAGATGGGTGGGACCTATATTTCCCTCCAATGCATTGGGTAAAGATTTTATATCTCATGAGATATACATGGATAGAACGGCAGGTTAAATCGGTTCAGTGAAACAGGACTGAAACGAGGAGTGAACTCGGTTCAGAAATGGAATTTGTCCGCTAAGATAGTCTTGGCAATGAGTCTTGACTAATAAGAAATGATTCTCTATGATTATGTGTGTATTACACAAAGTTTCATGTTTTAAGTTATGATTATTGGGATTACATTTCACTACTATGATTTATCCCATGTTATGATATTATGATCTCTTTGCAGGTTAAGATTTCCAAAATGTTATGTTCTTATGAATATAATGTGATTGATATTTCTTTTGTTTACCCTTACTGAGCATTTGAGCTCACCCATTTATGTTTTATTTTCCCCAGGATATAAAGAAAGATTTTAGGTAAGAAAAAAAGGGGAAGATCTTTATGGGAGATGTTGAAGATCTTTCACCACGATTAGAAGATTATATTCCGAGTTTCCAAAGACACTAAACTATTACGGTCCTTGTGTGTGTGTGTTGTTGTTATGTACTAAGTATTCCGCAAAAGTAATGTAATGTACATGTACGTCAGGCTTCGGGTCTCTACAAATTTCTCATCTATGTGGTTCATATCTACATGGGAGTATACTGGAGTAAACCTATCCCTTGAATGAAATCTAATTTATGGGGAAAATTATAGGGAATCATACAATTTAGTTCACTCTATAGCGATGATGGATAACTATATTGAAAAATGAGAGTGAGTCATCTTAAGCTACTCAATGGTTATGCTTTATTTAATAAATGAACATAAAGAGGATTCTATAGTATATTATCATCATGGAGGTAATTTACTAAGGATTGGTCACGAGATTATGGGGTTCATCAGAGTTGTGTGAATTTTGAGTCAGAGTTTAAAATTGTTTACTTGTATGAGTTATTATAAACTTTATAATTCTTAGTCTACTAACACATTGACCTAATTCTAGAATTGATTATCTAATAGTGTTCATAGAATAGCACATTTTATCAATTTTATGTAGAATTTGGAATCATCCTTTGTGATATGTACAAAATAAATGGCATTTAAATCCTCAAAGAGATACTTGATGAACTTATCCAAGTATAAAAAATATGGTATGATACTGAACAAACGTTTTTTATATTAAATGAGATGTTGAAGCTAACTGTGAACCAACTAAGAAAATAAATTTATATTTATATAGTAATTCCATTTAACAAGTGTGATAACATTTTTCTATAGAATCATAGAATAAATCCAAATGTGAAGAGGCTGAAAATCCTTCCTAATCAGCACTCTCATGAAACCAATTTTATAGGAAGGCTGGTATATAACGTGGGGATACCATGTTAGGTATGATGTAACATCAGGTGTTCAAATATAAGGTTTTTTATAAATGTTCCTTTCTGTATAGTTGTACCATATAAGGACTCACATATATGAGTTAGGAAAACCACTTTTGTCATGACTTCATGCGAGACACTATAGAAGACTATTTACCATATTATTCTAGTTTTAGGTAGAATTTATCAAAACACCAGACCATGATTAATGAGGAGAGGATCCTAACCATATTTTTATTCTGATTTATATCTTTCAAGGTTGGATCACATCATATATAGGGGATTATAACTTATGAAACCTCAAATAATTTCCTTCTTATAGGTTTAAATTAATGGTTAAAGATATTGGTGTTGTACAACTAGTTATCATGGAATCTAATGAAATTTCAAATATATTGGGACGTTAATCATGATATTTTTATTACACATAAGGAACCCACCAAGGTTATAATAAATAACTCTATTTGCTCATGAGATAAACATTACTATAAAATATTATTTAGAGATGTGGTGTTTGTAGAATGAGTTGTTAATATTTACATACTTAAACCTTAAACACCTTTTTTGTTTGAAATAAAGAATAGGTTTATTTATAGAATTAATCCATCATCTTACTGTAGAATATAAAAATTGAAATATCTAATTTTTATATAATAATTTTAGTTAATTCTTGAATGAAAGGACACAAAAAATCAAATTAATTTTCTATATAATAATGCTCTAATTAGGTTGTCTATGGAATATACCCAAACATGGATTGGGTGTTACCTAAATGGTGTATTAAAGGGAGTTGACACATAGATAAATGATCTACCTTTCATATGAGAACTAAGATAAATATCTTAAACAAAATAAAATATTTCACATAAAAACCATTCAAGAAAAATTTTGAGGTCAAATGAGGGATCTTCACATAGTGTGATATTTGAGGAAACACACTAGAATTATAATCCTAGTAAACTCAATCCACTGAATATTTTAGAACAAACCCTATATGCAAAGGAAAAGGTAAAATATATAATATTTTTGAAAGGTATTAAATCAGATTATATTTATTCATTTATGAGGTTAAAAGTTTATAACCTATTAATAAGTTAATTATTGTGACACAAGTATATGAAATTCTAAGGAGAAAGTATATGTAGAACAAATAATAAATCCTGTAGACTAGGGTGTCCATGAAACATTTATTGAGCATGGTCATCTAGATAAGACTCTTCCTACTATAAGGTAACTATATTTGGTTCTATTTTCATTAATGTATATGGATTTAGAGGTTTTATCAATGAGAAAACTTCTTTGAGCATACATACTGGTCCCAAAATATGGATAATTTTTAACTAAAATATTATATAAAAATAGATATTAATTAATAAAGGATGGGAAAATATAAATTAAATGATCATTTAAACTCCCCTAGAAAAGATAGTTAGGTGAGTATTTTTCACCCACTCCTCATAGGTATAGGGGAAGGATTTTTTATTACCGATCACTATTCTATTTTACAAGAAATGATGATTTTCCAAGATCAATTAAAAAGTCAAAAATTAGACCTCCATATAGAAAAATATACAAACCGTTACCCTAAATTCACATAGAAGTGTTGCAACCCAAGACACCTTTATAAGGGATGAGATAATCAGGGTTTCAAAATTTTCTTTTGATTTATAGGATCTTATCTCCACATAAGTGGAAACCAATAAAATATATATAAAAAATCACACAACAAAAACAATAAAAAATTCATAAATTAAAATATAGGACATAACAATTTTATATGGTTCACCACTAATGGTAAATTCAAGGAGCATACACTGATGATGTATCGATTGTACCTAAATCCACTATGCTAAACTAGTATTTGTGGATTATATAATTCACCCAACCCTAGACACCAAAAGTTAGTGAGTTATTTATTACATGGTAATCAAAATGAATGATTTTACATTCCTGAGATTATGGTTCAATAGTTCTCAAGAGACTAGATACATAAATATTAAATTAAATTATGGAAAATTATAACATTTGAGTACAAATTATTATTTATTATTGTTATCCATAGGGATGATCATACATATGTTTTAGCTTCATTACATGGGAAAATGGGAAAGAAAATTAAAGGGCATTCTCAAATGATTAGTAAAGGATATTGCACAAGAGATTATAACATGGAACAAACAATATAATAGGAAAAACAAATAATTGATGTCAAATAACATAATACATGGATGTTAATAGTAATAAATGAGTAAATGATCACATAATGATTGAAATCTTAGGAATTTATAATGCTATCCATCATAAACAGATCATCAAGTCCTTATGATAAGATATCATACATAAAAGTTAAGGACACTCATATTACCCTATCGTAATTTTCTCACAAGACTTACCAGTGCACCGAGAGGATATATAATTCTAGGATACACCCATCACATAAAATTCAAATCAATTAAATCAAATAATAAATAACCATGGGATATTAATGGAATAATGAAAAAAATAAAAATACTTATCATAATTGCTCAATGAAAATTATCTTATAAGATATTCCCATATATAATAAAAGATTACACGGTATGACAATTTTTTTCCCAGCAAATGAATTATTAAGGATGTCTAGTAGAATTAGTTTAAATTATATAAGGAGTAACTAGTGATTCAAAATGTTAAAATAATCACCCTTAACAAGTGAAGAATATAAAATTGTAGTTTTTGGGTACTTGTAATGACTAAGATGATCAAAGTGTTTAAATAATAAAATAAATGTATTTTAAATAGTTAGAGACTACTATAGAGATAAAAATTAAATACTTTAGATACAATATATTCAAATCCACCACCATTTCTGGTAAAGATCATGTGAATTATCCAAAGTATATCCCCTAGGAGTGTCAAAATCATTGTGCAGTTAGGCCCACTTGTTGTGCATTGAGTGAAGATTAGGTTATTACCTAACCAAAATTTTTAGGGTTGTTTAACCTAGTGCATCTATTCTAGAACCTAAATCCACTTGTTAGTATCCATACATGAATTTGTTTTCTAGTAAATCTACACACACTTTACATTACTAATATTTACGATGGTTTTATGGCTATGGGAATGTTTGAGAATTGTAATGACTTATGAATGTTGTATAATGAAAGGTAATAGAGATATGTAGTTGATAATATAATAAGAAATTTATAATAATGATGTATAATAATATTTTTCATTGAAATGATAATTAATAGGAAAGGATTGAAAAAATAAAATACAAGAAGTTGTTAAGAACCCTTACCATGAAAGGTAGTTTCATAAATATTGAGATGAGAGCCTTAAGTAATTAGAAAGTCCTTAGAGAGACTCTTGAGAGATAAAATTAGGAGTGATTCATGATTGAAGTATTTTAAGTGAGGAGGAATGGTAGAAGGAGTGGATATTTATAAAAAATGAGGGAGGATTGTTTATTAATTTCTAAACATAGGAATTGAAAATATAGGTGGTGGAAAATGAAAAAACATTGGCTTGACCAAGGTTTTGGCTTATGATTTTTTAAATTTAAGGATTGTGTTTTGAAATATTTAACTTTGAGAACAAAAATTAATTATTTTACATTACTTTTTCAATGAGAATATAATATTTCCACACAATATTGTTTCTAAAAAACCTTAATTTCTATTTTTGAATTTGGAAAGTTATTTATGGTTTTAAAATCATTTTAATTCATTAAAAATACTTAATATTAATATAAAAAATTATTTTTGGATGAGTATTAAATTATTTTAATTATTAAATCAATTTTAAAATATAAATATGTCATAATAATTACAAAATATTTATATTGTATTTTACTATTTATCGTAAAATTCGTATGTCTCAAAATATTATGAAACATTTACCATATTCTAATTTAAATATACTAATTCGAACTTAAAATTTCATTATATAAAAATAATTTTCTATCTATGTGAAATTTAATTATTAAATAAAATACTTGTGTATTTGGAAATCATTATTTTCAATCCAAAATCTAAAAACTCATTTCCAAGACATATGCATATAGTTCCATTTTTATTTATTTATAAATATATATATTGAAAATTATTTAAAATTTTATTATTGATAAATAATTTTATCTGTTTTATTATAAATTTGTATGTATAATGGTAATATCACTATTAGAATGTTCTGATTACCATCAATAATATTCCAATGGTTATATTACCCCTTATATGGACATTTCATTTTAATATCTAAATTCATTCATTTCATCCCCTTATCTAATTTTTATATTCCTATCTTTATTTTTTTCTTAATAATAATAATGTTACTCATATACTAGTTATTATTTTCTAAGAATGGTCCTTTGAAGTACAAAGTTATGATTTTTTCCATATCATTACATGTTTTATGGTACCAATTTTAGATGTTATTATAAATGTCATTTCCTAGTTTTCTGTTATATTACTCTATGTTTTAATGAATTAAATTGTAATAAAACAAGATTATTTATTACTATAATATCTCAGGTATTACATTACCCCTATAAATTTTTTTCCTTGAAATTATAAATCAATCCACAAACAAATGTAGATAATACATTATCATTACATCTTCTAGATCCCAAGTCGACTATTACAAAAGATGATTACTATAAAGAACCTTAACAATAAAAGTAGTTTCATTCTATAAAACTTTATCTATCATATCAAGAATCTGAATTAGATATTCATTATATGAAAATTCAGGTTCCAATTGAACTTGTTCCACCATCAGAACATGGGAAGGGTCTCGTATATAATTTCTTATAAGTGATATATGGAAAATGTCATGCATTTGAGATAGGTTTGGTGGAATAAAAATATTATATAACACAATGAATACCTAATATAAAATTTTAAATGGAACAATGTTCCTTGGTTATAGATTCAATTTCTCTCCACATCTTAGGACATCTTTCCATAGAGATATCCTCAAGAATACATACTCTCCAACTTGGAATTCAATATCATTTATCTGGTTATAATTATAACATTTTTGTCTCTTTTGGGATGCCGTTATGGGATCCTGGATAGATCTTACATTCTTTAATGTTTCTTGTAAAAGTTATAGAGCCAATAACATACTATCTCTAATTTCATCCTAACATGTTAGAGTCCATCATCCCTTTATGTACAAAGCTTCATATGGTTCCATTTTAATGTTTGAGTGGTAATTGTTGTTGTAATAAAATTCAAATAGTGGAAAATAATGATCCAAAATTTCTTGTAATTAAAGAGAGAATGAATCTAGTATATAATCCAAAGCTTTGATAGTCATTTTATATTTTCCATCCATTTGAGTGCGACATGCAGTGCTAAGATTAAGATCTATATTTCAAGCCTTCTAGATACTCCTCTAGAATTTTGATGTAAACCTTGGGTTCTGACTAGATATTGGGTATGGGTGTTCCATTTAGTATCATAAAATCATTTATATGAAACCTATAAATATGAATTATAGGTAAATATTTTCAAATTGATAATAAATGAGAATACTTTATAAGAAGATCTATATAACTCATTGGACCCGTACACCTAAATCTAGTCTAAAAAAACATACTCTTTACATATTATCTTTAATTAAAAAAAAGATACCTAAATGTAACCATCATTAATAAAATATTAATATCAAATATTTAGTTACATACATACATGATAAATTTTAGGTTTATAGATTTAGAGAATTAGGAAAACCCATAACTTAAAAAAACATATCTTTCTCATCCAATGAACAATTTTCCCATTATACTCAAATTTCCCTATTCTATAATAATTCTTCCACATATCCCAAAAATTTATTTTCACTTAGTATCCTTATTATACATATCATACTTAAAATATTGCTTCATAACTTGGGGAAAAGGAAACATAAGAAATGCTAAGATAATATGCTTAGTAAGATAAAAAATGGGAGATATAAATCGATAATTAAAAGAGAGAATAAGATAAAAGGGTTAGAGAACATAATCATAACTTATGAAAACATACCCAAAAAGGCATAGACTATAAATCATGAGTCATGGCATATGGATTTATCATAACAAAATATATGATTCAAAATTATGAAAAATCTTCAATAATGAATCATGATCCCTAAGATATGTAACACCTTATTACCTATTTTTATGTGTTTTGACCCATTTATTTGAGTACCCGATTTTTTTTATCTCTTTGAGGGTTGTTTTCGATATTTTACCAGACCATTTTTGAAGGTTTATGGGCCTTTTCATGGTTTGCGCATGGTTAAAAAAAGTGTGCAACCTATTGAATGGTTTGTGCATGGTTAAATAAAGTGTGAAACCTATTGTACAGTTTATGTATGGTATAAACAAAGTATGCAACCTAGGTAGAAGGGGTTTAATAGTTTGCACATGGTTAGTGCTAACCATGTGACTTGGCATAAGAAACTGTGCAAATGGTAATTAATGTTATGAAAATTGTAATTAAATTCCCGAAACCCACCTAATTAACCATAATATCCTCCCACTCAAACCTAAATCGATTATTTGGATTTTGGGATCCCTCTAGAGGCATTTTGGCTCCCGAAACCTTATCTCTTAGTATCTCGAGGTGCCAATCAAAGTGAAGATCTTCTCTTTCAGTGAGTTATTTTATTCTTAACATTGGATCTCCCTTCTTCTATTGATTCCTTCTTCCTAAAGGTTATAATGGCCTTGAGTTTTGTTGGATCTTGGTTGATTTATATGGAATTATAAATCTAGGATATCTTCTATCTTCTTTTGAGATCTATCTTCCAAGATCTAGTGATATCCATCATAGGCAACATGTTTTATATCCATTGTGGTTGAATTCTAGATATTCCAAGTTGCTATTTCTATTATTTTAAAATTTTTCATTAATTATTTCTTGATAAATTCATATATGCATGTTTATTAATTTCTAAAATATATTCTATGAAATTTTTCCTTGAAATTCATCATAAAATCTTATTTGACCCTATCCTCTTTGAATTGAATATGCCATGAATTAAATGGTTATTAATTTAATTTCTCTCACCTTTTTGTGAATTAATAGATTCCATGTTTGTTTGGATTTACTTTCAAATAACCTTTAAAGGAGGTTTTGGAGAAATTGAGAGCTTTGGCTGGGGTTTTTATTTATTAAATGAACTTACTTGATTTCAATTAAATTAATTGAACTATTTTTATGTTTTTTAATAGTTTAAAATTCTTGAAGTTATTAAATGAAAAAGAAACCCCTTTGAATGTTTTTATCCTTATTTTGAAATTAGTGTTCTTAGATTATTTGAAATAAATGATTTATCCACATGAAAAGAGGGTGTAAAACCATGTTTTGAAATATATTCAATCCTTTTAAAATTGAAATTATTCTTTTTAATGATTTAGGGTTTTATTAAAATAAATGATTATTTTAAAGGCCCGTTTGGCATTTTAATAATGAATTGTGATAGGAAGTGGGTATTATTAACCTTTTTCATATTGAATTGTATAAATGTTTTTGAACGTATTTAATGATTCTTCATGGACCAGTTAAAATTTTATGATAATTCAACCATGTGATGATCTCTCAATTGTAACTTGTTTGATTCTTATACTTCCCATTATTGTGGGGGTTGAAAAAGGTATTATTTACTTTGAGAGGCTTTGAGGGTGAGAGTGAGATGTTTTTGATAAGGATTCCCACATGATATTTATAACTTCTTTATATTACCATTATTTTGAATAGTCATGGAAACCTATATACTTAGATAGGATGACCAAGATATATGCTTCACTAGTAGACTCACACTCTTCCAGTGGATCCATAGAGAACGTTAAAGGTTCAGACTATAGACGTATGGCCAGGAAAGAAGGTGTGCATGGAACTGGTTTACTTTAGACCATTGAGAATATATTTAAGCCTAAAAAGTATTCATTGGATTGGCTATTCTAAGGTGGACTCATTATTGTACCTCGGTTGTACCGATGAAATCCATATACTTGATCTTGATACATGATAGCATTCATTGTTACTATTTGGAACTGGAGTTTCCTTGCTTGATCCATTTATTATTATTATACACCATGACTCTATTGTATTGACTCGTGTTAGTATTTCCATATGAGGTTCATATTTTCATATTTTTTTGATTATCTGACTTTATCTTTTGAAATGGATTTCAAATCTTTTCAAGAAAATCTTTGGTTTTTAAATTTCCAAATGGAATGTTTTATATGTTTTGTTTGATAAATGATTTTTAAATGTTTAAAACTATATTTTTAAACTAATCCTCTTACTATCTTATTTTTATTACTCTTTTAGCATATTTGAATTACCTTATGAAGTAATTACATATAATCTTTAGTGAAATCGTACTGGGCTCTTTAGCTCACACCCTGATTGTACCTTTTGTTGTTTTCTACCCTTTATTATCATATAATAGGTGTTTGTTATCTCACCTTCCTTTGTGGTTTCAAGTTATGGTGACCAATGGTGGGCGACTTAGGATATGGTGGGTGGTCTTAAACCACCAAGAGGTGAGTTTTGGTTGTCATATTTCACATTCAGTTTCCTTAATGTCTCTTTGTACATTGATATGTATGTATTAATTTATATATCTGATGATGATTCTGCATTGTAATCTATTATTGTAATATTTTGTAGGAGAAATCATTCCCAACATTTATTCATGCCCAAGTTATTATCTTCGGCCTATGGAGATTGAGAACGCTCTTCGGATTAGTGGTGAATTGAATCAGGTATCGATTTAGATGGTATTTTGGGTTGGTTCTTCACAAGTGGTATCAGAGGAGGTCTTTCCTTAAAGGTAATTACTTGAATTTGAAATCCTTATGTTATTTGGGGTGATTCATGATAGAAAGAATATTAAGAATGCATCAAGACTCAATAGGTAGTCCATGAGTGAGTGCTTGATCACTACCCATTTATGATGAGACTTAAGTTACTAGGGATGCTATAACTTGAGTATTTATTTTGAGTTATTAGTTTTCTGATGATAAATTTTTTTAGATTACAAATAAGAATATATTTGATTTGGGGAATCTCTTATGAGTTTTTGAACCAGAATGGAAGGATGACCACAATCATGCCATGTTTTCATGGTCTGGTAAACTGTAAGGAATTAGTGTAACTGATCTGGAAATCAAACCATGAAAAGTGTGAGGTTTATGTGTGGTTTAAAAGCCCATACTAACAATCCTTTTATAGTTATAACTTGTTTTTAAACTTGAAACAATATCCATTTTATTACAAGTGACTTCACTTATGTGAGGTTGGTTATGTGGGTTATGGATTTGGGTTGTTTCATGCTCTTGTTTGGTTGTTTCAAATTTAATCTATTGTTAATAATTTTAAATCCCTTGTAAAAACTAAATTGTCTCTTAAAACATGTTTTTTTAAGTTCTTTAATAAAAATTTTCAATTAAAAAATGTTTTATGGAATTTTTGGTTTGGAAAACTAATTATCAAAGACTCTTATGTGATGTGATAAAAAATGTTTTAAAAAGAAAATTTTGTTTATAATGGATTTAAATATAAATGGGTTGATTATTGGAAAATGGGTATAATGATTTTGAAACCATGAAATAATTTACATATATTGGTAAAGGGTTTTTTTGAAACTGTTGTTGATTTATAGAAATATTTATTATTTTGAAAGGAAAGAGTAATGTTTTATAACTGGTGAAATATTTTTGTGTTATAAAATCAAAGTTTTTTTGATTAAAGTGGCTTGTGACATTGTTTAGAATCATTTGTGCTATGTTTGAGTGTTATTTGATAATTGATTTTATATACCTATGTTTTGTGATTTTCTGAAATTTCTCCTAGAAATTACTTTAGGAAAGATAGAATGTTAGTCCAATAGTTAGATCCTCAGGCCAGTTCTTCACATTTTTTAGAAGTAGAATCCCTTTCCGATGACTCTAACTAGAAGCCATATCGAGTGGTGGAACTTGTTACCTTCCAGCCTTTTAACACCATATTTAAATTATTGAATTTTTATCCACCTTCATATAAAGTTGAATGAGGTTCTCTTGAGGTAGTGTAGTGTCTTTAAGAAGTTGATGCGATCTTTAATACTCTTAGGTATCCTAAATCTCTGAATGTCAATTCTATCCACTCCTTATTTTAGGGACCTAACCTAGAGTGGTGGGAAGATTTGACTACCCATGGTATGTATGGAATAATTTATTGGGAATTCTTTAAGTTAGACTTCATTCAATGGAAGTATCCTGAGGAAGTGAGGAAGGAGAAAATTTATGAGTTCATGAGTTTTAGTAAAGATTATATATCAGTTGCAAAGTATGCCAATAAGTTATCACATTTGGTATATTTTATACCCAGTTTTATTGGTAATGAATTCATTAAGGCTGTATCTTTTAGAAAAGGTCTCCAACCAGGCCTTAAAACTACCATGCCTATAGAATGTTTGATCTGTTATCTAGAGATGCTTGAACGGGCCTTTTCAGCTATAGTGGAGCTAGAAAAACAAAAGTAATGTCTAAATTCTACATTACTAATTAAGTAAGTATAGTCTTCTTAGGAGAAGAAGAGGACTACCATGTGTTTCTAGTGTGGAGGAGATGGTTATTCTAATAATTTGTGTTCTAAAGATCCAAGATTTTGTAAACAGTGTGGCCACATAGGTCACTTTATGAGGTTCTATAATTTGGGAGATCAAAAAGGGAAATTTTGGTAAATAATATCAGTTCCTAAATGCGGGGAAGAAGATCCTTCATGATAATGGGGATATAGCCATATGTGTTGGAGTGAATATATTTAGTTAGTGGTGGAACTTACAATTTCAATGGTAAAAGTTGATCCAAATATTTTTTTTTCTGACAAGGAAGTGGAGATTGTTAGAGTTTTTCCTTATTGTGGATTGACTATTTTTGGAAACATTTTTATTTCTGGATCATTGTGAATGATATATCATGGAACTTGGTTGTAGTCATTTGTGGATTGAATAGGTAATAATGGTTTCCTTACCTTGAGATGTTTGTCTTTTTTTGTTGTTCCTTGGTGTTCCTCTTCTTTTAACTTGATTTTTAAAGCTCAATTGTGATTTTTTGGATGATCTACCTCATGAGAGGATATTTCCCTATTATGAACTAACCTTGTGTGAGATATTTCCAATTGTACTTAGATAGAACTTGGGAATGTACATGGGTATCTAGGATGATGTGGATTTTTGATAGACAAGGCACACAGTGGTGTTGTAAGTTTATTTGATGATCTCATTGAGGTATGATGCTCAGTTTGAAAAATCCTAGGTTGTTATCAAGTACATACCCATGTTATAAATCTTTTTCAGTTATTTAACTTTCATATGGATATTTTACCTCTGATGTTTCTCCTTATTGAATAGTTTAAGTATACCTTCTTTGGGTCTAAGGGATGTTCTTTTCTTGTGTCACACCATTATGATGAATCTTTAAATGGTGGGGAGACCTATGATAGGTGTCTAGTATTTCTCTTATTTGGTGACATGTGATGATCTTGGTGTGTGATGATCTTATTTTGAGACATGTGATGATCTTGGTGTATTGATATTGGAGTTGTGTGTGTTTTTAACCTTTGGGTGAGTTTCACTTCTAGACCATGTACCATTCACCTTACAAAATGAGTTATGGAGTCTTTTATAATCCTATTCTATTTTTTGGACTAGAAGATTTCTAAGGACATAAAGTCCTATAATGGGGAGGTTATAACATATTGTTACCTATTTTTATGTTTTTTGACCCATTTATTTGAGAACCCAATGTTTGAATCTCTTTGAGGGCTGTTTTCGGTATTTTACCAGACCTTTTTTGGAGGTTTTTGGGACTTTATATAGTTTATGCGTGGTTAAACAAAATGTGTAACCTGTTGCATGGTTTGAACATGGTTAAAAAGAGTGTGTAACCTATTGCACTATTTATTTATGGTTTAAAAAAAGTTTTAAACCTTGGTAGAATGGGTTTCATGATTTCTTCATGGTCAGTACTAACCATGCAACTAGCCCAGGAAACCATGCGCACAAAAATTAAAGTTATGAAAATTGTAATTAAATTCTTGAAACCCACCTAATTAACCCTAAATCCCTCACACTCAAACCTAAATTGATTCTTTGGATTTTGGGATCCATCCAGATGCATTTTCAGTCCCTAAACCTCATCTCTTGGTGGATCAAAGTGCCAATCAAAGTAAAGATCTTAACTTTCAACAAGCTCTTTTCTTCTTAATCTTAGATCTCCCTTCTTCTATTAATTCCTTCTTCCTAAAGGTTATGATGGCCTTGAATTTTGTTGGATCTTGGTTGATTTATGTGTAAATATTGATCTAGGATATCTTCTCTATTCTTTTGAGATCTATCTTCCTAGATTTGGTGTTCTCCATCAATGGAAACACATCTTAGATCCATTACGGTTGGATTCTAGATATTCCAAGTAGGTGTTTCTATGATTTTCCTTCATTTTTTAATTCATTGTTTCTTGATAAATTCAAAGATGTGTGTTTCTTAATTTCTAACAAGTATTCTATGCAATTTATCCTTGAAATTCATCATAAAATATTCTTTGACCCTATCATATTTTAGTTGAATATTCCATGAATTAAATGGATATGACTTTGATTTATATCACCTTTTTGTGAATTAATAAATTCCATGTTTGTTTGGATTTATTTTCAAAGAAACTTTAAAGGGTGTTTTGTAGAAATTGAGGGCTTTAGATTGGGTTTTGATTTATTAAATGAACTTACTTGATTTTAATTAAATGAATTGAACTATTTTATATTTTCAAAATAGTTTAAAATACTTGAATTTATTAAATAACCAATAAACCCCTTTGAATGATTTTATCATTATTTTAAAATTTGTGTTCTTGGGTGATTTAAAACAAATGATTTATCCACATGAAAAGAGGGTGTAAAACCATGTTTTGAAATGTATTCAATCCTTTTAAAATTTTAATACTTCATTTGAATGCTTTAGGGTTTCTTTGAAAAAATGATTATTTTAAAGGCCTCTTTAGAATTTTAAGGATGAATTGTGAAAGGAAGTGGGTATTATTACCCTTTTGAATATCAAATTTTATAAAAGGTTTTGAATTGAAATTAATGATACTTGATGGCCCGGTTGACACTTTATGATAATTCTACCATTTGATAATCCCTTAATTGTAACTTTTTTGATTATTATACTTCCCATTGTTGTGGGGGTTGAAAAAGGGATTATTTACTTTAAGAGTGTTTAGAGGTGAGAGTGATAAGTTTTCAATAAAGATCCCCATGTGATCTTTGTAACTTTTTTATCTCACCCCTTATTTTGAATAGTCATAAGAACCTAGATAGTTAGATGGGATGACCAATATATATGTTTCACTAATGGACTCACACTCTTCTAGTGTATCTATAGAGAATGTGAAATGTTCAGACTATGGATGTGTGGCCCGGAAAGTAGGTCTGTATGAAACTAGTTTACTTTAGACCCATGATACTAGATATAAGCCTGAAAATTAGTTATTTGATTAGATATTCTATGGTGGAATCAATATAATATCTAGGCTATACCCATGACATCCATATAGTTGATCTCAATACATGACAATGTTTGTTTCCACTATTTTTCACTTTAGTTTCCTTGCTTGCTTCATTTATTATTATTATGCACTGTGAATATATTCTATTGACTCTTGTTCATCTTTCCATTTCAGGTGCATATTATCATCTTTTCTTGATTATCTGACTTTAGTTTATGAAATGGTTTTCAAATATTTTCAAGAAAATTTTTAGTTTTTAAATGGTGAAATGGAACATTTTACAACTTTAGTTTGATAAATAATTTTTAAATATTTAAAACTATATTTTTAAAGTAATCCTCATACTCTCTTATTTTTACTCCTCTTTTAGAATATTTTAATTAACTTATGAAGTAACTGCATAGAATCTTTGGTGGAATCCTACATGGCTCTTTAGCTCACACCCTACTTATAAATTTTCGTGTTTTAATCCCATTATTATCTTATTTTAGGTGTCCATTCTCTCACCTTACTTTGTGGTTTAAAGTTAGTGTGACCAAGGCAGGTGACTTGGGATATGGTGGGTGATCATGGAACACCAGGAGGTGGGTTTTGGATATTTTTCTCCACTTTTACTTTCTTATTGTCCCTTTGTACATTGATATATATATATATATATATGTATTTATTTATATACCTAATGATGTTTCCACATTGTACACTATTATTGTAATCTTTTGTGAGATACATCATTCCAAACGGTTATTTATTGACACCTAGGTACTTATCTTCAGCCCATAGATACCAGGAGAACTCTTTAGGTTAGTGATAAATCAACTCAGGTATCAATTTAGATGGTATCCTGTGATGGTTCATTATAAAAGAATATCATAAGCATAAGATATAAGTTTATGGAATAAAAGTGTAGAATAAAAATAAGAATAGAAATAATATGTCAAATATTCTCATCAAGACATTCATAATATATTAGGCTTGGGATAGCCACCTTTTTACCTTATTGTTCTTGAAAAAACTACCTGTGTACCCTATTCAGCTTAGGTCAATCACTCGTGTACCCTCTTAGGTTTGGTAAAAGCTCCCATGTACCATCTTGGGATTGGTAAAACCTCCCATGTACCATATTGAGGTTGGGATAATCACCAGTGTACCCTTTGAGATCCTGAGATATTAAACATTACCTAATGAATTAGAGGGATATAACGAACCCACCCATCATATAATAAAAAACCATTCAAATTTATTCCACAAGTACATAAGTGAATTCACTATTCGACCATTTTTTAATAATCCTGTGAGAATGAAATGAGTTTCATGAAGCATAATTAAAACATCATCATCATAAACCATTTAAAGAAAGGAATTGGATGATATAAATAGATCATATTCCCAATTAAGAATAATTATCCTTAAAGGATTTTAACATAGATGAAAAATATGTTTAGAAAAACATTATAAATATTCTTTAAAAAATAGGAATAAATATCCATTTATTTTTATAAATTTTAGAAAATAAAATTCCTCATAAGAATGGGAATAATATTTTCTTGGTAAAAATATAATAACTTGTAACATAATATTTTTAATAAATAACGGACATGGAAGTAGGAAAATTAGGTCAATTCAAAAACATAAAAAATATTATTTAATTTTATAAAAAGTCAAAAGAGAAGTGTATGAATTTTTTTGAGAAGATACATTTTAATCATTTGTAAAGAAACTAAAAGGTAGTAAAAATACATTTATTAAAAAGTTATGTATATTTTAAAATTTCCATAAATTAATTTTAAGAACAGGGATATGGAAGAGAAATATTCTCAACCAAAAAGGATAAATAATGTTGATATTTCTTAAAAACATTCCTTCAATATTTTTGAGTTCAAAAAATGAGAAAAATAGAAAGAATACTTGAAAACCTTATAAATATATAGATTAGTGAGAAATACCTAAGGTTTATATAAGTGATAACATAAAATTTCCCATAAAGGAAATTGAAACATAAACAATCCTGATATTAGTGATATTATAATATAATAACTTACAACTTTGGTAATCATGGAATCAAAACCTAAAAAATTAAATAAACTTATATAAATTTTAAATCCATGTAATTTTCATGAAAATCATCATAAATTATATTCAAGGTTACTATATAAACCACTTAAAATAAATAATGTTGTGAATATAGAACATATCTCAATGAAGGGAATTTGGGATGAGGAAACCCTTAAAACATTGTGATCTATTAAAATGAAATCCAATGAAATATATAACGTGAGATGGATTTTTAAATCAATTTATTTTTATAAAATTATTATAAATACATGAATAGTGACTTAAATTCACCAAAAATATCAATCAAGTGGTAAATATGAAATATGTATCAAATAAATAAAAGTGAGATAAAAACCCTTACAATTTTTGTAATAATTGATTTAATATATTTTTGAAAGATAAATCAAAAAATAAAACTTTAAATTATATGAATATAGATAAATTCATGATATAATTTTTCAAATAGGTATAATATATACCATATAAACAAAAATGGTTTCATGATATAAAACATGTCTCAAAGAAGGGAATTTGATATCAAACCCTTACCTCAAGTCTCGAATTTCTTCATATGGAATCTAAAATCATTTATATTAAATTTTTAATTATTATAAATCTAAAATAGAAACATATTAAAACTTATCTTACAATATATCATTAATTATCAACTATTTATTAATAATTATTCATTAAAATCAATATTTGGGTGTCAACTGTTTAGTTTTCCAAGCATGTTTTGGTTTGATGGTTTTTGTTTTTAGACCATAGTCATGGTTTCATCATCTATAAAATCTTAAAGATGTTATAATTGTTGGAACCAAGGCTTTTTGTTGATTATAATGGAGTCTAGTTTCTGTTTTTTGTTAATCTATACATGGATGACTAGAGAGTTTGCAAGGAATGTGGTCTTACGGTTGAGGCTAAAAGTAGTATTGATGGTGGCATTGTTTTCGAGTGTTTTCCAATTTTTGGGGTCTCAAAATCAGGAATCCGTTCATAGGAATGTATGGAATTAAGAACAGAAAATGAATTCAAAAAAGGGAGAGAACCACGTGGATCATAACATGAACCACATTGTATGGGAACAGTTCGCGGACCACATACGAGACAATGAGAACGGTATGCAGAGTGGTTCACAGAATTGAAAATGGTTTGTGATGATGGTTTGCGGTGAAGGCATGCGGTATGAAGAATGCTGTAGGTTTGCAGGATTGATGCAGTTTGTGAAACCAAAAATGGTTTGCGACATAAAATTTGCAGTGGTGGAATGCGATATATGGAAGGCAACCAAATATGGGAATGATTCATGGTGAAGCTCGCAGTTTGCGAGAGATACGTGGTATGCAGTGGAGGAAATACCAAAATCAAAGATTTGATAAATCTTGGTTTAGCATATTTTTTAGATCCATTAGTGAATATATAAGGAGCAGTAATCCCCTTCGTTTATAAGTGAGATTGGAGATTAAAATTTCAGAAAGAAATCCGATGAAGTCTGAAGTGGTTTGCAGAGGAGAAGATAGTACGCAGAGAGAACCATCCACGTAAGGAAAACAATTTGTGGAAGAGAGTGCGGTTTGCGGAGGAAGCTCTCATAGTACACAGCAGAGCAAGGTAGTGCGCATAGCAGGATTGTACATAGAGGAGCTGAGCAGTACATGGAGTAATGCAGTACACGGATCAGGGCAGTTCGTAGAGGAGTTGGACGGTATGCAAAAACAATAGTGGTATGTGGAGGAGGTGATCTATGAAACATACCCACTACTCATTATAAGGAGGAGGTAAAGTGGTACAAAAAACACCAAATTAAGCCAAAAAATTAACCAAATCAGTTTGATAAATTAATTACCATAACCTATCAGTGTGAGAGAATGTAAATTACATCTGTGGGTGATAACAAGACTTTAACAAAGCATCCATTTATAGATGAGGATTCATTATTTAATGATAAACCATTGAAGTGACCTTCAAGTTGATAAACTGAGTGAAGATTCTTCCAATGCAGTGATCAAGGGTAAGTCAACAAAAGTGATCTGAGGGCCTTAGTGTGATTTCACTAAATCCTTGTAAAGGAAGTGCGTTTAGCACATAGTGACTGTGCTAAACTATTATAATCCACAAATTGTGAAGATTAGTGGTTTTTTGTACAACCGACACACTGTAAGTGTATTCTCCTTGGATGTGGCCCTTAGTGGTGAACCAAGTAAAATTTTTGTGTCATTTCTTTGCATGTGATTGTTTGTTTTACGCACTTCCACTTCAGAAAAGTTTAATAGGTTCATACCAATGTGGGAACAAGATCCATCCATTTAAAATAAAAATTAGACACCCTGATTCACCCCTCCCCTCTCAGGGTGTTCCAGGGTCCTTGAATAATTATAATTTTTATACATTAAATATTATTTTATAACCAAACATGTCATTCATTAATGAAAAACAAAATACATAGCTATGTGGATACAGTAGTTAACACGTACGAATGAGCGATGTTTTCAATTTTCAATAGATGGAAGGGAAATATAGTATATATGTTATTACCTTTAGAGTATCATAATGATATTATAATTATAAAATTTATTCATTAAATATATCCTTATGACAATTCATGTGATGAACTAATGAAAAAAGCGTTGTTCATGGAGGTGGTTCTTCGCACGTATGCATAAGTAACATTACATTTTTCCAACGGATGTGAGAGTAAGAAGTTAGGTAAGATATTATATTTATAGAATAATAATTATTAAATAAGTATAATATATATTTATTAATTCATTTTTTATGACCATCCATATGAGGTGGTGATAAGAAATGAAATATATAACTTTGTAGAGGCAGTAATCTACACATACGCCTGAGCAAAGTTTTCAATTTTTTAGGTTTAAAAGTGGGTAAATTATGGTTGTTACATAACCATAATAAAATTTCAGTATATTAATTATAATTATTTTATTATTTTGATTAGAATATATTTTATGGATTTTGAATAATAATGAAACTTGAAATAATTTTGAAAACATAATTACCTTTTCTTTTGACATCCTCCTTTCAATTGAACTTAAGGCCTTTGGAAGAGAGGTTTTTGGTCACAAAATTGGATTGGGGAAGGGTTTTGGGAAATTTGGAGTGTGATTTTGGAATATTTTTGAGAGAAAACTAAACTCTTGTGTTCCATTTGAAATGTTATATTAAGTCCCCTTTTATAAGGAAATAATTAATGGAATTTTAAAAAATATTAAGTTATTAAGGGCCTTGAAAGTAATTTTAAAAATGTAAAATGGATCAAAAATGGAAAATATATGAAATTAAAAACCATTTTACATCCAAATTAACTCATATATTATTTAAAAATAAATTAATAAAATATTTTTAACATTAAATATCCTTAAATTCATTTTTGGGATTATTCACATAATTTGACTTTTAAAACATCAAGACGACAATTGAGTTTGAATCTAAATACTTAATAATCACTTATCATTAATAATTATATATAAAATTCATGTAAATCTATAATTTATAAAAATATTATCCCTTTTAATGTTTTTAAAATAATTTACTCCACTTTTCTATTGCTTGCACAAGCGTTGTGTTGACGCTGCATAAGAATTTTAGATAATTATAATATAATTTAAAATTAAAAATAAATTAAAAAAATATAATTAATTTATTAATAATAAATATTATGATATTGAAAAATTCATAAATTATTTTTATCATTATCATTATCATGAAAAATTATTTAGTGAGAGAGAGTGACATTTTTGTTTATATTACTTTTATAATACTACAACAATGGCATAATCAAAGGGAGATGCACCAAATGGAAATATTTTAAAATTTAAGATACACTAGGGTCTAAATAAATTACTATAATAAAGTTTAGAAAATTTTTATAGGTATTGGTGTACTTATTAATTATTTTAACCCTCTCATTATACCTTTTTAACCTTACAGTGGTCACAAACATTTATTATGATAATTATTCAATATGACAAAATATTAAGTGGATCTTATTACAAAATTTGAATATGATGTTTAAAAATATTTAACACATTATTAAATATTAAATATATATAATTAATAAAAATTACTTTTAATATAAGTACCCAAAACAAAATGAAAATTATTTTTTAGAAAAAAATACATTTTTTAAGTATAAAATGATTTTACAGAACAATAATTTATAGAATTTATCCTTGTGAAATTTATTGGTTTTTGGAAACAAATTAAATTTTTATGTGAATTTAAAATAAATTAAAAATATAAAGGTACATTCTGAATAGATAATCAAAGGAAATTTTATGGTATTTGAGAATACAATATTTTTCACTATTTACCTAAAAATAAACTATTTGTAAGAAATCCTCAAAATCCTTCTAAGTTAATTATAATATGATGAATTCAAAAATTATGTTGATTTCATAAAATTAAAATTTAAAAATTCATAAACTTATCTTTTAAATAAAATTATTAAATATAAATAAAAAAATTATAGAAAAAAGGATTTTTAAATATAAAATGTTCTTAGTCTTATATCATATAAATTTATAATTAGTTTATTATTAATTTATAAGTTCATATATTGAAGTTTTTTAAATGGGATCAATTTAATAAAATACATAATAATTGAAAAACAATTGCTTGAAAACTAATCATTTTAAACATTGAATGATTTTAATCATATCATATTAATTTTTTTCTAATAGTTTAATTAAATTAGTAAAATAAAATAAAATTTATATATCATAATTGATTAGTATCTTTATATTTTATAATTTTTTATTTTAATAATTCACAAATAGTTTGAGTTCAATGTTTTCTGTGATGTAAACTATAAAAAATAGTATTATTTAAAATATATTTACATATTGAAATATTAAGATATTAAATTATCCCCCATTAAATAAATTGTATCCCCAAAATTTATATTTGTTAATAAAAAAAGAGTGTGTCATGATATAGAAATAAAAACTATTGTTGATTTTATCATGATAATTAATTTCTAATTTTATAGTAGGAATTCTAGTATTCCATAATTAAATGTTTTTAATACCATGTATATATCATTATAAGATTCATACTTTTGAATGAGTTTCCAAAATAATACATTGATAGATGATCAATATTTTCTATATAAGACTTGACATATATATCTTCCTATTACTTTATTTGAGGAATTATTTTACTACCAAGATAATAATTATGACAAACACAAGCTTACCTGATTTCTTTCCATTTCAAAAGCACAATTTTATCCTTCAGTTGTGTTTTAAGCTGTTTTACACCTCTAATTCATCTCATATTTTAAATGATAAATAAACATGATGATTTTTTCATACCCAAATCACTAAAATTAAATTTTAATGGGTCATATGATCTATAAAATGGATGAAAAGTTATTCCTCCTATCTTTATCCATTTACTAAACCAAAAAATAGTTAGCGTAGGTAAAGATAATAAATAATGAAATATGAATAAACCTTCATATGAAGAAATGACACATTAATATCTAAATCCTAAAAAATTACACATAATGTTAATATTAAACCATTCTATAAAAAAATAATCCCAAATATATTTAAAATATTCTTGACCAAATTTTAAACTTAAAAATAAAATAGATTTAGTCATATATTCTTCCAAAATTCAATATAACCATTATCTCAGAAACTAATGAACTTCAATAATCATTAAAAATATTCCAAATATTATTGAAATATATTCTCTGAGAAATATATAAATCCATCCCAAAAATAACCTGAATTACCATGGCATAAAATTACTCTTTAATTCTTAATTTTATCCATATTTATCAATTAATATCACATAAATCAATTAACCCATTGTACCTATTAAAAATTACTCAAAAATGATTCAAATACTTCATAATGGTTTATAATGAGTATATGAATTAACCAAAACATATCCCCTGAGAGTTTCAAACTAGGTTTGAAGTTAGACCCCCTTATTGTGCATTGAGTGAAGATTGAGTTAATAACCAACCAAAAATTTTCAAGTTTAGTACCCCTAAGTGAATCTGTGCCAGTGCCTGCATCAACTTGTCTATATCTAGATAGGCACATTATTACTAGGAAACCACACACTCTTTACTTTAACAATTTTTTTGGATGGTTTCCTATTATTTGACTTATACCTAAGTATTTCACTAATGTTTTTTCATGTTAATACATAAATAATGTCAAATCAATTTTAAATTAATATTAAATCACATACCAACCAAATGAATTATACTTATTACAATCGTCTCCCAAAATATCATTAATCACCTTAAACTCCCATAAAATAAAACCTCAAAAGGGTATCCATGCATTTAAACTTATGACCGACCATAAAATTATTTACCCATGATCATATCTAAAACTCTTAAAATACTCTCATTTTATAACATCCTAACCACTAAATTTATCTAAACCCTTACTTTGATACCAATTATAATTTCCCAAAACCATACACCTTAATTTAGTCCCTAAAACATACTATTTACATACTGGATTTGATGACAAAAGAAGAAGAAAAAATTTAATTACTCTAATTACTATATCCATATCCAACATTGATTCACTTACATACCTAAGAATTTTAGGTTTAGAGTTTAATAGAATTAAGAAAACCCATTATATAACAAAAACCATATCTTTCTCATCTACTGGAAAATTTTCCAATTATACTAATATTTTATTATTCTATAATAAGTCTTCAATGACTCCCACAAAATTGTTCTCACTTAGTACCATTTTTAGACATATCCTACTTAAATATTTTCTTTATAACATGGGAAAAAGGAAAAATAAGAAAGGGTAGGTTCAAATTCTCAATAAGGTAAACATGTGAGATACAAATTAATGATCATAAGTGAGAATTAGATACACATAAGGGTATGAGAACATAATCATAACTTACAAAAACATACTAAATAAGTCATAGCCTACAAATAATGAGTCATGTTATAAGTATTTTTCATAACAAAATACACGAGTTATAAGAGTGAAAAAGCATCAATAATCGACCATGAGACCTGAGAAAATATCATAAGTATAGTAAATAAGTTCATTGCATAATAGTGCGACTTAAATATACGCATATAAATTGTATGTTAAGGCATCTCAACATAACATTCATCACATAGTATGATTGGGATAACCACCCATGTACCTTCTTGGGCTTTGGTTGACTGGATGAGTACCCTCTTGATCTTTGTTTAACAAACCATGTAACATATTAGGCTTGGGAAAATCTAAAGTGTACCCTATTGGACTTAAAACTTATGTGTATAATATTAGGATTAGGTTAATCACCTATGTACCCTTTTAGATCAAGATACATAAAAAATTACTCAATACACTAGAGGGATATAGAAGACCCACCTACCATATGATAATAAATACATCATATATATGCCACATGAATATTTGATCATTCATCATTCCATCATAGTTTAATTTACTTGTGAGAAAGAAACTATTTTCATGAAACATCATTAAAACAACATCATCATAAGATATCAAGAGAAATTATGTGGATCATATCATAAGATCATATCCTCATTGAAGTATAATAATAAATAAATGATGTTGACCTGGATGAAAAATACATTTATAAAATAATTATAAATATGCTTTGAAAAAAAGAAGAAATATCCTTTTATTTTTGTAACTTAAAAAAAAATCTCAGAAGAATGGGAATGTGATTTTCTTATAAAAAACATGGAAAATTGTAAAGAAATATTTATAAAGAATTATGGTCATAATTGTGGGAAGACTAAGTTGATCCATAAACATAAAAAATATTATTTTTTTACTTTTTTAAAAATTCAAAAGTGATTCATACATATTTTTTTGAGAATATTACTAATAATATATTTTAAATAAATTAAAAGGTAGTAAAAAATTATTTTATTAAAAATTTATATATAGATAAAAAATTTATAAAAAAATTGAAAAATATGTATATGGAAGAGAAACATTCTTGACCAAAAAGGAGAAATAAAGTTGGATTTTATTAAAATCAATATTTTGGTCTTTTTGAGTACCAAAGAGGGTGATACTAGAAAAAACAAATACTTGAATAAACAAGAAATAAAATCTAGAGAATAAAATATTTGGGGTTTAGAAGTTAAATAATATACAATTTCTTATAATGAAAATTGGAACATAAAAAATCCCGATAATAGTGATATTATAATATAAACCCTTACCGCTTTGGTAATATTTGAATCAAAACATTATGAAATAAATAACATTGGATGGAGTTTTAAATCAGCATAATTTCATGAAAATAATCATAAAATATATACAAGTGAATTATATATGTCACACAAAATAAAAATGGTGGTGAATATAGAACATATCACAATGAAGGGGAATTGAGATGAGAAAACTATTACAATATTCATATGTCTTAAATCAAACATCCCATGAAAGATATAAATTTAGATGGATTTATAATTATATTTATTTTCATGGAAGAATGATAAAAACATACATAAGTTAGTTCATACACCACAAAATATAAAACAATCGGTGAATATGGAATATGTATTAAAGAAATAAAAATGTGATGATAAACCTTTACCACTTTTATAAAATTTGATTCAAAAAAATATTTGAAAGTTAAAAAATGAAATGAAACATTAAATAACATAAATAAATAAGGAATAATTATATAATATGTTAAAGATGTTTCATATACCCTATATAAATAAAAATAGGTGCGTTTTATAAAACATGTCTCAAAGAAGACAATTTGAGACGTAACCCTCACCTAATGTCACAATTTTCTTCTCATGCTATCTAAACTCATATATTATAAATTTTTATTTATTGTAAATATATAAAATAAATTTATCCATAATTATGTTACTATACATAATTCCATTAAAATTTTACAAATATATAAAATAAACTTATCCATAATTATGTTACTATATATCATTCCATTGAGATTTTTATTCACCCATTTATTAACAATTCTTTATTAAAATATTTATTTGGGTGATAATAGTTCTGTTTCCCATGCATTTTTCAGCATGAAATTTTTCAATCCTTTCACCTTGATCATGGTTTCATCATATCCAAAATCATAAAAATTTTATAATTAAAATTTTTATATCTTCAATATACTTTTAGAACCATCTATGTAAGGTAGTGATGAAAAATAAAATATATCACTTCATGGAGGTGGTAGTCCACACATACACATGAGCGATGTTTTTATTTTTCAATGGATAAAAATAAAATAATTTAAATAAATTTTTAAAATTATAGAATAATAATAATATGATAAATATAATATTTATTCACTAAATCCATCTTTATGACCATCCATGTGAGACTCTAATGAAAAAAATCCATCATTCATGGAGGTGGTAGTCCGCACATATTCATGAGCGTAATTTCCATTTTTCAAATAATGAGAGGGTAATAAGGTATATAATATATTATATTTCATGAATCATAATTATATCCTAAATATCATATATATTCATCAATTCCATTTTTATAACCATCTGTTTGAGGTGTTGGTAAAAAAATAAATACATTGTTCTATAGAGGTGGTAGTCCACTCATATACATAAGAAAAATTTTCATTTTCTATAGGATGGAATGTGGGTAATGATGGTTATTATAAAATTATATTATATTAATGATACTTATTTAATTATTTTAGGATGGTTAGAATATATTTTAAGGAGTCTTAAGAAGAAATAAACTTGAAATGATTCGGTAAATATTATTACCTCTTCTTTTGATATCCTCCTTTAAATTGAACTTAAGGACATTGGAATATAGGATTATGGTCACACCAAGGGATTGGGAATGTGAGATGGGGAGTTTTTAGAGTTATTATTTCATATTTTTTAGAGAAAAATTAACTCATGTTTTCTCTTTGAATGGATAGATTGATCCCCCTTTTGCAGAACAAACCTAACAAAATTTTAGAAAATAATATGTATTTAATGGTATTGAAAGTAATCTTAAAAAATCCAAGTGGATCAGAAATGGACCATGTATGAAATTTTAGTCCTTTTTTCCCATCCCATTTCCCTCTTATAATATTTTAAATATTTTTAAATTAATTAATAATATATTGTTTAATATTAAATATCCTTAAATTCATTTTCGGGTCCATTCACATAATTTGAATTTTAAAACATCAAGATGAAAATGATGTTAGAATATAAATAATTACATCATGAATTAGACTTTATAAATATCTATAATACTCATGGATCATAATAATTCATCCAAACCTTATCACATTAAATGTTTTGAAAATAATTTACTTGATTTTTATAATTCTTATATAAGTGTTGTTTAGACACTACGCAATCATTTTATATAATTATATTATCGTTTAAATTTTAAATAAATTACCAAAATATAATTAATTTATTCATAATAAATATTATTATCTTGAATTGTTTGTAAAGTATTTTTTTCCTTATCATTATCATGAGAAAGTATTATGTGAGGGAGAGTGACATTATTGTTTATATAGATTCTACAATATAAAAGCAATGTAATAATAAAATAATGTGGCCCTAAATGTACAAATTTTAGAATATAAGATAATTTAGGGTCTAAATAAACTCATACATTAAAAATTATACAAGTTTTAGAGGTATGTTTTGCCATATAAATTAGATTAACCTTCACATTAAACATTTGTACCCTTACCACGATGACAAAAATTTACTATGGTAACCATTCATTATGAAAAAAATAAAATGGTACTTGTTAAATAATTTTAATATCATTATTTAAAATATAGAATAATTTCTTTCTGATTAAATTTCTATAATCTGTGAAAATAAATTTTAATTTGAATACGGAAAACACAATGAAAAACTGTTTTTGGAGAAAAATATATTTTTAAGCATAAAATTATTTTACACCAAAATCATGTATAGAATTGATACCTATGAAATTTATTAATGAAAAAATAGATCTATGTGATGTTAAAACCAATTAAAAATTGAATAGTACCTTTTGAATACTTAATTAAATTAAATTTTATGGTATTTGAGAACATGGTGTTTTCCATTATCCACCTAAAAATAAACTAATTATGAAAAATACCTAAAAAGAAAACTAATATAATTTTGATATGATGGATTGAAAAGTAAATTTAATTTCATTGTATTCGAATTGAAAAATTTATAAATTTATATTTTAAAAGAAAATATTTAATATAAATAAAAACATATTTAATAGAAAAATAACCATTTAAAACTTCAAGTGTTATTTACATTATATTATATAAATTTATAATTAATTGTGTATTTATTTATTATTTCATATATTGAAGTTTTTAAAAGAGATAAATTTATTAAAATACAGAATAATTGAAAAAAAATTATTTGAAAACATTGAATGATTTTAATAATATCATCTTAATTATAAATTTTCTTTGAATTTCATTAGTCAAAAAAAGTAATATAATGTAAGTATCATAATCGATCACCATATTTATATTTAATAAATTTTTATTGTAATATGTCACAAATCATTTTAGTTCAGTGTTTCATGTAATGTAATCTATTAAATATTATATTTTTTAAAAGAGAATTAAATATTAAAATATCATGGAGTTATAATCCATAATGTATCATGTTTCATTATTCCCCATGGATGACTTGGGAATCTCAATGAAAAAATTCATAGTAACATTATCACACTTCCACTTCAGTATAGGTAAAGGTTACATAACATCCTTGGTAAGTTTTCTTTCATCCTTCACCTATTGGTATGCTTAACATCTTCCCACATAATCTGTAATCCCTAGATTTATATTTTCCCACTATAAAAGTTCACATATATTCCTATAAATCTTTGTGTTTCTAGGATGTCTAGAATAATTTGAACTATAATCTTTATCCAATAAATATTTCTTTATATCTGGTATTTATGGAACACATAACCTCTTAACAAATTGTAAAACTCCATTATCCCTAATATCAAAGACAGGTAATTTTTCCATTCTTCACATATACCATCTTCTTTTGTAAGGCCCTATAATCGAGTTGGGTTTTCTAAATCCTCTTCAAAAAAGAAGGTTGGGTAATTACATGGAATGATAATACTATTTCACCTTCCATTATAAAACCTATTTCTATCCTTAATTAATCCTTGAGAATTAGATTATTCTCCACTATCATTATGGATAGGATACCATGGTATTTTATACTCAATGCATCCACACACTTTTTTATTTTCATAGGATGATAATCTATAGCACCATCATAATCCTTGAGTGGTTCCAAATATATTGTTTTCCTCATACTAAGATATTTTCAAGTAAATGTGCATTTCAAACTCTTCTGATATATGTATATGTAATATCTATCTCTATAAAGGTAATGCATTCATATCTTTAAATCAAATATAACCACCACCAAATCTAAATAATTCATTGGATAATTTACACCATGGGGCTTCAAATGTTAAGATCCATAATCCACTACTCTATCATTTTTCATTAGAAAATAGCCACGTCCTTTCATTGATGAATCACTATAAATTATAAACTCTTATTTAATAAATAAAAGAATAAATATAGGTTAATTTAGAAATATTTTATTCAATCCCTCAAAGAAATAATTACATTCCTTTTTCCATGTAAATTTGACCCCCTTGTGTGTTAACTTGGTTAATGAGTTAGTTAATCAAGTGAAGTTTTCAATAAACCATTAATAGTATCCTACTAAACAAAGTGAAATAAGTATTTCAATTTGGGTGATAAGTATTTTCCATTCCATGAAAGCTTTTATTTTTGAAGGTTTAATAGATATATCATCCTTGGGTACAATATTTCCAAGGAAAAAACACATTGAATCCAAAATTCACATTGAGTAAATTTACTATATAACTCCTTTTTCCCCAGAGCATCAAACATAAAGCACAAATGAGTTTCATCCACCTAATAAATATTATATTATAAATGAATATCATTAATAAATACAACAAAAAAATTATCAAGATAATCTATAACACCTTATGATTAAAAAAATAAAATGATGTTCGATAGCGTGTACGACATGAAGCAGTAGGCTTAAATGAACCATGATTATTTAAATATAACCATTATAACCTAGCTATTAAATTGAAGGGTATTAAAATGATTAATTTATTTATCAAATATATATAAATTTCTTACTTAATATGAATTTATTTATAAATTTTTAATAAATAAGCCCTAAATTTTTTTATAAAGTAACTTAATTTTTGAAAAAAATACGTTTTCTTCAAAACAATTATTTCTTTTTTTGAGAAAATATTATAATTAATTTATGAAACCTTAAAAAAAAATATTTGATAAAATTGAATTCATTTTTTGAATCAGAATATTAAAATTAAATTAGGGATAAATTTTGGGATTTTTATGAAATGATTAATTTTTTAGTGAATATTGAAAATTATTGATTTTTTAAATAATATCATTTCTTTTCATTAAATAAAGTAATTTACATGTCTCATTATATTTTTGATTTGGTATAAAAGTGAAATATGATAAATTTTATTTATAATAATATAATTAATTTCGTTTTAATCATCAATTTTCATGACTCTGGTATAAGTTTATTTTTATGCTTAAAAACATAGTTTTCTGTAAACAATTTTTAAGTGCATAAACTTTTTCTATTTTAATAAATTAAAATAACCTATAGAAAGGAAATATTAAAATTAAATTTATAGATTATATATATATTTATATGAATTTAAACTCATATAATTATTATTTCTATCGATATAGCTAATATAAGATCACCTATTTCTTGAAAAAACAGATATTACTGAAAAACCACTTTTCATCATGTTTTGTGGGTTTAATTTTAAATTAAAATTTACCAATTATATAAATTGAATTTGATAAAATTTATTCCATATTTTTAATAATCATAATTAATATTTTTTAATAATTTTAAATTATTATTTTTCATAACGAATAGTAAAAACAATAAAAATTAATTACCGTGGTTAAGGTTAAAATAGGGTTTTGTGTGTTATATGTACTTGTGTTATTTAAAGGTTAGGGCCGAAGCCTCATTTTATTATTTAAGGAAAATACCTCTTTATAATGGTTAGAGGGAGGCCCATTACATAACCCAAAGGCCCAAGGAAAAGTGGTCGGAATACTAGGCTTGAAAGCCCATATTTTGGCCTAAAGGCCCCCTCTATGAATAGTACTGCTATAGTACCCGGGCTGCTATAGTACCTGCTACAGTACCACCGCCACTACAGTTCCTACTACAGTCCTCTACTACTACAGTGTTGCTGCTGCTACAGTTCTGCCACAGCTACAGTACTGCTATAGTTCCCTACTACAATGCTGATACAGTGCTCTAAAAAAATTAGTCCCTGCCTGGATTTGATCCTGGGTCTTTTGGATGCCAAGCAGGATCCTGTATTACTAGAGTACAGGCTCGTTGGCATGATCTTATGTTAAAATTAATTTTCCACACACATAATATTTTTTTATTTGGTAAATTTGATTTAATATTTTGAATAATTGGTTCCAAACTAATTAATAAGTTTCATTTTATTTTTAGTTTAGGTAAAAAAACTAGTTACTATGGTGAAAATTAAAACAGTGAAAGTGAGTAACCATAAAGTTAAAGGGAATAAAATGTTTAAAAAATGTTAATTTTTAATTTTTTAGGTGTTTATAAAACTTAAATTATATTCACTACACAGTCTATAAATTTTTTTGGCACTTGTATTGAGAGTAACTTTCCATTATTGAATAACTTTGGGTATTTACTAAAATGTCACTCCTTCTCACTTATAAAAGGGATAATCCTCTTATATCCTATTCACATTTAAAAATCCTTTTGGTTCATCCAATAAATATATAAATATATTCCTAAATTATCTTACCAAATAATAGAGGCATTTTTTATTAGATAACCCTCCTAGTAATGATTTTATTACAAACATAAAGAGGTTGTACAAAGATGAGGTATCAATCTTAACCGAGCATTTTGTTTTGTTTCTTTTTTCATATCCATTAAATAATATAAAAACATGATGATATAATATCATCAGTATCTTTGATATAATAATATTTTATTATTTTAATTTAATAACCTATATCCATCTCCTTTTCCATCAAATGGGAAACGAAACCACCGTTCATGTGTACGACAGACTACCACCTCATGAATCGATGCAATCCATTTTCCATAATCACCTATCATGATTGTATATTATTATGGATTTAATATATATATATATATATATATATGATATTAATGAAATATTTATCATTACATACAAGTAATATATCAAATATTTTCTTACCTTTTAATTCATTAAAAGATGATAATGTCTTCCATGTATACATGTAGATTACCACCTCTATGAAGTGATGTGTTTAATTTTTACAACTAAATCAAATGGATGATATATAAGTGTATTTAAATAAATAAAATTATATTTATTATATATTTATCATTCTAGAAATGTAAAATACCACTATCATTATTTCCATCATGATCATTTATAAATAGACACATTACTCATGCGTGAATACGACCTACCATCTCAAAGATTGTAACATATTTCATTTTTCATAACCATATTTCATGGTTTGTTTTATAAGTATAATTGATGTATAGATATGATAATAATTCGTGATTATTATTGTTGATATTATTAAATAATGACCTCATTGACCATAATCAACTTACTAAATCCATTTTGGATATATGAGCTAAATATTGTCAAAACATCCGATGAAAAATTAAATGATTAAGAAATTGAACATGACATGATAATAAATAAATAAAACTCTAAAAAAGTTATTAATAAATTAAATAATTTACATAATTTTATTATTCAAGAAGATAAATAACATATGTGATGTATTAGACTTGAGGTAAGGGATCTCTCTAAACCACCATTTTCTTCATGTTATGACCATTCTCTCCCTAACTCACTTTCTCTCTCTATTTAATGTTATGAAATGATTATAAATTATGCATATATGTCTCTCACATATATAACTATCTTATTTTACCTTAATTTTAAGTTTCATTAATGTTTATTTCTTAAATTCCTTGATTATGAAATCTCATTCGATTATGATATGAGGCAATAATATGCAACCCATTCTTCTTCTATGGGTAATTATTATGTTTATGCATTATGATTGATTTTGTTATTGTGGAATAAATAATCACGAACATGTTATGATGGTTTAACCTAGATATATCTCCAATGCATTGGGTAAAGTGTTTTTCTCATGATACGTTATGTATGGGATTGGGGAGTAAACCTAATACATTATGGGACCTTGGGCAATATGTGATATTGTCTAGGAAGTTGGACTTGACTCATGTTTGTGTCATGTTATATGTTGCTTTCAATTTTCCTATGTTTCTATGATATTATGATACCTTTTTTTATGTTATGATTCTATGTGATTACTTATGAGCCTAATCTTTTACAACATCATGTTATACTATTGGATCACACGTTATGTTTCCTTATCTTGTTTATTCCCTTATAAGGATTTTTTGGTCACCCATTTCTTTTATGTATCCCCTAGATTATCCTATATAGTTTTGGAGGATAAAATGGATTTTTGATCTCATTATGGAGAATAAAATAAGGATATCATGTTTTAGTTTCCTTTCGATGTATAATGATCCTATTCTTCCAAAGACATTAGGCCTCACGATCTTTGGGTTGTACTTATTGGATATTTATTTTAAAAAATCATTTAATAATATGTGTACAAGTATTGGGTCTCTACATTTATTATTATAGTAATGTATAGTTATATTTGGTTATTAATACTATACTAATTTAGTGAGAACCCAAAGAATAAGTCAAAGTATAGGAAAATATTCTAGAAATTTGCTGAAGGGTAGAGCAAGTGGTTTCCATGAAATTGCATCCCTATCTAGATACTATAAGTGGATGTGGCACTGGAATAGTTGTGCCTAGAGATAATAACTCTAAAAAGGGTGTATTGGGATTTGACTTGATCATCACCTAGTTCATGACAAATAGGCCTTACTGTACATTTGGTTTTCTACTCTTAGGGGATATGATTTAGAAATTCAAAAAATCTTTACGAACAATTATGAACGTCTTGAAAAAATTGTTATGTTAGAAAACCTAATAGAAAATATTACCTTGTATAACCTAGATTGAAACATAGTGACTCATAAGTTAGTATACAATTTTCCTTTATAATTTGTTCTTTCTATGTTTATAAGTTTCCCTTTTGTATGTTAATTTATTCTTATCTTCTTTTTTGTTTTTAATTAATAGATGTAAATAGAAGAAACCATGCAAAAAACTAACACGATAGGCAATGTGATGATTGAACCAATGATATTTCTAACCTTATGGGAGAGAGTGATGATAAATTCATGATAGTACTGGCTCAAATATATCATGTTATGAATAATAAATTGAATAATACAGAACACCCTCCTCCTCCTAAGAAAGATAAATTTATAGTTGAGTATTTTATGTGAGAAAGGCCTCTTATATTTAGTGGATACTCTGATGCAATCATCATAGAAAAATGGATTAAATATATTAAGAATATATTATTATATTTTATAATGCATAGAGTAAGATAAAGTTGTGATGACCATTTATCATATTGAGGCAAATGCTGATTAGTAGTGGAAAATGATCAAGAACATAATGTACAAAGTGGATATTGATTCTATGTAATGAGGAGACTTTAAAAAGTATTTTTCAATAAATATTTTCTCCAAAATCTCCATATTAAAATGGATAGGGAGTTACTTGGAATAAAGAAAGGGAAAATGAGTCTATTGGGGTGTATGAGGCAAACTTCACAAGGAATGGATGGTACACCTACAATTTTTTCATCAATACCAAAAGGAAGGTGGACCGTTTATTTAGTGGGTTAAATATGAATCAACTAAAAGTATTAGAGATTAAAGAAGTTTAAAACTATGAATATATTTTCTATTGTGACCTCAAAGTATAAATGGAGATCATTGAATCTCTGTGGCCTTAGGGGACTATAGAAAAAATATGTAAAATAGTTTTTCCTAAGGAGGATCAAGGGAAAAATATAATGAAGGAAAGAAAACCCAACACCCCACTTATAAAAAGTGTAAGAAAATGAACCCTAGAAACTATATAAAGGGAACTAAAAGATGTTTCAACTTTGGGAAATAGGGGAAACATGCTATTTATTGCTGAAGGGAAATGAATAGGACCAATAATTTAGAAAAAAAAGAAAGTTTAGATCATAAATAAACCTATAGTCTAATGTTTCAACTATAAAGAACGTGAGGATTATGAAAAAAAATTACTTAAACTAAGGGTTGTATGAGATAATCAATGACAACAACCCCCAAGGGCTAGAGAAGAAGGAAAGACATTTTCTATCACTACTGTTGAGGTGGATCCCAAGAACGATGTGATGTTAGTTAAGATAGTTATTTATTCTAGAATAATGAACATAATATTTGATTCTGGTGCTATGAATACTTACATATCTTTAAATTTTAGTAGAACTATTAAATCATCACCTCAAAATGTAAGGTTTTATCTATCTGTTAGAATAAAAAATGGAGCAATTGTCACATCCTAATTATATAATTTTCCCTAGTCAATGTATGTGGACTGAATCTTATATAAAATATCATCTTAATTCATTTAGTGTATTTTAATGATATATTGTGAATGTATTTTCAATTCTTATATAAATCCAAGCTCAACTATTGAGATAGGGAGATCACTATTCACATCCCAAGCTATCCTCTAATTCTATACAACTGTAAGAGGAGGATGAATCTCCCATGGAATTTTCTATTCAAACATGGATATTGTTTCCTTATGAGTAAGTATATCTATCCAAAATGATTTATAAAAGGGATAGAACCAAGGTTGAAGAAATTCTCATTATGAGATATTATATTAATATATTCCCCTAAGACTATCCTAGAATTCCTCTCAGCTAATAGGTTGAGTTCTCAATCAAATTTATACATGGATCTCTACACGCATCAAAGACTACTTATATAATAGCCACCATTGAGTTGAAAGAGATGAAAAATAATTTAAAATATAATATGGAAAATGGTTTTATACATTCAAGTGCTTCACATTGGGGTGCAATTGTTCTCTTAATCAAAAAGAAGGATGGGTAAGTGCACCTCTGCATTGATTATCAGGAACTCAAAAAAATCATAATAAAGAACAAGTACCATATTACATGGATATATGAAATGAATGATCAACAAAGTGGGGCCCAATATATCTATAAGGTGGAAAATTGGTCCATATATAACCAATTAAGGGTGAAGAAGGAATATGTTTCCAAAAATTCTTTTCGAACGAGGTATGGATACTATGAGTTCATAGTGTGTCTTTTAGACTCACTGAAGCTCTAGTAATATTTATAGAATTAATGAATATAGTATTTAGACATTAACTAAACAAATTTTTGGTATTATTTATAAGTGAAATTATTATATAATCTAAAATTAATGATGATCATGAGAGTAATTTGAATATTGTGATAAAGACTTTGTAAAAATAGTAGTTATATGCAAATTATAGTAAATGCGAGTTATGGATAAAGTATCACTATTGGGGAATATTATCATGAGTAAATGGATATATATAGACCCTTATAAGATAAAGTAAATTTAGGACTATATTGGACTACCATCTATAACTAAGATTCGTATTTTCCCTTGAATAGCTTGGTATTACCGATTATTTGTGAGAATAATCTCATGGTTGTCAAACCGAATAACCAAGATAACATGAAAGGGAGTATAGTTTTTCTAGACTATTGAATACAAAGAGAGATTTAAAGAGTTTAAAAATAGGCTTATCACTACACTAGTACTCATCTACCTTCAAATGTGTACTAATGAAAAATGAAAAAGTGATAGCTTACACCTCAAGGCACTTGAAAGCTCATGATCAGAACTATCCAAAAAATGAACTGGATTTGGATGTAGTAATATTTTCATTGTAAATATGGTGACTCTGGGGATAAGTGTGAAATATATACAAACCATATGATCCTAAAATATATATTCATATAGAAGGTGATTAATATATTCCAATGATGATGGTTGTAGATGATCAAGGACTATGATTTCTCAATCTGCGACCATCATGGGAAAGAAAATAAAGTGGCAGATGTAACATCACAGGTAAATAAAGAATAATACATTTTCATATGTATTAATATTTGTGAATTAAATATTAATTTTACTTTAAAGGGGATGCTATGTTCTATGGCATACCTGACACGCAACAATGAGTTTCTCTAAAATCTTATGTTGCACACAATGTTGACTCATAGTGAAAAAATATAATATTATTATTTTAAATGGTAGTTAATGCCTATCCATTGTACTAGTGAGAATGAAAAGAACTAAATACATTATTATTAAACATGTTTTTCAAATGTTTTTAAATTTATCCAATAAAATTTAGAGGCTTGAAATGAGAATGAATCCTATTTTAAGCATAAATACTCTAATATTTTTAAAAGGTAGTTTTATCGCCTTTTGAAGGAGAACCCTTTTTAGAAATAGTTTTTGTCACTTTTATATGATGTAATTAAAAAAGTAAACTTCTTATTTAGAAAAATGACATCAAAATTTACTTTGGGTGAATATTTGGTATTTTTCTAATAAAGTTCATTTTTTAATGAATTGTGAAAAATATTGCATTTTAAGTCAAAACTGTCTTTTCATTTAATTTATTCATATGGTTATATTATCTTTTTAATTGGGTTTAAAGTGTAATTATATTATATTTTTATCATTTAATCCAATTTTGGTCATTGGAAGTAATTTAACATTTTAAATGGACATAAACACATGTCTATATTTTGGTAGATTTTACTTCTTAAAAACACGCTTTTGATTTTGACAACGAGAATTAATTTTATATTAATTTCTAAAATTTATGAGTTTTTAATTTGAAAAAATGTATTGCATATTTGGAATTAGTATGTCCAATTTTTTTAAATAGGTACCTTTTATTTCTAGACATTATGAACAGTAACTTCAGTAAATATTTTATTTACCATGGTTAAAGGGTAAATTTCGTAAATAAGGGTAAAAAATAATATTATAATAACATTAAACTACCATGAAACATGTCTTAACCTTATTGGATGAGATATTTAATACCATGGGAATCCACTTTTCTATTTTATGACCCCATTGAGCCAATTGTGTGTGAAAATGACATTTAATTACTTTTAATTTAAAGTTATGGAAAATATAACCTAAACATGTGTCTTTTACTATTTTTTATATGTGGTTATATAAGTGATATCTTATAATATAAATATTAATTATAAATATAAAAATATTTATGACATCATGGTATTTTATTTATAATTTTTAGACATCAAATAAATAAATATATTTATGACACAATGATGATGTAGTGATTACCTTATTAATGAATGATTTAAATAAATGAGATTATAAATATTAAGATAAATTTATTTTGAAACTTTTTATGACATACACAAATTTTAGGTATAATTGTGACTTGTTATATTTTAATTAATTAAGTGTTTTTCAAAGAATCAAGTTGTTATGGTTTTTTAAAAAGTCATGATATGAATAGTATAAAAATTGACATAAATGAATTTTTAAAACAAACAATATTTTATTAAATGATATAATAGTCCTAAAAATCTAATATTCGTCCAAATTAATTAAATAATGTTTAACATGTCATTAATAGACCACTTGAGGTTCTATTGGAATTTTATAGTAATTATAGTAACTATGTAGTATGAATATACAAGAAGACATGGTAAGAGTCAAATATGTTAACTAAGGGTTAATGTTAAATGATAATGTTAAATTTGAAACCAAAACTTGTATAAAAACTTTAGGTTGAGAGGATTTAGAATAATCCTCATATTATCTTTAAATTAAATGAGTTTTGGACATTTTGAAAATCTCAATTCAGTTTATAATAAAATAATCTTTAAAACTTTCCTAAAGTACCCCTCCTCCCTCTTATAAAAGGATACCACATCTAACCCTTAATCACACCTCTCAGGCCCCATTTTCTTATCCAAACTCTGACCAAATAATCTCCCAACATCCCTCTATTCCTCATATAAGCCTTAACTTAGGTATAATGAAATTCAAGAAAGCCTTTTTAGCTTAAATCAAAAGGAGTTACCCGATTTGAGGTAATGTCTTCTCTCAAGATTCTTTCATTTATTTTCCTTCTTTAACCCCCTAAAATATCATTATTCTATTATTTTATAACATAAACAGTATCTTCGATATACTAGTATATTTTTATGATAAATATTTAAACTATACTTCCACACACCTCTATCTAATGGATACGAACATACTGTTTCTGTGTACGATGAACTACTGCCTCCCGAAATGATGATTGTTTGATTTTTCCCTACCACCTCTCATGGTGGAAATTATGATGGAACTATATTTATATGTGATATATATTATATTTATATTTTTTCTATGCTTCTGTATTTCTTATTTATATCATACCTTTATGGTTTCCATATTGGGTAAATACGATAATTTCATTTGGGGAAGTGCGGACTACCGCCCCCTCAAAGTGATATGACTCTTTCATGCAATACATGGAACATATGAAGAATGGTTTTAATGAAATTATATATGATATTATACTTTAATTATGATATACCAATGTATCATTTAGTTTTCATTCCTTTAAATATGAAAAAAGAAGGGAAAGTAGCGTTCATGTGTACGTACGGCTTACCGTCTCCACGAACGGTGCATTTCATTTCTTATCTCCAAATGTTATGTACTATTATAAATACATATAGATATATATACTGTATTTTTATGATATTTAAGTTATTAATATAATTATGGAGATAATGGACTTTTGACCACATGGACAATTTTTAATTATAACAAGTTCATTTTTGACTCAAGTACCAAATATCGACAAAACGACCGATATCAACTTAAATAATTATAACATGGTAATAAGTGATATAAAAGTAATAATAAACTTGAAAAAGGTTCTTAAGAAAGTAAAAATTAACTTAAGTTTATTATTCAGGAAGAACAATGAATATACATGATGAGTCAGATTCAAGGTAAGAGACTTTATCTCAATCTTCTTTCATTGAGGCATATTTTGTTTTATACATGAATTTCTTTTATACAGTGTATAAACCCATTTTACTTTTAATTTCATGAAAAGGTAATCTTTTTTCAATGTAAAATTTTACTAAAATACAAAGAGAATGTTTCTTTTTAACGTATGTGGTGACAATGACCTTTCTTCCACCGCAAGCATTATTTGATATTTGGCTTCCTCTACAAGATGTAGTGTTTTTTAAAAGGAAAATAAATAACATATAACTGTTTAATATATTTTTGTATTGAAAATGGTTTTGAGACAACTTTGATTATTTCAATATCTTGAAAAGATATATTGTGATGTGGAAATGTTATCTTTCTTTTATGCTTGTTTTATGTGTTATGAATATGTTATGGTTCTTGGGCATTGTTTATGTATATGGGTGGTTTCATTATAAACTAAGGGTAGGTGAGCTTGAGATATCTCTCCAATGCATTGGGTAACATGGAAGAGGTAAACATTAATATTTCTCCTATGAAATTTAAGGAATATACTGGGATGGGTATTCCAAACGTAACTCCCTACATAGCTGTGAAAGCTACAATGCTAGTATGTTATGGATGCCACAAGTTACCATTATGATTTATGATTTCTATGTGTTATTAATAAATATTATGATTTCATTAAGTATTTTAAAGAGATTATGTTTTATTATTGAAAAGTATGATTTCATTGATTTGTATATATTGATGAGATAATGTTTTCTTTCCTTATTTTATATCCATTACTGAGATTTTTATGCTCATCCCAAGTTTTTGAAATTTTTTTCACAGGGTATAAGGAAGGTTAAGAGAAAGGAATAATTAAAGAATATTTATATCAATAAAATAATTCTTGTTTATTTAAGGATTTTTATTTTTGGTAAAAAAATTGGATAGAGTAGAAGTGTCTACTTTGTAATTTCTGAGATGTAATGAAATAGTTATGGCATAATTATCTAAATATATAAACTTGAAAATATCCTCAATGTTGAATTCTTGACTTAACTCAAGATTATGTATTATTTAAGGATGGGGCCTTATAGTTGGTATTAGAGGTCGGTTTAGACAACTTTAGGAGTTAGGATATTGTTAAATTAACATCCATAATTTAATTTATGGTAACATTGAAATGATATAGCATTTTAAGATTACCATGTTGATTCTCCTAAGATATTTCTATGTTTAGAATGGTTTTCTGTAGAGGAAATAGGGCAGCTATGATGGGACAACATCAAGAGAAAAAAAACCTTCCAAATCAGCAACCTAAGATGGTCAGAATCAGAACTGAATAGTTTGTTATAGTGATGAAACAATTGAATCATGATATAAATGGTGGTGGTATCCATGCATGAGATCAGATAAATCAACTAGAAAAGAACATGTTGGTAGTGGAGCTTTTCATGAGGAAACATCCCCCATTATTCAGAGGATCATCTAAACCTGTGCTATCTGAATGGTGGATTAAAGCACTAGAAAATATTTTTGATGTCATGGGGTGTTCAAAACATCAGAAGGTTAGTCTTTCTATTTACCATTTTGAAGGTGAAGCCGATCAGTGGTGGTAGATGGTTAAAAATATCAGGGGTAGTGAGGAGATTTATTCTCTTGATTGGGATGAATTCAAAGGTATGTTTCTTAAGAAATATTTTCCCAAGGTGGTTTGAATTAGGATGGAAAAACAATTCTTGGTATTGAGGTAGGAGGATGAATCAATGGCTACTTATGAAGAAAAATTCACTCGACTAGAAAGGTATGATCTAAATTTCATACAAGATCTTGATAGTAAAATAAATCGTTTTTAATTAGGATTAAAGACAAAGTATCGAAGGGATTTATATTCACATGAGTTTAAAAGTTATGAAATTTTTTGTCAATGTGCAGAGAATGTGGAAATGGAGTTTTATGATGATCAATTTTTATTAGAAAAACAATAGAATAAGAGGTCAAGGTGGTAGAAGAAATGTAAGAACTCTTCAAAAAAGTTTAATGGTTAGAAACTTAAATTTACAATTTGTGAAAATTGTGGTAAAACGAACACTAGGGAATGTTTTTTAAATTTTGGTAAGTGCTTATGATATGGTAAAATGGGACATAAGGCTCAAAATTGCATTGGAAATGATTAGGGTAATGGTAAGACAAAATATTATTTACAGTCAGTAAATTTTTTTAAGTGTAATGAAATGGGTCATTATGAAAATGAGTGTCCAACAAAGAACTCAAATAATGGAAAGTAGCCAGAATCCAAGCAGAATGGGGTGGTGAAATCCTTTGCAACTACGTCAATAGATATTGGGCCATCAAATGAAGTAACATCAGATACACTATTTTTTTATTAATATTATGCTAATGTGTTGTTTGATTCAGGGTCTACACATTCTTTCATTTCTGAGAAATTTTCTAGTAAATTGGGAATTCCATCTCAAGATATGAATCCTGAAATTATGGTAAAAAAAATTGGAGGAAATGTTGAGAAAAAAAGAAATTATAAGAACATTTCTATACTTGTGTGCGGAAATAATCTACCTAAAAACCTTTTTGTTTTTCCTCTAGTAGAGTTTGATATTATTTTGGGTATGGATTGGCTTTCCATTTATCATGCTAAGATTGAATATAGAGATAAAGTGGTTTATTTTCAGAAAGAATTTAGTTTTTGTACAAGAATGAAACCTTACATTTGATAACATATTAAGAAGCTGAGAAACTAGTAAAATATGGAAATGAATATTACCTTGTACATATTTTTGAAAACAAAGGAACTTTTAAGATTAATGATATACCAGTGGTAAATGAGTATCTTCATGTTTTTATTAATGATTTTCTTAGTATAATACCTGACTGAGAAGTTGAATTTACAGTTGACTTAGTTCCTGATGCTAAGACAATTTCAAAAACCCCTTATCTAATGGATCAAATTGAACTTTTATAGTTAAAGAAGCAATTGAAGGAGTTATTATATAAAGGTTTCATTCAACCTAACACATCACCATGGGGTGATCCTGTATTATTTGTTAAAAAAATGGTTTAATGAGACTTTGTATTGATTATAGAGCCTTGAATAATATCACTGTTAAGAAAAAGTATCCTTTACCTCAAATCGATGATTTGTTTGATCGGCTCTAGGGATCTCAGTATTTTTAGAAGATTGACTTGAGCTCAGGGTACCATTAGTTGAAAGTAAAGGAATTAGATATTTCGAAGACCACATTTTGTATTAGATATGACCATTATGAATTTGTAGTTATACCTTTTGGGTTAACCAATTCACCTGATGTATTCACAGATCTTATGAATAGAATTTTTCATGAGTTCTTAGATATGTTTGTGGTTGTGTTTATTAATTATATTTTAGTATTTTATAAAATCAAATAGGAACATGAAAGTCATTTAAGGGTTTTCATACAAACCTTAAAAGAAAATAAATTGTATTGGAAATTCAGAAAGTGTGAGTTTTGGTTACAAAATTTTTTATTCCTTGGTCACATTGTTTCTAAAGATGAAATAAATGTTGATCCTGCTAAAACAAAAGTTTTTAAAAAATGGTCAAGACCCACAAATATAACTAAGATTCATAGTTTTCTTGGTTTATCAGGTTATTACCTGAGGTTTTTTGAAATTTTTTCATGGTTATCTAGCCCACTGACTAAGTTAACTCGAAAAGGTGTTAAATTTATCTAGAAAAAATAATATGATGACTATTTTCAGGAATTGAAAAGAATATCAGTGAATGCTATAGTATTGGCATTGCCTTTAGAAAATGGTGAGTTTGTTATCTACAATGATGATTCATTAAAAGGACTTGGTTGTGTACTAATGCAGAATGATCATGTAATTTCTTATGCTTCACGTCAGTTGAAACCTCATGGGTTAAATTACCCTACACCTGATTTGGAATTAGCTGCTATTGTTTTTTCATTAAAAATTTGGAGGCATCATTTTTATGGCGTAAAGTGTGAAATATATACTAATCACAAAAGTTTAAAGTATATATTCACTCAAAAATAATTAAACATGAGATAAAATAGATGGATATAATTAATCAAGGATTATGATTGCACGATCCATTACCATCTGGGAAAGGAAAATAAAGTGGGTGACACTTTGATCCAAAATAATAATGCTACATTAACTATTCTACATTTGGAACGAGATCCTTTAGTTTTTTATTTGATGAATTTTTGATTGGAAATTGTTGGTACAAGGAATTCATTTGTTTTGTTTTAGGTGGCAGTGAAATCATCTCTAACAGAAAGAATAAAGAAAGTTCATAATGAATACAGTGAGTTGCAGAAAAATGTAGAATTAATTTAGAAGGGTAAGTTACCTAAATTTAACATAGATAAATATTGTTTTTTGAGTTTTGGAAAGAGTTTATGTGTGCCTTGTGATTCATAGTTAAAGAAAGAGTTGTTATATGAAGCTCATATTTCTCTATTTTCAGTTTATCCTAGTTGTACTAAAATGTACAAAGATCTTTAGGAGTATTACTAGTGGGATGAAATGAAAAGAGATATTGCTGACTTTACTATGAATTGTTTGACTTGTCAACAGGTTAAAGTAGAATTATAGTTACCAAAAGGGATTCTTCATCCTTTTCCAATTCAAGAGTGGAAATGGGAAAATGAGTCCATGGATTCATAGTGGAATTACCAAATACTTCTCGAGGTAAAAATGAAATCTGGGTTATTGTTGATTGATTGACTAAATCTTCTCATTTTCTTCCTATTCGAGATACTCTATCTCTAGATCAAATTTATCAATTTTATATTAAATAGATAGTTAGGTTACATGGAGTTCCCATCTACATTGTATCTAATCGTGATCCCATGTTTACTTCTAACTTTTGGAAGGGCCTTCAGAAGTCGTTATGTATTGAATTAAATTTTAGTACATATTTTCATCTGCAATCAGATGGGCAGTCAGAATGAAAAATTAAAACCTTGGAAGATATACTACATGATTGTTCAATAGATTACTAGGGAAGTTGGGACCGACATCTTTATTTGGTTGAGTTTTCTTATAATAACAATTTTCATTCTAGTATACAGTTGACACCATTTGAAGTATTATATAAAAAGTGGTGTCGAACTTCATATTTTTGGGATGAAATAGGTGAAAGTAAGTTGATGGGACCAGAATTGGTAGAAGATATGGTAGAAAAAGTTTAGTTGATTTAGAAGCACATGAGAACAGATTAGAGCTGTCAGAAAAGTTATACAGATAACTAGAGGAAAGATCTTTATTTCGAGTTATGTGATCATGTTTTTCTCCAAGTTTCTCTATGAAAAAGTGTGATACATTTTGGTAAGAAGAGAAATTTGAATATGGGGTTAATCAGACCCTATTAAATCCTAAATAAAGTTGGATTAGTTTCCTACAAAGTGGATTTACCTCTAAGTTTATCCCAGGTACACAATGTTTTTCATGTTTCAATGTTGAGAAAGTATATGCCGGATCCATTGCTTGTTTTGATTCCATAGGTAGTTTAGTTGGAAGAGAATATTTATTATGAGGAACAACTAGTCCATATTCTTAACCGAAGAGAGCAAGTAGTGCGGAATAAAATAATTCATTAGGCAAAGGTTTTGTGAAAAAAACCATATAGTTGGAGGGGAAACATGGGAATATGAAAATGTTATGAGGGATAAATACGCCCACTTATTTGATAAGTGAATAAAATTGTGAGGAAACAATTTCCAAAAGGGGGGAAGGATGTAACATCCCAGGTAAATAAAGAATATGAATTTTTCATATTTATTAATATTTGTGAATTAAGTATTAATTTTACTTTAAAGGAGATGCTATGTTCGATGGTGTACCAGGCATGCAATAACAGGTTTCGTCAAAATCTTATGTTGCACACAATGCTGATTCATACTGAAAAATAATAATAATATAATATTATTATTTTAAATGGTAGTTAACGCCTAACTGTTATACTGGAAGGAATTAACATAAATAACTATATTATGATTAAACATGTTTGTTATTTTTTTATATTTATCCAATAAAATTTAGAGGCTTAAAATAAGAATGAATCCAATTTTAAGCATAAATACTCTAATATTTTTAAAAGGTAGTTTTACCATCTTTTGATGGAGAACCCTTTTTAAATCAAGTTTATTTCACTTTTATATGTTTCATTTTACAAAATAAATTTTTTCTTTAGAATAGGGACATCAAAGATTTACTTTGGGTAATGTTTTGGCATTTTTCTCATAAAGTTCATTTTTTAATGAATAATGAAAAATACTGCATTTTAAGTCAAAACTATTTTTTCATCTAATTTATTTATATGGTTAGATTATATTTTTAATTGGTTTTAATGTTTAATTAGATTATTTTTTTTATCATTTAATCTAATTTTTCTTATTATAAGTGATTTCAATTTTTAATTGGACACAAACACTTGTCAATCTTTTGGTAGTTTTTACTTCTTAAAAACACACTTTTGGTTTTGACAATAAGAATTAATTTTAAATTAATTTATGAAATTTATATATTTTGAATTTAGGAAAATGGATTCCATATTTTGAATCAAGAGGTAAATTTTTTTTAAATAGGTACCTTTTTTTTAGACATTGTGAACAGTAACTTCAAAAAATATTTTATTTACCATGGTTAAAGGGTAAATCTGGTAAGTAAGGGTAAAAAATAATATTATAATAATATTAAACAACCCTAACACATATCATAACCCTATTTAATAAGATATTCCTACCATAGGAATCCTTGGGTCGATTTTACGACCTCATGGATCCACTTATGTGTGAGAATTACATTTAATTACTTTCAATATAAAGTTATGGAAAATATAACTTAACATGTATCTTTTACTATGGGGTTATATAAGAGATATATTAGACTATAAATAGTCATTATAAATATAAAAATATTTCATACATCATGGTATTTTATTTATAATTTTTAGACATCAAATAAATAAATATATTTATGACACAATGATGATGTAATGATTACCTTATTAATGAATGATTTAAATAAATGAGATTATAAATATTAAAATAAATTTATTTTGAAACTTTTTATGCCATTAAATAATTTTAGGGATGATTATGACTTTTTATCTTCGAATTAATTATGTTTTTTTGAAAAAATCAAGTTGTGATGGATTTTTAAAAATTCATGATATGAATAGTATAAAATTGACATAAATGAGTTTTTAAAATAAATCATATTTTATTAAATGATATAATAGTTCTAAAAATCTAATATTCGAAAAAATGACTTAAATAATGTTGAAAATGTCATTAGTGGACCACTTTAGGTTCTATTGGCATTTTGTAGTAACTATAGTAACCATATAGCATGAATATACAAGAAGACATGGTAAGAGTCAAATAAGTTAACTAAGGGTTAAAGCTAAATGATAAGGTTAAATTTGAAACCAAAACTTGTATAAAAACTATTTATTGAGAGGATTTAGAACAATACTCATCTTATCTTCTAATTTAATGAGTTTGGGACCTTTTTAAAATCTAAATTCAGTTTATAATAAAATAATCTTTCAAACTTTTCTAAAGTACCCTCCCCCCTCTTATAAAAGGCCACCATATCTAACACTTACTCACACCTCTCAAGACCCCTTGGATCGTCAAAAATCTGCCCAAATAATCTCCCAACATCCATATATTCCTTAACTTAGACATATGGAAATTCAATAAAGAATTTTAGCTTAAATCAAAAGGAGTTACCTGATTCGAGGTAATGTCTTCTCTCAAGATTCTTTCATTTATTTTTCTTATCTAACCACCTAAACACTATTTATTCCATTATTTTATAAAAAATTATATTAAATATACTAGGATTTTTTATGGTAAGTATTCAAACTACATTTCCACACACCTCCATCTAATGGATACAAACATATTGTTTCTGTGTACGGTGAACTACTGCCTCACAAAATGATGATTGTTTGATTTTTGCCTACCACCTCTCATGGTGGAAATTATGATGAAACTGTATTTATATGTGATATATATTATATTTATATTGTCTATATTCTTCTGTATTTTTCATTTATAGCATACCTTTATGATTTCCATAATCAGTAAATATGACAATTTCATTTGGGGAAGTGCGGACTACCGCCCCCTCAAAGTGATATGACTCGTTCATGCCATACATGGAACATATAAAGGATGAAGTTAATGAACTTGTATATTATATTATACTGGAATTATAATATACCTATGTATATTTTATTTTTCTTTCCTTTAAATATGAAAAACTAAATGAAAGTAGCATTCATACGTACATACGACTTACCGTCTCTATGAATAGTACATTTCATTTCTTATCTCCAAATGTTATGTACTATTATAAATACATATATATAATGGATTTATATGATATTTAAATCATGAATATCATTATGGAATTTTGACCACATGGACAAATTTTAATTATAAAAAGTTCATTTTTGACTCAAGTACCAAATATCGACAAAACAATTGATATTAACTTAAATAATTATAATATGGTAATAAGTAATATAAAAGAAATAATAAACTTGAAAAAGGTTCTGAACTAAATAGAAATTAACTTAAGTTTATTATTTAGGAGGAATATGGAATATATGTGATGATTCAGATTCAATTTAAGGGATTTCGTCTCAATCTCCTTTCATTGAGGCATATTTTGATTTATATATGACTATATTTTATACAGTGTATAAACCCCTTTAACTTTTAATTTCATTCGAAGGGAATATTTTTTCCATGTAGAATTTTACTAAATGACAAAGGGAATGTTTCTTTTTAATGTATTTGGTGACAATGAACTTTCCACTACCGCAAGCATTATTTGATATTTGGATTCCTCTATAAGTCGTAGTGTTTTTTAAAATAAAAATAAATACCATATACCCTTTTAATGTATTTTGGTATTGAAAATGGTTTTGATAAAACATTGATTATTTCAATATATTGAAAAGATATATTGTGATGTGGAAATGTTATCTTTCCTTTATGCTTGTTTGATGTGTTAGGAATATGTTATTGTTCTTGGGCATTATTTACGTATATGGGTGGTTCCGTGATAAACCAAGTTCAGGTGAGCCCGAGATAGATTTCCAATGCATTGGGTAATGTGACAGAGGTAAACATCAATGTTTCTACTAAGAGATTTAGGGAATATACTGGGATTAATATTCCAAACATAACTCCCTACGTAGCTGTGAAATCTATAATGTAAGTATGTTATTGATGCCACAAGTTACAATTATGATTTATTATTTCTATGTGTTATTCCTAAATCTTATGATTTCATGAAATAAGTTAAAGAGATTATGTATTATTATTGAAAAGTATGATTTTATTCATTTGTATGTATTGATGGGCTAATGTTTTCTTTCCTTATTTTATATCCCTTACTGAGATTTTTATGCTCATCCCAAGTTTTTGAAATGTTTTTTACAGGGTATAAGGAAGGGTAAGAGAAAGGAAGAATCGAGGAAGATTTATATCAAGAAAAGAATTTTTTTAAGGAGTTTTATTTTTGTTAAAAAATTGGATAGGGTATAAGTGTCTACTTTGTAACTTTTGAGATGTAATGTAATTGTTATGACCTAATTCTCTAAAAATATAAATTTGAAAAGATCCTCAATGTGGAATTATTGACTTAACTCAAGATTATGTAATGTTTAAGGATGGGTCCTTATAGTAGATGATCTATGTATAAAGGATTAAACAACATTATTAATGATGAAATTATAGAAGTATCCAATATTCTTAGACTTGAAAATAATAATAATGGTAATCTTAGAGGAAGGAATATAATCATTCCTTTCTCAAATGATTTCTCAACCATCTCTTCTAGAGAAGATAATGGATTCACAAAAAATATGATGTGGAAATTAAAAAGAGGGTGGATGATTTAAGAAAATATAAATCCTCAGAGTTCAAAATTTATGAATAAAGATTTGTAATATTTAGGTCATGAATATGTGTTCCATAAAGTCCTGCGATAAAGAAATATTTATTGAATGATGCACATAGCTCGACATTCCCCATCAACCTAGGGAGCACATAGATATAACAAGATCTCCAATATAACTATTTGCAGGAAAATATAAATAAGGAGATCCATTATTATATATCATAGTTTCTAATTTTTCATCAAGTGAAGGATAAAATGAAAAAATAAAATGGAATGATGCAACCATTAACCATACCAACATGGAAATGGTAAACCATCACCATAGACTTTTCTACTGGTCTTCCAAATAAATCAAGAGGAAATAATTCAATATGGGTTATGGTGGATCATATTATATATATCACTCAATTAATTATGATTAAGAGGACTTATCACTTGATAAACTTGTAAGGATATACATCAGAGAGGTGGTGATGCTTCATGAAACACCACTATTGATTGAATCTTTCCAAGACCCAAAATTTACTTCCAATTTATGGAAGAGCCTCCAATATGCTCTAAATATGGAGTTGAAATTTTGTAAAACTTATCACCCCAAACTAATGGAAAATAAAATTAGATTATTCATACATTGTAAGACATGTTGAGATCATGGTTGATGGAATTCAAAGGAGGATGTGATCAATATCTTCCTCTGACCATGTTCTCAAACAATAATAATTTCTACTCAAGCATCCAAATGGATCCTTATGATGCCATTTATGGGAAGAGATGTAGAACACATGTGTATTAGTATGAAGTTGGTGAATCAAAGCTTTTGGGAATTAAAATGGTTGTGGAAGTGGTAGAAATGGCTAAGCTAATCCAATAACACATCAGGACTATTTAGAGTCGACAGAAGAGCTATGATGAAAATTATTGATGAGACCTAGAGTTTATGGAAAGGTATAAAGTGTTTCTCTTCATATATCCATGGGAGTGAGTCCTGGTATTTGGAAAAAATATAAAACAAATCCATAGTTAATTTAATATCTTTGAGATTCTCGATCTCATTAGAGCTGTGACATATCAATTAACAATCTCACCTACCCTTTCTCAAGTACACAACATATTCCATGTATCCCTATTAAGCAAGTACATACCATACCCATCACATGTAATGAATTTAGAGGTGTCACAACTAGAAAACAATATCTCTTATGAAGATCATCTGATGAAGATATTAGACTATAAAGATAAATTTCTACATAATAAGATAACTCACCTGATAAAAGTACCAGGGTGAAATCATAAGTATATATAAGAAAACCTAATAATTGAAGCAGAAGTACCCTCGCATATTTTTACCTTATTAATATGAAATTTAAAGGGAAAAATTAATTAAAGGGGGATGAATGTAATACATTGATTTAAAAAAAACTACATTCGATAGCATATATAACATGCAATATTGAGCCTAAACAAACCATGATTATTAAAATTTGACCATCATAACCTAATTGTTAATTTTGTGTGTATGAAAAAGATTAAATAATTTATGAAATATATATAAAATTCCCACTCAATATAAATTTATCGATAAATTCTTAGGAAATAAGAACTCAATTTCTAATAAAGAAATTTTATTCTAAAAAAACATTTTCTTCAAAAACTTTTTTATCGCTTTTTGTTAGAAAATAAAATTATTAATTTATAAAACTTTTAGATTGTTTATTTTATAAAATGAAATTATTTTTTGTAATAATCTTAAAAAAATTAACATAGGTTGAAAGTTTGGGATTTTTCTGAAATGATTTATTTTTTAGTGAACAGTGAAAATTACCTATTTTCAAACAATCATTTATTTTCATAAAAACAAGTAATTTAAAAGTAATATTATATTTTGGATTTGGAATTAAATTTAAATAAAAATTTATTTATATATAATAGTTAAATTAAATTTATTTTCATCAAAAAAATTCATGATTTGGGTATAAGTTTATTTTTATGCTGAAAAACACAATTTTCTACAAACAATTTTAAGATCATAAAGTTTATACATTAAAATCAATTAAAATAAACACTATTAAGGGAATATTTAAATTAAATTTATATATTATATATCTATTTATATGAATTTTAATTCATACAATTATGGTTGGTAGTCATAGAGTTAATATAAGATGATCTATTTCTTAAAGAATACATTTTTGAGAAAAACCAAATTTTATCACATTTTTATGGATTAATTTTAAATTAAATTCTAAAAATTATGTGGATTTAATTTTATTAAATGTATTTTATATTATTTAATAGGGTCAAATTAATTTTTGGTTATAAAGAATCATTAAAATAGTAACAAATCATTACCATAGTTAAAGTTAAAATGATGTTTTACTCATTACATGTGCTCGTGTTAAAAGTAATTTTATAGAAATATAGTATTTTTTATTTTATGTTTTTTATTAATATTTATAATTTTTTTTTACAAATTATCTAATAAGGATCATTTTAGTTTTAGCCTTAATTTAAAAAATACTTAGGTAATACAACTAGTTATCAATGTGAAAACTAAAATAGTAAAAGTGAGTAACCCTAAAGGTAAAGGGAATAAAATATTTGAAACATATTTATTTTTAATAATGTAAGTGTGTAAATAATTTATATTACATCCACTACATCATTTATCAATTTTTAGGCACTTGGAATCCGAGTGACTTCCCACGATGAATAAAGTTTTGTTTTTACAAAAATGCCACTCCTTCTCACTTATAAAAGGTCATATACTTTTCTATCATATCCACACTTAAAAAGCCTTTTGGTTTATACAATACCTAACCAAATATATTAATTAATTAACTTCCCACTTCCTAGAGGCCTTTGCGATTATAAAACCCTCCTAGGAAGGTTATTGGTGAAAATATAAAGCTGTTTTCCAAAGAAGAGGTATTATTCTTAACCGAGAATTTTGTTTTTTCTTATTTTATACCTCCTTAAAATATTATTCAAACATGATGATATAATATTATAAGTATATCCCATATAATAATATTTTATTATTTTAATTTAGTAACCTACCTCTATCTCCTCCTTCATCAAATGAAAATTAAAACCATCGTTAGTGTGTACAGCGAACTACTGCCTCGTAAATCGATGTAATTAATTTTCCATCATCGCCTCTCAAGAATATATATGATGATTTATTTAATATATATATATATATATATAATATCAATTAAATATTTATCATTATGTAAAATTAATATATCATAAATTTCCATATCTTTCAATTCATTGATAGATGATAACATTGTTCGTTTGTACGTGTGGATTACCACCTTCACAATGTGATGTGATTCGTTTTTATTACTGTGTTACATGGATATTATGTATAATTTTATACAAAGAAATAATATTATTTTTATTATATAATTTTAATTATTAAAAGATAAAATATCACTTACAATAATTCCACCATGGTCATTGAAAAATGGAAACCTTACTCATGCATACATATAACCTACCATCTCCATGATTGTAACATAGTTTATTTTTCATAACCACATTAAATAGTTAGTTTTAAAAATATAATTTATGTATAACTATGATAATTATTTCATTATTATTATTATGGATATTATGAAATAATGAAATCACTGACCATAGACAACTTACTAAAGTCATTTTAGACACATGATCCAAATATCAACAAAACATCCGACATAAAATTAAATGATTAAGTGATTGAAAATGACAAGGTAATAAATAAAATAAAAAGAATAAAAAAATTTAAGGGTTATAAATAAAGTATATAATTAACATACTTTTATTATATTGGAAGATAATAAGGTACATGATAAATCAGACTAGTGGTAAGGGATCTCTCTTAACCACCATTTTATTCGGGTTATGACCATTCTCTCTCTTACTCACTTTATCTCTATATTTAATGTTATGGAATGATTATAAATTATATATATATGGATATAAAATATATACCTAGATTATTATACTTTCATTTTATGGGTTAATACATTACTTATATTCATTTCTCAAAAGACTTCATTATGAAGTCATCTTTGATTATGATATGAGAAAACATAACAGAACCAATTTTCTTTCTATGGGTAATTTTTATGTTTATGAATTATAATTGATTTAATTTTGGTGTAAAACATATTCATGAACATGTTATGATGGGTGAACCGAGATAGTGATCCAATTAATTAGGAAAATATTTTTCTAATGATACGTTATGCATGGGATTTGGGAGTAAACTTAATCCATAATGGGAATTTGTCCACCATGTGATATTGTCTTAGTAGTTATACTTGACTAATTTTTATGTCATGATATATTTTTCTATCACATTTAATATGTTTATATGATCTAATGATACCATGTTATTTATGTTATTTTTATATGTGATTAATCATGAGACTTATTTTTTAAAATATCATGTTATACCTTTGCCTTAAATGTTATGTTTCCTTATCATGTTTATTCCATTACTGGGTTTTTTAGATCAGACGTTTCTTTTATACATCCCATAGGTTATGCTATATAGTTTTAGGAGAGAAAATATATTTAGGAGCTCATTATGGAGAATAAAATATAGATTTAATTTTTTAGTTTCCTTTTGATGTATTATGAACCTAGTATTCCAAATACACAAGGCCTCATGATATTTGGATTATACTTATTGGATATTTTTGTTAAAAATCATGTAATAATATGTTTATAAATCTTGTCAAACCACATAATCCTTTAATTATATTTTATAAAGTCTATAAAAATATAGGGTTTATTGGTTAAACCAAAATGACTTACTATGAAATCATAATGACCACACTACATACAAAATATTATGTTTGGGATATCCTCATTATTAACCATTAACTGATGATAACTATAATGAAGATAAATATTTGAAAAGTGTTGATCCCCTTCAATCTAATTAAAGAGGTCATCAATATGAGAAAATGGGTACATTTTATTTATATAAATTCCATTTATTTTACTATAATTAATGTGTAACCTCATTGATTCATCTATTTTCTTAATGAATAAAACAAGTACTCCCTGAGGTGAAATACATGAAAAAATGAAATCCTTATCAAATAATCCGTGTAATTAATTCTTCAAATCAACTAACTCCATTGGTTCCATTCTATTTGGAGTCTTAGATATAGGATTTTCATTAGTGATATGATCAATATATAATTAAACCTCTCTATCAGTGATAAATCTTGGTAATTATTTAGAAAATACATCACTACCACAAAAGGGGCCAAGGCCAGTGCCACCCTTTATCAGCGCTAACGAAAAAGCGCTGATAAAGGAGGGTACCTTTATCAGTGCTAGAAAAAGAACTGATAAAAGTACCCCTTTATCAGTGCTTTTTTTAGTGCTGATAAAGGTACCCCTTTTATATAAGATATTTAGTGAAATAAAAAAATTAAAAAAATATTTTTTAGTGAAAATGACCTATAAAAAAATTAAAAAAATATATAAGATATTTAGTGAAAATGAACTATAAAAAAATTAAAAAAATATTTTTAATTAATAATTTTCTAATTATTATGGAGTAATAGTCATTTAATAACAATTTTAAGACTAAGAAAATAAAAAAAATTAAAAAAAGATCCAAAATATGTTGAAAACGCAACTCGAACTTCAAACGACCATAAATTTTGATCCGGGTGTCCGTTTGAGCTCTACCGTATATCAAATCAAAGCCTGCGATGAGCTCTACACCCCTTTAATTAGGGGTATCCCGATCAAGGTTTTTTTGAGCCCAAAAAGGCTTATAAGGCCTTAAAAATTGAGTTTTTAGTCGGGATACCCCAATTTTTTAACATTTTGTGGATTTTCAGCCTCGTTTAAGGGGGTATTATTGGATTTTTTTGGTGGGTACTAAATTTATTCCAAGGTATTACATTAATATTGATATTATGTATTTGAAATTTTATCATTTTTTATAATTCACTGCTATTTATAATCAAATATATAACAATATATTCATATTTTTTATATATTCACACATAAAAATTTAATTATAAATATAAATAATAAAATATATTTACATATAAAATATATTGGCTTTATCTAAATAATAACTAATATCCATTTTATTTAAAATACAAATATATGAATATTTATATACCTATATATTAATCTAACTATATATATATTAATATAACTATAAATATATATATTAATATATATATATATATATATTAATATAACTATATATATATTAATATAAATATATATTATTATACGAATAAATATAACTAAATAAATAAATATATATATATAAATAGAGATATCATGAAATGGAAAACAAATAAAAATAGAGGAGTGGTAAGGGCTTAGGCGCGCAGGGGGGGAGGTCTCGAGTTCAAAACCTGGTGGAGGCAGGGGCGCATGCACATGGGCCAATATGGGAGCTAGCGTGATAATGGGTGGGGGATAGCACTGAAAAAAGGTGGAGGGGGCGCGTGGGGGCACCAGAGGTGCGGGAAGGCGCTGATAAAGGGGGGGGGGGGGCTCAGGCATTGTAAAAAGCCCCCCCCCCTCCGAGATTGCCATGATTTTTTTGAAAATTGTTTAATTTTTTTTAACTTTTATCAGCGCTGCGCTTTAACACTCATAAACAACCCCTTTTATCAGTGCTTTTTTTAGCACTGATAAAAGCGGTCTTTATCAGTGCTTTTTAGAGTGCTGATAAAGGGGACCCCCTTTATCTACTTCGACTTTAATAGCGCTTTTCTAGCGCTGTTAAAGGCCATTTTTAGCACTGATAAAAGGGGTATTTGTATTAGTGCATTGATATATTCTAGCACTATGTGTACATATTCTATTTCCAAATCCTCTTTAACCATGATATATTGAACTTCATCGATATCTTCACCACATATTTCATTATGTTGAGCTACTGGGGGTGCTTCTAGAAGATATTTAGTTTATGAAATATCCCCTTTGAAAACAAGTAATTCCATACATTCCTCACAATTTTAAATTCTTTTTCCCTATAATAGATTCCTTCTTTATAATTTGAGATCCAATCCATCCCCAAGATTACATAAAAAGATACTATAATTATGATGATCATATCTATAAAACACCCATGTAATCTAATTTTATTTACCTGATATATCTTTTATTTAAATCAAAGAACCACTCAACATTCTAACTAATAAATCCATCCTTAATTCATATGGGGTGATTAAATATTCTTAACAAACACGCATGATAAAAATGAGTATGTAGATCCATAATGTAATGGCCTAGACCCTCCCGGACCATTACTTTGCCAAAACGCGGCTCCACCAAGATGGGGGCACCGGTCACGGTGACACCGTGATGGTGGAACCACAAGGGAGACACCATGATAGTGGCAGCATAAGGGTGGCACCATTACGGTGGCACCATAAGGGTGGAACCGTGACGGTGGCACCGTAACGATGGCACCATATCCTTACCCTTCCTTTGTTCTTTTTCCAGTTCTGCTCCTACAATGAGATTTTTTGACGTTAAACGATTTTAACACCCTTTTTAAATCCCATAATTAATACCTAAAAATCTCGAGAAACCTCCCCGGTGGGGGATGTTAAGTTACAAATTAATATCATCATGTGTAACCGCCCAAACCTCGTGGGAAGCCACGATCTGACTTTTAAGTCGTTCAAAATTCTATATCCCGTAACAATAGGATCTCATTGTTATATATCCCTCTAGAGTTTCTTCTTCTTGTCCTTGGATGGATTTATTTATTCTCCTTGGTGCTCCTAGAGTCCCTCCTTTCCGAGGAAAGTGGTGAGCTTGTACCGAAGCTTTTCTGCTCACCCTTGGAGTCCCCGACGCTCCTCCCCAGCAAGTCACACATCCCCAATTCTTGGCACGTGGAGAAGAAATTCGATCCTTGATCAACCAAGTAGGGTTTTCCTTCGTCTCTATTTACTGTGTATCATGCGGGGAAGGTATGCTATTGTTTCTGTGGGTATTTATGAAACCAAAATTAATGAAGATAATTAATGGACCTTTAAATAATGAATGGGGTGTGATCGATGTTCTTCTGTACTCTTTTATGTTGATATGTGTTGTGAACTATATGGGCTTGTGCTCACTGAAAATCATGGCCGTTGGTGGTCTTTCCTTGTGTCCTAATAAACCCTTGTCTTTGGTGATGACTAAATAACTGTAACATGGAAATTGGTTAGTTACCTAAACTCAGTTGGTTTAAATGGATGTTCAGTAAAACAAAAATCCCTGTGTGACCACCCTAGTTAACAAACAGAAAGAAGAAAATAATGAATAATGTGCTTGAACCTGGAAGTTCCTACTCTGTTTTGGTAGTAGGTGTGTTGTTCGGCTTGGTGCTTATGAGGAAACATGGATAGGGATGGTATCCCCTATTGTTATACAGTTGTTGGTTGTGGTTCGAGAGCCATGTGGGGCTGTATCTCAAGGCTTGCTTTGGTTCCAGTACTTCGAGGGATCTCACTTGATCCCTTTGTTGTTGTGACTTTACAAGAGAACCAGGTGTGAATGCTTAAATTGCTGTTTGGATGTTTCTCTTTCCCTAGCATGTGGTTATGCATGTTATTTTCCCAGTAGTGTAGAATTCACCTAATGGGATCACTTGAACATGAAAACGAGAATGGTTAAAATGGGGAATTGGTTTTGGGAATGAGTTGTGACTTGGCCGTGAGTGCTGTGATGTTCGTTTATGAATAAATAGTAATGAGGTTGTTTGAACTTAGGTTTTGGAACCCTAGGTTGGGATGAGTGATTATTACCTATACATATATATATAGTTTTTACGTTTCTTATTGCGCCCCACCCAAGTTGAGCACTTAGTGCTGAACACCCCCATTTCATGGGGGAGGGTGTTTTTTCAAACACTCCTATGGGTGGCTTTTTATTAGCTCCTTTCCTGCTTCCTTTCCCAAATATCCCAAGACTCTTCTGGTAGGCTGTGACGACCTGAGGTCCATTATAGCCCAAGATTCTTCGGGCAGGGTAGCTGTGGTAGTGGCCCATATGTGTGTGGGCATGTTGTTTCCCAATAATCTTCTGGATGAGGCCCAGGTGTCTTCGGGCATGGCAGTGGTTTTTCTAGACTAGGTGTTTGCGGGCGTGGTTACGCGTGGTGGTTTTGGCCTAGGTGTTTGCGGGCAAGATGTGTGGTAGTGGTCTAGGTGTGTGCGGGCGGGGTGTGGGAGTGAGACTGTTATGAGAATGGCAGGATAGGTTCGATGCATAGGATGTCTTTAATAACCAGTGGGAAAGTGGTGTGGGGTAACCAAACATCGATGTGATATTACTATATGTTACTTGACTTATGTTATTTGGGGAGTGTGCCTTGGTGAGGTCTGAGTGGTTAGTCTTCCTTGCTAGGTGCTTTGGTTACCTCTTTTCTCACAGGGCATTAGAATGCCTCCCCACTTGTGTACGAGAGTCTTTGGTTTTCCATACTAAGTATACTTGTATGCTCACCCTACGTATATAAACTACTTTCAAGTTTCTAGGAGGACTTTAGGGATCATTTAGGGTCATACTAGCTCGGGCGTTAGGGCAGTTGCAGTTTCTTTTTTTCTTTTCTTTTGGTACTTTACCTTTATAGTCTCCTTGTACTTATGGATTTTTTTTGACATGAATATGGGAATGATTTTCTTTGGCTTTACTTTTACCCCCTAATTTTAATGTTGTTGGGATTTACTATCCTATCTCTTGATCTTATTAAAGAAAAGGGGTAATGCCTTCTATCTTGTGTGTGATTCTATACATTTGGTGCTAGTCGCCACTTCAGGACTTATTAAAGGCAGGTCTCGGGGGTCATTATCTCTCCTTCAACTTGAAGAAGGAAGGGTCTGGAAATCTGTTGTCCCTTCTCTCATCATGGTGAAGGTGGGTCATGACAGAATGGTATCAGAGGGATGGTTGAGAGATAGGATAGAGTTTGTAGTTAGGAACAGTGAGGATTGCATGGGATGGTAGGGAAACAGTGTTGGGTGATCTTGGTGCGTGAAATAGGCCAGGGAAGACCGGCTAGGACACAGGATTTTAGGGCCCCCTATGATCCGTTGCAAGGACTCTGGACCTACCGAACGACCAAGTGAGGCTACACTGCTTGCAGGGTAGAGACCCTAGGGAAGGTACATGCATCATAATGACTTGTGTTCTTGTGCTTCATGAATATTTTGGGAATTTAAAATGAATAAAAAGTTTAATAAAACTAAATCTTCTACACTACTTGGGCTTAGGAATTCCTTATTTACCTTGCAAATATTGCACCTGAGAGACGACCATGAGTGGTGCAGACGATCGAGGCCCCGAAGGTTGTTTTGGATGATTGACAGAGGGCTGACCGAGAGGAGGAGGACGATCAGTGGCAGAGGACTTTTCGTGCATTTCAGCGGCAGACCCTCAGGAAGTACGAGGGTAGAGTCTTAGATATGGAGACGGGGAGCTGGATCGAGGAGCTAGTGATTGCTTTCGGCTTGATTCGGGCTCCGGCGGAGTACTGGGTTCCTCTGGCCATCAGCCAGATGCGGGGAGCAGCGCGTCAGTGATGGAAACTTTATCTCAGGGTAAAGAAGGAGGCTGAGGTTGCATGGGCTGACTTTGAGAAGGAGTTCTTCGCATAATTCCTCTCTTCCACGATGAAGGTTGAGAAGAGGCAGGAGCTACTCTACCTCCAGTAAGGGAGCATGTCAGTGAGAGAATTGGGGATCAAGTTCAAGGATCTCCTCCGCTTTGCTCCAGACCTCATTCCAGATGAGGAGTCTTGGGCGAGGTGTTTGGAGGAGGCACTTCGACCTTTTCTTCAGTATGCTATTAATCCCTTCACCTTACCGACCTACTTAGAGATCCAGAAGAAAGATGAAGTGGTGGAGAGGATGAACATGCTGGGAGGTGTATCACGAGAGGGGATCCAGTTGGGCTCGTCGAAGGGGAAGGCCATCAACAGCAGGCCTCCAACATCAGGACCCTCTAGGTTTCGACCAGCAGGAAGTAGACCTCAGTAGTTCCAGTTCTGATCCCCCGGTCCTCGCCATTTCCTTTCTGGCCTAGGACTGAGGTGCTTCGTCTGTGGGATCCATGGGAACCTTCAGAATTAGTGCCCAGACAGAGTGAAGTACAGTGGGGGTGGGCCAGTGCAGCACCCACCCCAGCTGTAGTAGTTTCTAGCCAGGACCATTCAGCAGCAGCAGAGACAGCGATCTCCCGCTCCTCCAAGTGTGGACATCACCGGAGGAGGCTGACCTCAGGGTGCTCCTCAAGAACCTCGACCGGGGCATGGTCGTGGAGGTGGCCGATAGCTGAGAGGTAGAGGATCTAGGCATGGGCAATTGCACTCCACGAAGGCAGCAGTTCCAACAGGGCTAGAAGTTGTTCGAGGTACGATCAGCTTGTTTAGTACCCTTGCCTATGCCTTGTTCGATATAGGAGCTTCAAACTCCTTTATTACACCCAGTATGGCCCATGCCCTGGGTTTAGATGTTGAGAGGATTTTAGCACCCCTAGTGTTTAGAACGCTAGTCGGAGGTCAGACCGACTTGTCTTATGTTTTCTGAGGGTGTAGACTGATGATAGGGCCACATCAATCTATCAGGGATCTTCTACTATTGCAGATACATCCACACAATGTCATCCTAGGAATTGACTGGCTGTTTTCTGTATGTTCTGTTATTGACTATTTCTGAGGAAGGGTGGTGTTTTTAGATTTGGGCGGTCAACGTGTAACTTTCATCGGCGAACGTGGTTTCCCGAAAATCAGAAAGCGAGAGGATCCCCTCCTTTCCTTATTAGTTGAACTAGTAGTGGAGTCGGTGGATGCAGAGATGGTGGAAGTTCGAGGGATCGTCAGTGAGTTCATGGACATCTTGACTGAAGAGGTGGAGACTCTAACCCCTCGACATGATGTTGAGTTCAAGATAGACTTACAACCTGATGCCCGTCCGATTTCGATGGCTCCCTACTGGATGACACCTTCTAAGTTGCGGGATTTGTGGATCCAGATTGATGATCTGATGAAGAAGGGTTTTTTTCGGCCAAGTGCATCACCGTGGGGTTCTCCTGTCTTGTTTGTGAAAAAGGCAGATGGTGGTATAAGACTGTGCATATATTACAGGAGGCTAAATCAGGTGACGGTCAATAATCGCTACCCTCTCCCAAGGATAGACGATCTCTTTGATCAGCTGAGGGGAGAAAGTTGGTTCTCAAAGATCGATCTGCAGTCTGGATATCACCAAGTGAGGGTGAAGGAAGGCGATATCTCCAAGAATTCCTTCAGATGCAGATATGGGCACTTTGAGTTTGTGGTCATGCCGTTCGGCGTTACAAATGCACCAGCTATGTTCATGGGGCTCATGAACTCCGTCTTCTGGGAATACCTGGATCAGTTCATAGTTGTGTTTATTGACGACATCCTGATCTACTCAATATTAGAGGAGGATCACGCTGAGAACCTGAGAACAGTTTTATAAGTCCTCCGACAACACCAACTCTATGGGAAGTTGTCAAAGTGAAAGTTCTGGTCACGAGAAGTACACTTCCTTGGGCACATGGTGTCCGATCAGGGAATAGCAGTGGACCCATCTAAGGTCCAGGCAGTTGTTTCTTGGGCAGCACCCAAGAATGAGAAAGAGGTTCATAGTTTCCTTGGGTTGGCAGGTTACTACCGGAGGTTCGTACCCAACTTCTCCCGAGTTGCAGCACCTTTGACAGCTTTGACCAAGAAGGACCAGAATTTCATGTGGAATGGGAAGTGCGAAGCATCCTTCAACTATCTGAAGGAGAAGTTGGTGAGTGCCCTAGTGCTGAGGTTTCCAGAAGAAGGGGTAGCATATGAGGTGTTCTGTGATGCTTCAGGACAAGGCCTCAGGTGTGTGCTGATGCAATGATAAGGGGTGATCTCTTATGGGTCTAGAAAGTTATGTCCCAATGAGAATAACTATGCCACCCATGATCTAGAGCTTTCAGTGGTCATGTTCGCACTAAATATGTGGCAACATTACCTCGTTGGGGAGCGCTTCGTGGTCTTCACCGATCAAAAAAGCTTGAAGTATATCTTCTCCTAGTGGGACCTGAACTTACGGCAGCATAGGTGTATTGAGTTTCTTTAGGAATACAACTTTGATATTTCCTACACCTCAGGAAAAGGGAATGTGGTGGCCGATGCCTTGAGCAGGAAGTCGCGAAAGGATGATGTTCGAGAGTCGGCAGATGCTTGGAAGGCGATAGAGGAGTTGGCTGCCCTGCACCTGGATGCGAGAATGGATAGTGGTAGAGGTTGCCTGTATCAGATGACAATACAATATTATCTATTACGACAGGTAGATGAGTCTCAATGGGGAGACTTAGAAAGTGAAGTGATGCGTGACCGGGTTACCCAAGGCGATGCCCCATAAGGGTGGACAGAGGATGTTCTGAATCAGATGCTTTTCTGAGGGAAGTTGTTTGTTTCAGAGGTGATGCACGAGAGGGTTCTTGGTGAGTTCCACAAATCACCCTTAGAGGTGCACCCGGGAGTTTCCAAGATGTACCAGGGTCTGAGGAGTCAATTTTGGTGGCCCGGTGTAAAGCGGGTGGTGGCAGAGTTCGTAGAAAAGTGCCTAGTGTGTCAGCAGGTGAAGGTTGAACACTGTGTTTCGGGCGGTTTGTTGCAACCTTTAGATGTCCCAGAGTGGAAGTGGGATGACATCTCGATGGATTTAGTCACAAGGTTACCCAAGGTTCAAGGAGGCTGCAACGCTATCTGGGTAGTGGTGGACCAGTTGACGAAATTGGCTCACTTTCTAGCGATCAAGGAGTCGGGTGCAGTGGATGCCATAACACAGAGGTACATGGATGAGGTGGTGAGATTTCATGGAGTTACGAGGTCCATAGTCTCAGAAAGGGATGCACATTTTACCTCACAAGTATGGAGAGGATTGGAACATGCTTTTGGCACCCATCTACATCTTATCACTGCTTTCCACCCCCAGACATATGGACAGACAGAGCGCACCATCCAGACAATTGAAGATATTCTACGGGCATGTATCCTAGATTTTGGGGGATTGTGGGGATGACACTTGCCTCTGGTGGAGTTTTCCTATAACAATAGCTATCACTCTACCGTTGGAACGACTTCATTCAAAGCATTGTACGAGAGGCCATGTCTCTCACCCGTGTGCTGGACAGAGGTCGGGGAGGTAGGTATTCTTGGCCCAGAGGTGGTGCAGAGCATGACAGAGAAGGTTCAGCTTATACGGGAGAGGATGAAGGCGACTCAGGATCGGCAGAGGTCATATGCCAATAATAGAAGGAGACCCTTGGAGTTCGAGGTTGGGGACCACGTGTTCTTGAAGGTCTCCCCTCAGAGTGGGGAACATAGGTTCGGTAGGGGGAGTAAGCTTTCTCCCAGGTTTGATGGACTGTTCGAAGTGCTGCAGTGGGTCAGTGAGGTGGCTTATCAATTGGTGTTGCCACCACAACTACAAAAAGTGCACAACACCTTCCATGTGTCCCAGATCCGTCAGTATTTGCACGATGATTCACACGTCCTCGACTGGGGAGAGATATATATCAGAGACTATGCAACGTTCGTGGAGCGACCCGTTATGATCGAAGGTCATGAAGAGAAGGTTCTTCGTGGATGAACCATTCCTTTGGTTCGTGTGTTGTGGAGACATGATGGGCTTGAGGAAAGTACCTAGGAATGGGAGACACAGATGTGATCCCAGTACCCAGAGCTGTTTTGAGTTGTTCTGTTTTGTTGTACTTGTTGTGGTGGAACGCTTTACCTTGTAAACTATGGAATGTGCGGTTTTCCTTTTTTGCATATGTGTGTAAAGTTTCCTGAAATGTGGGAGTAGAGGACCAGATCCCTAGTTAAGACGCATTAAAGTGGATGCGCCTAAACCCATGAGGGTGAGTCAGTGCCGCCCAAAGCGGATTGTATCTTAACATGAAGAAGAGGTCTTTCCTTGGTAATAAGGAGGTTTACTCCTGAGAGGTATCTTTTGAGGGGGTTGTTCAGACCCCTTTCCTTTCTTCAGGTCTGGTTTTAATTCTCGAGGGTGAGAATAGTTAGAGAGGTATCTGATGTAATGGCCCAAACCCTCCCGGCCCATTAATTTTCCAAAACACGGCTCCACCAAGATGGTGGTACCGTGAGGGTGGCACCATGACGATGTCACCGTATCCTTACCCTTCCTTCGTTATTTTTCCAGTTCCACTCCCGTAACGAAATATTTTGACGTTAAAAGATTTTAATACCCTTTTTAAATCCCATAATTAATACCTAAAAATCCCGAGAAACCACCCCAGTGGGGGATGTTAAGTAACAAATTAATATCATCATGTGTAACTACCCAAACCTCATGGGAATCCACGATCCAACTTTTAAGTCGTTCAAAATTCCATATCCCGTAACAATAGGATCTCATCGTTATATATCCCACTAGAGTTTCTTCTTATTCTCCTCGGCTGGATTTCTTTATTCTCCCTGGTGCTCCTAGAGTCCATCCTTTTTGAGGCAAGTGGTGCACCTGTACCGAAGCTTTTCTGCTCACCCTTGGAGTCCCCGACATTCCTCCCTAGCAAGTCATGCATCCCTAATTCTTGGCGCATGGAGAAGAACTTCGATCCTTGATCAACCAAGTAGGGGTTTTCCTTCGTATTTCTTTACTATGTATCATGCGGGGAGGGTATGATATTGTTTCTATGGGGATTGATGAAACCAAACTTAATGAAGATAATGAACGGACCTTTAAAGAATGAAGGGGGTGTGATCGATGTTCTGCTGTACTCTTTTATGTTGATATGTGTTGTGAACTTTATGGGCTTTTGATCACTGAAAATCATGGCCATTGGTGGTCTTTACTTGCATCCTAATAAACCCTTGTCTTTGGTGATGACTAAATAACTGTAACGTGAAAATTGGTTAGTTACCTAAACTCAGTTGGTTTAAATTGATGTTCAGTAAAACAAGAATCCCTGGGTGACCACCTCGGTTAACAAACAGAAAGAAGAACCTAATGAATGATATGCTTGAACCTGGAAGTTCCTACTCTGTTTTGGTAGTAGGTGTGTTGTTCTACTTGGTGCTTACGAGGCGACATGGATGGGAATGTGATCCCCCGTTGTTGTACAGTTGTTGGTTGTGGTTTGGGATCCATATGGGGCTGTATCTCGAGGCTTTCTTTAGTTCCAGTACTTCGAGGGATCTCACTTGATCCCTTTGTTGTTGTGACTTTATAAGAGAACTGGGTGTGAATGCTTAAATTGTTTTTTGGTTGTTTCTCTTTCCATGGATTGTGTTTATGCCTGTTAGTTTCCCAGCAGTGTAGAATTCACCTAATGGGATCACTTGAACATGAAAACGAGAATGGTTAAAATGGGGAATTGGTTTTGGGAATGAGTTGTGACTTGGCCATGAGTGCTGTGCTGTTCTTTTATGAATGCATAGTAATGAGGGTGTTTGTGCTTAGGTTTTGTAACCCTAGGTTGGGATGAGTGCTTGTTACCTATACATATATCTGTAGTTTTTACGTTTCTTATTGCGCCCCACCCAAGTTGAGAACTTAGTGCCGAACACCCCCATTTCACGGGGGAGGGTTTTTTTCCCAACACTCCTATGAGTGGCTCATTATTAGATCCTTTCATGCTCCCTTTCTTGAATAGCCCAAGACACTTCGGGCAGGCTGTGATGGCCTAAGGTCCATTATAGCCTAAGATTCTTCAGGCAGGGTAGCTGTGGTAGTGGCCCAGGTGTGTGCGGGCAGGTTGTTTCCCAAGAATCTTCAGGATGAGACCCAAGTGTCTTAGGGAATGGCAGTGGTTGTTCTAGCCTAGGTGTTTGCGGGCATGGTTATGCATGGTGGTTGTAGCCTAGGTGTTTGTAAGAAGGATGTGTGGTAGTGGCCCAGGTGTGTACGGGCGAGGTGTGGCAGTGGGACTGCGATGAGAATGGCGGGATAGGTTCGATGTGTAGGATGTCTTTAATAACTAGCGGGAAAGTGGCGCGGGGTACCCAAACATCAATGTGATATTACTATACATTACTTGACTTGCATTATTTGGGGAGTGTGCCTTGGTGTGGTCTGGGTGGTTATTCTTCCTTGCTAGGTGCTTTGGTTACCTATTTTCCCACAGGGCATTAGAATGCCTCCCCACTTGTGCACGAGAGTCTTTGGTTTTCCCTACTGAGTATACTTGTATGCTCACCCTATGCATATAAACTACTTTCAGGTTTCCAGGAGGACTTCAGGGATCGTGGAGGGTCGTACTAGCTCAGGCATTGGGACAGTTTTAGTTTCTATTTTTCTTTCCTTTTGGTACTTTACCTTTGTAGTCTCCTTGTATTTGTGGCTTTTATTTTTTGTGACATGCATATGGGAATGGTTTTCTTTAGCTTTACTTTTACCCCCCAGTTTTGGTGTTGTTGGGATTTACTATCTTATCTCCCGATCCTATTAAAGAAAAAGGGTAATGTCTTCCATCTTGTGTGTGATTCTATACCCTTGGTGCTAGTCGACACTCCGAGACCTATTGAAGGCGGGTCTCGGGGGTCATTATCTCTCCTTTAACTTGAAGAATGAAGGGTCTGGAAATCTGCTATCCCTTCTCTCATCTTGGTGAAGGCAGGTCGTAACACATAATAACATATTATATTATCTAACTTTTAGTATATAATCAAAGTAATATTTATCAAATCATTTAGTGCTTCAACTCTAGCTATTTTTATTTCAAAATCTTATCCATGGTCTACAAGGATCTTTTGGGGATGATTCCCTTTACTCTTAGGGAACTTATTAGAGTAATTCCCTAATCCCCATACATTTGAATAATTGAACTTTTAATTATTATCACTTAATTTTCATTCAATATCTTTATGACCTTTCTCTCTACATTTAATGTATACACACAAACCCTTTAAGTATATCCATGGGTGTTTCTTTACATATTTATTACATCCCAGGAACTCTACTCTCCCCTTCTTTTCTTTTCTAGTTGTTCTTACCACATAATCATCAATCATCCTCTTTTACTCAGGTTTTATTTTGTAAATGAATAATTTTTGAATCTTTCTTAGTCTTGATAACACATGTTACAACCTCCTTATATGATAAAAAATATTCATATAATAATGATCGTCAATGAAGTGCCTTAAAACCATCAGTTAAATGATCAATACTACTTTCATGGTTGTATAGATAATCTAAAATATACCTTGATAATATTCTGAAATTAGACTCATACTAATCCATCGTTTATTCTTTATTTTGTTATAAATTTATGAATTATATTTCCATTTCAACATGTTTCTCCCAAGGATAATAATTTTCCAAAAAATAAATTTAAATATATTACTCTCCATGTATTCTATCTCTTATGTCTTTTTAGTATTTAGAATCAGGGAACACCATTGGTTATTTTATCCACTTAAATGATACACATCCATGATAACATATTCCTTATCAAAACACCTCAAATCCATAAATATATTTTCCAGGGAATTAATCCATTGATCTAGAACTATGGGATTAGTGGACCCACTGAGTGATGAAGGTTTTTTCCTCATAAAATGATCTAATTATGTTATTATTATTGAGGGGAAACAAGTTGATCCATGATATCCATATTATTTTTCATAACCCAAGTCAATTTTCCTAGGATGGTAATAATTTGTTTAAAACCAACATTAAATACATTATATTGATTATCTAGACAATCCTCACATTCTCCTTGATTGTTGGATTGGTTTACATTTCATCTAGAAGGTTCCTTTATCTATCAAATTTAATAGAATATTTAGTGATATTATAAACAATTAATATATAATATAAGACTTATATATCATAATTTCCTAAAATATAGTCTTGTCAGAGAGTACCTAAAAAATAATTATAGAAAAATCTCTAAAATTTTCTAAAGGTAGAATCTATGTTCTCCTTCCATATTATTTTAAATATAGTTTAAAAGGTTTTAACCAAGAATTCATTTGATAAAAACTATAACATCCACAACCCTAGTCACCTAGAGTTAGTGGGTTAGTTATTACCTGGTAATCAGAATACATGAGATTATATTACCAAGATCAAGGTTTAGTATTCCTAAAGATACTAGATACATAAATAGTATATTACGTCATGAAAAATTACAAAATTTAAGTAAGAATAATTATTTATTAGTGTTACCCAAAGAGAAAATCATACATAGTATTATACTTCATTACCTGGGGAAATGGGAAACAAAAGTAAAGGGTGAGCTCAAATGATTTGTAAGGGACAATATACAACATCTGCTAACACATAATAAGAAATATACTGGGAACATATAAATAATTGATACCCCATAACATAATCCCTGGATGAAAAATGTAATAAAAGATTAAATGATCACATAATTATAGAAATGTTAGGAATACATAATTTTGGAAATCATAAACATATTATTGAGGCTTGGTGCCAAGAAATCATACATAAAGGGTTAGGATGATACCATTACTCTATCTTAGTTTTCTAATGATGCGTAGTAGTGTTATGATAGGATATATAATTTTAGGTCTCACTCACCACATGAAATTCCAATGCATTTCATCACATTCTAAATGATTATGAGTTATACATGGAATAATCAACAATATAAAAATACATAGCATAACTGCTCAAAGAATATTATCTTATAAGATATTCCTATATATAAAAGATTATTATACATGCAATAATAAATAATATAACTATAAATTCACAATGTTCTAATAAAAACCCTTAACAAGTAAACAACACATAATTTCAGTTATTGGGTACTTGTAAGGACTAAGATGGTCATCGTGTTTAGGTAATCGAATACATGTATTTATAATGATATTATACCACTACCAAAATAGAACTTATATAATTTGGAAATAGTATATTTAAATCTTTCATTATGGCCTATAAAGATCAAGTGAATCATTCATTGAATATTCTCTGAGAGTGTTAAAACAGATGTGCAGTTAGGCCCACTTATTGTGCACCGAGTGAAGATCAAGTTATTATATGACTAACCTTTTTCATTTTTATTGACCCTAGTTTCATATATTTTAGAGTCTTATTACACTTTTTGTTTGTTTTCATACATGGATTTCATTTATAATAAAGCCATACACACTTTAATTTACTAAAATCTAGGATGGTTTTATGGCTATGGGAAAGCTTTAGAGTTGTAACGACATATGAATGTAGTATAATGAGAGGGAATTGTGATCTATCATTAATAATATAATACTATATTTATAAAAGTTAATTAAAATAATATTTATCCTTGAAATTAAAAGTAACTGGAAAGTATTGAAAAAATAATAGAGGAGAAGATGTTTGGAACCCTTACTTTGAAATATGGATTCTTATAGCTTGAGATGATAACCTTAGGGCCTTGAAAAAACCTTAAAGAGACTCATAAGAGAGAAAATTAGAGGTGATTCATGATAATTTATTTTTAGTGATGTGGAATGGGTGAATGAGTGGCTATTTATATAAAATGATGGAGGGTTATTTATTAATTTATAAACACGGGACTTGGAAATATATGTTGTGGAAAATGAAAAACCATTATCTTACCAATGATTTTGGCACATGTTTTTTAGTATTTAAGGAATTGTTTTTACATATTTGAGTTTTAAAATTAAAATTAATCATTTTATATTACATTTTCTTTGGGAATATAATTTTCCAATAAAATATTATTTAAAAAAAATTATTTTCTATTTTATACTTTGTAAAGTTATTTATAGCTTTAGAAAATGATTTTAAATCATTAAAATATTTAATATTAATAAGATAAATTATTTTTGGATGAGGATTCAATTATTTTAACTATTAAATCATTTTATGTCATAATAATGTCATAATAATTGTTGAATATTTATATTGTATTTTACTATTAATCCTAAAATTCGATTGTCTTATAAAATTATGAAAAATTCACTATAGAACAATTCAGATATTCTAATTCTAAATTTAAATTTAATTTAATAAAAATAATTTTCTATCTATATAAAATTTAATTTCTAAATAAAATACTTTTGAATTTTTAAATCTTGCATTTCATGCTAAAAACTAAGAACTCATTTCCAATACATATGTATATAATTGCATTTTTATTTTTTAATGAATATAAAAATTGAAATTAATTTTTAATTTGGTTATTACCTAATGATTTTATATATTTTATTATATACTTGTATATATAATGGTTATATCACTATTATAGTGGTTATATTACCAATTGTCATATTCTAACGACCTTACTGCACCTTATATAAACACTTCATTTTAACATCTAAATTCATTCATATAATTATCTTAGCTACCATGCATATTATTATGTTATTTTTTTTTAAATATAATAACGATTTTACTCATATATTTTTTTATTTTTTTGAGAATGATCTCCTAGAGTACAAGATCATATTGATTCCCCATACATTTTCTTCTTTTATAACACTACTTTTAGCTATTATTATAAATATAATTTCATTTTTTTGTATTACTCAATGTTGTAATGTTTTAAATTGTAATAAAAAATGATTATTCTTTAATATAATTCCTTAGGTATTAAAAATTAAAATTCTTCATCCATGGTCACTTTGTGCTAGGATCACTTCCTTTGTAAGTGTTCAGGGAATATAACACAACCTTTGACGAATCAATTCCATTGACTCCTCCTTACTCACTACTTTGGATCAAGTCTTCCTCAGTTTGATGAATTAAAGGTTTATCTATCATCATACAAGATTTTATGAGTATTTTTGATCAATAATTATAGAATATTATGATTTAATAAACTATTTTATTACTAGAAAAATCACTAAAAATAATAATTTACAAAAAACGGGCTCAAAAACTACCAAGATCGTAAGTTCTACATAGAACACTATTCACTATGAACTATCTTCTTGGACCACCATACATATGACATGAAATAAATTGTGATACATTTCTCTGTACTTAATGAAATTATTTTTGGAACACCCTTATAGAACCTACCTCATGTACTTATCTCCATGAACTGGCTTCTCCAACCTCCCTTTCGAACTAACTTTGCTAAACTTCTCCATCACAAATTGTATCTACTTTAAAGATTCTATTCTTCACAAACTGAACCCAAATACATGAAATTTAATACTTATATAATTATTTTATTAATATATGGATCATCATTAACATCTCATACATTGTAAATTATGTGAAAAATGGGGTTGTATTTATCGAAAAAATCACCCAAAAATCTTGGTAATCTTTGAAATTATTGTTCACCCATTCACACTAATTCATAAATAGTCTAATTTGAACTTACTTTGTGATCTAGATATCACAAAAATTCTATTTAGAACATTATTTTTTGGTCCCCCCAAAATCACCATCTCTTCATCACAAATGACTCCCAACCTTTATAAAATTTATACTGTGAACTTCCTTTTGTGAGATTCATACACATACACTATTTTTCATACCATCGAATGAATACTCATTGTATTGGTTTGTATAGGTTATATATAGTCAAAAAAATTATAAATGGTTCATACACCATGAACTAACTACACATTCCAGGTACTCCTTATGCACTTGTGTACTCCATATGTGAAAAACCATCCTTCACCCAAAACATTTCACCCCAAAAAATTTGGGATTCATTGGGAATCTGAACCATGTTCTCCAATATTCTCCATGGACTCTTCTATTAATTGTATTTAAATAAACCATATCCATTGGAATATAAAATACTTTATCATCCTATAAATTTATTGAAAATAAACACAAAATCAACCTAAAACCTATATCACTTTGGTTCCAATATTCTCCCCTTCAGGTTTGTTGGAAATCCAATGTGAAATTCAATTTAACACCCATTATCAATAGCTTTTAAATGATAATATAAATACCCATATATCATATTAAGTATATATGATAATTACTTAGTCTATAAATAAATATTTCAAGAGATAATTCCATGCCTCCAATCATTCCAAAATCCAAAAAAACTCCTTGACTTTCATACCATGAAGTTCCCCTTGATGAGAAAATATATTTCCTAAAACCCATTTTTAGGAGAGACCCTATCCCCTTTCAATGGTACTTCTAAAATTTCATAGTCCATTCTCACTCATAGAAAATAAAACCAGAGAGAAAAAATAGATTCCATTTTCTATCACTGTACACCCTATTAATCGTAACCCCCTTAATTTTTCACTACTTCACAAATAGTTAGAAAAAGTATAATGCATGGGGAGAGAGGTACTTACAAACCAACTTAGGCTAAAGGATGCGGTTGAAAACTGAAGTTCCATTGAAAGTTATGAAACAATGAAGTGGTAAATGAATTAGTGTTGATATCTACCATGTGCTTATTGATTCTAACATATTATAGTTTGATCAATATTTTTTCAACTATTTCTTTGAAAATCTGATACTGGATCTCAATAGGTTTAATATAAGAGTGTTGCATAGGATTATCATGGGTTTAATCTCACTCTTATAATCATATAAAATTTCCATATTCTATTTTAAATTTTCATTAATATCTTCAAGGTATTGAGTCATCTATAAAAATAGAGTGCATTCCTTAGTTTCATATATATTCTCTATATCCAACTTACTCAGTAAAGTTATTTCCTACTTCTTACTCAACCATCCTAAACATTTGATTCCAATAAATTATGCACCATTACTTGTGAAATTTTTTCCACCACATCACCAGCCTAGTTTGAATCATAACATGAAGATAACCCATGATCATTTCCTAAATTAAAGATAAATCCATAATTGAGAGTTCCTTGGATGTTCTTTATAATTATTTTAACTACTACAAGGCATTCTTCCTTCATATTACTCTAGAAATGGGCCCCCAAGCATGTTTCAAACTCAATATATAGTCGAGTTACAATAAATTATAACAAGATTTCAATTTTACTCCTAGATAATTTAGGATTCATAGATCTTAAATATTTATTATTCCTAATCTTGGTTAAAAAAAATCAGAGTTGAAATAGGTTTAAAATCAAGAACATAAATTTATTCAGTAGGTCTCTCACATACTTAGTATGAGATAAATACGTATATTTCTCTCTAAACTACTTATAGACCTAAAAAATAAGCAATTCCACTTACATAGACATTTTAACTTTGAACTTATTAGTATATAAAATTCTTCTATAAACTTCTACTTGATTCTTCCAAATATGATATCATCTACATACACAAGCACCATGTATTATTCTTCTTTCATTTTTTTCATGTATATATTATGATTAACACCACTATTTTTAAATTTTAACTTCTTCAAGTATGATTCAGAATGAGTATACCATGCATATTATGCCTATTTTAGACTATATAAGGACTTAATTAATCTTTACAATTTATTTTCATCATCACTAATCATGAAACCCACTGACTATCCAATATAAAACTCTTATTGAAGAACAATATTCAAGAATTTCAATTTAACATCCATATTGTTAATATTCAAGATTTTATAATTTCTATTCCCAAGGAAATTTGCATTTAATCTATTTATAATAATGGAAATATATTTTATTTTTGGCCAATAAGGGTTAATATGTGTTATATATTATTATAAGAGTTGAAGAAAAGATGCTTGAAGACTTACCATTCTCCTATTAATTGTGATGATTATTGAACTGGTCCTAATGGTTAAGAATTGTGTCAATGATGACATAGTGTTTATAACTACACTCGAGGTGATATTGAGAGATAATATTTAGCGGATTAATAAATTTAACTAGTTTAAGAGTTTAAATTTAAAATGTTGAAAATTTAAAAAATGAGGGTACCATTGATTTACCCCTATCTTAGTAGCACTTAACCAATACTTGGATTCTATAATTGGTATCAGATGGAGGCTCCCTCTAAAGATCCAAAATTTTCCCTACTTTTTTTAATTAATTTTATAAATTTCATATTTTTGGAACTATTTGAGTTGCCTCAAATGGATATTTTTCCAAGACTCATAAAAATAGGAAGAAAATAGAGACAATGAAGTTAAAGATTAATTCCAAAGTAAATAGAGGAACACCACAAAATAAAGGTAATCATAGCAGTTACATTTTTAATTATACATTTTATGAATCTTATAATGATGCATGTTTATGTTGTGATAATAATGAATCACTTTGTTATCTTTATTCTGAATTCAAATAGCATATGAATAAAATTATTAGAGAAGTGGATAAGTGTATTATTTTTATTATCAATGGACTTCTTTTTGATAAAGAAAGTATTGAAGAAAAAAATTAATAACTAGATGATGCACTAAGTTAGAAGTTAAAAAGGGAATCACTATCACATACTTGGTGGAATCAAGAGATTAATCCATTATTCATACTGATGAAGAATTTAAATTTTATGATTGTAAGAAATTTCTTTCTGAAATTTTTTATAGAATATTTTTATGCACTTGAAAAATTATATAAAGTCTCTATAGATTTCAAAGATACTCAATTATATGTTAAAATAAAAAAGGGTAAATGAGATTGAAAATTACTTAATATAATAAAGAAAAATTCATGAATAATAAATAAAGAAGATACAAGAATATCTAGAAGATAGGATGAGATCTACTGATGATGGGAAGAACTTACTCAACATGAAGTTTTATGAGTTGGAGGTGAAATTTAAAAATTATGAATCATCATAAATGGGAACTTACCAAGTTACTAAAAAATATATATTTTCACACAAGTTTACTTTGAGAGTCATGACTCTAAGAACATTCATTTTTGTTGGAGAAGTGCATGTATCATTCTCTCATGAAATGGAAACAACCTCTAAAAGAAGGTTTTCCAGAACCTGAAAATATTCTTTTATACTAATGTTATTTCAAATTATAGTAAAATTCTAAAATATAATATTGGAAAAATATAGATATAGAAATATACTTATAAACCCAAAAAAATAAAGGGTGGATGGGAAAAGATATATAAATAGTTGTTCCCCAAGAAGCATAAAAAAAGGTTGTGTTTTTACTCAAAAATAGCAAGATTCAAAACCTATGAAATCTGAATAGACTTTAATATAAAATAATATGAGAATATTAATAGGATATTGATGGTGTTATTGGAATTTTGGACATAAAGCTCTAGAATTTTGGATTAATATATTAATTCATTAAAATCATATAAATCCTCAAACAAGTGGGAGAAAAGATAAATAAAGAAGAAAACATTCCAATCAAACATAAAATAAAAATAGAAAAAAATATCAGTATGCCTTGAGGAGTAATGAAATGAAAAGTGTTGATTCAAAAACTCTCAATAATCCAATGAAAGAATAAAATATTCCCATCAATAACAAAGGAATAGAAGAGATAATAAGAAAAGAGTGGCCTAGGTTGAGAGGAAGCTCTCAGCCTTAGAGTTATTTCTAAGAAACTTAGAGTCCCCTCCTTATTCCCTATTATTTTAGGTATTATTAGATAACATGTAGGTAATTGAATAATATGGTTAAGGTTGTCACATATAGACAATATGAAGAGATTTTCTTTCATGGATTCTTTTAACATCCATGAAAATTAAAAAGAGGGGTGAACCCATTGAAGGGGAGATTACATGAGTTTGAGATATTCCAATTACACTCTCATCCACCATTATTAATTATATTCATTAAGGGGTAGTTATTGGTTGATGAAAAAATAAGTAAAAGGGGAAGTTATTCTTATGCACCTAAAATTTCTGAGGTGGTTGTTAAAGTTTGTGTATAATTATGTATTTCTTGTATTAACAACACATATCTTGAGAATTTCTAACCCTAATTTCACATGTGAGTATTTTATGAACTTCTTAGACAACCTTGGTTATATCTCCTTTGTTTTATAAACTATTTTTTCCCATATATACTTAGAGTTGATTAACAAAAGGTTCTTTTCTAAGAGAATCATATGAAATCATCCATCTCACAAATGTGTTCAAGAATATTCATCTAAGGGAGGAAAACATGTTTTGATAAGAAAAGTTTGATGAGAAGGACCCACTTATCCTTCGTATTTAATTTTTAATAAGGGAGAGAAAAGTTTGAGAACACATATTGATTTTTATAATGTGAATACATATTGAAAAAACATACAAAGGGGGAGATTTTTAAGAATAATATACTTGGATTGTATTTGTTATCAATAAGGGTCAATATGTGTTTAATATTGTAATAATATTTTAAGTAAAGAATAATATATAATTATTATCCTCTATATTAATTATGATAATTGTTTAAATGGTCATAATTCCCAAGACTCATGTTAATTATGAAAATTTTATTACAACTGCACTCATGGTGAGATTGAGAGATAATATTTAGTGGATTGAGATCTTTAACCAGTTCAAGAGGTTAAATTTAAAAGGAAGAAAATTTGTAAAATGAGGGTATCATTGATTAAATCCCCTCTTAGTGGAGCCTAAATAGTTCTTGGATTATACATACTCAAGTTGATCAACATGTGTAAATGTTTCTTCAATATCAACACCTTAAATCTATGCATAAAATTTTCACACTAGATGTGATTTATTTCAAATCACATTATAATTTTTGTTGAACTCATTCTTGAAGGTCCATGTTTTCCCAATCACGTTGTGATTTAAGGATTCTTCTCAAGTTATAAAGTATTAGTTTTTTCAATGTTATGAAATTAATAATTTATGGATCTAACTCAAGATTCATCCTTTTATGTTTATTAAAATGTTTATTGTTATACCATTGTTAGTAGAGCAACTTTCTCAACATTACTCTATATTCTTATTTGTATAGTATCAGTTCTGACTTTAATTATTTTGGATGGATCAAAATATATTATTTAGTCTCTCATCTGAGGTACAATATAATTTTCATTAATAACTATCATCTATTCAGATTTTCCCCTAAAATTATCATTATTTAGGGAGATTTTTACACCCAAAAGAGTGGTTTCAACTTCACCCCCATCTCAAATAATTCTTCACAATTCACACTTCAAGAAAAATTTTGATCTCTTCCTTTAATGTTTTTGAATTAATTAATTTACAAAAATTCTATTCATACTTTTTTGAATCATTTGTAGGATTCAATCTTTATTGAGTAGCCTAAAAATACTTCTTGATTTGCATTATTGACATAATTTACATGACTGACTTATTTGTTTCAAATGAAACATCCTATTTCAAAAACTATAAAAAGATTCGGTGAAGGATTCATTATATTTTATATTTTATAAGGTGATATTTCTTCCCTAGGACTCATCAGTGACTAGTTTTGAGTGTATACTATAACTTGTACAACTTACTATCAGTAATGGAATTGGAAACTACTTTCAATAAGAATTATTTATTCTATATTATTCGATTGCTGATTCCATCACCCTAAAACTATATTATATTTGATATTTATTAAAGAGGATACCTTATAAAATTAGTTTATAGTTGGTTTTTGACTGTTTTTGTATAGGTTATCACTTAACCCCATAAATTTTATTTTTTATAAAATACAAAAAAAGATAGATTGGAGGATATCTCTTTTTTACTAGTATGTTTATCTAGGTATTTTTCAAATTTAGTGGGAATGTGATATGTTCCATTATCAGATTGAAAGATATTAATTATACATCTAGAGTCGTTATACACTCTTCTGTTATACCTCTTTATGCAGTCTATCACTTACCTCATTCTCTGCATGAACATAACACATATCATTTTATTGTAATATTCAATAAAAATCTTGAAATTCCTTTCAATATAGGTTCTTTATATATGTATCGTGCCACAAAAATTATTATACCCAAATTTAATGATATTATATACCTTTTTCTTATTCCGATGATATTTATTTTGGTTCTTATTTTCTCACAAGCATGCATCAGATGTGTTTTCAATATCTCACATCAGATTAGGGATATCCACCGTATAATATTGTTTGGACAAGTTTTACATGCTTAATTGGTGAAAATGTCCAAGTTTTATGATTCTGTAAGCTGTTATCCTCCTCAATAATTAAGAAAAAGTATTTTATCTATCATCAACTTGATATAGATTTACATTAATCCTCTACCCTCCCATAAGAGAGTTTCAATATTTAGCTTTAACAACACAAACCTTTTGATTAATTATAACCTTAAGTCTAGAGTTACAAAGTGGAATCACACACAATAGGTTCTTTTGAAATATATCAATTTAGAGAAATATTTATCTATTTAGTTCATCTCTAGCCAACAAAGTATTTATACTGATTTGATTTTAAAGGTACTATCATTGTCGAGAAAAACTATTTCATCAAATATTCCCTTAATATTCTCTAATATATGCATATTTATTATCTTTTTGGATGAAATATCCCTACCAAGAATCAACAAGTTTTTGTTTTTAATGATTAATAGGATATGTACAGTTACCTAAGATTGGGGGGGGGGGTAAATAAAGTTTTTCACATTTTTACTTAATTCACAATACATTAAGAATCTTTTAAGCCCTTAGTATTTAACCTATGTTTTCAGTTAATGAAGATGGATATTTTTACCTTTTAACTTGGAAATTAAATACTATATTCTTTGTAATATATAAAGTAAAAGTAGCACATTGAATTTATAAGGTTCGTTCAAAATAACTTCACATTTTAAAGTTTGGGATGTCCATTTCATAGATTCTATAATAAATTCCTATCATAAATAAAAGCAACACTAGTCTAAGTATCGTTCTGAAACCATAGATGTATTCTAAACCAATATAATTCCCCATTGTGTTTATAACTATCTACTTCTCGTAGGACTTCTCAAAAACTTTAGACTGTTATCACAGTTTCCCACCATGAACACCCTACATACCCTAAATCCCTCTGGTTCTGTGGAATCCCAATATTATTTTCAAGTGTTTCATAATAAATCATTATTTGATGTTGATCTCTAGTTAAACACAATATGTATCTGCACTGAATAAATCTGATTTCCTTACTTTCAAAAATAATGTCTTTAAATTCCAATAGTTTTTTACATGAATAATAGTTAAGAGATCTTATTAATTTTTTTATTGGATTTCCCAACACAATGAGATCCTGTGATCTTAAAACTAGTAAATCCTCATGTTCTAAAAATCATGAACACCCCGAATTATACCATTTAGAATAGTTTTAATCTCTCCTAAAATTTCTTATCACAACTTATTATTCTCAACTTTGGATAATTGATATGATCATATAAAAATATTATGATCCTATTTCTTCTTTTTCTTCGATACCTAGTTGAAAAATATTCTTAACACTGGATTGATATACTCATAGTCTTTTCTTCAAGAGTTATCTTTAATATTTCATCATAATGCACAAAAAATCTCAGATGCTCTCATTAAAAAAATATCTCTCTCATTTTCTCAATTATATATCAGTCACTAGAATATAATTTTCTATATTTTAAATATAGAAAATAAATAAATAATTCTGATTCGTATGATCCTAATTTATTTTTTTCTATATATTTTTATCCCACAATATCAACATTATATTATTTTTATCACAAATGGTTGTCTCTTGTATACTACCAATAGTTACCTTCTATTATTTCTCTAAAAAAATCCACATGGATTCATCTACATGTTCATGATTATTATTTTTTCCTCATCCAATTGTCACCTATATAATTCCAATAGTGCCCTTCTATTCTTATCTTCTCATTTGTTTTAGCCGAATTTATTCTAGAATCTTCTAGCACGCCTCAAATATTCTCAAATGATTCATCACCTATTTTATCCTCACTAAATCTTATCAACATAACAATTATCAATCTATTCACATAACATAGAATCTCATGGTTTATTTTGTATCATATATGTAACAACCTGAGATTTTAAAATAAGAACATTATTTTTATAGCGTATTCAACACACAATACCGAGTTTAAATGACTTGTGAAATAAATGATCATTATAGCCTGGCTGTTAAACTAGAAGGTATGAATAAGATTAAATAAATTATAATATATATATAAATATTTAATTCAATATAATGTTTTTGATAAATTTTTATGTAAATAATCACTCAATTTTAGTATAGTCATTTTATTTATCAAATCTATCTTTTCTTCAAAGAAGTTTTTTATTTTTTATTGTGTGAAAATATTATTATTAATTTTTAAAAACTGTTGAAAATTTATTTTATAAAATAAAATTAATTTTTAAATTATAATATCAAAATTAAATTAGGTTGAAATTTTAGGTTTTTCAGAAAAATATTGATTTTTCGGTGAATAGCGAAAAATAATTATTTTTTTAAAATTCCATTTATTTTCAATAAATTAAGTAATTTAAAATTACTATTATGTTTTGAACATGACTTAAATTAATATAATTATTCTTTATTTATATTATATCCAATTAATTTCATTTTAATCATATTTTTATTGGATTTTATAATAAGTTTATTTTGAGGTTTAAAGATGGTTTTTTTTAATTTTGAAAACTATTTTAAAGCGCATAAAGTTTCTCCACTTTAATTAACTAAAATAATATCTTATGAGAAATTAATTAAATGAAATATATATTATATATCTATAAATATTAATTTAAATTTATATAATTATTATTACTAGTAATAGAGTTAATATAAAATCAAATTTTTCTTGAAAAATACTTCTCTTGAAAAACTACTTTTTCATCACATTTGTGAGTTTTATTTTAAATTAAATTTTTAAAATTATATGAATTAAATTTGTTAAAATATATTTCATAATTTTAATCTGAATAATTTATATTATATAATAAGTTAAAATTAATTTTTGGTCACAATGAATAGTGAAAATAGTAAAAATCGTTTACCGTGGTTAAGGTAAAAATGGGTTTATTGGGGGTTTAAACTAAAAATATAAGGCTTAAAAGGATGTAAGAAATTGTATAAATTATTTTTATTGGAAATATTTGAACCTTATATCATCAATGGATTAAGAATGGTCTATTTTAGATCCATTTAGAATGACAAAAATGTGGGTATGACCTTTTATTTTCAAAATTTCTAAGTGTCTCCTCTTCCCACTTATAAAAGGACACCCCCTCTTCTCTCCTATTCACACCTTCAAAAATTTTTGGTTTAGCCACAAACTAATCTAATGGCATACTTAATTCTCTCCCCATAACCTAGTTCCACTTTTTTACTATAAATCCATTCTAATAAGTCTTTTAGTGCTAACATAAGGTGGTTTTCTGAAGCAGATGTATCCTGCTTAACCAAGAATTTTTATTTAATTTCTCCTTAAAACTCCATAAAATATTAATAAATTATACTGGTATAATAAAAAAAATCCTATATATTGAGATGTTATTTTTTTAATTTCATAACCTAAATCCATCTCTTCTTCCATCAAATTATAAATGAAACCATCATTCGTTTGTAAGGCAGACTACTGCCTCATGAACCGATGTAATTCATTTTTCATCATCACCTCTCATGAATTGTTATAAAAATTTATTTAAATTATATATATTATATTAGAAAAATAATAATACTTATAATTAGTATATCACATATACTTTATTACTTTTAATTTCATGGGGGATACGATAACGTTGCTCGTGTGTACGACAGAATACCACCTAGCAAAGAGATATGATTCATTTTCCATTGACACTTTACATGGATGGAAATAAGGATAATATTAATGAATATATATGATATATATGACATAATTATGATATTTATGATGTATTTATCATTATTATATGAAAAAATATCTTTTTTCTTCTTATACTAAAAAACGATAATGTCGTTCATGCGCACGTGTGGACTACCATTTCCACAAAGCGATGTGATTCTTTTTTAATCACTACATGACATGGATTATATATATATATATGTATTTAATGAATTAATATGGTTTTTATGATATTTTTATAATTATTTAAAGATAAAATATTACATACCATCTTTCCATAATGATTATTGAAAAATTAAAAAGTTATTCATGCATACGTACGACCTACTGTCTCAATAACCATAACGTAGTTCATTTTTCATGAAACAATTCATGTTAGGTTTTAAAAGTATAAAGTATATATAAAAAGGATAATTATATAATTATTTTTATTCTATATATGATGGAATAATGATCTATTGGACCATAGTCAACATACCAAAATCATTTTTGATATATAAGATGAATACTAGAAAAATATTTGAAGTGAACTGAAATGATCAACAAATTGTGTATAGAATGATAAGATATAAAATAAAAATGCACAATAAAATTTAAAAATGATCTGAAAAAATTAAATAATTAACATAATTTTATTATTTAGTAAGATAAAGAATGTACGCGATGAATCAGACTCGAGGTAATGGGCCCTTTTACTTAAAACCCGCCTTTAAAAAGTTTTAATAATTTAATTTCAAAATATTTTTCTTTTATGTTCTAAATGTTTCAGTAAAATTATTATTTATATTTAAATGTATGAAAATTTTCATTTTTGAAAATATTTTACTTTATCTAATATGTTTTAAAAAAAGAATGAATCTATTTGAGTTTTTATATAAGGAACATTTTACTTTAAAACCCCTATTTTAAAATGTTTTATAGATTTATTTTCTAGGTATTTTTATTCTATATCTATATTCTTGATAACATTTTATGGGTTTATTTATATGGATATAAAATAATTATAAAGAAAATTTTATATCTATTTTGAATTTCTTTGAATTTTTTTCAAAGGTAATCTTTTTATATGTCTCATATGGAACGTTTTGAAAAAAAATGAAAAATGAATATTCTATTTTAAAGTATATAGAGACAATATATTTTCTTTCCACTAAAACCATTCTTCTAAGTTTGTATTTCTTTACAATTTAACATGTTTTTTTTTCAAATAAAAACCCTTTTCCACTTTTTGGGTATTTTTTTTATTGAAAATGGGGTTTTTAAATAAAAAGGTATTTTAATATCTGAAAGAATTTTTCATACAAGTTTAAAATATTCTTTCAAAGGTCTTATGATAAAAAGCTGGAAGATTAATTTTTTTTATTCTTGATATGGTCCTTATAATTTTTTTTATGATGGGTTTATCCTCATTATATATCATGGGTGAGCTTGATATAGGTTATAAAATGGGTATACCTAAATAGCGCTTTAATACATTTGGTAGAGATTATGTTCTCTGAATAATTATATTGGAAGTCAACCACATGGTTATTCCAATTATAAGGGTTCTTATAAGGGTTATATGATGATTATGTCCTAATGAAACTATATGAGTTTTCTATATTTTTTAATGAGTTCAAATAGAAATAATTTTATTTGAAAATATAAGAAAAATATATTTTTTGGAGAAAAAATGGTGCACCTTTTGGATAATAAGGTATGTTTTTATGAATTTTTTATGGGTTTTCAAGATTTTCAGTAGACTAAAATATTTATTCTTTTTATATACCTTATTTATATATTTTTTATCATTAAATGTTTTAAAATATTTTTCATAGGTTTTAAGGATTAATAAGGGAAATTAATAGTTTAAGTTGAAAGTTGTGAAGATTTTTCATGAAAAGAAATCATTTTTTTTGTTTTAAAGTTTTTATATTTTACAAAAAAAATCATATAGAATATAAGTGTACACTATTTATATATATGGTTTTGTTTTTTATGTTTCATGAACTAACTCAATAAAACTAGAAAACTAAAAGATATATTGTAAGAGAAAGTGAATTCTAGTCTAATACACTTGAATATATAATTTTTAATGATCAAGTACTTATAATAGAGCACACAATGTCAAACCTAAAATATCTATAAATGATTATTTATACCACCATATAAAATTAACTACGGCATGGTTGTGTATAATTCAATAATTTCCTATTAATAAATTCATCAAGAAGAAAAAAACCTTCAAAACACTAACAAAAATGTCCATCGGAAATTTACTAGGGTAGGGTGATCAACATGTTAAATATTTTTTTGGAATTGTATCTTATTATATAGTGTATAAAACATTCAGAATTTATTTTTTTAACCATATAAAACCATATATATTTATCACATTTTCCTCCTCATATTGACCACATCATTATAAGATTGAATCAATAACCATCATGATATTTTAAATAATAAGAAATATCTCTAATATCAACCAGTAAATTTTTTCTTCAATATAGATTTTTTATATTTTAGTCAATAAGATTTATCAAATTTCTATAAGTACTGATTCTTATGTTTAATAACCCTTTAAAAAGTTATTATTATGTAGCTTAATCCCCCTATATAGATGATGTTTACATAGATGAAAATGATGTTTACATAGGTTGGATTTATGCTTACACAACTCACATCATGTCCACATGGGCTAGTATAATGTTTACAGAGTTGCAATTAATGTTTATGAAAACTCAATATCACCATAACATGGATCATGGAGTTCACATATTATATTTATATAGGTGAAAATTACCTTTATACAAATTGAAATTATTAGTCTACCTTTACAAAGGTCATTAAATTTTTGGGATTCCCTTACATAGGACATAATTTCAACTCAAAATCACTACAAAATTATATAGGCCTTCTTAAAACTAGTCTTGGCCATCCTAATACATTTATAAACATCTCAATTCCCATTTTTGAACTTATCAAACATGCTTAAAAAATTCATCATAAATCGTAATCTCTTAGAACATTTTAAAAAATCAAGTGTGAGTGTATCAAGTCCTATAAAATCCACCCATTTAATTCTTCTTATTAAGCCTCTATAAAATTTCATCCAAGTGATATTTATCACTGTAAAAAATATCCTTTAATATCAATAAATAATAGGATATATTTCTTTAATCTTAAATTATATCTTAATTATTCCTTTGAAGAAGTTTTCGAACCAATTTCATCACATCCTATTCATTCTATTAAGGCTTCCCAATTTAGTATCCATATTCAAGTAACTCTTCTTCAATCTTACTGGACTTTAGTAGAAAACATATCAAAAATACATAACACATTTATTTAACATGAGGTCTAAATCAACAATCATAATATTTTTAGGATGCTACTTATATCTCTCCAGAAATGTATTTAAGAAGTAGTAACACTAGTAAAATTACCTAAAACAAATGGGAAATACCTTCTTCATGTATTCTATTGAAAAAGAATATATCACCTAAGTTCTCCAAGCATACATTTACATATATAAATCACATTGAAAATAAATAAACCAATTAAATCACACAATGCACAAGGGTATTTCAATCTCCACCTTTGGATTTATTATTAATATCACATTAACTTATCAATTCAATGTTTCTAATATAAAAATTATTTATTTTAAATACAAAGGAGGGAAATATTTATACTCAAAAATTCATTTGATTCTTAAAGGGAAAGTATTTATCTCCCCATTATCTCAAAGAAACATTTTCTCCACTTTGATCTTCTATTTTCTTATGATAAGGAAGGCACCAAAGAGGTCTTAGAAATGAGTAATGAGAAAGTTAAATTTAAGTATACATGGGAAATACTAGTTTAGAAAACAAGAGTGATTTTACAAAAGAATCAAATATATCCATATATATCACTTAATTTAGTGAAAACATAGAATATAACTTCTTAGGGGATGTGTAATAGTTTTTTAGAAAAATTCAAGGAATCTACACCTAATCTTCAAAAAATACATAACAATTGTTTAAGTGTAGGTAATTTTACTTCCCCATTTAGTTATATAATCAATACCACTTGATAAGAATAATTAATATGAGTTAAAAAACAATGGGATAATGAAAATAATACCCCATCATTCAAATTTTTATTGTGTGTCTAGATTTATAGATTCAAAATATTTTTATAAGTTTTTAACATCTTGTTCTCTTTTGGTAGCTCTCCCTCAAGGGATGATATTTGCACTTTATCACCCTTAATACCCCAATTTGATACATAAATATATAATGTTTGAGAATAATTTGGATCATACAATAACTTATCGACTTGAGAAATAGTTCTAAGATATATTTTTCAACATAAAATCTCCCTTCATTGTAGGTATGAAATGTATAGACCTCTTTGTGAATGATCTATTCTTGAATTTCTAGATCTTCTCCTAGTTGGTAGGAACTATTTACTTGTTCTTTTAATCTATAATCTTATCTGGATTGACCTTTTCAACTTACGTAATTATGGATTGTTGATTATTTTATTCCTCTTCAATTATCGTGGCCCTTTCCAACCAATCTGTCCACATGATGAGACACTCTTTCTTAACACAGTCAAATTTATTCATTTTTTTGGCTTCTTTAAAAAAACTTTCTTGATATTAGGATACATTTTGGATTTACCTTTATTATTTATTTTATTAAAAAACATTCAAAAATTTTATATTAATATGTCCAACCAAATGGATTCTTACACAAAAACTATAATAAAAAATTTCTTTTCTATTTTTTTGAAGCTTCTCATACTACTCATACGAACTTTACACCACCAGGACAATCCTACTATCTCTTTCTTGTATTGAATATATTTTTTTCTTCCATATTTCTCCATTTAGTACTAAATTTCAAGGAAATCCTACAGTTTTCCATGACGTGGCCTCTCTTTCCATAATAGAAGCATATTATTCTATCTGATGTGTCAACCTGATCATTATATCTCTTCAATGAGTCTATAGGAGTGGTTATTTTAACTTTATTTACTTTTTTAATCCTTAAGTAAGAAAGGATTTGTTTCTTTCTTTTCTCATTCATCTAATTTTGTGGCCTTTTCTCCTCATGATCATAAGATTTGTGTCCTATTATAACATATCATATTTTATCAAATGTATAACCAATAATATTTCAAAAATAACAAATATTCTCTAGATACTAAAATATTCTATTAGAAGATAGATTTTTATTTTTTATATGAATTATTTTTAGGAGGCTTGTTTCTATTTTCATATTTTATCCACCAGACCTATTACCTTCAACCATTTGTATAAATTGATGTATAATAACAACAATACATGTCAATGCATCCAAACCTCCACCAGAACTAGCATTTTCCATAAAATTTATTTCACTTCACTTTTATAATTGACTATCCAGATTGTATAACATATAGTTTTTGTGAACATTCAACATTTTATGTGATAATTTTACAATGCATATATTCTTACATAATCTCGCATCCACCATTAATGTTTTTTGTGGGTTTCATACCATTTTTAATCTCTTAGTTTTGTATATTTTTTTGGTTTTTATCCTAAATATACAGTGAAAACATATTTATAACTAACATAATGAACTCAGTTTTCAGTTAACAACCACCATTGGAAAATAATAGATAAAAATCAAGAAGATATCATTATCTCATTTCCACCAATACAAGTTTTATTAGAAGAAATTATCCTCTCAGTCATTTTTGTGGAATCGAATTTTCTTATCATATGTTTGGGATGATACTGCATGAGTTAATTCCATATTTCTTAAATTCATTTCCACTTTAAGGAATATTAAATTTTTATATTCTTTTCACCCATAACTAATTCCATTTTCTATTCCTATTATTTCTTCATATTTTTATTTTCATCTTCATGTAACTTGATACTTTCTTACAAGATACTTCCAAACCCCTTCACAACTTTTTTTTATCTCTAACTAATCATTCTTGACATCAATTTAAAATTTATATGACTCACCTTGTGTATGGATATTTGTTTTAATATCTATAATAACCTTTTTATTTCTCATTAAGTTAGTGTTTCATTTTTTCCTCAATGATTAAGAAAATTTACCTAGTAATCTTTAAGGAATCATCCTTGGATTTCAATTATTTGATGGGAGAGTTTCATTTTTTGTAATTACCCTACCAAAGTATTATTCATAACTTTAGCATAATCTATCTTATATGAAATTTAATCATTTATCTTTTTAATAAACATAAATATATGAGTAAAAAATTTAGAAAAACATTTCTTCATGTAGTCCCCAACTTCACTACCTTGATTTTCAATAACATTAGGCCCATAAATCTTATCATAGATTGAACTACTTACACCATTCTAAATAGCTTCATCTAGTATTGATCTAGATATTTTTCTTAGCTTCATGGACTATTAAATTATATTTTTTTCCATAGTATTGGGATAGAATTCCACATTTGTAACAATAGGAATAAAATTATATCCATCCATCTAAGTATCCAAAAAAATATCATATCTACACTTCATTAAACCAAATAAAAAACAACATGTATTCAAAAGTAAACCCAATAATAGGAAATCATCTGTCATTATACCAGTTTAAAGGAGAAATAGGATTGGTGTAGTCACCTAAGAGGTAGGGATGAATTAGGAATTTCTTATTTTAAAAAAATTTCAAATTATTTAGGAAAATTTTACCATCTTGAAATTTAATCTCTATTTTTAGTTAGTGTAAATAGATAATTTTATCTTTACACTTGAAGAAAAATCTTATATATTATAAAATTTTTAAAGTAAAAGGAAAACATATAATTTAAAAGTTTTAATCAAAAGGTATATTACTTTCCATGTCTAGGATATCCAAGTCATGGATTCTATAAAAAATTATTAACATCAATACAAGTGGATTTGGGCCAGGTATCATACTGAAACCACTATTGAATCCCACACCAATAAAACTTCCCATTGTGTTTATATTTGTATGCTTCCCATAATACCTCTTAGTTAATTTTACTATTATCACAAATTCCCACCATGATGTATATATATATATCCTTAATCCCTCAGGTTTTATGAAATCCCACCATGGATATGCAAGTGTTTTCTTACAACACCTTCTTTGAAGTCGATCTCTTATTCAACAAATAATGTATCTATATCAACCATATCTTATTACCTGACTCTCAACAATAGTTTCTAAAAATTATAATAATTCTCAAAGAAAAAAATTTCTATATCTTAATAACTATATTTATAAATTATATATATATATATATATATTCTTTAAAATTTGTTCACTGACTTACTTAAATCAATGAGCTCCTATGATCATAAAGAACAATAGCTCCCTATATTATGAACGTCTCAACACAAATAAAAATTCCATATAGAGTATTGTAAATATATCATCATCTTTATTATCAAAACTTATTATTCTCAATTTTAGATCACATATTTGATCATAGAACAATTTCCTTATTTGAATTCATCTTTAGATTTTATATTTATATGATAATTCATCTACGAACTAGATCGATATACTTATATACTTTTCTTAGATAACTCTCATTAATATTTCATCACAACAAACAAAATCACTCATATGTTTTCCTTAAAATAAACTATCCATATTTTATCACTTATATTCAAGTCAACTATATTTAATTATTTATATTTAAAATATTATACAAAAATCATGAATATTTGTTCCCATGATCCTCATTTATTTTCTATACATGGTTTTCTCCCATAATATTTTATTCTATATTTTCTCACATGAATGTTTGTCTCTTATATAATAAAAATAAACACATTATCATCCTTATCATACAAAATCCATGTTGATGATTTTTGATGTTCTCATGTCTTAATTTTTCCTCACTCACAAGTCTCTTATAGAATAAATAGAGTTCTATTCTCTTATTCTATTATAATTTGTTTTGAATAAATAACTTCTAGAATATTATAAAATTCATTGAATTATATCAAAGGACTCATATATCCTTTTTTTATCACTAAATTCAATCATGGTCACCATTTTAAGTCTTTTCACATAACACAATCATTCATTTGTTTTCTGTCGCATAAAGCACACTAAGTTGAACCTATAACATCTCAAAATGCTCAGTATTATAGTGATAAAAAATTCACTATGGTGTAGTTGTGTAGATTTTAGTGATTTAAATTTTTTAAATTAATCGAGAAGAAACTTACCTTAAAAAAAATCACTAGAATAACTATAGTAAATTCACTATGGTGTGGTGATCTTCACAATAAATATTCTTGTGGAATTGTCTCTTCTTTTGTGGTGTGGATCATACTCAAAATTTATCTTATTAATCATAGAACAAAATTTTTATTAAAAATAGTCTCCTCCTCAGTTAAAAGATCTCATTCTATGCGTAAATCATAAACCTTTATGATATTTTAAATAATAAAAATCATCTCCAATATCAGCTGATAAATTTACATTTCAATATTGAATTTTCATATTTTAGTCTATTAAATTTATAAACTATCCACTAAGTAATGGTGATTATGTAAACTACCCATTTAGAAGATAATTATTACATAGATTGACCCCCAAATAGATAATTCTTGAAAATATGAACATGATTTTTATGAAGCCAGGATTCATACTTATGCAACTCACATCATGTTTTCATTGTCTAGCATGAAGTTTACACGGTTGCATTACATGTTTACATAAAATAAATCTTAGATTTACACTACCCTTAGTGTTCTTGGATTACCTTTATATATATGAAAGTTATCTCTATACAACTATTTAAATTCATATACTACCATAAAATAAGTTATTAAATTTTTGGGTTACCTTTAAATAGGTCATAATTTCAACTCAAAATCACTCCAGCTTTCTTTGGGGCTTCTTTAAAACAGTTTTAGCCATTATCACTCATTCATAAACATCACAATTTACCTTTAGGAATTTTTTAAACATTATTAAACACATCATAAACAATTGCATCTTCTTTCAACATATTAAACACTCAAGTGTGAGTGTTTTAAGTATTTAAACTAACTTTCAATTTATTCTTCTTATTTAGCCTATATAAAGTTTCAAACAAATGATATTTATCACTATAGACAACATCCTTTATGATCAATAAACTATATTATGTATTTATACAAAATTTAACTATTTTTTTATTTCTTCCTTTGATTTGTCTTTTAACTAAATTTCATCACAACTCATTCATTTCCTTCAGATTGTCCAATTCTATAACCAATGTCAAGAAAATATTCTTCAGTCTTATGGCAATATTGCAAAACGAACTTTTAAACACCTTATATAATTTTATTAATAAGTGTTCTTGCTTAATAATAATCATATTTATAGGATAATATATATACATTTATAGCTAGGTATTTAAGTATCAATAACTTTAATTCCATTACTTGACAAGTAAAGATACCACATTCTTCTTGTATTAGGTGGTTATCTAATCCATTACCCAAGTTATCCAATCATACATTGACTTGTATATAATATATTGATAATAAGTACAAAAAATATAATCACAAAATCCATAATATAACTTTATAGTTATTTATTTATTTGATAGAAATATTTTCCATATTGGACTTCTCAATATTCTTCTTTTCCTTCAATGAGATACCTCCTTGAGTAGAAGCATGAGATGACCTCTATGAATTATCCTCGGTATTTGTGGTGAAATAATACTCATATTCTTCTTCTAATAGAGAGTATTTATTTTCCAAATAGAATTTTCCGTGTTAACTTGTATTTATTTTTCTCTAAGACCTATAGTTACCATTTCCACTTCCTCTTTACCTACAGTCAATGGATTAATTCCTAATGTTAGAAAAATTAAATCAATATCTACAAAGATTATTTATTATTTATAATGTAGGATATTCCATTATTCAACTTTGATGACTATTATAAGATTCCATATCCAAATAGTTTCTCACCTTTTTTACAATATGAAATACTACTTCCAAGATAGCCATGGAAAAAACACTTCAAAGGAGGAAATATCTCATTAGCTTCATTCCTATTCATGTGTCTATAATTTGAGTTACTACTCAATTTTGGATATGTTTTCTTAGACTGATGACTATTTCCTTCCCTCTGTTTTCTATTATTTAGAACACTAATTTTTTATAGTTATGATGTTTTGATATTTTTACCCAAATCACAAACACTTTTCTTTCCTATATTATAGTCTGTTTCTATTCTCATTTTTAATGTCCAATCATCAAAAACAATTCCACTTTTACCCATGGATCTAGTTTTTTGTTTACTCATAATTTTCTTGACACCTCTTAATCCTCTCTTGGAAATTTCTATTAATTTTATTATTTATGATGCTCCAAAAATGCTACTTATTTTAAGAATCATATGATTTACCTTCTAATTAAAATTTATTTATTAATGAAACAACTTATTCTTATAGGGAATAATCCTTATTAGAACTATTCTATAGGGTATAATTAAGGTCATTAATAAAATTTTCCTATAATTTAATATTTATTTTTAATTCCATAACGTCTGTTGAGATATAACAACTAGAAAATTGATTGTATAAATCCTTTTATAGTTGGATAATCTCTTCTTAAATATGATCCACATTTTTAGATGATTATTTTTGTAATCCAAAAATATTTTGATTTTTATTTCTTTATAGGTTGATATCCTCAAGAGCTCCCTCATGTTCCACCTTGAGATCAACTATATATTTTGGTTAATTATTTTCCTCCTTTTAGGTCATTCATTTTCAACTATAGCCAATATAGATCCTTCAAAATCATATATAAACTCTATTTATTTTCTATCTTGGTAATATCCATCATCACCTTCGTCTTTTATTACTAAGATATTACTCTAATATTTATTTCCTAATGAGTTTCCCTATTCATACTCACATTTTAGAGGGAACCACCCATGATGATTATTTATGATTTATGCTTCATGTTATTCATTATAAAAATTTTTGGACACCTTTCTATAATGTGGAATTTTTTTGACATTGAAATCATGGTATAGGTAGCTTTCCTTTGAGTCTCCCTTTTTGTCTTATAAAATTTCTATCCATAAAAAAGGATTTCATAATCCATAACTTTTTCATCTTCAAAATATTTATTAATGTCAAGTTTTTATAGGTATTTAAATTACAACACTTAACTTATGTTATTTTATATCCATTATAGATTAACCCCCATTTTATATCAGATTAAACTACATACCAGAGTATTAAGATACAACTTGGACAAATCCATTTATTAAGGAGCTAATAATTTTGGATTATATAGAGGTGAAATTCACTATAAATATTATTTACAATGTTATTAACATTAATTTATTCACTAATTAATCAAATATAAATGACAAAATAAATTATTTTTTTTAATAAAACTATCAAAATTTTCATTAGGATTCATTTTTAGAATGTCAAACTTGTTATGCTTCACTGTAAGTTTAACTTCCTTCACCTTACCATCAACATCATAATTTTTTCACAATTTATCACACATAGACTTTTTACTATCACATTTAATAACTTCCATGTATATATGATTCTTTAAATCTATATATAAGGCATTTTGAGCCTTAGAATCAATATTAAGAAGATTATTATCTTTTTCAGTCATGAAAAGTTCAAATATATCACTAACATATACCCCATTTATAATAGAAAATAAAACCTTTAAATGAAGATACAATAAGTGAGATATCATACTATTCATCCAAACCTAATAACTACTTATATCAAACAAATAACCCCATTAGTATTCATTGTGTTCTCCATATTGATATTATAATAAAAGATTCAATTTATGCAACCCCTTATATGATACCACTTATTGCAATTAGAGACACCATGGGCGTGTAGGGGTGAATGAGGGTGTCAATTTTTTTATTATAAATTATAGTATTTTACTCAAATTGGTTGGAACCATTTAAATCTATATGTTAAATCACAAAAACAAAATAATCTCAAATGAAAAAAATTAAAATACTAGACATAAAAATTATACATTCTTCACCATTGAGCGATAATCCAAGGAGAATACATTGATGATGTCTTGTTCATACCAAAATAAACTACACTTTACTAATATTAATGAATTAGAATAGTTTTTATTTGGTAACTTAATTCCAAGATCATTACCTTTATAAGAGTTTAGGGAATATCACATTACCTCCCTTATATCACTTATGTCAACTCATCCTTATTCACTACTCTAGATAAAGTATTCACTAATTTAATGTAATTTTGGTCACTTAATCATTATAAAAAATGTGATGGTTATTTTTAATCATAAATTATATAATATTATTCCCCAATAAACTCTTTTATTATTAATAAAATAACCATAAATATATATATAAAAACCATGGCTCAAAAACTGCCAACCACATTAGTAATATGAAAAAAATTATTCACTATGAATTTTATTTGAAATCCAACCTAAATTATATGTGAATTACCTTGTGATAAGTAGTAATAAAAATTAAAATTTTATTCATGGAACATGATTTTTGATCCTGCCTTATGCATTACTCCTTGTTAATAGACTTCACTGAACCTCTTTTATGAACTAACTTCATGAAAATGCTCTGTTGTGAACTATCTATGATTTATGCGATTATATGCTTCCTAAAATAAACCCTACTATGAAAACTTAAATACTTTCTATCTCTTCAGTTAGTCCCCTAATATTATTTAACTTATCATGCATTCATAATTATGTAAATATTGGGGTATTTATAGGCACATTTCCCTAAAAATATCGATAATCTCTAAAATTACTATTCACCCCTTCATGCTACTTCATGATTAGTCCATTTTAAACCTAATTCATGAGATACCCCCATGTAAATTCTACATAGAATAATACTTTATGGTCCCCCTTAATTCACCACCCCTTCATCCTAAATGACTCTCAATCTGTATGAAGTTAATACCATTAACTTCCTTTGTGAGATTACTACGTGGACCCTTCCTCATGTACTAATATCCACATAATACTTTCTTGGGTTTACATAGGTTATATATAGAATAAAAACTTATATATGGGTCATCCTTTCTGAACTATTTACATGGTCCACATACCCCTTACATGGCCGCGTGCTCCCTATATGAAAACACCAGAAAACTATTCCACTTTACCATGTATTTTCCAAGGATTATTCTATTATTCCTTTTATTATAAACCATATACCTTACCAAATAAAATCCTTATTAATCCTTGAAATGTATTGAATAACAAACACAAAATTAACCACTATCTTAGATCAGTATGGTTCCATCAAAATGGCACCTATGAGTTAGATTAGTTGGAGGGGGAAGAATCTCAACTCTGAACTTGAGTATCCCATCAAAAACTGAAATAGAACAACTTGTATTTTATTTAGTGTTTTATTTTTCCAGGATTTATAAATTGGAAACTAGGATTGATAAAATTAAAATTGTTTAATGAGATATAGCTACCATTGTTGGGAAATTGTATGCATTTTCTAAATTAGAGACTTTGAGGAAGAAAAATATACAATAGCTGTTTGATGTTTTATATAAATCATTAGATGATTTATAGAATTTTGAAAACCATATATTTTTGTAGTGACCCAGTTATTTTTGTAATATTTATCATATAAACTTATCAAGATGAATATATAATCCATGGACACTCTCTCCATCATGATTTATTAATAAAATAACCACTTATTTAAAGAGTATCTATCTTATTACACACCTTTATACTCATATATTTCCTAATAGGATTTAATTTTAAAGAATCATGATACTATGACTGTATTAATGTGTCTTCAATTTAATTTCTTTTGAAAAATCATGATTTTATCATTCAAAGTATGAAATTATCTTGATAGCCTGTAGAAAACATATAAAAAGTAATATCAATAATAACTGAATCCATTTAAACATCATATGTATTGAATTTAGTAAATAATTGTTTAACTTACATGATTCATGAATGAAAAATATTTAAATATCAATTATCTTTTATCCAGGTATAGATAGGCCATATTGTGTGCATATATGTCATTATTGTAAACAAAGGTTAGTTTGAAAGGTAAAAGAAAGGGATTTGAAATTCCCCAGGATATATGTTCATGTATAGTTATATATGATCCATATGATTGGAGAATACATTATTACTATTAAATAAGGTTAGCATATTTGAATAATAGAATGTATGGGTTTTATTTCCTCCAAGATGTGTGAACTTGGATGGGTATAAATGGGATATATTATGGGTGCATATTCCACCACCATAAACCAAGGTTAATCCATTCAAATAAGATAGTTATCAAGAATAAATGTAATTAAAAACTATCAAGTATACTTGATGAGAATGATAGATTTTAAAGAAGGATTTAAGAACCCTTATATCACATCATTGTGCTTCTAAAATTCTATTAGAATCAATGTATATATAGAACAAGAGGGTACTCTAATTTTTCCTAGACCCAACAACCTAGTAATCATAGATTGACATTTACTAAGAAAAAATATGTATCTTATAAGCATAGTGTATTTTACTTTCATAATCTAATTTTTCCTAATCCATAAGGATTATGATTAGTGAGAAAAGGTTTAACATTTTCTCAGGATTCCCTTTATGGTTTTTTTAAATTGAAAAGTTGTGTGTATTTTCCTATATAGTTTAAAGGGTTACAATTTGGATTAAATGGGTGTTTAACATTTAGGGTCACATAGATTTGACCAAAGTGGGTGGTTAAAGTTTATTATTTTATAACTTTTTACAAAGTGTGTTATTGAATTTTAAGGTCACACAACTTTGATTTATGTGGGTGTATAAAGTTTAATGTTTCATATATTTTATCAAAGTGGATGATTGAATTATACAATTGAAAAACTTTAACCAAGTGTCAAAATTTTCTTTTATTGTAAAATGGAATAAGATTTTATTTGGTATGTTAATTTTCCCAAGGATCATAAGACTGAATCGATGTGAATGAAGAATAATGTTGGTATGAATGATCAAATAAATGAAAACTACAGTGTAAAATAGATTCTAATTTATTTTAATAATACACAAATTATATGAAGAAATGAAATATAGGAACATTTTCAATATCTTGAATACAAGAATATATTATTTTTTAAATCATGGATTGGAATATTTTAATTATATATGATGAAATGAAAATTTATAGGCTAGGATTATTAGTAACCATGTTCAAATGAAGAGTTTGTTACGATGCCATTAAAGAGGTATACTGATGATGCCTGCTGACTAATTTTTAATGGAAGATACTGCTATAATGTTCTCAAAGGTATATGGAATTAGAAAATATTTATTTAAAAAAAGATATTCCCTTGGATGGATATAGGTGGGACATATTATAGAAATTTGTGTCGTCAATATTCCAAATGCGATCCCTTTAGGTCAGATGCACTCATTAACAATATTCATAGAGAATTTATGGTAATACAAATATTATAGAAACAATTTTTTTATATAGAAACATAAAATTTCATAAATTATTTACAATAATCATAATTAACCTTATCAAATGGAATCAATGAAAAAATTTAGAAACCTGTTGAAAAAAAGACCCCAGTTTAAGAAAGGAATTTTAAAACATGACATGAATCAAAAAAAATATTTAATATACGGAAGATATATAAAAAGAAGATTGATGTTTTTGAATGGTTTCATAGAGGATTATAATTTAATATTTAGGTGCCTTTATGTATCATTTAGTAATAAGAATAAATCCAAATTAGTTCTTGAGGTACACCCTAACATGAGAGGCCTGATATGGATGAAAAAAGGATTAAAATATAAATGTGTGATGTGGGAATATGGTATGGAATGAAAAATATAGTTGTAACCAAGATATTATATTAATAAATAAATGCATATATCATGGTTAAAATAATCAATCCATACATTGTTCAAGATATGGAAGGAAACCCGATGTAAGAGTGATGATTCAAACTTGTCTTGACTTATTTAGGACTCAAACAAAAAAGTGTAATGGGGAAATGTAATGGAGTGGAATCATGTGAATAAGCCTAGGAAGAGATATTTGGTAACAAATATGTATCATTTAATGATAGGAATCAAAATGTACATAGTTTCTAAATATAGATTTTACCTAAAATGAAAATGAGATTTCTAGCCTAAATGAAGTAATAGAAACCCTATGTGAGTGATCGTTATTATAATTAAAAAATGATGTGTGGGGTAAGATTGAGATGCGAGTTACTACTTGGACCAAGATATAAAACTATTACATCATTATATATCATATGACAATATAAATCAATCCACATATAGTTCTCAAGGAGGGGTAATTTTTTCATAAGTTAGGTGAAACTTGAAATTGGTGATTGATAAGGAGAATACCAAAATAGCCATTAGATCTCTAAATAATTTATGATTATTATATATATCAATATATTATGAAAATAGAGTTGTATAATTTAATTTAATCTAGAAAAGTGATGCTCCAAATAGTTTAATTTCATGTGTTACAGACCAGTCAAGTGGTTTAAAGTTATATTAGACAAACCATATGCCATGTAGTTTATGGTCTTATGAAAATGATTATTTCATGAAGATCAATGTCATATGGAAAGTACTATACATCATGAAATTTAATAATATAAAATTATAAATGTATATTATATGGTTTAACATTATGCAGGATGGGCCACTCTAAGTAGTTTAAATTCATACAAGATAAAATATATACCATGCAATTTATTACTATTATAAAAAATACAATAAATAATTTTTAGGATTTATTTATTGAAAATGTTGTGTGGTGTGACTTACAAATGATATTATATGATACTGGGAAAGATTGAAGGAGTTTTGGAAGGTGAAATAATAATTCTTTTTGTAGAATATAATTCAAACCATGAAAACCTAGATCACATCATGAATATGTGTTTCTAGAATGGTGAAAAAGGGATAGAATACTATGAAAATCATATGTGTCATCTTGAAAATCATAATAATCATCATGGAGATTTTAGGAGTCATACTAGAAAGAATAAGACTTTGTATATTGTTGTTGGAAGAAGAATAGTAATAATTTCATGATATCTATAGCCACATAATGGCCTAGTTAAGGTATAGAAGATAGTTTTTAGAGGATTGATTCAAGGGAAGGATCATTTTATGAAATTCGGTCATGAGTTTTAGGATTTGAGTTGGTTTCATGGTCTCACTATGGAAGCCTACATCGTGATACAAACTAAAAAAATATGAATTAATTAAAATTAAAAAATTACCTACTTATATATGCCCGAATAGCCTGAAGGCCTTCATTTTTATTGATTTTTGAGAATCCCTATTTCAAGGGATGATGGGGAACCCTTAAAAGGCCTATAGGCTTAGATATTACAATGCCCTTAGGTTTAGGAGATTACATGACCTGAAGGTCTTAGGGAATTCAACCAGACTATCTAAAAGGAACTACCCCTCCCCATCATCTGTGTCATAATAGTAACTCTCCAACTTTGCATGACCGTCTAGCTAGGCTTCCCGTGCAAGCACAGGCTGGTCCTAATGGCAATTCCATACCCTCTCATTCTGAAAAATCCATTTTCCTCTGCTCTGGTAAGTGCACCTGCTCTGAATTCTCTTCTGAGGATGCTCCTTTTTTTAGTGTGTCTGGGGCAATTGCATGTGGCCCGAAGGCCTTGAGGTGGCTTGAGGGCCTAAAAGGTAAAACATGGTTGTCAATTAAGTCCCCCTCTTTACCCATATGGTGGGTCCACTATCCTATGGAGATACACATTTCCCAGCTAAGAAATGGTGTTGAATAGCCCTGTTCATAATATGAATAGTGTCCAAGCCTGGCGGGACATGAGCCTGTGCTAGTTCCCCTGGACAACGAAATGGCCCAACCAGCGAACCACTTGACTAATGCCCTGGGGTAGGTATTCCATAAGACTCATTGGGAATTTTATAAGTGTTTTCAAGGGGTGTGTAAAGTTTTATCTATTATCATTTTGAAGAGAAGTAGTAGTCACACCATGGAAGGTTGGTCCATGCTGTGAAGGTGGTTGAGGTAGAATTTTATGGCTCTTATATTTTTTAAGTTTCCATGACATGGAGAGAGTGTAGAATCATAGATGCCTATTATGAAGTACTTATGCTTCTAGAGTACAAGTGACCATGAAACAAAGGGATCAGTCACACCATGGTATGAAAGTAAAAGGATAATACTTTATTTATTATAATGAAGTGGTTTTAGGATGTGATCCTTTTATTTTGGGAGAAAAATTTTACACACCATGATGGGTTATGTTACACCATGGAATTTATGAGCTTCATATTCATGGTTTTAAATAAAATTAAAGGTTGTACCGTGGGGGATATCCTCCTACTGTTAAAGTACCAAGTTTGAAAGCCTATAAAATTAAATATATTATATCTCAAGAGTAAATTTGGGCGTGTTAAGAAAGTATTTAGACTTGGTATTAAAGAGAATATTTGGATGAATTTTATCAACATATGAAAGTTAGTTTAGTGATCAATATATAGGGAATAATAGTGATTAATGAGAGATATGGGAGACATATTTATCCTTCAAAATTAGTAAAGAAGGATAAAAATATTAGATATGCTCAAATAATATTAGATAATAATAGAGAGAAGGGTGATAGAAGTAATTCTAGACTACTTATGGATAGTGAGGAAGGAGATCCAGGAATTATTCTCATTGGAGGTTTTTGAACATTAAAAATGGATGAAAGTGGAGTAGAGTTGATACACCACTTAGGGGTAAACTCATTTTTTTGTTTGTGAAGAAGGAAACAACACTTACAAAGGTAGTGATATCTTCGAGTGTGTGAGAGTAGTGAGTTATTCATTTCTATATAGGTTGTAAACCTAGAGGGTTAGTGTGACCAATTTAAATTTTAATACAAGTTGTGAAATTATTATTGCAGGTTATTGACACATATCCATTGAATTCACCTTGTATTAACCTGGTTTGGGTGATGTTGGTAAAATTTATTATTTCTCTATTTTATTTATTAATCACTTTGTATCAATTTATATAGGGAGTACTATTACTAATAGTGAAAGAACATGGTTATTAGTGAGGGATCACTTGATAAATATCCACATAACTTGATTCACCCCCCACTTAGGGTATTACCATGTCAGGGACCAAGAAGTGGTATCAAATAAAAGGGTTTTGGTGGAGTTTACTCTTTGTGAAGTGATGAAAGTGGTAATTGTAACACACCAAGATTTTATGAAATATATTTTTTGGGTAAATTTAATATCTTTGATATCTTTAATTACATGAAACATCAAGTCTAGCTTGCATTACATGCAACATTGAGTTTTAACGAATCACGAAAAACTATTAGTATTATTATTTAAATAATACCTTTATTAACTATTAATTAATCACGGTGGAATGAGCAGGAATAACTTAATTTTAAATATTAAGTATAATGGTTTTATATAAATAAAATATATTTATAAAGAATACTTAATTTTTTTAATGTCTTTATATGCTTTAAAAATACTATTTTCTCATTTTTTTGTTTATTTTTGTGAAAAGTAAAAAAATTAAAATTTGAAACTTAAAAAAAAAAATTGATAAAATAATATTAATTTTTTAAATAACCATGTCAAAATTATTTTATGGTTATTTTTGGGGATTTTTTTTGAAAAGAATAATTTTTCAATAAATAGTGAAAAATATTGGGTTTTATTGAAAAATGCCTTTTCATTTAAAGAATTTATAAGGTTAATTTTTATTTTAAAATGAGTTTTAAAGTATAATTAGAGTAAATATATATAAATTAATATAATTAAGTTCATTTTAATCATTTTCATATTTCATTTTGATATAAAATCTTTTTTAAACTTTTGAACATTTTCTCTTTGGAAGGCAACTTTCTTATCATGTTTGTAGATTTAATTTTAAATTAAACTTTTCCACTTATGTGAATAAAATTTTGTAAAATGATTTAATTATTTGGACCTTAATAATTTATATTATATAATAAGGTCAAAATAATGTTTTACTATAATGAATAGTAAATAGAGTAAACATTATTTACCGCCATTAAGGTAAAAATGGGTTTATCGGGGGTTAAACTAAAAAAATATGGGTTATAAATGACCCAAAAATTTTCCAAAACCAATTTTACATCAATATTTATACCTTATAATTTCTAATTATTGATAATGGTCTATTTTAGAGCCTTGTATCATGTAAAAAATGCGGGTACACCTTTTTTCTTTCGAAAAATTACAAGTGTCCCACTTACCTCACTTATAAATGGACACCCCTTCTCCTCTCTCATTCACACTAAATTTTTTTTGGACAATAACTATCCAAAAATATTCCTTAATACCATAATATTATCTTATAATCCTTAGTTTGGTCTTAAATATTACCTAGAAGGATTTTGGTGCAAACCTAAGGAGGTTACCCGAAGAAGTGGTAACATTGTTCAACCAAAATTTTTATTTTATTTTATCCTCCACATCATTAAATTATTATTAAACCATTATTATATAATAAAATAATTATATTTTATATATTTATTTATTTTTATGTTAATTTAATGACATAAAATCATCTCTAATTACATAAAATGGGATACAAAATCATCATTTGTGTGTACAGAAGACTACCACCTTGCGAACTGATGTTATTCGTTTTCCATCACCACCCATAGTGGAAGGAAATAGTGATGTATTAAACATTTATATATTTTATTTATGACATTATTATAATTCTGTAATTATTATATGGCATATACCTAATTACTTTCTATTCTGTGGGAATATGATAACGTCACTCGTGCGTAGGGCGGACTACTGCCTCACGAAGCGATGTTATTCATTCACACATTACATGGTAGGTAATAAGGATGGTTTTAATGATAATATATGATAAATATGAAATATAAATGATTATTTAATTTTAATATATTTTTTTCCTCTCTCTCTTTTAATATTTTTATAAAATTCAAACAACGTTTATGCATATGTACAACCTACCTTCTCCATTAATTGTGTATTTTATTTTCTACATCTAAATTTATAGATTAAAATAAATACATATATAATTAATTTATATTTTATTTATATCATGTTTAATATTCTGTATATAGTGTAACCATGATCAAATGAATAATACTAAACAAATAACAAAGCAAAACATACACAAAAAATAAAGCAATTATTGCCCGAAATGTAACTTTTACATGGAATTGATAATAAATAGGTAATATATATATATATAGATTTATTTTTATTTAATAGATATATAATAAAATTATATTTATTATAAATGATGTTTTATTGTTTATGAAGGAATTTGAGACTTAAGGTAAGAGCTTTATTATGTCTCTTTTATTTGTGGGAGACTTATACCATATTCACCACTCATTTATTTTTTATGGTTTATATAATTTCAATTTTACATGTTATATGATGAATATATTTATTTTAATTATATTTAATGTTTAATTTGTTTTTTCTCTTTATTGGGGATTATTATTCAAGATATTTCCAAACGGTTATTGATTTTTGACTTAATTTGTCTTCTTTGGGAAATATGTTATGTTATGCACCTATATTATTTTATGAGGTGTATATACAACCCATTTGAAATTTAATATCATGAATTTATCCATTATCATGATATTATAAATTTTATTTAATGTTATTCATTCATGTTCATTATGATTTAATTTTACCAAGGTGGTAATGGTTTTATGATACAATCTCATATTTTATCGGGATTGTTTATGATTATGATTTCAATGATGAAATATTATGATACATCTCTTAAGAAACTCATGAATTTTATTTTAATATAGTTATTTCATGAGAATAAATATTTTCCATTCATTTTAATCTCTTCATATCCTCAATATTTGTAAAGAATATTTTTAAAGTAAACCAAATTTATTTCTCTATTCAGATGAAAACCCCATTTTCTTTCTTAGCTATATTTTCTAAAAAAATTTTCAAAAAAATGTTTTAAAATTTCCCAAAGGATTTATTAAGTAATTTTTACCCATTTTTTACATTTACAAAAAAATAATTCAATTCATTTTCAAAACAATTTCCATTATTCTTTTACCAAAAATATGAAAGGAATCTTTGTTTTTAACATGTATGACATTTCTTGCAGTCATCACAACTAAATGTTTTAAATAATAATTTATAATTATAAAATATTATTTTAAAATAAAATGATTTTTAATTTTTTTTATGTTTTAGAAAGTTTTTTTTCAAAGTGGAAATGATATTTTCCTCAAGAAAGATTTTAAATTATTTTGAAAGCTTCCTATATATGTTTCCAAGATTATTTTCAAAGAAAAGAATTTTGAAAATGTTTTATGTTTTAAGAAGTGTTTCTAAATTTAAAAAGGATATTTTACTCAAGAAATGTTTTAAATGATTTTAAATAATCCTTGACAAGTTTCCAAGGTTATTTTTAAAGAAATAGATTTTGAAAATGCTTTATGTTTTAAAAAGCGTTTTGAAAGGTGGAAAGGCTATTTTCCTAAAAAAATGTTCTAAGAAATATTTCAAAATAATTTTCCATATATAATGAAATACTTTGATGTAACTTATGATTTAATGGGGATATGATCCAAGGAAACCATTATTAATTTTTCTTTGAATGACTAACGTTTATGATGAAAATATTTTTATGAAACCGGTTTCTCTTCCACGGGTTATAACATGATAAAATTCATAAGAAACCCACTTTTTCCATATGATATTATTTGATGAAATGATGAAATGATTCTTAATTTTTTTCCTTTCTATAGGTTATGTTATGATGAAATTTTTATGAACCCTATTTCATTTCATGGGTTCTGATATGATGAATTTTTCATGATATTATGGAACATGTATGTTATGTGATAGGTGGGACCAATATCTACCTTAAATGTATTGGGTAAAGATTTATATATCATAATATAAATAGGACTGGAATGGGGAGTGAACCCAGTTTAGTGTGGGAATTTTCCACTATGATAGTACTGGGAATGAATCTTAACTACTATGATGTTTTGGGTATTGAGCACATTCCACTATGGTAGTTTTGGAAATGACCCTTAACTACCAAGGAAATGATATTCTTCACTTAAGTTTATGATAAAAATATATATATTATGCTAATGTTATATTCTCATGGATTATGTAATTTGATTATATTATGATTCATGTCTTATGAACTACCATAATTTATTCTTTGAGTCAAGTTTTTGATATATTATATGCAGGGTATGGTTTTCAATTGTTATTATCTTGTTATCATAACCTTATAATCATGATATGTTGATATATCCATTGTTTACCCTTACTGATCATATGATATCACCATTTATTATGTTTCATTTCCCCTAGTTATGCATAAAGTTTTTAAGTAGGGTATGTCTAAGAAGATTACTATGTGATAAGGTCATTATAGGAGATACTGAAGATATTTCATGAAATAAGAAGATTGTGTTCCAAGTTTCTAAAGGCAAAATACATTTAAAATCCTCAAACATCTATTTGTGTAATGTAATGAATATTTATAAAAGTATATATAATATCTATGTATAAGAAGTTTGGATCTTTATAACTGGAATTGAAGGATATGTTTAGTTAAAATTTAGAACTAGGATTTGAAAAAATTTGTGAGATACCAAGGGATATTTATAAGGATATTTCTAGGGATATGTATATAGATATTTCTAAGTATGAGTCAAAGTATAATAAAATGTCCAAGAATTTTGGTAAAGGATAGAGTGAGTTATTTCCAAGAAATTACATCCCTGTCTACATACTATATGTGGATGTGGATCTAGCACATAGGTACATAGGGGTAATAACTCTGAAAAGTGTTAATTGATATGGACTCGATCATCACCTAGTGCATGACAATGGGCCTTTCTACTCACTTGATTTGAAACTCTGAAGGGATATGCTTTGGAAATTAATAAACTCTTTGTGAACCATAATGAAGTATTTTAATAATGACAATGAATAAATAAGGTTAAGCCTATGGTGTCATAGATTAAAAATAATTTGTCATGATTTAGACATCCTATAAGTGTTTTTTCATGATTATGTGGTTCTACACTATGATTATTGCTTCTTACACTATGATTTTTGGTTATAGTCAATGGTGGTAACTAAAAGGAACTAGGTTAACATTGAATGTGATAGACAATGTGTTGGTGAGAAAATAAATGGGGTGATGACTAGATTGAAGGATGTTATGAGTATGCCTAATTAGCTATCATGATATACGATTAAAAAATTTCACCTTGAATAACTATCAGACTCAAAAAAAAATATAAATATAGAGTTAATTTAGAGTTTGGGTAGTATAAACCATGGAGGAAAGAAGATTTAGTTTTCTATATCTTGAGAATGTGGGAAGAAGAAGCTAAATAAATGTATCATAGTAATGGGAAGATGTGACAATTGCGGAAAAGAAGGAAAAAAAGAATTTAATTGTTGAGGAAGAATGAAAATTTTGGTTAATACAATGGATCAAAATAATGGTCTCCCTAAGGAATAATTGGTGGTTGAATGTTTTAAATTTGGAAAGTATGAGAATTTTGAAAATCGATTTCCTAAGGGGAAATCTTAGGAAGAGAACCAACAAGGCAGTATTAGTATTGGTTATACTACCGATAATGATAAGACCATAAACAATATATTAAAGGTATGGGTTGTTCCAAGAGAATTGTTTATGTTAAAAGTGAGAACATGATTAAATTGAGGTTGATTAATGTTAAGACATGGTTCATGTTTCAAATTATAGGACAGAATTATTAAGGAATAATATGGTGAATCCTAGTTAATGGGTTATGAATGAAGTAGAATGATTGAACTGTTTATGTTTTGGAATTCAAGAATTAGAAAATATATAAGGATTGTTTGGTATAACTTTATTGTTAAAGATTTATAATAATATGTTGAATGGTACTAATAAACTATAAAATTAATTTAATGGAAAGGTTATATTTTACATAAAACACATGATTAAGGGAAGATAACCCTTCATATGTTTCTGATGTTGAGATAATGTTGTTAGGATAGTGAGATAATGGATATAAATAAATTAAATTTGATAGTATTGATGAACCTGAAACTAATTAATGATTTTTGGACAAAGTGGTTTATTTTTTCATTAATTGAGTTTAAATAATTATTGTATTTATGGAAAATAATAAATAATTTGTGGTTTTATTCAAGTAATGATGAAGTATGTATGTTTTTTATGGTTTTATTGTAATTTAGAGTATTACCATGTTTCATGAGAATATATGATCAATGTTTTACAATATTTGTTATGTGAAATTAAGAGATACTTCATGTTGTTTGGGAGATTAATACAAATTTTATTTTGGAAATTTAGTGACATTATTTCTAAATTTTTGGATTTTACTTTTGGTTAGACATAGAGGAGCCTTAAGGTTAACTATTCATGGAATAGATTATGTTGAACTTGGGATGTTATTAGAAAAAGTGCGCTAAAAATTATATTTTTGATAATAACTAGAGAAATAAATAATGAAATATCATTATTTTATGGTTCTTAAGATCTTTTAGATATTTAGACCTGAAAAAATATTCTTCATTTCATAAAGAGATTAAATGGAAATTGATTAAAGCACAACCGAAGGATGAGATTATGCTTATGAAATGGAACGAAATCAAATAAGTATATAATATCATGAAAACTATTCAAATTTAAGAAACGATTATTAAAATAAGATGTTATACATTTATCTTTATTTTCTATAAATGAATTTTATTTTAACCTCTCATAGATTTATGGCTTTGTGGGGGTTAACTTTTTCATGAATATATACTATATCAATCTCCATTAGTATTTGGGTTTTAGTTTTCTCTTATATGACTACGTTGTCACTTCCTAATACTATTATCCTCCATTTAAATATAGTTTCATGTTATTTTAGAAGACCTTTTTACATCAATTTATCTCTTTACAATAGAAATGTTTATTAATACTTTTTATGATGTTGGTTTCCAACAAAGGGATTTTCAAATATTCAACCCTTGATTATTGAGCACAAGTTTAAATTGCAGGGATTCAATTTATTTAAGGGGGTATAATTTAACCCTTATAGATTTTATTATTTTTTAATAAACTCAATTTATTTGATAGTCTTCATTACACACAATAGTATGTTTAGATTACGTTATATATAATATTGAGTTTTAACAAACCACGACAAACTATTAATATTAATATTTAAACAGGATAATTATTACCTATCTATTAAAAGTAGAAGAATGAAAATGAATAACCACATTTTAAATATTAAGTATAATGGTTATATATAAATAAAAAATGTTGATAAATAAATACTTAATTTTTTATAAAGACTTTATAAGTTTCAAAAAAAAAATTCTCAAAAAAATGTTTTTATATTTATTTTTGTGAACAATAACAAAATTAGTTTTTTACACTTTAATAAGATTGATTATATAAAATAAAATTCCTTTTTTTAATAAGCATTTCAGAATTATCTTATGGTAAATGTTTGGGATTGTTATGAAAAGATTAATTTTTTGATGAATAGTAAAAAAATACTGGTTTTTATTGAAAACCATATTTTCATTTAAAGAATATATATAGTTAATTTTTTTATTTAAAAATAGTTATTAAATTAAAATTAGTTCAATTATATATAAATAAATCAAATTTTGGTAACTGGAATCATTTTCATATCGAATTTGTATATAAAAACTGTTAAATGTTTTGATTATTTTCTATTTGGAAAACCACTTTCTCATTGCGTCTACATGTTTAATTTTAAATTTCAAATTTTAAATTATGTGGATAGAATTTAGAAAAATGGATTCAATATTTTGAATCAGAATAATTTATATTATCTAATAATTTCAACTTAATTGTTTACAAGTGTGCCACTCATCTCACCTATAGAAGGGAACCCTTTATGATAATATGTATACCTTAAGGTTTATCCCTATTGATAATGGTTTATTTGGGGGCCTTTTGGCAGGTAAAGAATGTGGGTAAACATTTTTCTTTCCAAAAATTACAAGTGTGCCACTCACCTCACCTATACAAGGGAATCCTTTATCATCTTCTATTAACACTTCCAAAATCATTTGGTTCAGAAAATACATACCCAAATATCTTCCTTAATTCTAAAATATCATCCTATAATACTTGTTTTTTTATAAATCCATCCTATTAAGGATTTTTGTGCAAATCTAAGGAGGTTACCCAAAAAATTTGTAATGTTCTTCAATGAGAGTTTTTATTTTATTTATTCCTCCCCATATGTAAATTCTTATTAAAACATGATGGTAAAATAATTTCAAAATATTTATTATAGTAATATTTTTTATATTAAGAGTATTACCTACAACCATGTCCACTTCCATCAAATGGGATACATAATCATCATTCATGTGTGTTGTGGACTATTGAATCACGAACTGATGTTATTAATTTTCCAAAACCACCTGTCAATGATGAATATAACGATGTATTAAATATTTATATATTATATTTATCATATTATTATACTTATTGAATTATTATATCACATATACCTCTTTACTTTCCATTCTTTGGGAATATGATAACGTCGCTTGCATATACGATGGACTAGCACCTCATGAAGTTATGTGAGTTATACATGCTTTATATGAAAGGTTATAGTGACGAGTTTAATGAAAATATGTGATAAATAATATATAAAAATTAATTTTTTAATGAAAATATATTATTTTACTTTCATTCTTTCAATCTATCAAGAAGATGGAAACAATATTCATGCGTATGTACAACCTACCATTTATATAAACAATGTATTTCATTTTCTACCACAATATTTTATAGATTATTCTAAATACATATAAATTGAATATATATGATATTTATAACATTTTGAAAATTATAGAGATTATGAAACTTTGATAAATTTAAGAGGACCCAAAAAATAACAAATCAAGACGTATAAAAAAACAAAGTAGTTATTGCCCAAAACACGTTTTTAACATGGAATTGTTAATAAATGGGTAATAAAAGGTCATAAGTAAATATTATATGGTATGATATATATATATATATATATATATATATTAATGGTTATTTAATATATGTATAATAAAATTATATTTATTATACAGGAGGTTTTAACGTGTATGAATGAAGTCAAGACTTAAGGTAAGACATTTCTATTCTCTTTTATTTCATGGAGACTTATTCCATATTAACTACTTGTTTATTTTATATAGTGTATATAATACCCATTTTACATTTTATATCATGAATAGAATTAATTTAATTATATTTAATGTTTTATTTTATGTTATTCTTTAATAGTTCTTACAATTAAATATATTACCAAAGCGGTAAGGGATTTTTGTCTCAATTTGTTTTCATTGGGACATATGTTATGTTATCCACCTATCCTAATTTATAAGGTGTATATACAACCCCTTTTAAATTTAATATCATGAATTTATTTATTATCATTATATTATAAGTTTTATTTAATGTTATTCTTTCATGGTGCTTATGATTTAATATTACCAAAGTAGTAATGGTTTTATGATACAATCTCATTGTTTATCAGGATAGTTTATGATTATGAATACAATTATGAAATATTATAATCTATATCTCAAGAAACTCATGAATTATCTCATCCTATGGTCATTCCAAGAGAATACGTGTTTTCCCTTCCATTTTCTCTCTTTTTGTACACAATATTTTTAAAGATTTTTTTAATGTAAATCGACTTTATTTATCTATTTGGTCAATTTTTTATTCTATATTTATGTTTTCTAAAAATGTTTTCAAAAATGTTTTAACATTACCCAAAGGATTTATTAAAACAAATTTACCCATTTTTTGACTTTTTAAAAATAATGTTTTAAAAGGAATATTCATATAGTTTTTAAAAAAGGCCCATTTTTGTTTTACCAAAAATTTAAAAGGAATATTTTTTAACATGTTGGAAATTTCCTACTGTAATGACTATGGCATCCCACCTTTTATTATATAAACTTTTCATTATATTTTACAAAATAGAGGATCTTTTAAAGTTTAGTTTCTTGAAAAAAAAGTAAGTAATACATGAAAACTTAAAATAGTATTCTATTCCACTTGAAATAATTCATAAAGGGTTTATTCTAAGTAAAATTACTCCATATCATAACCAGAGGACATACATCAAAGGAAAGGGTGAGCATAAGGTCCAGTAAGGGAAAGGAAGGAAAATAATTTACATGTGATCTTGATGAAATTCAATAAGAACTTGAGGAAATACATAAATTCATGAGAAAGAGGCATATCATAACAATAATTGTTAGGCGGAGAAAAGGGAGGTGATGGCAAGAGGGGGGGTGAATAGCCTTTTAAAAATAAATTAACAAATTAAAATCAAAGTGAAAGTGCAGCGGAATTAAAGCGGCAAGACACAAGAATTGATAACAGAGTTCGGCCAAAACCCGACCTACGTCTCCGCTCCCAACTCAACCGTTGAGAGATTCCTACCGCTTGCTTTTCAATGGTTTTAGCAAGAAACCCACTAGGCTTTGAGGTAGCACTAGGACCTATTACAGCTTGCTTTTGATGGTTGAGCAAGAACCCACTTGCTTTTAATGGTTTAGCAAGTACCCACTATCCTTCTTACAGGTGAAGGATAGATCACCTATGTCTCAAGCTATTTAAAGGAAAGCTTGACAACCTTTTCACACCTTAATGGTGATGTGAAACCCAAAAGAAGGAGGGGATGAGAAATAGAGTGGTTTGTAGACACAAACCCAAATTAAGCTCAAAATAGATAAACAAGAAAAACCGTAATGGGAGAAGCCTTGGGCGCCTTTGATTGATTGGAGATGTTGAAGGCCGCTTCCAAGCTTCTTTGATGGAGCTCCTTGGATGTGGAAGTTTTTGGAGCAAAGAGGGTTTCTTTGAGGAAGTCCGCCAAAGGTACGCCAAAGATGAAAAATGTGTATGGTGGCTTTGTATATTATCCGGCTAGTGTCTGGGGCTTCCTTGGCCTTTATTTATAGGCATGGAACCCTTGGGGAGTCTTCGGAGCCGTTGTAAAGGGCCTCGGAGCCGTTGGAGGCCAAATGGGAGTTGACTGGTCAAAGACAACGGCTAGTTTGACTGGGCTACCGGCTGGCCGGTGCAGGGCCACCGGCTGGCCGGTGCCTTGGATGTTGAGAAGGCCTTCTGCCCAGGCAACACCGGCTGACCGGTGACAGAGCCACCGGCTGGCCGGTGGTGAGGCAGTAGCCATCACTGTTGTATCAGGTTGCCACCGGCTGGCCGGTGACAGAGCCACCGGCTGACCGGTGGAACCTGGCAGTGGGCAATGCCTCTGCCAGGTCCACCGGCTGGCCGGTGCTATCACACCGGTTGGCCGGTGGACTGAATTTCAGTCCACTTCTTGTCCATTCTTGGGCCAACTTCTTGGCAACCTTGTGCCTATCATTCAAAAACACTTCAAACAATATTAGACAAATAATAAGGTGATTGTGATCATGAAAATCAAACAACGAGGGGAACGAGAGGTACAACAATCTCCCCCTATTTTGATGATCACAATCACCAAAATAAACAATGTAAAAGGAAAGGCAAAGCATGTTTTAAAGGATTTCTCCCCCAATCAATCAAGAATTTCTCCCCCTTTGTGATTATCAAAATAGCACGGGGCATAAAACTTGATTGAGGGAAAACGTTGAAAAACAAGTTTTGAGATTTGAAAATCAATTGAAATTTTGGAAATTGAAAGATTGAATCAAAAATTGAATAGAAAATTTTGAATTGAGAAATTTGATACCAAGAGTTGAAAATGAAAGTTTGAATTGAGAGTTTTGATACCAAGTGTTGAAATTGAAATGAAATTTTTGAAATTGAGAGTTTTGAAACAAGGTTTGAAAACAATTTAGAAAGTTCTCCCCCTAAATAAAAACAATGAATCACCGGGGAAAGGAAATAATTTTTGGCCCGGAGAGACTCGCCAAAAGAGATTTTTCAATCCAAATTTGTTTCATGGCGGGTCTTCTTCTATAAAACTCATCGGAATAGAAAATAGACTTGGGTTGGCCGTACCGGGCATTTTTATAATTATATTCATAAATAAGGTGCCCGGGTTTTTTACAATAATTTCAAAATTTAAAACTAGAGCTCCCCCTTACAAAAACAGTGGGTGCATGGGAGGAGGAAGCTTGCTTGGAATAGCCAAGCCCTTGGGTGGTTCGGGATATGCGTTGGGAACCAAGTAAATTGTTCAAATTTTGTTCCCCTTGGGTGAACTTGGCTAGGGATTCCCTTAAGTCTTTTATAGTTGATTCCATGGAATCAATATTTGGGAAATTTTGGATTTTTAGGGAGAGTTCCTCCTTCTCTTTGAGAAGTTGTTCTTTTTCGGAGGAAAGTTTTTTGAAATTCTTTTTCAAAGAAACAAATTTAGAAGAAAGTTCATGAAAACCATTTTCTAATTGGTCTCTAGTATGTTGGAGTTCTTCATATGATAAATGATTAAAAGAATTAGAAGAACTAGAGGAGGAAGAGGAGGAAGAGGATGATGATACCTCATGTTTTGCCATTAGGCATTTTTTACCTTGGTCGCTCGAGGAGAAGGAGGAGAATGAAGAGGTGGAGCTATCACTCCATGTTGCCTTTGAAGCCTTCTTCTTCTCCTTTTTCTTGGCCCTTTTCTTGTGGAGTGGGCAATTGGGCACAGATTTTTCATCGGGTTCTTGCTTGATGTCGGGTTCTTGCTTTTGAGCCTTCTTATACCTTCATGGGTTAGCTCTAAACATTTCCAAATATCATGTGAAGTAGAGAAAGAAGAAATATGATCAAAAACATTACGATCTAACCCACAATGTAGAGCATTCATGGCTTTGCCATCAAGCTCGAAATTTGCAATGTCTACGGGGGTCCATTTAGACTCATCGGGAGAAGAGAGCGTAAAACCATGCATGACAATTTTAAAGATAGGATATCCAATACTTTTAAGAAATGTGGTCATGCGGGTTTTCCAAAAACTATAATCGGTTCCATCAAAGAATGGAGCACGATCCAAAGAAAGTCCTTTGGGGGATTGAGAGGAAGAAGCGGTAGAAGCCATCAAAAAGAAAGGATCTTTAATTTGAAACCGGTTAAGGAATTATTCAAAATTTTGCCTCTGATACCAATTGTTAGGCGGAGAAAAGGGAGGTGATGGCAAGAGGGGGGGTGAATAGCCTTTTAAAAATAAATTAACAAATTAAAATCAAAGTGAAAGTGCAGCGGAATTAAAGCGGCAAGACACAAGAATTGATAACGGAGTTCGGCCAAAACCCGGCCTACGTCTCCGCTCCCAACTCAACCGTTGAGAGATTCATACCGCTTGCTTTTCAATGGTTTTAGCAAGAAACCAACTAGGCTTTGAGGTAGCACTAGGACCTATTATAGCTTGCTTTTGATGGTTGAGCAAGAACCCACTTGCTTTTAATGGTTTAGCAAGAACCCACTATCCTTCTTACAGGTGATGGATAGCTCACCTATGTCTCAAGCTATTTAAAGGAAAGCTTGACAACCTTTTCACACCTTAATGGTGATGTGAAACCCAAAAGGAGGAGGGGATGAGAAATAGAGTGGTTTGTAGACACAAACCCAAATTAAGCTCAAAATAGATAAACAAGAAAAACTGTAATGGGAGAAGCCTTGGGCGCCTTTGATTGATTGGAGATGTTGAAGGCCGCTTCCAAGCTTCTTTGATGGAGCTCCTTGGATGTGGAAGTTGTTGGAGCAAAGAGGGTTTCTTTGAGGAAGTCCGCCAGAGGTACGCCAAAGATGGAAAATCTGTATGGTGACTTTGTATATTATCCGGCTAGTGTCCGGGGCTTCCTTGGCCTTTATTTATAGGCATGGAACCCTTGGGGAGTCTTCGGAGCCGTTGTAAAGGGCCTCGGAGCCGTTAGAGGCCAAATGGGAGTTGACTGGTCAAAGCCAACGGCTAGTTTGACTGGGCTACCGGCTGGCCGGTGCAGGGCCACCGGTTGGCCGGTGCCTTGGATGTTGAGAAGGCCTTCTGCCCAGGCAACACCGGCTGACCGGTGACAGAGCCACCGGCTGGCCGGTGGTGAGGCAGTAGCCATCACTGTTGTATCAGGTTGCCACCGGCTGGCCGGTGACAGAGCCACCGGCTGACCGGTGGAACCTGGCAGTGGGCAATGCCTCTGCCAGGTCCACCGGCTGGCCGGTGCTATCACACCGGTTGGCCGGTGGACTGAATTTCAGTCCACTTCTTGTCCATTCTTGGGCCAACTTTTTGGCAACCTTGTGCCTATCATTCAAAAACACTTCAAACAATATTATACAAATAATAAGGTGATTGTGATCATGAAAATCAAACAACGAGGGGAACGAGAGGTACAACAATAATAACATGAATAATAACTTGTCAATGTGGCTACAACATTTAATTGAGTCATTTATAATCATTTCACCAAGGTTTGTCAATAAGGTGTCATAAAAATTACCAAGGTATTATAAAAAATGTCATCTCTATAAAATAAATTCTTTACCTAATTCATTGGATCACTGTAGAGACCCGAAGCTTAATGTACATGAACATTACATTACATTTTTGGAATACTTAGTACATAACAAAAAACACACACACAAGGATCGTAATAGTTTAGTGTCTTTGGAAACTCAGAACGTAATCTTCTAATCGTGGTGAAAGATCTTCAATATCTCCCATAAAGATCTTCCCTTTTTTTACCTAAAACCTTTCTTTATATCCTGGGGAAAAGAAAACATAAAAGTGTGAGCTCAAATGCTCAGTAAGGGTAAATAAAAGAAAAATCAATCACATCATATTCATAAGAACATAACTTTTGAAAATCATAACCTACAAAAGAGAGCATAATTTCATAACATGGGATAAATCATAGTAGTGAAATGAAATCCCAATAATCATAACTTAAAACATGAAAATTTGTGGCATAAACACATAATCATAGAGAATCATATCTTATTAGTCAAGACTCATTTCCAAGACTATCTTAGTGGACAAAGTCCATTTCTGAACCGAGTCACCCTCGTTTCAGTCCTGTTTCACTGAACCGGTATAACCTACCATTCCAGCCATGTCTATCTCATGAGATATAAACTCTTTACCCAATGCATTGGAGGGAGATATAGGTCCCACCCATCTCATAATGATACCATTCTTATGTGTGCCACAAAATCATAAACCATATATCATAGCATAACCCATGTAATAAAAATGGGAATCTTAAACATCGTGACATCATAAAACAACTCATATAAGATAAATGAATTCATAAAAATATTTCCATCATAGCATAATTAAATCCATGTAATAATAGGGATAGAAACAGAACCCTATATTATCTTAGATGGAAAATAATTTTGATAAAACACTTGAACTCCATTCTTGAGGAAAATATCCTTTCTACTTCAAAAACACTTTTCCTTTCATAACATGTCATACAATTATAAACTAAAAGACGTTGATTAAAAATATACTTGAAAACTTGTAAAGGAATCTTCTTGTAAATAATGTTTTAAAAATCCATTCATGCCGTATAAGTTAAAAAAACATTCTTCGTACTTTTGTCGGAAAAGTCAAAAAGTACCTCGTGCAAAAAACGACAAAAGATTCCTTTCATATCCTTTATTAAAAACTCACCAAAGGGTAAAATTGAATTTAAACAATTGTAGGTGGATGGAAATAATATTACATATTGAGGAAACATGGATGTGGATGATAAAATACACCCCAGTAAATACCAAAGTATAAACAATCTCGGATAAAAATGAGATTTTGATATTTCCCTTACCTTAGGTCCGATTTGCTTTGTAAGTGTCCGAACCTCCTGTATAATGATTTAAATAATTTCATTGACTGATTACAGAATCATATTCATTGTTATGATATCATATATGGTTCACTTATGACTTTATATTACCCGTTCTTTTGTAAATTCCATGTTAAAGAGCGTTTTGGGTAAAATTGTTTCATTTGTCGTCCGTGTTTTGACTTGTAATTATTCATATGATTACTTAGATCATGATTAATTAATTCCAGAATATAAAACATGATTTATATATATATATATTCAGAATATACATATATATAATAAATCAGTAAATGGAAAGAAATACACCGTTCATGGAGACGGTAGTCCGTACGTACGCATGAACGCTGTTTTCGTTTCCTTATTGAATTGAATGGAATTAAGTAGATGACATACATATACATAAATCCAGTATCATTATTATGTCATATATTTCATTAGTACTTATTATATATACTTTATAATCATTCATGAATGGTTAATCATTGAGAATGAATCTCATCGCGTCGTGGAGACGGTAGTCCGTACGTACGCACGAGCGATGATATCGTTCCCATGGTCGTGGAATTGTGTTGAAGTGTATGTATACTATTTCAGTATAAATATCACTTTATAATAATCATATATAGTTACTCATTACACCATTATACCCATCCAATTAAGGTGGTGGCGGAAAATAGATTACACTACGGCGTGGAGACGGTATTCCGTACGTACGCACGCGCGGTGATTTCCTTTTTCCGTAGGATGGATAGAAGGTTAATTAGAGTTATTTCATATTTATAATAACATATAAGTATATAAGAAATACTGATGTTATTACTTTATCATGAAACAACTAATGAAGAAGAAGTTGAAGAAGAAAGAAATTGAAAAAGATCGGTAATGAATATTACCTCTTTTTGACGCGCTTTCACTTAACCTCCACTTAAAGAACTAAGGATGGTCTTTGAAGAAGACCAGGACCTCTAGGATGATACTAGGGAAGTGTAGAAGAGATTTTGTTAGGTTTTGGATGAGCTTGAATGCTCAAATTGGTGTGAGGAGGAGAGGGAGGAGGTGCCCTTTTATAAGGGAGGAGAGGGGCATCTTAGGAAAATCTCAAAATATTATTTTATATTAAGGTCAAATTCGGTTTATAATGGTTCCAAATGGTCTTATTTCTAAGATAAAGTGGGGATGGGTCGAAATCCTCTTATAAAATAGGATTTAGACAAGTTTAGGTTATTATTTAAACCTTATCAATTAGATTTAACTCTAAGTTAAATAATTTAACTTTTACCGTGTCTTTTTGTTTTCTTATACTATATGGTTAATAAACTTACTATATCAAGCCAAACGAACCCCACGTTGTTTATTATTAATATATCTATCCTTATTTAAGTCATTTGGCCAAACCATAGATTTTTAGGAATTAAATAACAATTAATAATATAATATTTGTTTTAAAAACTAATTTATGTCAATTTTGACACTATTTGGTACATGATTTTTATGAAATTTCTAACAGAATGATAAGTTCGAAACAAGTTTCGTAAATCAACAATAACATGTCATATTAACCTATAAAATTAGTTTAAGTCATAAAAAGTCTCAAATTACATTTATTTGGGCATTTATAACATCAATTATGTTAATATTTTCTTAAAAAGGTAATTACTGCATGATCGTTGTGTCATAAATAAATTAAATTATTTAAAGTATAAAAATTACAAATAAAATACCATTATGTAGTAACTCTTTTTATCTTTATAATGAATATTTATAGTCTAAATTATATTATGTATAACCCTATATTAAAAATGTTTTAGTAAATAAACTTTGATTTTAACTCTTTTAACTCTTCTTTGAATTAAATAATAATAAATGTCCTAATCTAATCCAAGTGGGCCTAAATGACAATCGTTTACACTTAAGGTTGTTTTTGGTCGAGATACAATTGTCCAATAGGATTCGGACATGTGTTAGGGTAATATTAATATCATTTTTACCCTTAATTACCCTATTTACTTTTAACCGTGGTAAATAAAAATAAAAAGTTACTATTCACCAAAAATTATTTTCATCTCATTGAACCACATTTTACTTACTTACATCAACCGTGTCTCTCGGATTTTTGAAATTCCATTTACAGAAGCGGTAAAATTAAGATTTATGAAAAAATTAATTTTTTTAACTACCACTTAGTAGTTTCACTATTCATTAAAAATTGAAGTTTTTCAGAAAAATGCCAAAATTTCACCCTAAGCTATAATTGATATTCCGAATTCAAAAATGATTTCTATTTTACAAAATTCCCAACATATAAGTTTCATTAATTAATTTTATAATTAATTTCCGCTGTCACAACAAATAGCTTGTTTTTAAGAGATAATAACTATCAAAAGATTAACACTTGTTTATGTCTGGTGTAAATATGAAATTACATCCAATGACCAACATTGTATTAAATTGTAAAAATATATTCTAAATATAATTTAAAACCACTCAAATTAATAATTTATCACTATTAATTATTTTGACTAAAAAAGTTATTTTTAATTAAAATTTAGGAATTTTCACTATTCATCAGAAAATGAAAGTTATCTGAAAAGTACCAAAATTTCACCCTAAGCTAATTTCGATATTACGAATCCAAAAAATAAAGTCCATTTTGAAAAATAAAATTTACAAAATTTCAAAAAGTGGTTATTACTATTCATAACGACTAGTTTTAATAATAATATAGCATATTTCTATTTAGTGAAACTCGTTATTGCGTACTACACACGCTATCGAGGAAGGTCGCGATTGCGTGTAATGGAAGGCAAGTCAAGGATGTGTGTTGTGAAAGCTTCTTTTGGTGTAGCGTACAACACAAGACATTAATGAAATTAAAAAGAATATTTTTCATAAAATTTCGGGGTGTTACATTCTACCCCCCTTAAAATGAATTTTGCCCTCAAAATTCATCGGGGTTATAAATGGTTTATTATTTGAAAGTTTCTTTAATAGAAACCCACATCGAAAAAAGGAATACCAAAACCAATCTTTAAAAACAAAAGTATGAAACGTAATGGTTACCCAAATAAACTAATCACTGGGTTTCCAAATAGGTGAAAATATGGATATGGAAGAGAAATCTAACCATCATGTTCTGATGGAGAGCGGTAGAGAACATGGCTATGGAAAAGCCAGCAATCACAAAGCCATAAATTTGTGACGATCTAGGGTACCATCTGATTCATCGGATATAAGGGCACTAGGACAACATTTTTGGTTTTCAAGATCATTTCCCTAAAGTTGAAAATTTGAATTAGAATAAATACTTACTTTATTTTGGTACAATCTTACTGTTGTTCGTGCCTTGAACAATTTACACTTCATCTCTTAAATAAATGAAGTTGAATTTGTTATTCATGAAGTGTTAGCAGATCATGTGATAGAATGACGGGTCATTCCATCTGTCTCAAACAAAAGGTTAGCAAAAATTGTATACATAAGTCGATCTATAGTGAGATTAATCATATATGGTTCCTAAAATGGACTTATACATCATATATCATATTGCTTAATATAATAAAACTAGTTTCTACTAAACAGGGACTTCCTGTAGGCCAGTGGTAGGCGATAAAGGCCAGTCGCACTTCGATTGTGGGTTCGATTCCCACATCCTTGTCCGACGCGATGGGCTGTCGCCCGTCCTGCAGGTTGTCCTTTTTCTAAAACTACATTACTATAACATCCCATCAATAATATCAAAAATCTTCTATCCTTAAACAATACTAACTTATGTCCAACATAATCCATTCTAATCTTTAGGCTTATCCATAATACTGTAGTCCACTCTCAGAATATAGTGAAAACGATTACCAGAGATTTAATACTGTCATTGATCCCCATATATCATAAGATATGTCTTGTTGGTCACATTCCAAACATTCAAAGGCCTTAATCATGTATTCTCTTGAATACCCATTGAACCTTAGTGAAAACATGAATGCAGTTAAAAGTTAACTCTTTCCACATACCAAAATCCAAAAATTCTATATACTCAAACCATGATATAACCTTCTCCTTATATCAGTCATGAGCTCATGAATACAATCAAACACCTCATTATCTTATTATTCCTTCATTATGCACATATCATCTACTTTCCAAAAAATATCTGAATAACATTTCACGGTTACTAGTACCATTAATCATACACTTTAAAATATTAGGAAAGAAAATAGTGTAACAATCCTTAGATGTCTCTTTATTCCATAGTACCATGAGATTACTTATACAACATTACACTTGATAAACATGTAATCATTCCACTACCTTCTTAAACCATTGACCGAGCTTCAACAATTCTTTCATCTCACATATCATTTGTAGTCTCTTCATCATCATCAACATAAATACTTCCCATACGACCATACTGATTCTCTTCATGAGACTTTCCCTTAGGGCATTGGTTTGCATAATGCCCGTAAATTCCACATTTAAAACATTTAACCATTGTTGATGTCGTAGCAATACCATTATCCGCATCCATAGTGTTAACAGAACCTTTTCCTTTGCACTTACTTGATTTGTGTCCTTCTTTTCCACACCCAAAGCATCTTCCGGTTCCTTTTAAACATTCTCCTTGATGCCTCTTCCCACATGTTTTACATAGGGGAAATTGAACTTTCTTTCCTCTATGATCATCATGAAACTCCATCTTTCTCTTATTAGCCGAGTCAGGAAACTTACCAAATTTTACTTTATTGATCATATTATGAGATTGCTGATTCGGCATAATAATTATGTTTGGACTTCCAAATCCCATTTCATTATGAAGAATATCATTCCATTGTCCATCATATCCTCCATTATCGTGAATCATCTTGTTTCCAGCCATTTTCTAAAACCCAAAAAAGAATAGTGTGAGAGGCAAAAATCATGATAGGGAAAACAACATAATAAAGGTGGAGTATCCTCAATATCTAACATATTAGGTTAAATTCTATGATCGTTACCATAGTTATAGAACTGTATCCTATACGTATACTTATCCTTAGGGACATCCCTAGACATACCTTATAAATATCTCTAGGGATCTCACTAAAGTTCCCACATCCTAGTTTCCAAAGGTTGACTAAACCTTTCCTCTGATACCAACTGTAGAGACCCGAAGCTTAACGTACATGAAAATTACATTACTTTTGCGGAATACTTAGTACATAACAAAAAACACACACACAAGGATCGTAATAGTTTAGTGTCTTTAGAAACTCGGAACATAATCTTCTAATCGTGGTGAAAGATCTTAAATATCTCCCATAAAGATCTTCCCTTTTTTTTACCTAAAACATTTCTTTATATCCTGGGTAAAGGAAAACATAAAAGGGTGAGCTCAAATGCTCAGTAAGGGTAAACAAAAGAAAAATCAATCACATCATATTCATAAGAACATAACTTTTGGAAATCTTAACCTGCAAAAGAGAGCATAATTTCATAACATGGGATAAATCATAATAGTGAAATGAAATCCCAATAATCATAACTTAAACATGAAACTTTGTGGCATACACACATAATCATAGAGAATCATATCTTATTAGTCAAGACTCATTGCCAAGACTATCTTGGTGGACAAAGTCCATTTTTGAACTGAGTCACCCTCGTTTCAGTCCTGTTTCACTGAACCAGTATAACCTACCGTTCCAGCCATGTCTATCTCATGAGATATAAAATCTTTACCTAATGAATTGGAGGGAGATATATGTCCCACCCATCTCATAATGATACCATTCTTATGTGTGCCACAAAATCATAAACCATATATCATAGCATAACCCATGTAATAAAAATGGGAATCTTAAACATCGTGACATCATAAAACAACTCATATAAGATAAATGAATTCATAAAAATATTTCCATCACAAAATAATTAAATCCATATAATAATATGTATAGAAACAGAACCCTATATTATCTTATATGGAAAATAATTTTGATAAAACACTTGAACTCCATTATTGAGGAAAATATCCTTTCCACTTCAAAAACACTTTTCCTTTCTTAACATGTCATACAATTATAAAATAAAATAAGTTGATTAAAAATATACTTGAAAACTTGTAAAGGAAGCTTCTTGGAAATAATGTTTTAAAAATCCATTCATGCCATATAAGTTAAAAAACATTCTTCGTACTTTTGTCGGAAAAGTCAAAAAGTACCTCGTACGAAAAACGACAAAAGATTCTTTTCATATCCTTTATTAAAAACTCACCGAAGGGTAAAATTGAATTTAAAAAATTGTAGGTGGATGGAACTAATATTACATATTGAGGAAATATGGATGTGGATGATAAAATACACCCCAGTAAATACCAAAGTATAAACAATCTAGGATAAAAATGAGATTTTGATATTTCCCTTACCTTAGGTCTGATTTGCTTCGTAAGTGTCCGAACCTCCTGTATAATGATTTAAATAATGACATTCACTTATTACATAATCATATTCATTGTTATGATATCATATATGGTTCACTTATGACTTTATATTACCCGTTCTTTTGTAAATTCCATGTTAAAGAGCTTTTTGGGTAAAATTGTTTCATTTGTCGTCCGTGTTTTGACTTGTAATTATTCATATGATTACTTAGATCATGATTACTTAATTCCAGAATATAAAATATGATTTATATATATATATTCATAATATACATATATATAATAAATCAGTAAATGGAAAGAAATACACCGTTCATGGAGACGGTAGTCCGTACGTACGCGTGAACGCTATTTTCGTTTCCTTTTTGAATTGAATGGAATTAAGTAGATGACATACATATACATAAATCCAGTATCATTTTTATGTAATATATTTTATTATTACTTATTATATATACTTTATAATCATTCATGAATGGTTAATCATTGAGAATGAATCTCATCGCGTCGTGGAGACGATAGTCCGTACGTACGCACGAGCGATGATATCGTTCCCATGGTCGTGGAATTGTGTTGAAGTGTATGTATAATATTTCAGTATCAATATCAATTTATAATAATCATATATATTTACTCATTACACCATTATACCCATCCAATTAAGGTGGTGGCGGAAAATAGATTACACCACGGCGTGGAGACGGTATTCCGTACATACGCACACGCGGTGATTTCCTTTTTCCATAGGATGGATAGAAGGTTAATTAGAGTTGTTTCATATTTATAATAACATATAAGTATATAATAAATACTTATGTTATTACTTTATCATGAAACAACTAAAGAAGAAGAAGTTGAAGAAGAAAGAAATTGAAAAAATATCGGTAATGGATATTACCTCTTTTTGACGTGCCTTCACTTAACCTCCACTTAAAGAACTAAGGATGGTCTTTGAAGAATACCAGGACCTCTAGGATGATACTAGGGAAGTGTAGAAGAGATTTTGGCAGGGTTTGGACGAGCTTGAATGCTCAAATTGGTGTGAGGAGGAGAGGGAGGAGGTGCCCTTTTATAAGGGAGGAGAGGGGCATCTTAGGAAAATCTCAAAATATTATTTTATATTAAGGTCAAATTTGGTTTATAATGGTTAAAAATGGACTTATTTCAAAGATAAAGTGGGTATGGGTCGAAATCCTCTTATCCAATAGGATTTAGACAAGTTTAGGTTATTATTTTAACCTTATCAATTAGATTTAACTCTAAGTTAAATAATTTAACTTTTACCGTGTCTTTTTGTTTTCTTACACTATATGGTTAATAAACTTATTATATCAAGACAAACGAACCCCAAGTTGTTTATTATTAATATATATATCCTTATCTAAGTCATTTGGACGAACCTTAGATTTTTAGGAATTAAATAACAATTAATAATATAATATTTGTTTTAAAAACTAATTTATGTCAATTTTGACACTATTTGGTACATGATTTTTATGAAATTTCTAACAGAATGATAAGTTCGAAAAAAGTTTCTTAAATCAACAATAACATGTCATATTAACCTATAAAATTAGTTTAAGTCATAAAAAGTCTCAAATTACATTTATTTGGGCATTTATAACATCAATTATGTTAATATGTTCTTAAAAAGGTAATTACTGCATCATCGTTGTGTCATAAATACATTAAATTATTTAAAGTATAAAAATTACAAATAAAATACCATTATGTATGAAATCGTTTTATCTTTCTAATGAATATTTATAGTCGAAATTATATTATGTATAACCCTATATTAAATTTTTTTTAGTAAATAAACTTTGATTTTAACTCTTTTAACTCTTCTTTGAATTAAATAATAATAAATGTCCTAATCTAATCCAAGTGGGCCTAAATGATAATAGTTTACACTTAAGTTTGTTTTTGGTCGAGATAAACTTGTCCAATAGGATTAGGACATGTGTTAGGGTAATATTAATATCATTTTTACCCTTAATTTCCCTATTTACTTTTAACCGTGGTAAATAAAAGTAAAAAGTTACTATTCACCAAAAATTATTTTCATCTCATTGAACCACATTTTACTTACTGACATTAACCGTGTCTCTCAGATTTTTGAAATTCCATTCACAGAAGCGGTAAAATTAATATTTATGAAAAAAGTAATTTTTTTAACTACCACTTTGTAGTTTCACTATTCATCAAAAATTGACGTTTTTCAGAAAAATGCCAAAATTTCACCCTAAGCTATAATTGATATTCCGAATTAAAAAATGATTTCTATTTTACAAAATTCCCAACATATAAGTTGCATTAATTAATTTTATAATTAATTTCCGCTGTCACAACAAATAGCGTGTTTTTAAGAGATAATAACTATCAAAAGATTAACACTTGTTTATGTCTGGTGTAAATGTGAAATTACATCCAATGACCAACATTGTATTGAATTGTAAAAATATATTATAAATATACTTTAAAACCACTCAAATTAATAATTTATCACTATTAATTATTTCGATTAAAAAAGTTGTTTTTAATTAAAATATATTAATTTTCACTATTCATCAGAAAATAAAAGTTATTCGAAAAGTACCAAAATTTCACCCTAAGCTAATTTCGATATTACGAATCCAAAAAATGAAGTCCATTTTGAAAAATAAAATTTACAAAATTTCAAAAAGTGGTTATTACTATTCATAATGGCTAGTTTTAATAATAATATATCATATTGCTGTTTAGTGAAACTCGTTATTGCGTACTACACACGCTATCGAGGAAGGTCGCAATTGCGTGTAATGGAAGGAAAATCAAGGATGCATGTTGTGAAAGCTTCTTTTGGTGTAGCGTACAACACAAGACATTAATGAAATTAACAAGAATATTTTTCATAAAATTTCGTGGTGTTACAATCACTATAAGGGTAATCCATTCATATGCATTAATTGATTTTAACCACATATTTCATAATAAAACATTTCATAAATAATCCATAGAGAATAAAATAAATGAGTTTCATACTAAAATCATGATGTTTTTAAGAAGTTCTTTAAAGACAATATCTTTATGTCATTATTAGCCAATGAAAAGAGATGGTGGATTTAATATATGTTAATCCTAGAATAAAAATAGAAAATTTTGACATTGAGGTGAATAACCAAGGAAAAGAAAGAGGTTTGGTTATTCACAAAAGAAAACAAGATAATTTATTGAGAAAAAAAATATATTTTGAGAAGAAAATTCAGCATCATAACAGGTAAGAAATGTGGTTTTAAAAACCAATAAAAAGAGAGGGGAAAAGTGGATATAATTAATAAAAGAATATAAATATAGTACATAGATATAATAAAATAGACATAAGAACATATTATGGAAATTTTAAATACATACCAAATAAAAAAGGGAACTTGAAAGGAAATGTGAAGTTGAGATTTCCTTTACCTTGAAGAGTAACTCCTAAAACTTGAAGATTGGAGCCTTGGGGGATTGAGGAATCCTTTGGAGGTAAAAATATAATAGATTAATGGAAGATGAATTGGGAATAAAATATAATGGATAAATGTGTGGGTATTTATTAAAAAAGAGGAGGATTTGTTTATTAATTTCCTTGGACACTTCGGTAATGGTAAATGAAAAACCATGGGCTTGCCCATGGTTTTTGCCCATGGTATTGGCCACTTGGGACAAATATTATGCTATTTTAATCCAAAATATTCAACTATAATATTATATTACTCATTACATCATTATGATGTCATTAAACTTACCAAAAACTGAAAATATATTTTTACTATTGACCAAATAACAAAATATTTTAGAAAATTCTTGAAAATTCGCCCTAAACTAATTTTGACATGATAATTTCAAAAATGATATTTATTTTATCATAATAATTCAATAATTATAATAAATTTAACTTTTAAATATTATAATCTTTATTTTTAAAAAATAACAGTGGATAGAAAATTCATAGTAAAATGCATAGTAAATTTTCTAACACTTGAAAAACATAAAATTATTTTATCTTTTAAATTTAAATAAGAGTTTTGTAATCATACTATTTAATTGAAATAATTATTATTTATAATATATTATTTTATTATAAATATTTATATCTTTTCTAGAAAGTATAATTTCTGTCCGAAATATAAATTTATCGAATTCTTCATATTTTTAAGACAAAACTATTCTCAAAACAGAATTGATAGAATAATAATTTTTTTATACAAATGGATTACACATTAAGTAAATAAGACCTTAACACATGACCCCTTATAAAACCCACATACGGCCTAAGGGTGAGGTGTACTATGGTGATATATTCATGGGGTGGTTCAGATAACATCGCCTGAGTGGTAATTTCCACTAACTTGAACTTCTCCCGTAGGCAATTTTGTTCAAGATTAACATGTTGAATCTCAGCTTATGATTGATGAAGAGAAAATCCCGGTGATGGTATCACCTTTCCAAGATCTGAAAATGATCTTCATATTAAATGAATATATTGGATGAGGCCATTGACTCTTTTTTTATTAATTTTCCTTTTTCATTTATACTTATAAACAATAACATTAATTTTATTATTAAGAGTATAGTTTCCAATGGTAAATTTGAACAAGATAATATAATGGTCAAAAAACAAGGGTCACATTTCAAAATATCCCCACTTCATTATTATAGAGATATAATATAATATAACACAAATTTTTAGAAAACAATTATAATTAAAAAAGTTTGGGTCTTTACATTATCCCCCCCATAAGAAATTTCATCCATGAAATTTCATATAGTCCCCTCATTTAAGAAAATGTGTGGGTACTTATGCCTCATTGTTTCCTTTGGTTTCCACGTGAATTCTTCATATTTATGGTTTCTCGATAACACCTTGACAAGGTGGGTTGTCTTGTTGATTAGAACCTTATATCTATGGTCCAAGATCTCCCCTGGATGAACCTCATAAGATAGATCATGTTACAGCTATACCACCTCAGGACTCAGTAAATGTGAAGGTTCAGCTATGTACTTTCTCAAGAGAGATACATAGAAAATATCCTGAACTTGATCTAGGTTTGGTGGAAGTGTTAGTCGATAGGCCACTACTTCTATGAAATCAAGGATTTCATAGGGGACAATGTACCTAGGTCTAAGATTACCATTCTTCCCAAACTGCATGACTCTCTTCCATGGTGAAATTTGAAGGAAGAATTTGTTTCCAACATCAAACTCCATGTCCCTTTGATGATTTTCAGCATAGCTCTTCTGCTAACTCTGAGCATCCTTTATGTGTTGTTGGAAGTCATGGACATTTTCTATTATCTCTTGCAAAAGATCAAGCCCAAGAATATTTCTCTCACAAACTTCATCCCAATAAGTAGAAGTTATACATTTCTTCCCATATAGAGATTTATAGGGTGTCATTTTAATACTTGAATGGAAGATGTTTTTGTATGAGAACTCAAATAATGGGAGGTGTTGATCCCATCCACCTTTAAATTCGATTGAGTATGTTTTTAGTATGTCATCAAGTGTTTGAAAATTCCTTTCAGATTGACCATCATTTTGGGGTTGATAGTCGGAACAAAAATTCAATTAGGTACTCAGATCATGTTAAAGACTTCTCTAGAACTCTTATGTGAACCTTGGATCATGAACAGAAATGATAGAAAGTGGTACTCCATGCAACCTCACCACTTCCTGTATGTAAATCTTAGAAATCTGGTCAAGAGGGAAATATTCCTGAATAAAGATAAAATGGGAAGTCTTGGTGAGATGGTCCATTATAACCCATATCGTATTATTTACTTTGAATGTTTTCAAGAGACGAGTGACAAAGTTCATAGTGACATTTTCTCACTTTTATGTTGCTATGGGTAGTGGTTTTAATACCCATTTATGAGTTTGTTTCTATGCCTTCACTTTTTTGATACACCAAGCACCTTGTAGCGTAGTCAACAATCTATCTTTTCATGTTATCCCACCAATAATGATAAAAAAGGTCCCTATACATTTTATTACTTACAGGATGTATATATAAAGTAGAGCTATAAGCTTCATCTATTATTTATTTATTTATTTCTAGAATATATGGAACACAAAGTCTTGTATGAAACTTTATTACTCCTTATTGATCAATATTGAACTTAGTAAACTTCCCATTCTTTACAGCCTCAATCTTCTTTTGCATAAAAGGATCATATCTTTGATATTTCTTGATTATATCTAGTAATGATGGTTGAGAAATCATTTGGGATAAGGTTGATGATGTATCTTTCCATAAAGTTCCCATGTCTATTTTTACTAGGTCTTTGATCAAAGGATCTCCTTGAATCCTCATAATTCCCAACACAACAGGGTCTTTCCTACTTAATGCATCAACAACTTTGTTTCCTCTTATGGGGTGATAATGAATTGAACAATCATAGTATCTAAGAAGTTTCAACCATATCCTCTATCTTATATCCAATTCTCTTTTCATGAAAATATACATCAAACTTTGATGGTCTATGTATATATCACATTTCTCCCCATAAAGATAGTGCCTCTATATGTTAAGATAAAAACAACCGAAGCCACCTCTAGTTCATGTATAGAATAGTTCTACTCATGAGGCTTCAACTATTGAGATGCATAATCAATCACCTTATCATTTTTCATAGAGAAGGTGTAACATCCCAAGTAAGTAATGAATAATAGATATTTTTTATCTATGTATATTAATGAATTAGATAGTGTTTTAGAGGCTTAAAATGAGAATAAATCCAATCTTAAGCATGGAATACACTAATATTTTTAAAAGATTGTTTTACCGCCTTTTGATGGAAAACCATTTTTAATTCAAACTTTTGACAATTTTATAAGCTCTATTTGTCGAAATAAACTTATTCTTTATGATTGGGACATTTAAATTTACTTTGGGTAAATTTTTGGTATTTTTCTGACAATGTTCATTTTTTAATGAATAGTGAAAAATACTGCATTTTACATCAAAACTGCTTTTTCATCTAATTTAATTATATGGTTAGATTATCTTTTGAATTGGTTTTAAAATTCAATTAGAATATATTTTTTCCATTTAATCCAATATAGGTTGTTGGAATTAATTTCACTTTGAAATTGGACTTAAACTAGTGTCAATATTTTGATACTTACTGTTTCATAAAAACACACTATTTGCTCAGATAGTAGGAATTAATTATTAAATTGATTAATGTAACTTATATGTTTTGAATTTTGTAAAATAGACATCATTTTTGACTCAAGTACCAATGATCATTAAAACAACCATTATAAACTTAAATAATAAAATAGTGTTCATGACATGGTAATAAATGATATAAAAGGAATAATGAACTTGAAAAGGTTCTTAAGCAAGTATAAATTAACACAAGTTTATTATTTAGGAGGTTAAAGAACGATCGAGTCAAGTCGGACCCGAGGTATGGGACTTTGTCTCAATCTCCTTTCATTGAGGCATATTTTGTTTTATACACAACCTTCTTTTTATGGTGTATAAACCCCTTTGACTTTTACGTTTATCCAAAAGGAATCTTTTTTATACGAAGTGTTTTACTAAACGACAAAAGGGAATGTTTTTGTCGTATGTATGTGGCGACAACGACTTCTCTTCTGCCGTGACCATTATTTGAGTTTCGGATTCCTCTACAAGCCATACCTTTTTTTTAAAGAAAAATAAATACCATGTTTTACTTTTCTTTTATTTTGGTATTGAAAATGGTTTTCATAATGTTTTTATATCAATGTGTTGTATTGATATCTTGTGATTGAAAAGTGGAAGTGTTATGTTTCCTTTATTCATATTTTATGTGATACGATTATGTTATGGTTCTTGGGCGTTGTTATGAAGGCGGGTGGTTCCATGATAAACTAAGGGCGGGTGAGCCCGATATAGCTCTCCAATGCATTGGGTAATGCGAAGGAGTTAAACATTAAGGTTTCTCTAAAGAGATTTAGGTAATATACTGTGATGGGTATTCCAAATGTAACCAAGAGGGTTACTCCCTACGTAATAATGTTATGAATGCCTCAAGTTACCTTTATGTCTTATGATTTCTATGATTTATTCATGATTTTTTGAGGTATGTTAAAGTTCTTATGTTTTATGAGTATAGTATGATTTGATTGATTATTATGTATAAATGTACTCATGTTTCCTTTCCATATTTTTATATCCCTTACTGAGCTTTTTATGCTCATCCCAAGTTTTTGAAATGTTTTCATAGGTCAAGGGAAGGGTACATGATATGATGATAGTATCAAGGAAGTGTCAAGAAAGAATCCATGTTTTATTTTAAATATGTTTCCGTTGATGGGAAAAAATGAATACTATCTTTTATTGTAACCACTTTGTTTAAATGTGGGATGTAATGCATGTTTTATGATCTAATTCTCTAAAACTCTAAACCTGAAAAGATCCTCAAGGTGTATTCTTGAAATATCTCACGATTAAGTAATGTTTAAGGCTGGGGCCTTATAGTTGGTATCAGAGGTCGGTTTAGATAACTTTAGGAGTTAGAATTCTATTAAATGATTATCCTAAAATATTTTTTTATGGTCAAATTTAAATGATATAGCATTTGAATATTACCATGTTGATTCATCCAAGACATGTTTGTTCAGAATGGTTTTCCGCAGAGGAAATAGGGAAGCAATGCTAGGAAGGCATAAAGAAGGAAATAACCTTCCAAATCAGCATCCTGAGATGGTCAGAATTGGAACTGAACAGTTTGTTGCAGAAATGGCACAGTTGACTCAAGCGATAAATGGTGGTTGTATCCATGAACGAGATCCGCCAGATCAACCGCAGAGGAACATGTCGGTGGTGGAACATTTCATGAGGCAACATCCCCCATCATTCGGAGGATCATCTGACCCTGTGCTAACTGAAGGGTGGATTAAAGAACTGGAGAAGATTTTTGATGTCATGGGGTGTTCAGACAATCAAAAGGTTAGTCTTGCTATTTTCCGTTTAGAGGGTGAAGAAGATTAGTGGTGGTCGATGGTTAAAAATATCAGGGATGCTGATGAGATTTATGCTCTCAACTGGGATGAATTCAAAGGTATGTTTCTTGAGAAGTATTTTCCTAAGGATGTTCGACTTAGGATGGAAAAAAAATTCCTGGAATTGAGGCAAGAGGAAGACTCAGTGGCTGCCTATGAAGAAAGGTTCACTCGATTGTCAAGGTATGCTCCAAATTTTATCCGAGACCTTGATAGTAAAATCAATCGTTTTTACTCATATTTAAACCCAAAATATCGAAGGGATTTAGCATCTCGTGAGTTCAAAAGTTATGAAAAGCTTGTTCGATGTGCTGAGAAGGTGGAAATGGAGTTTGTCGATGATCAAGTGTTCTATAACAACCAACAAAAGAAGAGACCGAGGTGGCAGGAGAAAGGGAAGAATTTTTCAAAAAGGTCTGATGGTAAGAAAACTAAGTTTCCAGTTTGTGATAAATGTGGTAAACGACATACTGGGGAATGTCTTCTGAATTCTGGAAAGTGCTACCGATGTGGTAAGATGGGACATAAGGCTCGTGATTGCACTAAAAAAGATCAAGGTGATGGTAAGTCCAAATTCGATTTACAGTTAGTGAAATGTTTTAAGTGAAATTAGATGGGTCACTAGGAAAATGAGTGTTCGACAACGAGCTCGAGTGATGGGAAGCAATTAGACTACAAGCAGAAAGGGGTGGTGAAATCATTTGCAACTACTTTAGCAGATGTCGGGCCATCAAATGAAGCTGTATCAGGTACTTTTTTTGTTTTTTCAGATTATTCCAGTGTGTTGTTTGATTCGGGGTCTACACATTCTTTCATCTCTGACAACTTTTCTAGTAAAATGGGAATACCATCTCAAGAAATGACTCCTGAACTTGTGGTAAAAACACCTGGGGGAAATGTTGAGGCAAAAAGAATTTATAAGAATCTTCTTATCCTTATCCGTGGAAAGAACCTACTTGCGAACCTTATTGTTCTACCTCTAGTAGAGTTTGATGTTATCCTGGGTATGAATTGGCTCTCTATTTACCATGCTAAGATTGACTGTAGAGCTAAAGAAGTTTCTTTTCAGAAAGACTTTTAGTTTGTGTACAAGAATGAACCCTTAATGTTGATAACATATCAAGAGGCTGAGAAACTTGTAAAAGATGGAAATGAATGTTACCTTGCACATATTTTTAAAAACAAGGGAACTGTTCAGATTAATGATGTGCCAGTGGTAAATGAGTATCCTGGTGTTTTTCCTGATGTGTTGCCTGGAATAATACCAGACTGGGAAGTAGAATTTACTGTTGACTTAGTTCCTGATGCTAAGCCAATTTCAAAACCCCCTTATCGAATGGCTCAAATTGAACTTTTAGAGTTGAAGGAGCAATTGCAAGATTAATTAGAGAAAGGTTTCATTCGACCTAGCACATCACCATGGGGTGCTCCTGTTTTATTTGTTAAAAAGAAAGATGGTTCAATAAGACTTTGTATTGACTATAGAGCCTTGAATAACATCACTGTTAAGAAAAAATATCCTTTGCCTCATATCGATGATTGGTTTGATCAGCTCCAGGGAGCTCAGTATTTTTCAAAGATTGACCTGAGATCGGGGTACCATCAGTTGAAGGTAAAGGAGGTAGATATTCTGAAGACCGTGTTTTGTACAAGATATGGCCATTATGAATTTGTAGTAATGACTTTTGGGCTAACCAATGCACCTACTGTATTCATGGACTTAATGAATAAAATTTTCCATGAGTTCTTGGATACGTTTGTGGTTGTTTTCATTGATGATATTTTGGTGTTTTCTAAAAGTAAATAGGAGCATGAAAGACATTTAAGGGTTATTTTGAAAACCTTAAATGAAAAGAAATTGTACGGGAAATTCAGCAAGTGTGAGTTTTGGTTGCATCAAATTTCTTTCCTTGGTCATATTGTTTCTAAAGATGGGATAACTGTTGATCCTGCAAAAACAAAGGTTGTTGAAGAATGGCCAAGACCCACAAATGTAACTGAGATTCTTAGCTTCCTTGGTTTGGCAGGATATTACCGAATGTTTGTTAGAAATTTTTCCCGGTTATCTAGTCCAATGACTAAGCTAACTCAGAAGGGTGTTAAGTTTATATGGACAAAAGAATGTGATGATTGTTTTCAGGAGTTGAAAAGAAGATTGGTGAATTCTCCAGTTTTGTCACTACCTTCCATGAATGGTGAGTTTATTATCTATAGTGATTCTTCATTGAAAGGACTTGGTTGTGTCCTAATGCAGAATAATCAGGTAATTGCTTATGCTTCACGATAGTTGAAAACTCATGAGGTAAATTACCCTACACATGATTTGGAATTAGCTACTATTGTTTTTGATTTAAAAATTTTGAGGCATCATTTGTATGGAGTAAAGTGTGAAATATATACCGATCACAAAAGTTTAAAGTATATATTCACTCAGAAAGAATTGAACATGAGACAGAGGATATGGCTAGAATTAATCAAGGATTATGATTGTACAATTCATTACCATCCAGGAAAAGCAAATAAAGTGGCTGATGCTTTGAGTCGAAAGAGTAATGCTTCATTAACAATGTTGCATTTGGAACGTGATCCCTTGGTTAAGGATTTGATGAACTTTGGCATAGAAGTTGTTGGTGATGGATGTCCTTCTGTTTTGTTTCAGGTATCAGTAAAATCTTCTCTATCAGACAGAATTAAGCAAGCATAGAAGCAAGATAGTGAGTTGTAGAAAATGGTAGAGCTAGTTCAGAAAGGTAAGTTGCCTGAATTCAACATTAATAATGATTTTGTTTTGATATTTGGGAAGAGATTGTGTGTGCCTTGCGATTCACAGTTGAAGAGAGAGTTGTTATGTGAAGCTCATAGTTCTCCGTTTTCAGTTCATCCTGGCAGTACTAAGATGTACAGAGATCTGCGGAAGTATTACTGGTGGGATGAAATGAAAAGAGATATTGCTGATTATACTGTGAAGTGTTTGACATGTCAATAGGTAAAAGCAGAGAAGCATTTACCGAAAGGGATGCTTCAGCCTTTACCAGTACCAGAGTGGAAATGGGAGAATATATCCATGGACTTCGTTGTGGGATTGTCGAAGACACCTCGAGGTAATAATGCAATCCGGGTTATTGTTGATCACTTGACTAAATCTGCTCATTTCCTTGATATACGAGATACTTTTTCCCTAGATCAACTTTCCTGTTTGTATCTTAAAGAGATAGTCAGGTTACATGGAGTTCCTCTCTCCATTGTATCTAACCGTGATCCCAGGTTTACGTCTAACTTTTGGAAAAGCCTTCAGAAGTCGTTGGGTACTGAATTAAATTTTAGTACAGCTTTTCATCCTCAATCAGATGGGCAGTCAGAATGAAAGATTCAGACTTTGGAGGATATGATACGTGCTTGTTCGATGGATTATCAGGTATGTTGGGACCAATATCTTTCTTTGGTTGAATTTTCATATAATAACAGTTTTCATTCCAGTATACAGATGTCACCATTTGAGGCGTTATATGGGAAGCGGTGTCGAACTCCATCTTTCTATGATGAAGTGGGTGAAAGGAAGTTGATGGGGCCAGAATTGGTAGAAGAGTTGGTAGAAAAAGTTCAGCTGATACAGAAACACATGAGAACAGCTCAAAGCAGGCAGAAGGGTTATGCGGACAACAGGAGGAAGGATCTCTCTTTTGAGGTAGGTGATCATGTTTTTCTCAAAGTATCACCATGGAAAAGTGTGATGCAATTTGGTAAAAAAAGGAAAGCTAAGTCCAAGGTTCATTGGACCATATGAAATTCTGGAGAGAGTTGGATCAGTTGCATACCAAGTGGCTTTACCTCCGAGTTTATCTCAGGTACACAATGTTTTTCATGTTTCAATGTTAAGGAAGTACATGCCAGATCCATCTCATGTTTTGTGTCCAGAGGTAGTTCAGCTAGAAGAGAACCAATCATATGAGGAACAACCGGTCCAGATTCTTAACCACAGGGAGAAAGTGTTACAGAATAAGGTGACTCATCAGGTAAAGGTTTTGTGGAAAAACCACATGGTTGAAGAGGCAACACGGGAATCTGAAAATGCAATGAGGGGTAAATACCCCCACTTATTCGATAAGTAAATCAATTGCGGGGATGCAATTTTCTAAAGGGGGGAAGGATGTAACATCCCAAGTAAGTAATGAATAATATATATATTTTTATCTATGTCTATTAATGAATTATATAGTGTTTTAGAGGATTAAAATGAGAATAAATCCAATCTTAAGCATGGAATACACTAATATTTTTAAAAGATTGTTTTACTGCCTTTTGATGGAAAACCATTTTTAATTCAAACTTTTGAAAATTTTATAAGCTCTATTTGTCGAAATAAACTTATTCTTTATTATTGGGACATTGAAATTTACTTTGGGTAATTTTTTGGTATTTTTCTGACAATGTTCATTTTTTAATGAATAGTGAAAAATACTGCATTTTACATCAAAATTGCTTTTTCATTTAATTTAATTATATGGTTAGATTATCTTTTGAATTGGTTTTAAAGTTCAATTAGAATATATTTTTACCATTTAATCCAATAGTGGTCGTTGGAATTAATTTCACTTTGAAATTGGACTTAAACTGGTGTCAATCTTTTGATACTTATTGTTTCATAAAAACACGCTATTTGCTCAGACAACGGGAATTAATTATTAAATTAATTAATGTAACTTATATGTTTTGAATTTTGTAAAATAGACATCATTTTTGACTCAAGTACCATGATCATTAAAACGACCGTTATAAACTTAAATAATAACATAGTGTTCATGACATGGTAATAAATGATATAAAAGGAATAATTAACTTGAAAATGTTCTTAAGCAAGTAGAAATTAACTCAAGTTTATTATTCAGGAGGTTAAAGAATGATCGAGTCAAGTCGGACCCGAGGTATGGGACTTCGTCTCAATCTCCTTTCATTGAGGCATATTTTGTTTTATACACAACCTTCTTTTTATGGTGTATAAACCCCTTTGACTTTTATGTTTATCCAAAAGGAATCTTTTTTATACGAAGCATTTTACTAAACGACAAAAGGGGATGTTTTTGTCGTACGTATGCGGCGAAAATTACTTCGCCACCGCTGTGACCATTATTTGAGTTTCGGATTCCTCTACAAGCCATACCTTTTTTAAAGAAAAATAAATACTATGCTTTACTTTTCATTTATTTTGGTATTGAAAATGGTTTTCATAATGTTTTTATATCAATGTGTTGTATTGATATCTTGTGATTGAAAAGTGGAACTGTTATGTTTCCTTTATGCATGTTTTATGTGATACGATTATGTTATGGTTCTTGGGAATTGTTATGAAGACGGGTGGTTCCGTGATAAACTAAGATCGGGTGAGCCCGATATAGCTCTCCAATGCATGGGGTAACACGAAGGAGTTAAAAGTTAAGGTTTCTCCGAAGAGATTTCGGGAATATACTGTGATGGGTATTCCAAACGTAACCAAGAGGGTTACTCCCTACGTAAGAATGTTATGAATGACTCAAGTTACCTTTATGTCTTATGATTTCTATGATTTATTCATGATTTGTTGAGGTATGTTAAAGTGCTTATGTTTTATGAGTATAGTATGATTTCATTGATTCTTATGTATACATGTACTCATGTTTCCTTTCCATATTTGTATATCCCTTACTGAGCTTTTTATGCTCATCCCAAGTTTTTGAAATGTTTTCACAGGTCAAGGGAAGGGTAAATGATATGATGATAGTGTCAAGGAAGTGTCAAGAAAGAATCCATGTTTTATTTTAAATATGTTTCTGTTGATGGGAAAAAATGAATACTATCTTTTATTGTAACTACTTTGTTTAAATGTGGGATGTAATGCATGTTTTATGATTTAATTCTCTAAAACTCTAAACCTGAAAAGATCCTCAAGGTGTATTCTTGAAATATATCAAGATTAAGTAATGTTTAAGGCTGAGGCCTTATAGAATTACCCAATACATTTTAGAGATTCATTAATAAAGATAACCAATCCTTATCTGATAGAGGTTAGTGTTAACAAAGGTGCAGTAGCCAATATCTTCTTCCGCTCTTGGAAACTTTCTTCATACTCCTTTGTCCAAATAAACTTAACCCCTTTTCTAGTTAAACTGGTTAGTGGATTAGATAGTCATAAAATTATTTTCAAAACATCCTATAATATCCTATTAAACCAAGGAAGCTATGAATCTCAGTTACTGTTGTAGGATGAGGCCACTCCTCCATGACCCTTATCTTGGTAGGATCAACTGATATTCCTTCATTGGTTATAATTTTCCCCAAGAAAGAAACTTTTTGTAACCAAAATTCACATTTTATAAACATTACAAATAATCACTCCTTCACTAGAGTTTGGAATATAACCCTTAGATGATCCTCATTCTCCTCACAAATTTTAGAATACAACATATTTTTATCAATAAAAACTATCACAAAGTTATCAAGGTAGTACTTAAAGAATATATTCATCAAATCCATAAAAATAGAAGTATAATTAGTCAAGCTGAACGGAATAACAACAAAATCATAATTACTATATCTTGATCAGAAGGAGATCTTTGGAATATCTTATTTCTTCACCCTTAATTTATGATAACCAGATCGAAGATCAATATTGGAGAATAATTGAACCCCATGAAACTAGTTAAATAAATCATCAATTCTTGGAAGAGGGTACCTTTTATTCACTGAAAACTCATTAAGTTCTCTATAATCAATGTATAGATGCATTGATCCATCATTCTTCTTCACAAAGAGAATAAGTGATCCCAAAGGAGATACACTTGTCTAGATAAAATTGTTCTCCAAAATATATTGGATTTGTTTCTTTAATTAATATATTTATACATTTTCTATTCTATATGGGGTCTTTGAAATCAATTTGGAAACAAAAATGAGCCCAATGGATAACTCTACCACTCTTTCTGAGGGAGGTCCATAAAAATCCTTAGGAAATACATCAATGTATTCCTAAATTATGGGGACATTCTCTATTCATATACTTTCATTTAATTCATCACCATCATAGATTATCTTCATAAAAAAGGATATGGGTGGTGCTTCTAGGCAAAGCTTAGGTCAAGATATCTCTCCATTGAAAAAAACTATTGGTTGTCCATTCAAGACTATTGAGATTACATGATTCTACAGTTGATCTTAGCATTATACTTTGAGATCCAGTCCGTCCCCATTATAATGTCAAATTCTAGAATGGGAATGACTACTAGATTTTGTATTATATTTTTGTCAACAAAGTGAATGATAGAGTTTCTATTCACCATTGATGCTTGGATAATCCTTCCAGGAGTGTGGACTGATAACTCCACTTCTAGAAGTTTAGGGATTTATTCTATATTCTCTGCAAATATAGAAGAAATAAAGGAATGCGTATAACCAGAATCAAATAAAGTACTTAATATTTTTGAGTGAACAATTAGAGTACCTTCCACCACATAATTTGGAGCTTCAATTTCAGCTGTCATGGTAGAGAAATCCCGAACTTTCTCCCTTGGCCTATGCTAAAGTTGATAGTTATTCCCCTCCATTAACTTCAAATTTTGACAATGATTGGAAAAGTTACCAAGATTTCCAAAATTAAATCATTGAAATTTAGGTAGGTACTTCAACATCTTCCCTTTGTTTTTAGTGTTGAAAATTTGAGGTTTCACCTCACAATGATAGTTCCGAGAAATGCGGAAATCTCTTACACACTTGTAACATTTCCCACTCCCAAGTAAGCAGTTCCTAGAATACTTCTTCTCACATTTATTTCATGTAAAAAGTTTCAATTTCTTTCCTCATATTCCTTAATAAAAGACCCTATTAAAGTTTGGATCTAAATATCTCTTATTTTAATTCGATCTATGGGACTACTTCATCTCTGTGAACTCCAGTTCAAGTTCCATAGCACTCCTCACGATCTCCTCATAGTTTTTATAGTCTTGGTTGGATATATTCTTCTGTAGATGGGGTATTAGTCCACCAAAGAATATATTAACCATACCATTATGATCCATGAAAAATCTAGAGTTTTAATGGTAAAGACTTGTGAAGTTTATCTCATAGATTCCCATAGATTCATTTTCCTTCTTATTTAGCTCTAGTAATTCATTCTCTATTTTTGTTTGCATTGAATGAGGGAAATATTTTTTGAAAAAGGACCCCCTAAACTCTTCCCACTCCATAGATTCAATATACCCTCTTGGATTCATTTTTTAACTAGTTTCCACCACTGATCATATTCTCCCTATAAGTGGTACATATCTAGGGTTCATTTCTCTAGTTCTGAACAATAAAGTACAAAAAATTCTTTTCTATAGAGCTTATCCACTATTCAACAATCAATGGGTTGGTAGATCCCTAGAATGAAGGTGGTTATTGATGCATAAAGGACTTAAAAGAATGTTTTTACCTTCAAGTTGAAGTAGTTTGATCAGATTGATTTAAGTTATTTCCCATAAATCGAGTCATTCGATTCATCATTCTCATGTAGTTTTCCATTCCGACTACCATCAGAAGGCTGTCAGTACTTGGTTCGTTGTGATCACTATTTATGAAGTTTGTCCTATTTACAACCATTTTCTAAAATAAGATAACCATAGTGAGAAACATGTTTCATTTAATGGTATTATAATTTTAATGTAATTTCATATCTTAACACATCATGCTTCAATATGTTATTATTTAACAACAATGACATTTTATATAAATCCTTTATGATGGTTCATAAAAATTTTATGATTAACAAAACATATACCCTGGGAGTGTCAAACCTGGTGTTACTTAAGAACCATTGTCATGTACCTAGTTATGCCGAGTTAGGCTTGATGCACCTTGTTAGAGTTATTACCCCTAGGCACATTTGTGTCAAAACTACATCCAATTTTTCGTATCAAAATAATTATTTCTTTTATCAAAAACCAATTAATATTTAAACAAAATACTAGGGTGTTTTCCTATATTTAAACTTATCCCTACGGTTATTCCTAAGGTTTTCAAATCCTAATTTCCAAAAATACCTAAACCATTGCTTGATACCAACTATGACACCCCGCCTATTATTACATAAACTTTTCATTACATTTTACAAAATAGAGGATATTTTAAAGTTTAGTTTATCAGAAAAAAGGTACATAATACATAAAAACATAGAACATTAATATATTACACTTGAAAGGCTTCATCAAAGGTTCATTATAAGTACAATTACTTCATCTCATAACCTGGGAACATACATCAAAGGAAAGGGTGAGCATAAGTCCCAGTAAGGGAAAGCAAGGGAAACAATTTACATGTGCTCTTAAGGAAATTCAATAAGAACTTGAGGAAATACATAATGGCATGAGAAAGAGGCCTATAATTAAAATAATAAAATGAATAATAACTTTTGAATGTGTCTACAAAATTTAATTAAGTCATTCATAATCATATTACAAAGGTTTTTCACCAAGGTGTTATAAAAATTACCAAGGTTATTCATCAAGGTATCGTAAAACATGCCATCTCAAGAGATTAAATTATTTACCCAATGAATTACAGAACTATCAGAGAAAAACAGTTATATTTATCAATTAATATTATACAAATATATAATAATAAAAGATTTTATAAATAACCTACGGAGAATAAAAGAAAATAGATTCATATCAAAATCACGATGTTTTTAAGAAGTTCTTTAAAGACAAGATATTTTTGTCATTTTAACCCACGAAAATGGAAGGTGGGTTTCATGTATGATAATACCATAATAAAAATAGATAATTTTTATATTTAGGTGAATACCCATAGAAAATAAATAGGTTTGGGTATTTATAAAAGACAATAAGATAATTGTTTGATAAAAAATAGAAATTTTGAAATGAAAATTTGGCAGCATAACGTGTAGGAAACATAGTTTAAAAAACATTAATAATAGAGGAGAAAAGGGAATCACATTAATAAAATACTCTAAACATAGTAAACGGATAGAATAAAATTTACAGAAGAACATATTATGGAAATTTGAAAGACATACCACATAAAAAGGGAACTTGAATGGAAATGAGATGTATAGATTTTACTTACCTTGAAGAGTAACTATTAAAACTCAAATATTGGGACATTGGGGGATTGAGTACATAATGGGAGGACACCTTGGCAGGTAAAAATGTAATATATTTATATATTATGAATCGGTAATGAAAGATAATGGAAATATGGGTAGGTATTTATAGCAAAAGAGGAGGATTTATTTATTAATTTCCTTAGACACCAATGTAGTGGTAAATGAAAATTCATGAGATTGATCATGTTATTTTTCCATGGTATTGGAAAATTGGGACACATATTTTTTTAATTTAATCCACAAGATTCAAAAAACATATTATATTAATTATTACATCATTATTATGTCATTAAACTTATTGAAAAATGAAAATTGTATTTCTACTATTTACCAAATAAAAAAATATTTTAGAAAATTATCAAATATTAACCCTAACCTAATTTCAACATGTTGATTTAAAGAATGATTTTTATTTTATCATAATAATTCTCTAAGTATCATAAATTTAACTTTTAAATATAAAAATCCTTATTTATTAAAAATAATAGTGGATAGAAAATGCATAGTAAAATTTCTGACATTTGAAAAAAAATAAAATTATTTTATCTTTTAAATTTAAATAAGTGTGTTTTAATCATACTATTTAATTTTAATAATTATTATTCATAATATCTTAGTTTATTATATATATTTATATCTTTTTTAAAAAGTATAATTTTTGTTTGAAAAATAAATTTATCAAATTCGTTATATTTTTAATAAATACTATTCTGATAATGGAATTACTGGAATAACAATTTTATTTATATAAATTGATTACACATTAAGTAACTAAGGCCTCGAAACATAACCCCATATAAAACCTACATACAACCTAAGGGTGAGCTGTGCGATGGTGATAGATTCTTGGGGTGGCTTGGATAACATCGCTTGACTTGTAATTTCCACTAACTTGAACTTCTCTCATAAGTGATTTTATTCAAACATAACATGTTTAAGCTTGTCTTGGGATTAGTAAAGAGAGAATCCCAGTGACACTAACTCTTTCCCAAGCTTCAACAAATGGGATTCATACAACATGACTCTACTGGATGATGTCGTTGACTCTTATTTTTGCATTAATTTTCCTTTGTCATTTCTACTTATAAACAACAACATTAAAATTATCAATAACAGTATATTTTCAAACGGTCATATTGAATAATGGTAATAATTTACCAATGATCATTTAAAGTTTGATACCCGATGGTTATATTTTAAAATATAACCACTATATTATTATAGAGATATAATATAATATAACACAAATCGTCAAGAAATAATCATCATTAAAAATGTTTGAGTTGTTACAATGACCACTCAATGTTTTAAAGAATCCTTTATAATATTCAAGAATTGGCATTTACCAAACCTATAAATACAAAAAGTATCATATTCTTGGGCACCCAAGTGTCATGGAAACCCGAGAAGGGTGTGAGTACAAATTTGTAGGACACTGCCCATGATGTACCAAAATTTAACCAGTCTGATAAATAAAGTTCATGAAAGGTTATATAATAAAATAGGTTACACAATTTAAAATAAAATCAGTAAAAAACACCAATGAATAAGAACTATAATGACACCCATAATCTGATCATACCATCATCGACTTGTAGGTTCATGACCTTGATCCACCATACATTCTTTTTTCAACATCAGGGTGTGTTTGAGAACATCACGTGGACCACACCTACCAAAAATGACTTGAGTCTCCTTGGTATAAAGAATATGAATCACAAAACTCCCATATAAGTGTTTTATCAACTAAGCAATATGACCATAAGTAACATGAACCTCCCCTACGGGTTTTTTCCTAGCGAAGGAATAACCCCCCAAGTAATATGAACCTCATACAAAAGAGTTTTCTTATCAAAGGAATAAACCAATATATAACATGGGCCTCCTATATGGGTGTTTTCTAAAACAATATCTCAAACCGCCTCATGGGGAATTTTCTTTAAAAAGTGTCAAAGCCAACCCCAAATGATTTTTCCAATCAAATCATTAAGACCACCCCAAAGTTATTTTCTAATAAAATCATTAGGACTACCCCAAGGATATTTTCATTTCATTCCAAAATAAATCAATAAGTAATATCACACATCATCAATTTACTTATCAGTCTATTCTCCTATTCAAATACATTTACTAAAGTGTATACCAAAATAAGATTATTGTCAAGGAAATTTCATAAAATCCATATTGATTTACCATTTCTTTTCCTATTAACCAACTCACAGTAATTTACCATAAATATATCAATCCCATTTCAAATAACATGCAATTTTTTTAAGACACTTTCATCATTTACCAATTAAAAACATGAGATTAAATTATAGTTTCCATTTACCCTTTTAAAAAAATAACCAATTAATTCATAATTTCCATGTCATTCACTTTTCATTTTATAAGAAACTCAAAAAAATCCTTGAAAATCCATTTTTAATCATTTATGTTGTAAAATTATATTTCACAATCATCGATCAAAACATTATATTTCTTTTTACCATTTTAAACAAAATTTACTAGTTTACACAACCAATGATATTTTCCAAAATAATTTACCTTTTCAATAGGACATATGAATTTATAATTTACATATTCATGTTAAATTACAAATTAAGGTCATTTACTTGGAACCACCATCTTTATTTGGTTTAAAATAATTTAATAGGGAATATGAAGATGATGAGGAATAATTAAATCATTCAGTTTAAGCCATTCCATCACATGGTAAGGTTGAAAAGACAAACCACACATGCAAAAGAAAATAAATATACAAATAGATTTTAGGTTAAGTCTAGGGACCACATAAATTAGACTTAGAAGAGACCATATATATAGTATCCCTTTGGCTCAACCTAAATTGGAAGAAAATTATGAAGTAGATCATTTCCATAAAAATTGAAAATATCATATTAAAATAATGAGATAATTCTTTAACGTGAAATAAATGATAAAAATGAGGAAGTGGAGGTATAAAGGGGCAACCCTTTGTAAAATTATGAGGCTAAATCCACTTAAACAATATCCAAGAGGCCATCATATGGCTTATGAGACTAATACTCATGTAGGTCTACTAGCCTTGACACTGTATAGCCGGTGGAATAGCAGAAACATGATACAACCCCAACTCTTCCCATTCCCCTCCTAAAATTCTTCTGACACACCTCCCACACCCCAAACACCTCTATTAAGGTGAGTTATATGAGACTTATTTTTTTAATTATTCTATACAAATGGGAGGTTTGATACAAACATTCTACTATATAAAAACACTTCCTCAATCTGTACCTTCAACATTATAGACCACTCTCCCAATTTTAATAACATCACCTCTTGTCATAAGCATCCCTCAATTCCGAAACTAATGGTTTCCTAATCATGGATAAACCTATAAGAACACATGTTCACCAACATTGAAGTCACTAGATCAAAAACTCCAACCTTCATATGGTATTTTCCTACTATGGGTAGCCATAATTCATTTTCAAGGTTAATAAAACACACTTTGTGGTTTCCTACATAAGATCTGGTCTAATTATGTCGATTTACCCACCTTCTGTTGGTCAGTTCCCAACTAACTCTGCACCCAAACCATCTATATTTCTCTAATATAACATCAAAAACACCAGAAAACCATAACCTATAGTTATATTATATTATTATAAAAAAGTAAATGAGTTCATGAAGTATTAAGTAGTTTAATATACTTGAAATTACAAATGCATACATACATTACACTTGAAAAACTATAACGACCCAATCTTTTGTAAATGAAACTCCATTTTTTGAATGAATAAATTCCTTTATAGAAAACCTATGAACTACTTTGGTTATTTTGGATCTGTTATATTATTTTACATATTTAAAATATATTTAAAAATCAAAATCATTGATAGTATAACTTTTTTATTATGACCATTAAGAATAGTATATTAAGGGTTAAGATAAAGTTAAATTGAAACTAAAAAAGGAAGTGATGGTCTCTTCTAGTAGGATCGTACCCTATGAAGCCCATTTATCAAAGCTTCAAAGGGATACATCATCACTATTATTTTACCTTGACCAATCCCAAGCCATGATTCAACAACTAAAGCATGAGTTAAGCCATTTATGTTAGAATTTCAAGCTCATCGAGATCATCATCCAAATCGTGTTGGTTGAACCACCCCATGAAAATATCACCATAGCACACCTTAACCTTAGAGAATTCACCAGTGTAATAAAGGGTTTTATGTTTAAACCCTAATATTATTATTTTTTAAATTTTATTTCAATAAAAAAATGATTATATTTAAACCTTTTTATTAATATATTTATGATGATTAAATAATAGGTGTGTTAAAAATTGAATTTTGATATGATGAAAAACAAATTGTATTTTGAGGATATGTATAATTTCAATAAAGAAACCCCTTTTGATGGATTCAAGAGATTTTTAAATAAATGATATTTTAATAAAATATTATTATGAAATAATATTTATTAAATATAAATTATAATATAATTTTAATATATTAAAAAAAAATTTACAAGGTTCAGAAAATTGTTATTATAAAAAAACAAATATTTTTGAATAAATGGGAATTTTTTATTTACAAGTGTAAATTATTATTTTTATAGAAATATTTTGATAAAATAAATATTATTTTTGAAATAATCACATAAAAGTTATCCAATGGTTATTTTTTTATAATTTTCTGTGATAATCAAATTTCTGGATAAAAATTAAATATAGAATAATCATATGATATACATTATGACACCATAAAAGACAAAAAGTGATGTAATAAATACTATAATGGGTATAAACAACTGAAATTATGTTTTATATTTAAAATAATATGTTTTTAAGTCATTAGATTAGTTTTATAACCCTTAATGAATCCTCTAAAACCTATATTAAATTTTAATGTTTTAAAATAAATTCTTTATCAACATGACTCACTTTCACATCACCAAGGGAATTATTTTAATTTTTTTGGTTATTATCCTTATCAAATAATGAAAACCAGTCATCTTTGGTAGAAACCATAATAAAAATATTTCAATTTTTTGTGGTTTTGATTAAATTATAATATAGAGTTCAAAACCTATGTTTGAAAATTAATAAAGAATTATCCCCTCATTTTCTATATAAACCCAAAACACTCCCATTCTTCTTCACTAAAAATTATTATATCATTAATTTACTCTACCATTACCTCTCTATAACCCTCTAAATGTTCCCTCAATCTCTTAAAAATCTTTTATAAATCTTTTATAAGTCCCCTCTAAAGGTAAGTGATCCTCTCCTTCTCCTCTTTATTCAAGAACCTTATTTATCTCATTACTTTTTATTTAGAAGTGTTAATGTTGGGATATATTCTTAAACACACATATTATAGTCCTCATGATTAACAAGTAATGATAGGACCCTTTTTACTGTCATTCACTACTTCTATAATCCTTTATTCACCTCTGTTATGTTGCTAAAATTATCTTATGATTTTCCATGACAATCATTTGTATAGAGAATTCTCATCCATTTTCCACTAAATGGTATTCACCTATATATACTTATACGTAACTAATTGGTAAATCCATTAATATAACCTCGGCTCCTTAATTTTGGGATTAAATTTTATTAAATATGATCCGATGTTGAATGATATATGTCTCACAAATATGTGTGTACATGATATGAAATTTATGGATGGGATGAGAATTATATAGCCCTCCAATGCATCGGGTAATGTTTTTATCTAATGATATACCTTTTATTGTTCATGGGATGTTATCCTAATAACACCATGTTATGTTTTCTCAATTTTTAGCATTTACTTATTTTTATTATGTCATGTTGTATGTTGTCTCCACATTCCCTTATTGACTTTATGTTATCATGTTATATCATTCCTCATTATTCAAGATTATGATTCTCACCACTCTTATGTTACCTGGATATGACTCTTGGATTATATGTAATAATTTACCGTATTCTATGATTTTTTATTACCTTACTTGGTTTTATAGAACACCCTTTTCTTATGTACATCCCCAAGTTATCACATGTAGTTTTAGAAGATATAAGGAATATAAGGGCACATTTCAGAGTTTTTAAATAATGATGTTGTACCCATGTTTCAGGTTAATGTTCTATATAAAAAATTAACCAAATATTCTAGGCCTCATGATATTTTGGGGTTTTATTAAGTGTATTTTTAAGTAATAAATCGTATTTTCTTTATTAAAAATATGGGTTGTTATAGTTGATATGAGGGAAAATTATAGTTATTTTTTTGGGATTAGGATTAGAAAAATATTTTCAAAGCCTTAGGGATAAGACTTAACATCAGAAAACATACCTAAGTTTTGGTAAATTATAGATTAAGTGGTTTCCAAGAAAATAAATCCCTATATAGATACTACAAGTGGATTTGGCTCTGAGACTGTTCTACTTTCGTGTAATATCCTTGAAAAGGTAGAATTGAGATAGGATTTATCATCACCCAGTGCATGACAATGAGACTTTATACACACCTAGTTTGAAACTTATGGGGGATATGCTTTGGTAAATTCATAAGCTCCTTTTTAACCATTATTAAGGTAATAAAAATTTTATAATATTTTATGTTAGGAAATAGATCCAGGATAAGCATAGATTGAAAACTAGAAATTTATAGGCTAAAGAATATATTACATTAACGATTTATAATATAGCATCCTGCATTTTTATCACATAAACTTTCATTACATTTTACAAAACTGAGGATCTTTAAGGTTTAGTGCCTTGGAAACCAGGAACTTAAAACATGAAAAATTTAAACATTCTTCTTAAACACTTGAAAGGCTTATCCTTATGCTCATCCTAAGTTCATTAATGCATCTCATAACCTAGGGACATACATAAAAAGAAATGGTGAGCATAAGGCCCAGTAAGGGAAACAAGGGGAAACATTTAACATGTGAACTTGAGATACATCAACAATGTCATGAAAAAGAACTTTAAGGCGTGAGAAAGGAATGATGAGGCATATAATAATAAAAATAACGTTTTTCATAATTTGAAGATGTGGCTAAAAAATTTAATATTGGCAATCATTTCTGTTTCACCAAGGTCCATCCCCAAGGTGTCATTAAAAATTACCAAGGTTATTTACCAAGGCATCGTTAAAAATAGTCATCTCTAGATATTAAGTCTTTACCCAATTCATTGGAGAAATATCAGGGCGCACCCTTGAAATGTCTTTATTATCATGTGAGACAAATATATCATCATCAATAATTTCATAAACAACCCATATAGCATAAAATTAATGGGTTTCATTTCATAATCATAACGTTTTAAAAACTTCTTTAAAGACATGATCTTTGTGTCACTTTAAAACCCACAGTAAAGGAAGGTGGGTCTCATGTATGTAAATCCCTGAATTTAAAATAAGACATTTTGGTATATATGTGAATACCCATATAGAAGAGAGAGCTTTGATAATTCACTTAATAAAATAAAAGAACTTTAGAACAAGAGAGAGATACATTTTGAGACAGAAATTCTGCAGCATAACGACTATGTTTCGGGGTTTTAGAAAACATTTAAAAGAGAGGGGACATGGGTAAAAAATTCATAAATGACCCATAAAATAGTAGAGGGTCAGGATATGAAGGATATATGAACATGGTAATGAAATTTGAAATATATACCATATGAAATGAAGAACATGAAAGGAAGACAAAAATAAGATTTCTCTTATGAAAATTCGGTAGCCTAACGACGTCACTTAAACATCAAAAAATAAATTGATGAGATCAAATATTGTCTCTCATCATATGAACATAAAATATCAGTATGATAGATATAGATATCATAACCTAACATAATAAAAATAAACTTTAAAGACTTGACATGAAAGTAGAACTTTTAAAAATGAGAAAGGTCAACGAATCCCTTAAAAATTCGGCAGCCTAATGACGCCACTTAAAACTTCAAAATACTGAAATGAAGAGATAAAATAGGGTCTCTCATAATATGAACATAAAAGTTAATTATTATATATATAGAGATCATACCCAAACAAAAAAAAAGGAACTTGAAATACTTGACATGAAAGTAGAACATTGAAAAATGAGAAAGGTGAACAAATCCCTTAAAAATTCAGCAGCCTAACGTCGCCACTTAAAACTTTAAAATACTGAATATAAGAGATCAAATAGGGTATATCATCATATGAACATAAAATATTATTATGATATATTTAGAGATCATACCCCAACATAATAAAAGGGCACTTGAAATACTTGACATGAAAATAGAACTTGAGAAGGGTGAAAGAATCCCTTAAAAATTCGGCAGCCTAACGGCACCACTTTAACATTCTTAAAATGAAATGATAAGAGAAAGAGGGGGAATCTCATCATATGAACATGAAAAATACAGTATGATGGATATAAAAGAACATCCTCCAACATAAGAGCATGGAGCATAAAATAAATGACATAAAAGAGATTACTTAAAATGAAAGAGGGAGGTAGGATCCCTTACCTTAAAACGTAACTCTTAAAACTCAAAGGTTGGGACCTTGAGTGCTTGGGGGCACCTTGGGAGGACTCCTTGGGAGGTAATGAGACTAGAGATTCGTTGGGTGAGATTTGGGAGTCTAATGGATGATAGGATGGCTTGGTATTTATAGGGAAAGTGAGGGGACAAGGCATTAATGGCCAAGGGACACCTCATTAGTGGTTTTGGAAAAACCATGGGCTTGCCCATGGTATTGGCCAATTGGGACACCTCATACCTTATCTTACTATTCATAAGTTGAACATATTGATTACATAATTAAAACATCATTTAATGATGTCATTAAAAACCCGTAACTTAAAAACGGTATTTTCACTATTCATCAAAAATTCAACTTTCTCAGAAAAATCCCTAAAAATTACCTTAACATATTATCGATGCTCTGAGTTCAAAAATGAAATCTATTTTATAAAATTAAATTTCTAAATTTTTTTAATTAAATTTTTAATTAAAAAACACTATTCACCCAAAAAACTAATACTTGACTAATAATTTAAGAAACCATTATTTAACCATTTTATTAAATCACATTACTTAATCAAGGTGCCTAGATTATATTAATGCTTTATTTATGTGATATTACTAATCCATTTGGTCAAATTACTAATCCTAATCATAAAATCACTATTCATAATTTACTATTCATCAAAAATTAAGTTGATCTTATTAGACTCTAAATTTTGTACTGAACATAATTGTAGAAGACCATTTTTTAAAAATCATTACAAATTTTTAATTATTTAAGGTTTACATAGATATTTTTAAAATATCATTTTTCTAAAATTCATCAAAAATATGCATAATATATTTATCCAGACATTTGAAAATTCATAAACTTCCTCATAAGAAGAAATCAAAAAATTTATTTAAAACAAAGGATTACACAAGGCAGTTACAGTCTCCTTACATAGCCCTTTATCACACCAGCATAGGACCTAAGTGTAAAGTGTGATAAGGTGAGAGAATCTGAGGGAGGATCGACCAACATCGCATGAGTAGTAATTTCTATCAGTTTGAACTTCTCGCGAAGGCGATTCCGTTTTAGCTTCATATGATGATGTTCAGATTGGGCTTGGTCCAGAGCAAAGCCCATTGGTGCTACCTCCTTCCCAAGTTCTGTTAGATGGGTTTCGATCAGTCCAAGACAACTGGGTGAGGCCATCAAATCTTCTTTATATATTAATTAACCAAGATCACTTGTATTTAGAGACAAATATCAAAATGTTTAGTTTCCAGCGGTCATATTGACCAATGGTCATATAACAGTCAAAACCCAATAGTCTCATTTTAATTATACTCATTTTATCCATTGAAACAGTTTTGTTGAGTCTAAAAAAATAAAATAACACACAAAATTAGGAAAAAATATTTATTCAAAATTTCGGGTCGTTACATATACCTTTAATACTCATGGATTCACCTTTATGTGTTTAATAGTTTTAAAATACTCATAACTAATTTTCCCCTTTCTTCTAATAAAATGACTATAAATAGAAGAAACTGAGTGAACAACCAATGTGAGGAATAATGTGAGGACAACCCAAATGAGATGTCCAAAATGATAGGGGAAGGAATCATGAACTTTATGAAAATACCTTCCCAATTGAATTAGGTTTTTAATATAAAGATAAATTATGAGAAATTACCAAATATCCTTAAGAAATATAATGTTTTAATTGATACCTTTATGTGAAAAAGTACACCATCTTTCAAATAATCTTCTGATCCATTAATTTTAAAGTAATATATATACTCCATTTAAAAGATATTATCCATCCTTCAATGCTCTGAGTAAGAGAAGGATGTAAAGGTTGTTTATCATATTGAGTGATAATTTGATCAATAGTGGATGTTGGTAAAACAATATGAAGCCCAAGTATGATATCAAAGTGATGGAATGGAAAGAATTCCAGAAAATATTTTTTGAAAAATATTTTCCTTACACTCTAAAACTTAAAATGGAGATGGATTTACTTATCTTCAAGAAAAAGGATGACAAATCCATAGGGGTGTACAAGGAAAACTTCAAAATACTTTCATAATAATACTCAATATTTTTCATTACTCCCAATAGTAAATTTGACCACTTATTTAGTGGGATAAACCTGAATCTATGAAAATTATTAGCTATTCAAGACTTTAGTAGCTATGATAAATTTATCTGATGTTCTATGAAAGCTAAAATAGAGATTGGTGAATCTCAAGGGTCTCTTGGATCTGGATACAAGAAGTATGGAATGTAATTTAATGTTGGTGGTGTGATGGAAAAATATCATGGGGGTGAGAAAGTTAATCATACCACTTGTTAAATGTTTGGGAAGAAGCATCCCAAAAATTTACTAAAGGGTACAAGGAAATTATTTTAGTATAGGAGGGAAGGTCACTGAGAAAGCAATTACCAATAGGAGAAACCCATCAATGTGATGGAATAAAGGAATACTCCTGTTAAACCTTAGCCTGTTTTCCAATTTTTCAACATTAATAAAAAAAGGAAACTATATGAATCAATAACCTAAGACATGGTTTATCGATGATAATCGATGAAAACATCCTCCAAGTCCTAGAGATAAAGGTAAAGCATATTCCATCACAACTGCTAAGGTGTATCTCAAAAAGGAAGTGGTGGAAGTCATGCTAGTTATTAATTCGAGGATAGTGAAATTACTATTTGATTATATTTATATGAATTATTTAATATCACACAGGTTTAGTATAACTATTCAAATATGACCTCAAAACATGGACATTGAGATATCGATGAAGATAGAAAATGGGTCAATTATTGAATCCTAATTATATAACTCAACCCATATCCAAATTTGTGTGATGAATTTTTTGGTAAACCTTATGATACTCCCCTTAGTGAAATTTTATACTATTATGGGAATGGATTTAGTTTTTCTATATAGATACAATATGAATTTATAAGAGAATAAAATCAACCCACATATCACAAATCTCCCTCTATAACTATAAAAGTGAAATGATGAGGATGAATCTTCTTTAGTACCAATATAACAATTATAAATATTATTTTATTATGAGCAAGCGTATCTGGATCAAAAGATTGATACTAAAGAAAAGATCATCCTTGATGACATTCCCATTGTAAGGGAATTTGTTGATGTGTTTCCCAAATAATTTCTTTGTCTTCCTCCTAGCCATGAGGTTGAGTTTTCAATCGAGCTAATACCCATAGCTTTACCAATATCTAAGAGTCTGTATAGAATAGTCATTATTGAACTTGAGAAGCTAAAGAAAGAATTATAGGAGAGTTCAGATAAAGGGTTTATACATCCAAATGATTTACCATGGGGTGAACTAGTCCTATTCTTCAAGAAGAAGGTTGAGTCAATGCACCTCTTTACTGATTATCATGAACTCAAAAAGATCATGATAAATAAAAATCATCCCCTTTCATGGATTTATGACTTGTTCAATTAGTTATGTGGATCCTAATACTTCTCTAGGTAGACCTTCATTTAGGATATTATCAAGTGAAGGTAAAGAAGTAGGATATCCCCAAGAATTATTTTTTACAAGGTAAGGACACTACAAGTTTATAGTGATTCCATATAGACTGACTAATGATCAATATTTTTCCATTGACTTTATGAATAGAGTCTTTAGGTATTACCTCTACAAATTTTTGGTTTTATAGATGATATTATTATCTACTACAAAATTAAGAAGGAAGATGAGGAGTATTTGGATTCGGTAATGAATACATTATAAAAAAAGGTATTTTCAAAGTGGAGTAAATTTAAATTTTTGATGGTAGAAGTAAACTTCCTAGGTAATATTATCATCATCAAAGTTATATCTTTAGATATTTAAAAAATAGAGGTAATTGAAGAATGTCCTAGACTAATATTTGTAGTTTGCTTATATTAGTGGGTTTCTATCATTGATTTTTGAGAAACTTATCATGATTATAGAGCCTATTAAAAAGATTACTCAGAATAGAGTTAAGTTTTTATAGATTTATAAATGAAAATAAATCTTTAAATAGATGAAGAAGAGGTTAATAACTAAACCTATTCTCACATTACCCACCAGTGGGGAAGTATTTGTGATCTAAAATGTTAAGTCCAAAAATGGATTGGGTTGTGTACTCATGAAAGATGATAATTTTATAGCCTATGACTCCCACTAATCAAATATCAATGAGAAAAACTACCCAACACATGATCTAGAATTGGAAATAGTGATCCTCACATTGAAAAATTGGATAAATTATTTCTATAGATAAAAGTGTGACATATATACAGACCATAAATGAATCAAGTATATACTCTCACAAAAGGAGATTAATATGTGAAAATGAAGGATGCTAGATCCGATAAATGATTATAATTGTTCAATCTATTATAATCCTAGGAAATAAAACAAAGTTATAGATGCGTTGAGGAGAATGGAACCCCCAACCCTATCCATGATGAGGATTGTGAGGGATCCAATATTTTTGGACATGAAATGGATGGACATGGGAATAATAAAAGGATATAAATCCTAACTTTCTCAAATAACTGCCGAACCATCTATTCATGAGAGAATCAAAAAGGCCCATAAATATGAAGAGTTGTTACATAAGATGCTAGTAAATATTCTGGAGTTCAACATTGTTGAAGATGGAGTTATAAGGTTAGGAAATTGGATATGTGTCCCATAAAAACCAAAAATGAAGAGGGAAATTTTGGATGATGTTCATAGATAATCCTTCTCTATTTATCAAATATGCACTAATATGTATAGATATTTGAAGAAAAACTTTCGATGGGATAACATAAAGAGGGAGATTTTAGGATTTGTATCTTAATGCTTGGTATGCCAATAAGTCAAGACCAAATAACAAAAGTGAAAGGATGTGATTAAACTGTTACCCATACTAGTAGGAAATGGGAAAAAACAACCATGTATTTCATCATAGGATATCCAAGTACACCTAAAGAAAATTACTCCATATGAGTGGTATTCGATCTCATTACAAAGTTATAACATTTCATTGCTATCAAGGAATATTTCTCTGTTGATCAACTCACCAAGATATAAATAAGGGATGTGGTAAGATTGTATAGAGTTCCACGCTCTATTGTATCTAATCGAGATCCAATATTTACCTAGATGTTTTGTAAAATACTTCATTAAGCATTGGATATAGAACTGAGCTTCAACACTAGTTATCACCCACAGAAATATGGATTGTCTGAGAGAACCATTTGAACTCTAGAGGATATATTGAGATCATGTTCAATAGATTTACAAGGATTTTTGGACAAGCACCTTCCCCTAGTGTTGTTATCATACAAAAAAATTTCCCTTCTATCATTCAAATAGAACCTTATGAGGGTATTCATGAGAAAAGGTTATAGAATCCAACATGATGGGATAAAGTTGGAGAGTGGAAGCCGATAGGACTTGATATTGTTCAAGGTATTATAGAAAAGTTTAAAACCATTTAGCATTATATGAAATATAAAAAATGTAAAAAAATCTATGCAAATAATCATTGATAAAACCTGGAGTTTGAGGTTTGTGAAAAAGTATTCCTTTATATATTTCCATGGAATAAATTCATGAGGTTTTGGAAGAATAGAAATCTTATTCTAAGATACATCAGCCCATTTGAGATCCTTGATCACATCAAAGTGGTGTCCTATTGACTAGCAATCCCACCCAACCTATCTAAAGTACATGACGTGTTCCATGTATCCATATAAATGAAGTATATATATAGATCCTTATAGAGGTGGTAATGTAACATCCCATTACCCAATTTCAAGTAATTCCCTTATCATTGATTGTTTTACTCTTTACCTGGGTCCATCTTGGGACTCCTAATGTTGGATATCATTTTTTGTGGAAAATAAAATAAAATTTTGAGATGTAATATAATTTGAATTAATGGATTCTATGTATAAAATTTTAATGTATTATAGGTGTTCTCGCCGAGTTTGGAGAATGCCTAAGGTGGTTTGGATTTCTTTGTAAGAATATGGGTGTTTTACAGTTTCTAAGAGAAATACATTCCATGTAAATTCTATAGGGAATATTCCCTAAACCTGGTTCGCAACGTGAAGAGAGTACACATTGTGTAAAGATTACACATCATGTATTAATAAAAATCAAGGTTTTAATAAAAAGAAAATGAGTTTTTCAGCATATATAGACCCCCGAGATTACATGACATGTAAAGGGATTACATGACATGAAAAGGGATTACATGTTGTGTAAATTTTGAAAGTTGGGATTTTAAGGCACCGTATGAATGGAATTTAATTCATTCTTCTATATACTTCTTCACTATTAACCTAGAGATCTTCTCTAATAGTTTTGGAAACCTACTCTACATCTGAATCTCCTTATTCTACAATTGAAATTCATTATAGTTGGGTTTCATATCTCTTGATGAGTAATCCTTTTCAATTCTTCATTGCCTTTGATCATGGTAGAACCATTTCATTGCATTATATGATCCATTTATATGTGGTGTTAATTCTATCAATTCCTATTTAGATCCATTGTGTGATCTTATTTTGGGGGCCAATTCTTTTTTATGGTGCGACATGTGTGCGTTCTTGAGGAATGTTGTGATATTTCCTCTTTACCAACCATTTTGTTAAATTGATTCAATTATGAGATGTGTGTATTGGTTCTAGGGAATCCATTATTGTTTTTTTTCTTTTTCTTGTTGGTGGATCCCATTGTGGGTGTGTGGGAACTGAGTTTTGATGTAGGTGGTTCTATCTATAACCTTTATTGGTGAATTTCATTACTCCAGTTATTGATAAATTTTTTTATTAATAAAATAACATGATTGACTGATTTGATTTGTGTGTGTGGAAATAGTTTATTTATAAAATATGTTTTCAATTTTTTTTTGGTAAATGGAAAGGGATTTAAAAAAAATGTGAAATGGTTTTTGGAAAGGGTTTTTAAAGCATGGTTTGATGAAAATGGTTTGATGAATTGGTTTGGAAAATAGCACACATGAGAAGCCTTTGGTAATTAGGTAGAAGGTTTGGTAATATACCTTTTCCAATTTTAGGGAGTGTTCTCATGGTGCTTTCCTCTCCTCTCTAGGCCCTTTATTATAGGGACTTGTTAGACGTATTTGGTGGTTTAGTTTTTGTTATGTTCCTTTTCTCTCTATACTCGGTGCATATGTAGAGGCCTGATGTGTGCATGATTATCTATGTTAGGTGTGAGTTTCCTAGATCTCCCGACCTAGTGTAATCCTTGGTGTGATGCTTCCAATTATTTTAATTTGGATTATACTATTTTTTTGTACTACCATGGATTTGATATAGTATGTGATACTTACTTTTTTTGATATGACTGATTTATTTTTTATGAAATGATTTGAAACTGATTTACCTATATTATTTGGAAATGTTTAAAAAGGAGAAATTAAATTGTTTTTATATGTTTTTGAGATAAAAACTAATAAACTATACATCATGTATTGTTTTCTTTATAGATTATAATTCTTAGATTATTGTATATATACTCATTATAGAACACCAGGGTGTGACCCTACCAAGCCTATTAGCTAACACCTATACACCCTTTTGGAAGTACATAGACCTGTTTATGTATTTTGATGTAGGGGGAAAGGTAATGCGCCACAGTGAGGTGGTGAGTTTTTCTATTAGTTGAGTTTTGGGTATCTTGTGGTGAGATGGTGGGAGTTTTCCAATGCTATTATATGGAGCTGTTGGAGTAGCTATTTTATTTTTTTCATTATTTACTATTGGACTTGTCTCTTGTATATTGTTTTGATACCTTTTAGTTGTATCACTTCTATTTTTCTTTATCTATTATGGCATATAGTTATCTCTTACACTTTTTCTCTCTACTATATATATATATATATGCCATGTTTTTTGTGATGCCCCGACCCAAGAAGCCCAGAGTCAGTGCATTAATTTAATACGTTGGCATGATTAAAAGATATCAAGTCCCTAAATACTGATTAGTTTAGTAGTCTTGGAAAATAGATTACATACATAAATGTTACATCACACATTAGAAAATTAAACACCACATAAATGATCCTTTGAGAAATCCATTAATCCCCTAGCTTAAACCAGCTTATCAATCATAAAACACTTCTTGGAATCCTGGGAAAATAAAACATAAGAAATAGGTGAGCTCAAATACTCAGTAGGGATAACAATATAGCAAAAACTTTCAAAAATAAGTAGAAACATTTAAGGAAATGTATTAAACTAAAACAAAATCCTTTTAAAATTAAACTTCATCATAATATGGCAAAGATAAATCAAATAATGTCATTTACTTATTCACATGGAAATTCTACTAGTCTAATAATCACATGTAATATCAATAGCTAATTTCATAATGATGGAATGCATAATGCCAGACTTAAAAACCACATAGTCAAGGACTTGTGCAAAGACTGCAAATAATATTTTTTCAAGGCCTTATTCCAAGTCACTAGTTTGTCTCACTAGACCTACTAATTCATCGAGGAACTCGTTGGTTACTAAGTCCAATACATTCCTCATATGAAAAGGTTTAAACATAACATAAATATTCGTATTAAAACTAGAATAAAAATGCCAATAATTTATCCATAAACCATGAATGGTATAAAAATAACACATACACAGTCAAACATATCAGAAAATATTAAATACAATATGGAAGATTTTTATCATAATAAATCAACCTCGATGAAGAGTAATAACTAGTAAAGGATGTTGACATAGTTGAAAATGATCAGTACAACTCTTTGAGAGAAATATCCTTTTTTCATTAATCATTTTAAAAGTCACACAATTTATAAAGGAAGCCATTTAATAGATATTTTTGAATCAAAGTTTCCCATACCACTTTGGAACTTTTGAAAGGAATTAACTTTTTAAAACATTCATGTCCATTTAAATAAATCCTTAAAATCATTTTGAAAACATGGACATTAATGAGAAAGGTTTAGAAGAATAAATATTTAAAATATTTAAAATGATTTTTTAGTTAAAGAGTCCCATAAAAATAATCATTTTGAAAACTCTTTTATGAAACATGGAAATGTATAATAAATATGTCCCAGTAAAAACTTACATATAAACAATCTCAGATAATAACGAGATTGAGGAATTAACCCTTACCTTGCACTTTCCTTTGGTCTAGGGTACATTTAAACTCCTGTATAATGACCACAGTATGTTATTAAATTACACCAGAACCATATTCATATTTATTATATCATAAAAGATTCATTTATGACTTTATACTACCCATTTAATAATGATTTCAATGTTATATTAATATTTTGGGTAATAATTGTTTTCTTTATCGTACGTGTTTTAACTTGTTATTCTTGATTGTACCATTTATATCATGATTTAAATACTTCCAGAGTATAAAACTTGATTTATATGTCATATATATTTAGAATATAAATATTTATAATAGATAGAAATATGAAATGGAAGGCACCGTTTATGGAGACGGTAGACCGTACATACGCATAAACATTGTTTCCGTTTTCATATCGTATTGAATGGAAGTAAGGGAATAAGATATATGTAAATATATATATATATATATATATATCCAATAGAATTAGTATGTCATATATTACATACTTATTAATAATATATATTTTTATAATCATTGTTGAATGGTGAATGTAGAAATGAATCTCATCGCGTTGTGCAGATGGTAATCCATACGTACGCACGAGTGGAAATATCATTATATTGACGGTGAAATCGTATGTAATTGGATGGTATATAATTTATAAAAAATAATTAAAATGTTATTTTTATTATTTACATCATTTATACTCATTATTATACCCATCCAAATAATGATGTATTTGAATAACAAACTACACCACGATGTGGAGACGGTAAGCCGTACGTACACACGTATGGTGACTTTGTAATTTATAGGTTGTATAGAATAATGAATATGGTTGTACCATATTTATAATAACACCATATTATGTATAAGGTAATGGAGTTATCATTTTTTTATGGAAACAACAAACAAAGAGGAAGTGTAAGAAGAAAAGAACTTGAAAGAGGGTGGTGAAATTATTATCTCTTCTTCGGGTGTTTCCTTTTGAGTTGATCAAAAGAGCTCCTTAGGTTGGCCTTTCTATCAAATAAAGCCCTATAGATCGAATAAAGGAAAGTTTTGAGGAGATTTGGGTAGGGTTTGGCCGAGCCAAATGGCTTTGGAGGTGTGATTTTGAGAGAAGGGGAAGTACCCTTTTATAAGAGAGGTGAGGTTCACTTTAAGAAAAGCTTGAAATATTATTTTATAATAAAATAATTTTTGTTTTATAAGAGATTGAAAATGATTTATTTCTAGGATAAGGTGGGGATGAGTTGAAAAACTCTCAACCAATAGGTTTTATAACAGTTTAGGTTACCATTTTAACCTTATCTTTTAGATTTAACACTTAGTTAAATAATTTATCTTTTACCGTGTCTTCTTATATTCTTACACTATATGGTTAATAAACTTACTCTAAACTTCCAAGAGAACCTCAAGTGGTTCATTAATGACATATAAAATATTATCTAAGATATTTTTCTGAACATTATAATTTTAGGAATATTATATCAACTAATACTATAGTATTTGTTTTAAAAATTAATTTATGTCTATTTTGACACTATTTGGTATATTGTTTTTTGAAAAGTCATAAAAACCTTATCACTTTGAAAAAAAATTATATAATAAACCATAATATTTCATATTAACCTATAAAATTAGTGGAATTAATCATAAGTCTCAATTTAATTTTTTTTGGATATTTATAATATCAATTATTTTAATATTTCATTAATAAGGTAATTACTGCATCATCATTGTGTCATAAATAAATTAAGTTATTCAATGTCTAAAAATTATAAATAAAATACCATTATGTAGGAAATATTTTTATATTTCTAATAAATATTTATAGTTGAATTTATATTGTGTGTAACCTTATATTAAAAATGATTTAGTTATTAAACTTTGAATTTAACACTTTTTACTCTTCTTTAAATAAAATAATAATAAATGTCCTAATCTAATCCACGTGGACCAAATATGATCATATTTTATTACTAAGGTTGTTTTCGGTCGAATTAAACTTATCCAATAGAAATAGAACATATTTTAGGGTAATTACAATATCATTTTTACCCTTAATTACCCTATTTACTTTTAACCGTGGTAAATAAAAGTCAAAAGTTACTATTCACCAAAAATTATTTTCATATTATTGAACCAAATTTTAATTTCTGATATCAATCATGTCTCTCATAGTTTTTAAATTCAACTCACATAAGCGATAAAATTATGTTTTATGCAAATTTGCAAATACTCCTAGAAGGTTGGTAAAAGACGGTATAAAAGTTTAATAAAAATTTATACATCTAAATTTTTTATAAAATTACTTAAATAAATTAAATTGAACTTATATAGGTATTATATATATATTTTAAATTAAATTAAATTTAAATAAAATAAATAATTATTTAAATAAAAATTCGGTTTTAAATAATAACGCAGTGTTTTTCACTATTCATCAAAAATTGAATGTTTTCAGAAAAATACCAAAAATTCACCCTAAGATAATTTTGATATTACTAATTCAAAAATTAATTCTATTTTACCAAATTCAAAACATATAATTTTGATTAATTATTTTAAAATCAATTCCCGTTGTTAAAGCCAAAAAGAGGATTTTTAAAAAGTAAAAAACTGTCAAAAGATTGACATGTGTTTATGTCAAATTTAAATGTGAAATTACTTATAATGAACAAAATTGTATTAAATGATAAAAAATATAATCAAATTATATACTTCAAAACAATTCAAATTCATAATTTAACACTATAAATTATTTCGATTAAAAAAGTTGTTTTCAATTAAAACATAGTATTTTTCACTGTTCATCAAAATATGAAAGTTATCAGAAAAGTACCAAAAATTTATCCAAAATAATTTTTTATGTATAGATTCTAAAGAAGAATTTAATTTCATTAAATTGAATATATAAAAGTTTCAAATATTGGTTTTAAAAAGGGTTCGCCATTAAAAGGTGGTAAAATTGCATTTTTTTGAAAAATACTTTTTTTATCTGAAAAATGGATTTTTTGTTATATTATGTCTAAGAAATAAATAATATATATGTTAAAATTATATAGAGTATATAATATTCAAAATTTAGTTAATACTATTCATAACCATTTTTTGAACGGCTAGTTTGGTAAGTTGTGGTGAACTCGAACTCGGTGTAGCGTGTAGCACAAGCTATTGAATTACTTTAATGAGATAAAGTACTATGAAATCTTGGGGTGTTATATTTTTCCATCCTTAAATAAATTGCATCCTCTCAATTTGACATTGTTCTTCGAAAATAAAAGGTTAAAAATTGAAAAATACCTTTGTGTAAAACCCAAATAGAAAATTGGGTTAATAAAATTTAGTCTTAATAAGAGGAAAAGAGAAATTCAAAAGTTACCACCAAATTATAATCCTGATGAATAGAACATTGGTGGAAATTAGAGACACATAATTGGAGGAAAAACTTAAATATTTATAGGGATTGATTGAGGTTATCAATCACAAACAAGTGTAAAATTGAGGGCCTCAAAGCCATCAATCAATGATGATTTAATATATCATTGGTTCAACAAAACATAAGGTATTAGGATAACACATTTTTGGTTTTAAGATCCATTCCCTAATGTTTAAAAATTAATCTTTTCATAGAATAAGAGGGAAAAAATATACTTGACAAGTAGAGTTTCATCCTTCAACTAATTCCTACCACAAACTCATCTTTCAATCCAAAATATAATAGAATTCAAAAATATTCTATTTATCCTAATCTTATAGGGTTCCAAAAATATTGAATTTATAATTCATTTTTCAGAATATTAAAAAAACTACATTATACCAACTAGGACATCACATATGTCAGTGGTAGGTGACCCACCCTTGTCGCCCTTCGGTTGCGAGTTGAAGTCTCATGGCCTTTCCAGATGCGACGGGTTGTCGCCCGACCTCTGGGTTGTCCTTTTTATAACAATACAAAAATAATCTCAAGAAATAATTTAACCTTAACAATAATATCCAAAGTCAAACTTAATCGATTCCAACCTTTAGAGTTATCCAAAATACTTCTGTCCAAACTCATAGTCCAAAATTTATATAGATGGTAAACATAATGAAGATCCTTTTTTCCATGTAATAACATGTGGATACCTTCATCATGTATTCTTTTAAAACACTGTAACACCCTGAAATACCATAAAAACTTATTGATTACATTCATGCTCCCTTATTCCTTATAGAATACTGGATATACTCCTTCTATCCAAAAATGTTGTAAACTCTAACAATGATGGAATATACAAATCATTAATCAGTTTCAAGGTAGTCAAGAATATCCAATATAATTTATCCAAATCAATCATATATTATTCAAAAATCACTAACTTAGTATCAGAACCATATTATGGTTTATCTTTCTCTCAACCATATATTTTCCAAAAAAATTAATCTGCTATTGAGTCACTTTTCTTGGTTCCAAACTATCTCAAGTCCTTAATGAAATAGTATTGCAATACAATCCTTATATACTCCATAATTATTATAACTAGTACATCATTGATACAATACTCAAATGACATAATTATTTAATATCAACATAAGAACACTAGTCATTAATCTTCATCTATAGTAATATCATAACTTGATTATTATCCAACAACATCAGTTGTGGTATACTCTGATGATTTCGACATTGATTCACTTAGTGTCCCAACTATTTGCTGATGAAGCATTGTACATTTGAAACCTTTTTCTTACCTTTGAAATCACGTAGGTGTTCGTTTTCTCCACACTTATAACAAACTCCCATTCCCTTCAAAAATTTACCAAGGTGATTCTTTCCACAGTTATCACATATAGGAAAATCCTTCTTTCCCCTCTTCCCTTTATCTATCTTTCTCTCTTTCATCCTTTTCTTCTCTTGCTTCCCTTCAAATCCATAGGACTCAGAGAATTCTTTACTAATCTTATTAACACATGATACTATTTCTTCATATGATGAGAATACGTGGGATACTATTTTCCTTTTAAACATTGGCTTAATACCATGAAATATATGATCCTTCTTGATCTTTTGATCATGCGTATTGCTGGAATTCTTATTCCTTCAACTAAGTGTCATTTATAAATAATTTCATACACTAGGTTAGTTTATGAATTGCAATGTAGAATTCTAAACTTTTAAAATACCAAATGTAAATTGAAAATATTATGCATATAATTGATGTGGTAGTGTTTTCACACTCTTTTTCCACATCCTTTTTATATTTTTAGTGACCTTTTAATTTAAAAATATTTTTTATTAAATAATTAATAATTGTTGTAATTTTGTACTTTTCTGTGTAAAATATTCATTTTTGGTTTAAATCATGCATTTTTAGTACTCATTATTGTCTTTTTAAATAATTATTATATTAAATTATTCATGTGAATTTGAATTTTATTTTTACAATTTGTTGTTCTAGTTAGTTTATCAATTCATTAATCAATTCTTTATTTTTAATTTGTAAATAAATAACACATTTCAATTCTTAATTCTGTAAATATTTTAATTAGTTTAACAACTTAATTTTATTCAAGTCATAGTTTTATTCATTAATTAATTATTTAATTAATTCTTTAACTAATTAATTGATTAATTAATGACTTGAAATGTTTTGATTCATTTTAAAATTAAATTTGTTATAATTTTTAATACAAATAAATTCCTTATTTTAAATAATATATAATTAATTTGATTATTTAACACTACTTTATTTTATTTATTTTTATTGTTTGAGTTATTAATTTATTTTATGTTTTATTAAATTATTAATTTATTTAATCTGTTCTTTTTATTTTACAGGTACTCATGGTGGCACATCCCATAGTTTTCACCCATTGCTTCCACCGTATTGTTCATGGTGAGATCTTGAGCATCACACACGGTGCCACCAGAATCCCACACACTACTTCACCTTCACGGTGCCTCACAAGCTATCTCACCGTATCCCACTCCCTTTTCCACTGGGATTTCACGGTGCCACCGCTTTCAACCCACCGTCTTTCCTCACTCATTGTCCCACAGTTTCAGCCTCACGTATCACCGTTTCTTGCACCGTTGCTCCTCACCTTACTATCTCATCGTTTTCCTCTGCTCCTGCATCAAACTCCTGCACCAGCAACCCAACAACAATATATCAAAATTAGAGCACCAGCATTGAAAACCAATCTGTCTGCAGAAACCAACACGCAATAGCATAACATCAATGAACACAAAAAATTCGAAGAATCAAAGAATTTCAGGAACTTATCAAGTGAACAAATCAAAACCAGAACTCAAAATCCAAACCCCAACCCAGGTCTAGCCGACCTCACACCGGTTTCTACTGGAGAAGCCAAATTGGACTCATATCTACTTCAACCTGCACAACCGCCGACACCCCCTGAAGCGCCGCTGCGGCCCCAGGACCTCGTTGCTGTACCTGCTCCGAGCCGCCTCTCTCCTTTAATCCGAAGTCGCCGGCAAACCACCACAAACCCTAACCGAGCCGCTGACTCATCTCACCACAACCCGCGCTACCTGCCTTGCTCCTTCTTGGCACCACACGAACCCTCACGACGCACCCGAATCACCCTAACCCTCACTTGGGCCCTCTCTTTCCTCTTTGCCTCTTCTCCCTTCTTGCCGTACACCCCCGACACAGAGACCACCCCCCTCTCCACACCTCCTTTGCACTTCATGAACCAGACCCCACCTCCCTTTTCTTTTCATTTTTTTTATTTTTTTTATTTTCTTCTTTTTAGTTTAATTAAATTTTATTATAACATATAATATATATATTATGTATTCTATATCATATACAATACTATAATAATTATAGGTACATTAATAAAAGTATAATAGATTATATATAATATTAATATATCATATTAAATAAATATAATTATATTTACATATAATAGTAATAGTAACATTAAGTATTATATATATATATTAATAAATATTTTTATTAACTAATTTAGGTAATAATATTAATACATAGTTATTTTAGTTTTCATTTTATTTATTTAACTTGTTTTGGTTTTTTCTGTTGTTCTGTGCAGAGGGAGCTACTCGTAGAAGCAGTGATAAATGATGCGGTTCATGGGAAAGACGCAAAAATATTCGCGAGTTCATTGAAGAGGTTGTTTGAGCTTACATAGAGTTCATTAACAAGATGGTGATGTGCACATATAAGCACGCCACGTGGATCTGCTATTTCTAGGGAAGATTGTAGTTTGCTGCACGCACATACCTTTCATTATGTTAAGAGAAACTGCTCCGGTGACAAGCGTGGGAGGAGAAAGGTAGTGAAATCTACATGTGGAGGCCAGGTAACACCTCGAGCGAGATTCCAGAGACTTCTACGGGTCATTAGCATACGTTATGGGTAAAAAATCATCGAGACACCAGAGGTCGAATTGCGCAACACACAGAGAACTAGAGACCGGTGGGAGGGAACTCAAGATAGGTAGCGAGGCTTTGATCCAAACTGGGGGGAGCAGAGTAAGAGGAATATACAACATCTTTCTTCGTGAGCATATTAGAGTACCGAGAGCAGCAGATCAGTGTATTTCATACCTCTATTCCCAAGGTGGGACATCGAGCACATTCCAGCATCGCATCCACCATTGAGCAGCATGAATTAGTACTTTTAGGAGAATTAGAAATGAGTTTGAACATCTTAGTTTTCCTTGGAATCTATTTTTCTGCAACTTATTTCAATATGAACTTCATTTTTTCTTACTCTATGTTTTCATTGAAACCAACCGCTATGTCCAGCTAAATTCCTTTAGGGGGGATAAGCTAGTTGATTTGATTTGTTCAGTCTTATTCATGTGCTGCATCATTTTTTGGATTGTCTCTCTCATTGTTTACAGACAAGTTTATTTTCAAAACAACAAGATCGAGCGAAAAACAATCTTGTTTGCACCAATTTTAGGAATTCACCGACAAGTGAGTTATGATCAAATTAGAGACACACACTAAACTCAACTAACAAGTGAGCCTAGTGACATATGACTTATTTTCTCCATTGGATGGAATGAATTTTATAGTCTAAGGACTGTAAGATTTATTTCATCACAAACTGACTAGACAAAAAATCTGGCCAGTACTTTAAGTCAGATCCATATTCCTTAAATCTCAGTGCATGAACAAAGGTAAGAAATATTGAAATTGGCCAGTGGACCTTCTCCCCCTACTCATCTATTGGTTGTTTAAACCACAATTTCCCTTACTGCTCTGTCTACTCCCTTTGCACTCACCATCTCACCCTAATTTCCTCACACACCAATTCTCACTCTCTCCACTTCATCACCATCAAATGAGTTTGCTTGTTCTTGTGTGTGTTTTTGTTTAGTTTATTTGTTTAGATCACCAAACACAACGTAAGGCCTCCCTGTGGTTCGAACTTGTCTTGCCACTGTCCTAAGTAGTAAGTAGGTTATAAATTTTAGTTTGTTTCCCGTTCCCAATGACGTGCGAGCATGAAAATTTTGGCGCTGTTTCCAGGGAGGCTAGGTGCAACATTTAAAAAAACCAAACAAAAATTCACCTATTTTTAAAAAAAATAAAAAAAAACTAAAAAAATATGCAAATAGAAAATTGAAAAAACAATTGTTGTGAACCTACTACATGCAAAACGGGTCTAAGTCTGAATACTTAGTACCTGGTAACCTTGAAATTGATAAACACATTAAATAAAGTGAAAAATAACAATGACAAGATCAAAATGAAGATAATAGAAATGAAAACTTGAACAATCCACTTCCTGAGAATTTGAACCAACCTAGAATGATGAACCCACCTAGGAATGAGATAAATGAAAGGAACAGTTTGAGAGAGTTCTTTCTACCTTTAGTGTCTAGTAACCCTTCATGAATTAGACTCACTCCTAGGTCTAGGAATTATGAGATCAAGCAATCTATGCTTAGTTAGCTGCCCACCTTCAATGGAATGCCTTGTGAAGACTCTCTTGACTTCATTAGAGCCTTCTACTATAGTGTCCAGTAGCTACCACTTAGATGTCTCACTGAGGAAGAGCTTAAAATGAGAGTGTTCCCCTTCTGCCTCAAGGGAAATGCTAGGTCTTGGTTCCAACAGTTAGAAGAATAAATCTTTGTCATATGGGATCAAGTTTACAATGCTTTCACAATGAAATTCTATCCTAGGAGGTTGACATCTAAGATTAGGCACAAAATTACAGGATTCCTTCAGGATGAAGAAGAAATATTTCATGAAGCATGGGATAGGTTTTGAGGGTTACTTAGGTAGTGTCCAAACCATCAATTTACACCCCAATTACTCATGGAAACTTTCTACAATAGTCTCACCCCTTACCACCAAACCTTGGTGGATCAGTCTTCTGGAGGAGACTTTAGTAATATAACTGCTGAGGAGCTCAAACAAATCTTTAATACCTTAGCTCAAAACTCCTAGCACAAATTCTCTAGGAGGAGAACCATTGTGAGAAATGAAACCGCCCTTGCTCCTCAAACTGAAGCCCAAGCTGCTAGGTTCTTTAATGATAAACCAAATCAAATCCTTAAGGAGTAGTGCCACCACTGTGGCATGTATGACCATTTTCAAACCTGTCGTTCAAACTTTGATATGCTTGTCCAACCTCATTAGAGTTCCAGCTTTGCTGGAAATGTACCTCAGATACAGCCTAGGGAAGATCCTTTTTCCAACACCTACAATCAGGGGTATAGGAACCATCCAAACCTATCATGGAGGGAGCAGGGAGTCCTCTGACCTACTACCCCTCCTGGATTTTAGTAGCCACCTAGGCAGCAATTCCAATTCCAACCCCAACCTAAGGCTGAGTTATCCAACTACAAATATGATGTGAGAGACATGTTCCATCAGTTGATAGGGAGGTTTGATGAACAAAAGTCCAAAATGATTATGATAAAGTTAAAATGGATGCTATAATGAAGAAATTAGAAATTCAAATGGGGCAGGTGGCTAGGGATGCTAGTAATAGAGAAAAGGGTAGGCTGCCTAGCACCACTAAATCCAATCCTAGGGAGAATGAAATGGATGTTACCACCATAAGTGGTCTCCAAACTCACCAAGAGCCTAATAAATAACCCCAAAATTCTGAAAATGAGAAACTAGATGAAGTTGGAACATCAAATCTAAAAGAACCTGAATCTGGAAAACTGGAAAACACCACCGGAATCCCTCCAGTTCCTGCTATCCCAACTCAAAAACCCAAAGAAAATGGCTTGAAAAACAAAGACAATAAAGGGAAGAATTTTTTTGAAGAAGAACCTGTAGAGATTCCCCCAATTGTGAGGAATTTTTCCCCTAAAATCTCTTTCCCATAAAGAATTAAGAAGCCAATTCATGATTCTGAACTGTTGAAATTTTTGAAGTGGTTAAAAAGCTGAACATTGATATCCCATTCTAGGAAGCATTGATTCAAATCCCGTCATATCTAAAATCACTCAAGAAAATATATTCAAACAAAAAGACATTGGAATAATTTTCCACCTATAACTTAATAGAGGAGTGTAGTGTAGTCTTGAAGAATAGGATACCTCCAAACCTTTAGGACCCAGGAAGATTTGTCATCCCTCACAATTTTAGGATATAGGTGGTGAGTTCAACTGTTTGTGTGATCTAGGTGCTAGTATCAATCTGGTTCCCTGGTCACTTTTTCAGCACCTGAGATTAGGAGTTCCCCAACCCACCACTATTGTGTTACAGCTTGCTGATAGGTCCATTACTCATCCAGTGGGTAGGGTTTATGATTTGTTAGTGGGAGTAGGAAAACTTTTTTTGTCTACTAACTTTATTATCCTTGATATGTAGTGTGAATAGGAGGTTCCTATCATTCTCAGTGGGCTGTTTCTGGCCACAGGGGGAGCTGTAATAGATGTGTCAAAGGGGAAACTGATTTTCAATTTGGGTGAACAAAAAGAAAAATTCAATGTGTTCAAGAAAATCCAAGAACCCCCCCACCCATTTTTTCAAAAAGAGGAGATGTTAGTTGCTGAGAGTAGTGTTGACAAGGATGAAGAAGAGTTTTTGAGAATAATAGCTGAAATCAATAGTTAACCAGAAATCCCTGCTGCCGCTTGCATGGGGATTAACTCAAGTAAAGAGAGAGAATTTGTTGATGAATACAAGAGAGAATTATTATAGAACCTAGATGAGTTTGTTTTCTAGCACATTCTTACCCCATGAGAGGAGTCTGAGTTTGAGGAGATATCTTTTGGAAGCTCTTGCACTGAGGAAAAATCCTTGTCTACTGCCTTCTTCAAGAGGCAGCATGAAGACCTTATGCCACCCAAGCCCAAGTGTCCTCCCTCAAGCCGGTCACAACTGACCCTTGAACTCAGGACCCTCCCTACCCACCTCAAATATTCATTTTTAGGAGATAGTTACAGCCTTCCTATTATAATTTCATCCAACCAAGATGTGAGTCAAGAGAAAAATATGATTAGTGTTTTGAAGAAATACAAGTCAGTCATAGGCTGGTCGATTGCTGATATCAAAAGGATAAGTCCAGCCTTCTGTATGCATAAACTTCTTAGGGAACATAAGTGTAAGCCTAGATTAGAAGCCTAAAGAAGACTCAACCCAAAAATGAAGTAATTTGTGAGAGAATAAGTGATTAGGTTTCTTGATGCTGGAATAAATTTTCCAATTTTTGATAGCCCCTGGGTCAGTCCTGTTTAGGTGGTACCTAAAAAAAGTGGAGTGACAGTGATCACTAATGAAAAGATTGAGAAAATCTAGACAAGAGCAGTGAATAAATGGATAGTCTGTATAGACTACAGAAAATTGAATTCTTCCACAAGAAAGGATCACTTTCCCATGCCATTTTTGGATCAGATGTTAGAGAGATTGGTAGGAAATGAATTCTTCTACTTTGTTGATTGTTATCTTGGTTACAACCAGATTACCATTGCACCTGAGAACCAAGAGAAAACTAAGTTCACCTATCAATTTGGAACATTTTTCTACTGGAAGATTCCCTTTAGCTTGTGTGGTGCTCCTGCCACTTTTTAGAGGTGCATGATAGAAATTTTTTCAGACATGATTGAAAGGATAATTGAAGTGTTCTGTAACGTCCTGACCCCAGCTACCCAGAGTTGGTGCATTATTGCGTAACATTGGCATGATCACAAAATATCAAGTCTCAAAAGACCTATTAGTTTAGTAGCCTTGGAAACACTAGATATATTCATAAGTCTTACATTACATCATAAAGTAAAACAAAACTTCAAAAACATCCTGTCTTCATATCCCCTCATACTATCCCTGCAGGTCATTCATAATTTACTTCATCACATCCTGGAAAAATTAAAACATTTAAAGGGGTGAGCTCAGATGCTCAGTAAGGATAACAATACAGAGGAAACTTTCATAAATAAACATAAACATTTAAGACAATGTATAACTAAAACAAAAGCCTTTTAAACTTGAACTTCAGCATAATATGGAAAAAATAAAATGAAATAATTCCATTTACTTATTCACATGGATATTCTACTAGTCGAATAATCACATGCAATATCAATAACCACTTTCATAGTGATGGAATGCATAATGCCAGAATATCATAACAACGTAGCCAAGGCCTCGTACCAATACTACAAATAAGATTTTGTCAAGGCCTCGTGCCAAGACACTAGTTTGTCTCATGAGACATGCCGATGCATCGAGGAGCTATAGTGGGCTCCACCCATCACTTATTAAGTCCAATTCATTCCTTATATGAAAAGGTTTAAACATATCATAAACCATAACATAATCGTATCACATAAAACATGAATAAAAGAAACATAACATTTACACATTTCAATCACAAGATATCAATACAACACATTGATATAATAAAAACATTATCAAAACCATTTTCAATACCAAAATAAAAGAAAAGTAAAACATGGTATTTCTTTTTTCATTTTTTTTAAAAAGTTATGGCTTGTAGAGGAAGCCGAAACTCAAATAATGGTCACGGCGGCGGAGAAGTCATTGTCTTCGCATACGTACGACAAAAAAACATTCCCTTTTTTCATTTAGTAAAATGCTTTGTATAAATAAGAATAATTTTGAATAAATGTAAAAGTCAAAGGGGTTTATACACCGTATAGAAAAAGGTTGTCTATAAAACAAAATATTTCTCAATGAAAGAAGATTGAGACGAAGTCCCTTACAAAGATCATTTTTTTAAATAAAATAGGTCTATTATATGTATTCACTATAAGTACATATAAAGAAAGTACAAATACAATATAGTACATAATAATATCATGACATAATTTTAAAGTAGGAGATTAACCCAAAGAATGGAAATTGGGTTAAGAATTTCCCTTACCTCGTGTCCGACTTGACTCGACCATTATTTAACCTCCTGAATAATAAACTAGAGTTAATTTATAATTTCTTAAGAACCTTTTTCAATTTTATTATTCTTTTTATATCACTTATTACCATGTTATAAACATTATGTAATTATTTATGTTAATAATGGTCATTTTTTCGATCTTTGGTACTTGAGTCAAAAATAAACTTCTTATAATTACAAGTTGTTCATGTGGTAAAATATCCACTATATCCAGAATTATATTAATGATGTAGATATCATATATATCATATATATCCAGTATATACATTCATTCACAATATTACATAACATTTAGAGGTATGAAATGAAATGCACCGTTCATGGAGACGGTAAGTCGTACGTACGCATGAACACTACTTTCATTTCTATTTCATATTTAATGGAATGAAATCATAATGATATAAAGGTGTATTATAATTACAGTATAATATCATATATAATATCATTTACTCCATCCTGTATACGTCCCACATATGGCATTAAAGATTCAAATCACTTTGAGGGGGCCGTAGTCTGCACTTCCTAAAATGAAATTACCGCGTTTACCCATAATGGAAATCATAAAGGTATGCCATAAAGGAGAAATAAAGAAGCATACGTAAAACATAAAAATAATATATATATCATATATGAAAATAGTTTCATCAAAATGGCCACCATGAGAGGTGTTAAAAGAAGATTGAACAATCATCGTTTCATGAGGCAGTAATTCGCCACCCACAGAAACAGTATGTTCTTTAACTATTAGACGAAGGTATGTGTAAGTGTAAATAAAATAATTCTCATGAAAACATCATAGTATATTTTAGATATTGTTGTTGTTACAAAAGAAATAATAAAAATAGTTTAAGGGGTTGGAGAAGCAAAATAAAACAAAAGAACATAATAGAAGACATTACCTTAAAATAGGGTAACTCTTTTTGATTTGAGCCAAAGGCTTTCTTAAGAAGACTTCTGCCCAAAGTGAGGCTTCTAGGAGTAATAGAGGGAAGTTGAGAGAGTATTTGGCCTGAGGTTGGCCGAGCAAAATGGCTTTGATTGTATGAATAAGGTGGTATAGTTGGGGGCCTTTTATAAGAGGAGAGGAGGGGCACTTTTGGAAAGTCATGAAATATTACATTATTATGAAGTGATTTTCAGATTTCAAAGGTCCCACAATTATATATTTGGAGGCTAAGGTGATAAGGGTTCAAAATATAATCATCCCATAGGTTTTTGACAAGTGTAAGTTTTATATTTTACATTATCTTTTCATTTTATTTAAATCGTTAGTTAATGAGGTAATCACTGCATCATCATGGTGTCATAAAAAATTTAATTTATTTAATGTCTAAAAATTATATAAAAAATATAATGATGTAGGAAATATTTTTAGATTTCCAATGAATATTTATAGTCGAAAATTTATCTTTTATTACCCCATGTAATAATTGTTTTAGTAAAACAACACATGTTTGTGACAATTTTATTTTTACTTTAAATAAAAAGTTATTAATGTAATTTTCTTACCCAAGTGGCTCCATGGGGTCCCCAAGTTGACCCATGGATTGTCTTGGTCGGCCATGACTCATCCAATAAGGGTAGTACAAGTGTAAAGGTAATTTCATATTATTATAACATTATATTTACATTAAATTACACTAATTACCTTTAATCGCAATTAATAGAACTTAAAAGTTACTATTCACCAAAAATTATTTTAATCCCATTGAATCACATTTTACTTACTAATGACTACCATGTATGTCAGATTTTTGAAATTCAATTCATAGAAGTGGTAAAGTTTCATTTAAACGAAAAATTAGTTCTTTTAACTACCACTTAGTGGTTTTACTATTCATCAAAAATTGAAGTTTTTCAGAAAAATACCAAAAATTCACCCTAAGCTATAATTGATATTCCAAATTAAAAAATGATTTATATTTTAAAAAATTCCAAAAATATAAGTTGCATTAATTAATTTTATAATTAATTCCCATTGTCAAAACAAATAGCATGTTTTTAAGAAACAATATCAATCAAAAGATTGACAATTGTTTATGTCCAATTTCAAAGTGAAATTAATTCTAATGACCAAAATTGGATAAAATGGTAAAAATATACTCTAATTATACTTTAAAACCACTCAATATTATAATTTATCACTATAAATTATTTTTATTAAAAAATTTGTTCGGAAGTATTTTTTTACTATTCATAGAAAATTGGAAGTTCTCAGAAAATTAAAAAAAAATCAACTTAGGATAATTTCGATATTCCGAATACAAAAATGAAGTACATTTTGAATTATAAAATTAATATAATTTCAAAAGGTAGATATTACTATTCATAACAGCTACTTTGATTGGTCGTAGTGTGTTAGATTCTCGAAATTGCGTACAATGCAAGCTATTGCATTATTGAAAGAGAAGCGTATTGTGGAAGCTTGGGGTGTTACATTCTCCCCTCCTTCAATAAATTGCGTCCTCGCAATTTGAAATTTTTCTTTGAAAATAAAAGGTTGAAAATAGAAAATACCTTTGTGGAAATCCCACATCAGAAATAAGGTTTATAAAATTATGACTTTAAAAGAACGAAAGAGAAGTACAAAGGTCACCCGAGATATCCCATACTAGGATTCTATGAAGATATGGATATGGAGGAGAAACAAACCATCAAGGTCTGATGGAGAGTTGTAGAAAACAGGATTAAGAGAAAGTTTAACTAAAAGAAAATCACAAACTTGTGATTGGTTAAACGATCATTGATTCCCCAGTAGGAAAAGTTAACCGAAAACATTTTTGTTTTAAGTTACCTTTCATAAAGTTGAGGAATTTATTTAGGAGATTTACTAAGAACGTAAGGAAATATGCATACTTGTCATGTAGACTTTCATTCTTTAATAAATTTTAACCACAAACCCATCTTTCACTCAAAAAGATAACAGAACTCAAAAATATTATATTTATCCTAATCGCACAAGATTCCAAATATTAACACATACCATTTAGATTAGGAAAACTATTTTGTAATAATGAGGGAATTCCTGTAGGATAGTGGTAGGTAATAAAGGCTTGTCGCACTATGGTTGTGGGTTCGATTCCTACAGCTTTGTCCGATGCGATGGGTTATCCCCCAACCTGCAGGTTGTCCTTTTCCTAAATCTATAATATTATAATATTCTAAAAATGCTCTTCATAAATGTTTTAACCTTAAACAATACTATCCAAAGTTCAACTTAATCCATTCCAACCTTTATAGTTATCCAAAATACCTATGTCTAGACTTTCTCTAAAAGGTCTCTAAATTCCAAAATCAATTGTATCATCAGATTCCTCAAACAAAGTAAATTTTCTCTTATTGTCACATAAAAAATATGATTACCTTCATCATATTAAAACCTTAATGAAAACAACAAGTAATGTTGTACAATCCTTATATATATCATATTATTCTTATAACCAGAATATAATCCTTGAGTCCAAAAGCACCAATACATTAATTATTCCACTTCAACTGTAGTAACGACATAAGATTTTCCTTGATCCCTTGGCCTTTTCTGAGGTAAGTTTCCCTGACTCTTAGGACATTCATTTTCATAATGCCCCATTTCCCTACAATTGTAGCATTCAACATTGATTGACTCTTTCATTCCCTTATAATCACGAGCCTGGTGACCTTTTTCTCCACATTTGTAACAAACTCCTATTCCCTTTAGGCAAGTAACAGGGTGATTCTTCCCACAATTATCACATAATGGAAAATCCTTCTTTCACTTTTTCCCTTTATCTGTCTCTTGTTCCACCGTTCTCTTATTCTCTTGCTTTACTTTGTTGTCATAAGACTTAGAGAATTCCTTTTCTGTCTTGATAGCACATGAGATAATATCTTCGTACGATGAGAAGGATTGTGATACTAAAGCTCAATGGAGAAATGGTTTTAACCCATAAAAGAAACGATCGATCTTACTTCTTGGGTTATGTATATAATCTTCAGCATGTCTCGCTAACCTTGTAAATTTAGCCTCATACTTTGCGACATTCTCATCCTCCTTTTGTCTCAGACTCAGAAATTGTCTTTCTATATCTGCTCTATGGTCACAAGAAAAGTATTTTTCTAAGAAAATCTCTTTTAACTCTCTCCATTTCATACTTGATACTTCTTCATCTTCCTTTGTATTTTGAATCAATGACCACCATTGATCAACATCTCCAGTGAGGTGGTAAACTTCCATGATAACCTTTTCCCTTTCACTACTCCCAAAGCCTGAAATATTTTCTCTATGGAATTTATCCATTGCTCAGCTACTAAGGGATTTGTAATCCCATTTAATGTTGGTGGTTTTTGCCTCATGAAGTGATCTAACATTGATCCTCCACGCTGCAGATCAGGGTGCTCCATACGAGTAAGGTTATTATTCATAACCAGAGTGAGTTGTCCTAGTATGGTGATAAGCTGGTCAGCACCAGTTGTATCACCAGCTCCATTATAATTATCTTGAGCAGGAGAGAAATCCCTACATGGAGGGCGTGCATTGATACAGTTTCCATTCCTTCCACTAGGCGCCATTTATAAACAATGGAATAAACTAGATTAGTTTATGAATCAAAATACATAATTCCATACTTGTAAAACACTTAACATAAATTGAACTATAATCATAAAAAAAATTTCTTTGAGGAAGTATATACTCATAAACCCTTCATAATGGTTTGTAAAGAAAATGAGAATTATCCTAAGCATATCCCCCGGGAGTGCCGTAACCAAGAGTGCAGCAAGGCCCGTTGTCGTGCACCAGTTCTCGTTCGAGTCTAGCTCAAAGCGGTGTTTTCGGGTTTTACCCCTAGGTACATCTGTGCCAGATCCGCCTCTACCGGCTCATATCCAGACAGGAATGTATTGCTCGCAAAATACACGAAATCTATACTTTACCAAAATTTTCGGAATTTCTTCTATACTAATCCTCAAAGTCTATCTTAGGGTTATGTGCTATAATCAGAGTTTATCTAAATCTAGCTTCCAAGGTTAGTACTAAATTGCCTCTGATACCAACTGTAACGCCCCGACCCTAACTACCCAGATTCGGTGCATTATTGCGTAACATTGGAATGATCACAAAAGATCAAGTCTCAAAAGACCAATTAGTTTAGTAGCCTTGGAAACACTAGATACATTCATAAGTCTTACATTACATCATAAAGTAAAACAAAACTACAATAACATCCTGTCTTCATATCCCCTCATGCTATTCCTGCAGGTTATTCATAATTTACTTCATCACATCCTGGAAAAATTAAAACATTGAAAGGGGTGAGCTCAGATGCTCAGTAAGGATAACAATACAGCGGAAACTTTCATAAATAAATATAAACATTTAAGGCAATGTATAACTAAAACAAAAGCCTTTTAAACTTGAACTTTAACATAATATGGAAAAAATAAAATGAAATAATGCCATTTACTTATTCACATGGATATTCTACTAGTCGAATAATCACATGCAATATCAATAACCACTTTCATAGTGATGGAATGCATAATTACATACTATCATAACCACGTAGCCAAGGCCTCGTGCCAAGACTACAAATAAGATTTTGTCAAGGCCTCATGCCAAGACACTAGTTTGTCTCATGAGACCTGCGGATGCATCGAGGAGCTATAGTGGGCTTCACCCTTCACTTATTAAGTCCAATGCATTCCTTATATGAAAAGGTATAAACATATCATAAACCATAACATAATCGTATCACATAAAACATGCATAAAAGAAACATAACATTTCCACATTTCAATCACAAGATATCAATACAACACATTGATATAATACAAACATTATCAAAACCATTTTCAATACCAAAATAAAAGAAAAGTAAAACATGGTATTTATTTTTTCATTTTTTTTAAAAGTTATGGCTTGTAGAGGAAGCCGAAACTCAAATAATGGTCACGGCGGCAGAGAAGTCATTGTCGCCGCATACATACGACAAAAAAAACATTCCCTTTTTTTGTTTAGTAAAATGATTCATATAAAGAAGATTCCTTTTGAATAAAAGTAAAAGTCAAAGGGGTTTATACACCGTATAAAAGAAAGTTGTGTATAAAACAAAATATACCTCAATGAAAGAAGATTGAGACCAAGTCCCTTACAAAGATCATTTTTTTAAATAAAATATATCTATTATGTGTATTCACTATAAGTACACATAAAGAAAGTACAAATAAAAGATAGGACATAATAATATCATGACATAATTTAAAAGTAGGAGATTAACCCAAAGAACGGAAATTGGGTTAAGAAGTTCCCTTACCTCGTGTCCGACTTAACTCGACCGTTCTTTAACCTCCTGAATAATAAACTAGAGTTAATTTATAATTGAATAATAACCTTTTTCAAGTTTATTATTCCTTTTATATCACTTATTACCATGTTATGAACATTATGTTATTATTAATGTTAATAACGGTCGTTTTGTCGATCTTTGGTACTTGAGTTAAAAATAAAATTCTTATAATTACAAGTTGTTAATGTGGTAAAATATCCATTATATCCATAATTATATTCAAGATTTATATATCATATATATCATATATATCCAGTATATACATTCATTCATAATATTACGTAACATTTAGAGGTAAGAAATGAAATGCACCATTCATGGAGATGGTAAGGCGTACGTACGCATGAACACTACTTTCATTTCTATTTCGTATTTAATGGAATGAGATCATAATGATATAATTTGTATTATAATTCCAGTATAATATCATATATAATACCATTTACTCCATCCTTTATACGTCCCACATATGGCATTAACGATTCAAATCACTTTGAGGGGTCGGTAGTCCGCACTTCCTATAATGAAATTATCGCGTTTACCCATAATGGAAATCATAAAGGTATGCCATAAATTAGAAATACAAAAGCATAAGGAAAACATAAACATAATATATATATCATATATGAAAATAGTGTCATCAAAATGGCCACCATGAGAGGTGTTAAAAGAATATTGAACAATCATCGTTTCGTGAGGTAGTAATTCGCCACCCACAGAAACAGTATGTTCTTTAACCATTACAAAAAGGTATGTGTAAGTGTAAATAAAATAATTCTCATGAAAAATACTCGTATATTTTATATACTTGTGTTGTTACAAAAGAAATAATAAAAAGAGTTTAAGGGGTTGGAGAAGTAAAATAAAACAAAAGAACATAAGAGAAGACATTACCTTAAAATCGGGTAAGTCTTTTTGATTTGAGGCAAAGGCTTCCTTGAGAAGACTTCTGCCCAAAGTGAGGCTTCTAGGAGTAAGAGAGGGAAGTTGAGAGAGTAATTTGGCAGAGGTTGGCTAAGCCAGATGGCTTTGATGGTGTGAATAAGGTGGTAGAGGTGGGGGCCTTTTATAAGAGGAGAGGAGGGGAACTCTTGGAAAGTCATGAAATGTTACATTATTATGAAGTTATTTTCGGATTTCAAATGTCCCACAATTATATATTTAGAGTATAAGGTGATAAGGGTTCTAAATCTACTCATCCAATAAGTTTTTGACAAGTGTAAGTCTTATAGTTTACATTATCTTTTCATTTTATTTAAATCGTTAGTTAATGAGGTAATCGCTGCATCATCATGGTGTCATAAAAAATTTAATTTATTTAATGTCTAAAAATTATAAAAAAACTATCATGATGTAGGAAATATTTTTATATTTCCAATTAATATTTATAGTCGAAAAGTTAACTTATATTACCCCATGTAATAATTGTTCTAGTAAAACAACACATGTTTGTGACAATTTTATTTTTACTTTAAATAAAAAGTTATTAATATCATTTTCTTACCCAAGTGGCTCCATGGGGTACCCAAGTTAACCCATGGATTTTCTTGGTCGGAAATGACTCATAAAATAAGGGTAGAACAAGTGTAAAGGTAATTTCATATTATTATAACATTATATTTACCTTAAATTACACTAATTTCCTTTAATCACGATTAATAGAACTTAAAAGTTACTATTCACCAAAATTATTTTAATCCCATTGAATCACATTTTACTTACTAATGATGACCATGTATGTCAGAATTTTTAAATTCAATTCACAGAAGTGTTAAAGTTTCATTTAAATGAAAAATTAGTTCATTTAACTACCACTTAGTGGTTTCACTATTCATCAAAAATTGAAGTTTTTCAGAAAAATACCAAAAATTCACCCTAAGCTATAATTGATATTCAGAATACAAAAATGATGTCTATTTTACAAAATTACAAACACATAATTTTCATTAATTAATTTTATAATTAATTCCCGCTGTCAAAACAAATAGTGTGTTTTTAAGAAACAATATCAATCAAAAGATTGACAATTGTTTATGTCCAATTTCAAAGTGAAATTAATTCTAATGACCACCATTGGATAAAATGGTAAAAATATATTCTAATTATACTTTTAAACCACTCAATAGTATAATTTATCACTATATATTATTTTGATTAAAAAAGTTGTTCTTACGTATTTTTTTACTATTCATAGAAAATTGGAAGTTCTCAGAAAATTACAAAAAATTCAACTTAGGATAATTTCAATATTTCGAATACAAAACTGAAGTCCATTTTGAATTATAAAATTAATATAATTTCAAAAATTAGTTATCACTATTCATAACGGCTACTTTGATTGGTCGCGGTGTGTTAGAATCTCGAACTTGCGTACAATGCAAGCTATTGCATTATTGAAAGAGAAGTGTATCGTGGAAGCTTGAGGTGTTACATGTTCATTGATGATTTTTCTATTATGGGAGATAACCTTGAGAACTATCTGAAAAACTTGGAACTAGTGTTATAAAGGTGCCAATAGACCAACTTAGTCTTAAACTGGGAAAACTGCAAATTCATGGCCAATGAAGGCATAGTTTTGGGACACAATGTTTCTAATATGGGGTTGGAGGTCTATAATTCTAAAATTTTGGTCATACAAAAGTTTCCCCCACATGAAAATGTAAAAGGATTTATAAGTTTTTTTGGTCATGCTAGGTTCTACAGAAGGCTCATTAAGGACTTTTCTAAGATTACTAGACCCCTGTGCTCCCTTATAGTTAAGTACACACCCTTTTTCTTTGATGAGACATGTCTATAGGCCTTTAATTTTCTCAAGGAGAAGTTAACTACTTCACCTGTAATCACTGCTCCTGAATGGAAGCTTCCCTTTGAGGTTATGTGTGATGTTAGTGACTTTGCAGTAGGAGATGTGTTAGGACAGAGGATGGATAGGAAATTACATGTTATTTACTATTCAAGAAAGATACTAGATGATGCCCAGAAGAATTATTCTACCACTGAAAAGGAGTTGGCTGCTGTGATGTTTTCTTTGGAAAAGTTCAGGCAGTACTTGATAGGATCAAGGATCATAATTTTTATAGATCATTAATCCCTTAAGTACTTATTGGCTAAAAAAGAATAAAAACCCAAACTCATGAGGTGGACCTTGCAGTTACAGGAGTTTGATTTAGTGATTAAGGATAAGAAAGGGGATGGCAATGTAGTTGCAGATCACTTGTCCCGATTTCCCAATTCCCCAAGTAAGGAACCAAAAGAGATCAACACTTCTTTCCCTGATGAACAATTGTTTGCTGCCTCTGTGAAACAGTCTGCTTGGTTTGAAGACTATTCCAACTTTCTGACAGCTGAAGTCATGCCCAAGCATCTCTCACACAACCAGAGGAAGAGGTTTATATCTGAACTAAAATATATTTTTTGGTATGACCCTCTTCTCTTTAGGAGATGTGTTGATGGGATTTTGAGAAGATGTGTGGCTGAGGATGAGATTTTTTCCATACTTGAGAGATGCCATTCTTTACCTTGGGGTAGCCACCATGGAGGATAAAGGACTGCTCAAAAGGTCCCACAGGCTGGTTTTTACTGGCCAACACTGTTTAAAGATGCTAGGAGTCTGGTTATTGGCTCTGAAAAAATGTCAAATGTTGGGGAATGTTGGTAGAAGGCAGGAACTACCCAAAAAATGTATTATGGAGGTTGAAATCTTTGATGTTTGGGGCTTGGACTTCATGGGACAATTACCATCCTCTTATAGGAATGAGTACATTTTGGTTGTTGTGGACTACGTGTCCAAGTGGATTGAGGCAGTACCTCTTCCTGAAAATTTAGTTGCTAGTGTTGTGAAATTCATCAAGAAAAACAGTTTTCCAGATTTGGTGTGCCTCAATCATTCATCACTGATAATGGAACTCACTTCAAGAATTATAAGTTAAAAGGTTTGATGGAGAATTATGTGTGCTCACATAGGATAGGTACCACTTATCACCCACAATCCAGTGGGCAAGCATAAGTTTAAAACAGAGATCTCAAACATATTTTAGAGAAAAAAGTGTCTAGCCTTAGAAAGGACTGGTCAAGGAAGTTGGATGAGGCCCCTTGGGCCTATAGAACTGCTTATAATAATCCTATAGGGATGTCACCATATAGGATACTCTTTGGGAAAACATTTCATTTACCTATTGAGTTACAACAGAGATCGTACTGGACAGTGAAGGCACTTAACTTTTATTTTAAGTCTGCTGGAGAGAGGAGATAGCTAGAGCTGAGTGAGATGGATGAAATTTGAAGAGAGTCCTATGAGAATGAAGAAATATAAAAAGAAAGAAAAAAGGCTTTTCATGACTCAATCATTCAATATAAGAATTTTAAGGTTGGTGAAATGGTCCTACTTTTTAATTCTAGATTGAAGCTGTTTCCAGGAAAGTTGAAGACCAAATGGTCAGGACCCTTTACCATTGTTCGGGTCTTAATTAATTGAGCTGTTGAGCTGGTTGGAGAAGAGAATCAAACTTTCTTAGTCAATGGTCAAAGAATAAATCACTTCTTTGAAGGGAAACCAAAGGGATTCACTGCCATCTCTCTGTTGGAAGAATGAACTGATTCAAGTCTAACTAAGGACTATAAAATCAGTGTTGCATGGGAACTAACGCATGGTTTCTTAGTTGTTTTCCTTTTATTTTTTTTCTTCAATAAATTAATCCCTACTACTTGTTCTCAAGTTCAATTTCTTACCTGCTTGATGTTGCTTCGTGATCTATTTTTGTTTTAGAGAGAGAGTTGTTGCTTCCAGAAACTTGGACAAGAAACCCCAAGGGAGGAATCCACTGCATCATATGGATAACATTTCTCTCTAATCATTCTTGGGTTACTTATCTTGAACTTAAAAATATGCAACCTTATTTTACTTATTGGAACATGAAGGTTAATTACAAGGGGTAAACATCCAGCACTGCTGAAGCGAATCTGTTGATGGAATTTAGTGTTAAAGGTCTAATAATTCAGGGAAGTGTTGTTCTGCCCTTTTTCACTTTTAATTACTTGCTTAATTTTCACTGTGAAGTAAGTATTGGGGACTTCCCCCTAATCTGTGAAAAATGACTGTGATTTCTCTTGCATGGGTTTTTAGCTGCTAGTATCTAGAGAGTTGAAAAATTATATTGAGCTGATTTGTGAAACATGCTTGCACCCACTGCTTTCAATTTCATTATACTACTGCTGCACATCATTGTTCATCATGCTTCTAATTAAATGTTATCGATAAAATATTTTTTCGGCTCACAATGATTCAAAGCATGAACATTTTAGGAATATAAATACACTTAGTTGCTGGTGATGGTTGGTGGGGTTGGATTCTTCTGTCTTTGTTTGAATTTTTCATTTCTTTCTTTCTTTTTGTGCGAAAAAGAAATTTTTTAAACCTCATTACTACCCTTTTATATCCTATTTAGGATGAACTGTCCATCAATATTGAACTTCAACTGTCTTCCACCTTATAATTCAACATTGGGGAAAATTATGGGTTTTAAGTGTGGGGGAGAGGGGTCTTTTGAGTTTCATTTAAAATTCTCCCTTCTTGAACATGAGTTTGTTTAAAAAAATGGTCAAATGGTCAAATTTTTTCAAAACTTGTTCAAAATATTTCAAATAATTTCAAATTATTTCATTACATGATGGTCATTGGAGGTTCACTGGTACTTCAATTATGTCCTATTTAGTGGATAACTACTCACTGGATGATGAGAGTGACATTTAGTCAGCAACTATTAAGCATGAGTGACTGCTGAGTGCAATTGTTTGTTGCCTTTATGAACCTTTCTGTTTAGGAACTGAGGATGTGAGTGTGATAGGATAGGTTTTGTGGGATGAGGATCATGACTTACGGTAACTAGAAGTTCTCACTGGAACCCAGGGGACTCACATTTTAATTAAATAATATTCAATCACTTTAGGAAGTCAACTTGAATGATTATTAATTAAGTCCTTTGTAACTGGAGTAAAATGGGAAAATGGGATCCCACTGTGGGTATCTGAGACAAGGTGCATTGGGTTCATTTATGTGAATAAATAAATCCAATTTCAATCTTAATAAGTGCAATGAACAGTGCTCTGTACATGAATATGGCTGGGAAAAAGTAAAATAAAGTGCCCTTGTTAAAAATGAACTCATTAAGGTGAGGGGAATTTTGAACCCAGATGAAGAAGGGGGAAATTGACTTGGTTAATTTTCATTTGAGTTGAGTCAATAAAGTGATCAATTTAATGGACTTTAATTTTTGGAACTTGGGGGAAGGTGAAAATGGAAGGTTCCCTTGGTTAAGTTTTAAATTCCACTTCATCTAACCTGTCAACATTTCTTGGATTAGAACTTGAATTGGAAGGTGAAGTAGGACAGTTAATGAATACACATAGGAGGCATGAAATACTTGACAGTGTATGAATTTGTGAGGCTTTCGACTTCTAGTGAGTATTTGAAGCTAGGCAGGACACTATTTTTGAACACCTTTGAAAAGCCTGGCCTATTGTTGGTCTTGGTCCTCTGGGTACCAATGTTTAATCATGCATTGTTTTTGAACTGAAACTCTCAATTCATCTTTCTGTTTTAAAGTCAAAGGCATGTACTTGTTTAAGGACAAACAACGTTTTTAGTGTGGGGAAGTTTGATGTGGAAGTGTTTTCACACTCTTTTTCCACATCATTTTTATATTTTTTTTAGTGAATTTTTAAATTAAAAATGTTGTTTTTTATTAAATAATTGATAATTGTTGTGATTTTTTACTTTTCGGTGTAAAATAATCATTTTTGGTTTAAATAATGTGTTTTGAGTACTCATTATTGTCTTTTTAAATAATTCTTATATTAAATTATCCGTGTGAATTTGACTTTTATTTTTACAATTTGTCATTCTAGTTAGTTTATCAATTCATTAATCAATTCTTTATTTTTAATTTGTAAATAAATAACACATTTCAATTCTTAATTCTATAAATATTTTAATTATTTTGACAACTTAATTTTATTCAAGTCATAGTTTTATTCATTAATTAATTCTTTAATTAATTCTTTAACTAATTAATTGATTAATTAGCGACTTTAAATGTTTTAATTCATTTTATATTAAATTTGTTATAATTTTTAATACAAATAAATTCATTCTTTTGAATAATGTAGAATTAATTTTATTATTTAACACTACTTTATTTTATTTATTTTTATTGGCTGTGTTATTAATTTATTTTTTAGTTTTATTAAATTATTAATTTATTTAATCTGTTCTTTTTATTTTGCAGGTACTCACGGTGGAACATCCCACCTTTTCACCCCTTGCTGCCACCGTATCGTTCACGGTGAGACTGTGAGCATCACTCATGGTGCTATTGGGATCCCACACACTGCTTCACCTTCACTGTGCCTCACAAGCTGTCTCACCATATCCCACTCCCTTTTCAACCGGGCTTTCACGGTGCCACTTCTTTCTACCCACTGTCTTTCCTCACTCACTGTCCCACAGTTTCAGCCTCACGTCTCACCGTTTCTTGCACCGCCGCTCCTCACCTTACTGTCTCATCTTTTTCCTCTGCTCCTGCATCTAATTCCTGCACTAGCAACCCAACAACAATAGATCAAAATTAGAGCACCAACATTGCAAACCAATATGTCCGTTGAAACCAACCCGCGATAGCATAACATCAATGAACACAAAATATTTGAAGAATCAAAGAATTTCAAGAACTAATCAAGTGAACAAATCAAAACCAAAAATCAAAATACAAACCCCAACCCAGTTCTGGACGACCTCACACCGGTTCCTACTGGAGAAGCCAAACCGAAATCATATCCACTTCAACCTGTATAGCCACCGACACCCCCTGAAGCGTCGCTGTGACCCCAAGACCTCGCTGTTGTACCCGCTCCGAGCTGCCTCTCTCCTTCAAGCCAAAGTTGCCGGTGAACCACCAAAAACCCTAACCAAGATGTCGGCTCATCTCGCTATAGCCCGCACTGCCGCCTTCCTCCTTCTTGGCACCGCACGAACCCTCACGACATACCCGCATCACCCTAGCCCGCACCTGAGCCCTCACCTTCCTCTTTTCCTCTTCTCCCTTCTCGCCGCACAGCCCCTGCACAGATACCACCCCCCTCTCCATGCCTCCTTTGCACCGTATGAACCAGACCCCCCACCTCCCCCATCTTTTTATTTTTTTTTATTTTTTTATTTTCTTCATTTTAGTTTAATTCTATTTTATTATAACATATAACATATATATATATATATATATTATGTATTATATATCATATACAATACTATAATAATTATAGGTATATTAATAAAAATATAAAAGTTTATATATAATATTAATATATCATATTAAATAAATATAATTATATTTACATATAATTGTAATAGTAACATTAAGTATTATATACATATATTAATAATTATTTTTATTAACTAATTTCGGTAATAATATTAATACATAGTTATTTTAGTTTTCATTTTATTTGTTTAACATGTTTTGGATTTTTATGTTGTTCTGTGCAGGGGAGATACTCGTAGAAGCAGTGATAAATGAAGTAGTTTGTGGGAAAGACACGAAAATATTCGCGAGTTCGTTGTAGGGGTTGTTTGCACTTACATAGAGTTCACTAAAAAGATAGTGATGTGCACATAGAAGAATTCCACATGGATCTTCTATTTCCAGGGAAGATTGTAGTTTGCCGCGCATGCATATTTTTCATTTTGTTAAGAGAAACTGCTCCGGTGACAAGCGCGGGAGGAGCAGGGCAGTGAAAGATACACGTAGAGGACAGAGACACCTCGGGCGAGATTCTAGAGACTTCTATGAGTCATTATCATACGTGACAGGTATGAAATCATTGAGACACTGGAGGGAGAAGTGCGTGACACACAGAGAACTAGACGCCGGCGGGAGGGAACTCGAGAGAGGCAGCAAGGCTTTGATCCAGACTAGGGGAGCAGATCAAGAGGAATATACAGCATCTTCACGTGCAGATTGAAGTATCGAGAGTAGAAGATCAGTGCATTTCATACCTCGATTCACAAGGCAGGACATCGACTGAATTCCAACATTTCATCCACCATTGAGCAGTAGGAATTAGTACTTTCAGGAGAATTAGCAGGAAGTTTGAACATATTTTTTTTCCTTGTGCTCTGTTTTTCTGCAACTTATTTCAATATAAACTTCATTTTTTTACTCTATGTTTGCATTGAAACCAACCACTATGTCCAGCTAAATTACTCCGGGGGGGGGGATAAGCTGGTTGATTTGATTTTTTCAGTCTTATTCATGCACTACATCATTTTTTTGGATTGTCTCTCTCATTGTTCACAAACGAGTTTATTTTCAAAACAACAAGAACGAGTGAAAATCAATCTTGTTTTCACCATAATGAAAACTATTTACATTTGAGGAACTCACCGAAAAGTGAGTTATGCTCGAATGAGAGAGACACACTGAACTCAATTGACAAGTTGAGCCTAGTGACATCTGACTTATTTTCTCCATTGGATGGAATGACTTTTACAGTCGAAGGATTGTAAGAGTTATTTCATCATAAACTAACCAGATGACAAATCTTTCCAGTACTTTAAGTCAGATCCATATTCCTTAAATCTCAGTTCATGAACAAGGGTAGGCAATATTGAAATTGGCCATTGGACCTTCTCCCCCTACTCATCTATTGGTTGTTTACACCACAATTTCCCTTGCTTCTCTGTCTACTCCCTTTGCACTCACCAGCTCACCCTCATTTCCTCACACACCAAATCCCACTCTCTCCACTTCATCACCATCAACTGAGTTTTCTTGTTATTGTGTGTGTTTTTGTTTAGTATTTTTTAGATCTTCAAACACAACATAAGGCCTCCCTGTGGTTCGATCATGTCTTGCCACTGTCCTAAGTAGTAAGTAGATTATAAATTTTATTTTGTCACCCATGCCCAATGACGCACGAGCATGCAATAATATATAATCATAAAATGTTTTATTTGAGAAATTATTTACTCCTAAATCCTTTATAATGACTTATAATGAAAATGTGAATTATCCTAAGCATATCCTCCGGGAGTGTCCTAGACAAGAGTGCAGCAAAGCCCCTTGTCGTGAACCAAGACACCTCAGGTAAAGCCCGAAACTCCTTGTCAGAGTTTTAACTCTCAGGGACATCTCTTCCAGAGCTACCTCTATATACTCGTATCTAGAAAGTGATGAATTTCTTAGAAAATACACAAAATCTCTACATTACCAAAATTATAGGAAGTTCTTCTATACTAATACTCAAAGTCTATCTTAGGGTAATGTTCTCTAATCAGATTTTATCTAAATCTATTTCCAATTTTGTTGATAAACTTCCTCTGATACCAACTGTAACGCCCCGACCCCAGAAGACCAGAGTTAGTGCATTATTTTAATACATTGGTATGATTATAAGAAATCAAGTCCGGAAATACCGATCAGTTTAGCAGTCTTGGAAAATAGATTACATACATGAATGTTACATTACACATTAGAAAATTAAACACAACATAAATGATCCTTTGAGAATTCCATTAATCCCATAGCTTAACCTTACTTATCAATCATAAAACACTTCTTGGAATCCTGGGGAAATAAAACATAAGAAAGGGGTGAGCTCAAACACTCAGAAAGTATAAAAATATAGCAGAAACTTTCACAAATAAACACAAACATTTAAGGCAATTTATAAAACTAAAACAAAAGCCTTTTAAACATAAACTTCAGCATAATATGGAAAATATAAATCAAATAATTTCATTTACTTATTCAAATGGATATTATACTAATTGAATAGTCACATGTAATATCAATAGATAATTTCATAATGATGGAATGCATAATTCTAGACTTCATAACCACATAGTCAATGCCTTGTGCCAAGACTATAAATCATATTTTGTCATGGCCTTGTTCCAAGACACTTGTTTTTCTCATGAGACCTACCTATGGATCGAGGAGCTATAATAGGCTCCACCCATCACTTACTAAGTCCAATGCATTCCTCATATGAAAAGGTTTAAACATAACATAAACATTCATATTAAAACTAGCATACGAAATGTCAATACTTTATCCATAAACCACGAATGGTATAAAAATAACACATCCACAGTCAAACATATCACAAAACCTTCAATACAATATGAAATATTTTTATCATAATAAATCAACCTCGATCAAGAATAATATCTAGCAAAGGATGTTGACATAGTTGAAAATGATTAGTAAAACTCTTTGAGAGAAATGTCCCTTTTTCATGAAATCATTTTAAAAGTCACACAATTTATAAAGGAATTCATTTAAAATATATTTTGAATAAAAGTGTCCCATACCACTTTGAAACTTTTTAAAGGAATTAACATTTTAAAACATTCATATCCATATAAATAAATCCTGAAAATCATTTTGAAAACATGGACATTAATGAGAAAGGTTTAGAAGAATAAATATTTAAAACATTTAAAATGTTTTTTAGTTAAAGAGTACCTTAAAAAGAATCCTTTTGAAAAATATTTTATGAAACATGTACATGTATAATAAATATGTCCCAGTAAAAACTTACACATAAACAATCTCGAATAATAATGAGATTGAGGAATTAACCCTTACCTTGCACTTTCCTTTGGTCAATGGTACGTTTAACCTCCTGTATAATGACCATAGTATGTTATTAAATTATTCCATAACCATATTAATATTTATTATATCATACATTATTAATTTTTTACTTTATACTACCCATTTAATAATTATTTCCATGTTAAATTAACAGTTCAGGTAATAATCGCTTTCTTTATCGTAAGTGTTTTAACTTGTTATTCTTGATCGTATCATTTAGATAATGATTTAAATAATTCCAAAATATAAACCTTAATTTATATATCATATATATTTAGAATATAAATATTTATAATAGATATATTTATGAAATTGAAGGCACCATTTATGGAGACGGTAGGCCATACGTACGCATAAACACTGTTTCCATTTACATATCGTATTGAATAGAAGTAAGTGAATAAGATATATGTAAGTGTGTATATATATATACAGTATAATTATTATGTCATATATTACATACTTATTAATAATATATATTTTTATAATCATCATTGAATGGTGAACATGGAACTGAATCTCATCGCGTCATGGAGACGATAATTCGTAAGTACACACAAGTGAAAATATCATTATATTAATGATGAAATCATATGTAATTGGATGGTATATCATATATACAGAATCATTAACATGTTATATTTATTATTTTCATTAGTTATACTCATTATTATACTCATCCAAATAATGAAGTGTTTGAATGACAAACTACACCACGACGTGGAGACGGTAAGCCGTACGTACGCACGTATGGTGACTTTTTCATTTATAGGATGAATAGAATAACGAATATGGTTGTACCATATTTATAATAACTCATAGTATGTATAAGGTACTTGAGTTATTATTTTTTATGTAAACAACAATGAAAGAGGAAGTGTAAGAAGAAAAGAACTTGAAAGAGGGTGGTGAAATTACTACATCTTCTTCAGGTGTTTCCTTTTGAGTTGATCAAAATGGCCCCTTAGGTTGGAATTTTGATCAAAGCAAGGCATCCAGGTAGAAGTAAGGAAATTTGGGAGGAGATTTGGGTGGGGGTTATCGAGCTAAATGGATTTGGAGGTGTGATTTTGAGAGAAGGGGAATTACCCTTTTATAAGAGAGGTGAGGGTCGCTTTAGGAAAAGCATGAAATATTATTTTATAATAAAATAATTTTCGGTTTTTAATGGCTTTAAAATGATTTATTTCTAGGATAAGGTGGTTATGGGTCGAAAATCTCTCAACCAATAGGTTTTAGACAAGTTTAGGTTACCATTTTAACCTTATCTTTTAGATTTAACTCTTAGTTAAATATTTTAACTTTTACCGTGTCTTCTTGTATTCTTACACTATATGGTTAATAAACTTACTCTAAACTTCCAAGAGAACCTCAAGTGGTTAATTAATGAAATATATAATATTATTTAATCCCTTTTACCTGACCTTATATTTTGAGGAATATTATATCAACCAATAATATAGTATTTGTTTTAAAAATTAATTTATGTCAATTTGGATATTATTTGGTATTTTGTTTTTGTGAAAGTCATAACTACCTTATTGCTTAGAAAAAATATATATAATCAACCCTAACATGTCATATTAACCTATAAAATTAGTATAATTCATCATAAGTCTCAATTTACATTTATTTGGATATTTATAATATCAATTATTTTAATATTTCATTAATAAAGTAATTACTGCATCATCATTGTGTCATAAATAAATTAAATTATTTAATTTCTAAATATTATAAATAAAATACCATTATGTAGGAAATAATTTTATATTTCTAATTAATATTTATAGTCGAATTTATATTGTGTGTAACCTTATATTAAAAATGGTTTAGTTATTAAACTTTGAATTTAACACATTTATATATTCTTTAAATAAAATAATAATAAATGTCCAAACCTAATCCAAGTGGACCAAATAGGATCATATTTTATTCCTAAGGTTTATTTTGGTCGAATTAAAATTATCCAATAGAAGAAATGATCACACATAGAAAAATCTCAGTTCAAACCAAGAAACCTGTAATCAAAAACTGATATTAAGATTAAAACTCAAAATAGGAGACACACATCCCAACATTCCATGGAATCTTAGGAATAAAATCGATCACAAAAGTTCTTGAATGAGAGGCCTACATCCTTTAAAGGTATGAATAAACCTCAAGAGGTTTAGGATTTACTTTACAAGATCAATCAGATCCATGAATTACCAAACACACTTAAGTGTATCAAGGTGAGATGCTTAGTGTTTAAACTTTTGGGTCCTAGGAGGTGTTGTTGGGATTCCATGATACAGGCAGATAATCACATGGGCATGGATTGGAAGGGTTTCATGACTCTCATATTCTAGAAGTTTTTTCTAGATTCAATGATGATGGTTAAGTCTCTAAAGTTCCTCTACTTACATAAGAGATAAAATTTAGTGTTGGCGTACACTAATCAATTTTCAGATCTAGTTTTTTTTTCACCATAGGTTCTAAAGAATGACTAGCTGAAAACAGAGAAGTACGTACTAGGTTTTCAGCCATAAATTAGATTTTAGGTATTTATGATAAATATTTATAACTATATAGAGATGGTGGAAAGGTATATGATGGTAGATATGAATATGGTAGGCAAGGTTGGATATTCTACCCCTTATCTTCCACTTAGTGGAAGATTTAATGGAATGACATGGAAAAATAGAAAGTGGAAATATCATCTTAGGAGTGGTGGGGGTGGTTATCGATAGTAGGCCTCTTCAAAACCTCTAGTTATAGCTAGTGGTGTGCCTCTGACATGTTGTCAGAGTAGAAAGGTTAGACACACATGACGTTCTTGTTCTTCACCTAAAAAGATGTGCAATATTTATGGATGTTATGATCATCTATATTATTTATGTTTGGATATGTCTATACCTCATTATAGTTAGGGATAATTAGCACCAAAGGATATTTTAACATAGTTATATGCTTAAAAGATTATAGGGAACCATCTACTGGAATTAGGAGTGAAGCACCTTTACACAATAGATGAGTTTCCGACAGAGGTGGATGTGGGTTAAATGATAGTGATTATTACTATCTTTATTATATCCTCTATAGAGATTACTTTATTTGACACTGGTTCCCCCCAATAATTTATATATTTCCATTTTTTTGATATTCTTAACTTTTAAATATATATTATGTTCTTTATTATAGAGTTAGTGACACCTCTTAAGAAGATAAAAGAATGGGGTTTCAGTGTCCTTGTGCACTCTCGATAGATGATGCAGTGTTAATGTGGGATTTTCTTATTCTCATTATAGATTTGTTTGATGTCATTATTGAGATGGATTATCTTGTTTCTAAATGTGATGAGGTTGATTATTATCATCAGTGTATCTCATTTCTTGCAGCCGATAGGAACTCACACCTATTTCAAGGAGAGTGGGATCCAAGGTATGGTCATTCATGACCTTCCCACTTAGAGATCTAGAATTTTTTTTCCACTATAGTAGTTGTGCCTGATTATGTTTCCAATGTTACTATTCTTCTCATTATTTTTCTATATTTTTTGATGTTTTCCTAGATGTTTTCTCCATGCTTTCTCCAGAGAGAAAAGTGGAGTTTATAATTGACCTGGTACCAAGTACATAGCCAACTTTGATACATTCCAATCATATGGAACCAGTGGAGCTGAATGATATCAAGATTTAGTTGGATTTACTAATTGAAAAGGATTTTGTTCATCCGAGTGTTTCTCCTTGGGTATCCCCAATGCTCTATTCTAATAAGGAAAATTATTCACTCTAATTATGCGTGTATTATCAAAATTTTAACAGAGTAATGGTTAAGAAAAAGTATCCTTTTTTTCATGTGGATGATTTGGTTTACTAGTTAAAGGGAAAAAATGGGTTTTTAAAGACTGATATTTAGTTATTCTATTATCATCTCAGTTTTTGGGAGTGTGATATATCAAAGATGGATTTTAGGAGCAGTTATGGACATTACAAATATCTTATAATGTCATTTGGTCTGAATAATGATCCTGCGATTTTTTATGGATTTGATGAATCAAATATTCCATCAGTATCTCGAAACTCTTGTGGTAGTGTTTGTGGATGATATTCTGGTTTGTTCAAGATTTGAGAAGGAGCATGAGTACCATCTAGATTTGGTTCTAGAAATATTGAGAAGTCACCATTTGTATAGAAAGCTTTTGAAATGAAATTTCTAGTTTAATGAAGTGAAGTTCTTAGGGCATGTGATTTATGAGAATTTCTTATCAATTGATATTAATAAGGTGAAGCTTTTCTTGTCAAGGGAAGAACCAGGTAATGTATTCGATATTCATAGCTTCATTTTCCTTGCTGGATAGTACTGAAAGTTCTTTTAATATTTCTCAAAATTATAATCCCCTTTGAATGATATTACTAAGAAAGTGGTAAAATTCCCATGGGATGCAAATTTTCAGTCTTCTTTTGATGAGATGAAATGAATTCTAAAATCAGATCCTATTTTGATCTTACCTAAGCCTGATAATGGGTATGAGGTTTTTTTGTGATTCTTATGGTAGTGGTTTGGGTTGTATGCTCATGTCGAATGATCAGGTGGTGGATTATGTCTCTCATCAGTTTCAACCACATGAGAAGAAATAGACCACTCATGATTATGAAATTTCCACACTTATACATGTGTTTAAGTGTTGGTGGAACTACCTTTTTGGGGAAAGGTTCAAAATCTTTTCTAACCATAAGATTTTGATCTATATATTTTCTCAGAAAGACTTGAATATCAAACATAGATGGTTGGTGGAATACCTTTAGATGTTTGAATTCAATATCACCTACACCTCGAGGAAAGAGAATGTCATTGTAGACGTTCTCAGTAGAAATTTTCCATTGTAGATTATTTAGGAATTGAATGGAGAGTGGAACCTTATGGGTATTTTTTCACACTATTTCATCTGGATGCTCAGGAGAATATTTCAAGTATGGTTCTGACCTATTTTTAGTTATCATATTCTCTCATTTAGTCTATTATACAGAGTCAGTAGTTGGATGATGAGTTCAAAGTAATTTGAGAAACCCTATATGACGGGGATACATTTTTGGTTAGTCTTTATGTTTAGATGTTATTCTCAAATTTGGTGATCAGTTTATCATTATGACATCTATGAAGATCTTGATTTTGATTTATTTTCATATTTATTCATGGTATGTTCATCTAGGAACTATGAAGATTTATTATAACATGATATGGTGATTCTAGTGGCTTGATATAAAGCATGATATTTTTGATTATGTATCCCATTATTAAACCTTTAAACCGATAAACTTAGAGAATATAAACGTTCTGGTTTTCTCCAGCCTCTTATGGTATTGGTTTTGAAAGGTTATGAGCTATTTATAGATTTTTTTGTTGGATTACCGTGGAATAATAGAGGAAGGAATGATATATGGGTGGTGGTTGATCAGTTAGCAGATCTAGCTCATTTCATTCTGATCAAAGACACCATAGAAATTGAAGATCCGAGTAAGTTACAAGTGTATGAAACTGTGAGGTTAGATGGGGTTATTTTTTCCATTGTTTCATATAGGGATCCTGGGATTACTTTGAGGTTATAGAGGAGTCTCTAAGAGGAAATAGGGACTTAGGTTAGGTTGATTACATCTTATTATCCCTAGATATATGGTCATACATGGCATGTTATTTAGATATTGGAGGATATGATCTATACCTGCGTCTTGGATTTTAGTGGATATTAGGATAACCATCTGGGACTGGTTGAGTTTTCTTATAGGAATAGTTATAAATCATTAGTCAGAATGGATCTTTTGGAGGATTTGTATGGTTACCCATGTAGGTATCCTATTTGTTGGGAAGAGGTGTGAAAATCTTCTTAGGTAGGACTGAGTGTGGTTCATGAGATGTCTTTAAGGATCTGGGATATATGCTAGTTACTAGTTATAGGTAAGAGTAGATAAAAATATTATGTATATGAATATATTTTTCTTTTTGAGTTTCCTATAGGTGAACGAGTTTTCTTGATATTTTCTTCTCAATTAGGTCATCGTCAGCTTGGAAAATAGGAAAAGTTGGCTATGAGATATGTTAGACTATTTGAGGTTATTTAGTGGCTTGGGTAGGTTACTTACTGATTGGAATTTCCAGTTCAGTTTATAGGAATTCATGATGTTTTCCACCTATCACATCTTAGGAAATACCATCCTGATCTCCAATGGCCTGAATGCCTTCATTTTTTTTATTGATTTTGATAATACACCTTTCAAAATGTGAGGTGGAACCCTTACAAGTCCCGTATGCATAGGTATTACATGACCCATAGGCCATAGAGGAATTCATTGCCTGTAGGCTTCAAACATTACATAAAACCCTGACTAACTACTTGGAACTGCTCCTCCACAGCATCTTCATCATAAAATCATCTCTCCATTTTTGCATGACTGTTTGGCTAGGATTTCCCGTGCATTCACAGGCTTGTCCTGATGGAAGGTGCGATACCCTCTTATTCTTACAATCCATTTAGCTTCTGCTATGGTGAAATCTATTTTCTCCTCCTCCTTCTGAAGTTTCTTCCTTATAGGTTGTCTGGTTTTCATCTGTACTTAAGGTGCCCTGAAGGCCTTGGGGTGGCCCGAAGGCCTTACTGACCCGAAGGCCTGGGTGGCCCGAAGGCATTAAAGGACTCGAGGACCAAATCGGTGGCCCGAAGGCCCAAAAGGGGGAATATTCCCAGCTACTATAGTTCCAAACAATGCCTGATATAGTACCACCATAGTTCCTACTACAGTTCTATACAGTTCCTACTACAGTGCCTACTACAGTACTGCTATATTACTGATATAGTACCCCCATAAATTAGCCTCTGACTGGATTTGATCCCGGGTCTCTTGGATGCACTTAAGGAGTCCTCACCAACTGGGCTGAGGCTCATGTGCAAAAAATACCATCCTGATGGCTCTCACATTCTATGATGGGAATAGATTGAGTTAGAGTTAGATGTTTTTGTTGTGGATCATCCAGTAGATATTTTTTACTCTCATGTTAAATTCTTGCATGGGAAGTTGATTCTATTGGTCATAATGTTACGGTGACATGGATCAAGTTCTCATTAGACTTATGAGTGTGATTTTTTGATGAATGAGCAATAAATTCACCTATTTATCAAACTTCATTCTTCTATATGACTTTCTAGGGATGGAAAGTCTTATGGTGGAGAGTTTATAACATCCTGTTACCCACTTTCAGGCAATTCCCTTCTCTTTTCTTGTTTTTCTCTTTAATTGGGTGCATCTTGGGACTCTTGAGGATAGAGATAATCTGTTGGGAAAAATTAAATAATGTTCAGGAATGTATATTTTTTTAATTAATGGATTCTAGGTGTAAAAGTTTTAGGGATTAGTGGGGTTATGCCCAAGTTTAGAGATCACTCGAGGCTATTTAGATTTTTTGTGTAAGAATCTGGATGTTTTTTCAGTCTATAGGAGAAATACAACCATGTAATTTTATTACACATTGTGTAATTTCTATAGGCTAAATTCTATGAACCTATTCCACAACGTTAAGGGAGTTCACACCATGCAAATATTAAATGACATGTAATGTTAAAAATCAGTTTTTTAATAAAAAATAGATGAGTTTTTCTGTATATATATACCCCATGGATTACACGATGTTTAAATGGATTATACACTATGTAAATGTCACGAGTTGAAATTTTAGGGAATTTAATGGATGATATTTCATTCATTCTACCAAAATCTTATTCCCTCTTGACCCAGAGATCTTCTCTGGAGATTTTAGGGACTCCCACTCCATCCAAATCACTTCATTCAGTGATTTATCTCCATTTATTTTTGGTTAAATCTTTTTAGGTGAGTAATCCTTTCTGATTCTTTATTGCCTTTGATTTGGTATCACTGTTTCATTTCATTATCAGATCTGTTGATATGTGGTGTTGATTCTCTTGATTTATTTCTTAATATATTGTGCGATCTTGTTTTGGGGGATGATTCTTTGTTGGTTATGGTGTAATGAGTGTGCATTCCAAAGGTATTATATGATATTTTCTATTCACCAAACCTTTTGTTAAATTAAATTAATTTTGAGATGTGTGGATTGGTTCTAGGTTGTTCATTTCCATTTTTGTGTTATTCCTATTGGTGGATCCCCTTGAAGGTGTGCATGACCTGAGTTTTGAGGTAGGTTATTCTATCTCTATCCTGTGTTGGTGAACTGCATTGCTCTAATTTTTCATAAATTATTTTATAAATAAAATTTCATGATTGAATGATATTTTTGTGAGTGTGTAAATGTTTTTCTAATAAAATGTGGTTTTCCCCTAGTTTTGGTAAATGAAAAGGGTTTTCAAATATTTGTGAAATGGTTTTCTAAAAAGGTTTTCAAAGGATGGTTTGATGATTTTTTTGATGAATTGGTTTGAAAAATAGAGCACATGAGAGGCCTTAGGTACTTATGTGGAAGGTATAGTAATAGCTATCAGGGGGTTTTATCTTGGAGATTTCCTCTACCCTTAGGCCTGTTGTTATAGGGACTTGTTATAACTGTTGGGAGGTTCACTTTTTGGGGTTTTCTTATTATCTCTAGACTATATGAATATATCTATATGCTTGATGCATGTGCGATTGTCTGTGTTAGGTAAAAGTGTCATAACTATCCTGATATAGTGTGATCCTTGGCATAATATGACTTGTTCTTATATTTTGTCTTGTGATATTTTGGTTTTACTTCCATGGATTTGATATGATATGTGATACTTTCTTTATTTTGATATGAATAATTTTTTATATACAAAATGATTTGAAACTGATTTACCTTCTTTATTAAAAATGTGGAAAAGGGGAAATTAAATTATTTTTTCCATGATTTTTAGATAAAAACTTATAAACTATATATCATGAATTGTTTTCATTAAATTTGAGAATACTTAGATTATTATATAAATAATTTTTATCAAACACCCGACGAGACCCTGATGATCCCATTAGCTTACACATTGTGCACCACTTCGATAGTGCATAGACATAGTTATTTATTTTGATGTAGTAAATGTAAAGTCACCATAGTGAGGTGGAAATATTTTTTATCAGTTGGTTTTTGGTTAGATGGTGGTGAGATGGTGGGAGTCTTACCTTGTTATAACATGGTGCTATTCAAGTAGTTTTTTTAGTTTTTTCATCCTTTACTATTGGACTTGTATCTTGGATATTGTCATGCTACCTTTTTAGTTTTATATCTTCCACTTTTCTTTATCTACTATAGCATATATTTATCTCTTTTGTTATTTCTCTCTACTATATGTATATATTCCATGTTATCTATTTAGGATGAGATAAATCATCCCCTTTGATTTTTGTTTGATGCCAGAGTTCTAGTCTCCATCCCATGGGGATTGGGAACACCCTTCAGATGTGGGGCATATCTAGCCATGTGCTAGTATTTAGAGGGTATCTAGGTAGGTTTGTTATAATTACTATTGAAGATTTATCTTTCACATGAGGAGAATTTGGTGAATATGTTAGATTTTAGAGACAAAGTTAAATGAAACAAGAAAACTCACATGGTCAAAGTGTTGTGGTGGGACCACAAGTTTGAGGAAGCAACATGAGAACCAAAAGAGGTGATGAAATAGAAATAACCTCATATATTTTAGTGAGATAAATGAAAATTTCAGGGGTGATATTTATGAATGGGGGAAATAATTTAATGAACTAATATTTTATGAAAGAATCTTTTTTTGAATGAATAAATTCTTATCAAGTAATTTATAAAAAACTCATTCACTACTTTATTTATTTTGGGATCATTTTATTATTTATCATATTTAAAAGACCATTAAGAATCATAAAAGTTGCTAATATTTCCATTTTATAGCGACCATTAAGACTAATATATTAAGGTTTATGATAAATTACAATTGGCACATAAAAAAGAAGTTATGGCCTCAATCGGTAGGATTGTACCATATAAGGCCCATTTACTAGAGCTAATGAGGGAGATATCATAATTGGTATTTTTCCTTTACCAAGTAAAAGATGAGTTTCAATAAATAAAACATGAGAAAAACCATTTATGGGAGAATTTCAAGTTCATCAAGAGCATTACCCATACCATGTTTTCCAAATCACCCCATGAAAATCTAACCATCTCACACCTTACCCTCAGGGAATTAACTAGTGTAATAATGGTCTATATCTCTAGACACTAACATTGTCAATTTTTATATTTTAATTCAATAAAATAGTTATTGTATTTATTCCTTTTTATTATTACTTTTAAAATGATTAAATAACAACTTTTATAAAAATTGGATTCTGATACGATGAAACAGAAATTGTATTTTTTGGATATGTATAGTTTTCATAAATACACTCTTTTTGTTGAATTAAAGAACTTTTGAAATAAATTATTTTTTAACAAAATATTATTATTAAATAATACTTCTTAAATACAAATGATAATACAATTTTTATGTTGTCAAATATAGTTTTAATAAGGGTTAAAAAAATTTTACTGTTAAAAAACCACTATTTTTCAATAAATGGCGATTTTTTATTTAAAAGTATAAATTATTCTATTTAGAGAATTATTTTGATGAAATAAATATTATATTGTAAATAAACACATAAAATTTATCCAATGGTTATTTTTTCATAATTTCTAGAGACAATCAAATTTTGGGGTAAAAACTAAATACGATATGTATTATGACACCATAAAATCCTAAAAGTGATGTAATAAATACTATAAAGAGTATATGAAACCAAAATTATGTTTTACCTTTAAATAATGTGTTTTTTGATTTATGTTATTAATTTTATAAACCATTAATGTATCCTTCAAAACCTATATTATATTTTAAGGTTTTAAAATTAATTCTTTATAAACATGAGTCACTTCCATATCACCAAGGGAAGTATTTTAATAAATTAAAATCCTATAATTATAAAATAATTAAATCCCCTAATCTTTATTAGAAAAAATGGGAAAAACCATTGGATGATTTCTAGTTTTGATTTTTTTATCATATAGAGTCAAAACACCGATGTTTGGAAAGTAATAATGAATTCACATCTCTTTTTCTATATAAACCCACCCATCCTCCCATTCATATTTAGTAAAAACACATGGAGTATGAAATTACCCTAAAATTCATTCCCTATATCCCTCCCAAGGTGTTGGTTCTGGGTGCAGAAGAAGTGTGTGGTGGTGGGTGATATATTAAAATTTATTTTAATAATCATTTCCCAAAATAGAGAGTGATGATCTTGGACATCAAATTTATAATTAATTTATTTTATATCCGAAGAAATAAATACCTAGGCATAGGAAATTTCTTCATTGATGATTTTTGATCTTCTGAAATGTCACTTCTGGTTTACCTTCATTGTGATTGTGAGGATCCAAGGGTATAATCCCTCTAGTGGTGATCCATACATGCTTTAATAGTCTCCAAGCAAGGCTACTAATTCTATGGGTGCCAACACGGTGAATTGAATGTCTTTCATTACTCGTTCTTGATCACTCATTCTTTGGTCCAAAATAAATTCTCTATTTGGTTACTCATTCTTGAGAGGGAGATAGGATGATGAGTCGAGAGAGAATTCGTTGTGCGCTACAATTCTCTATCCCCAAACTTGGAATTGGTTTTTAATGAATTACACAATAGACGTAGCCGTATATTTATAGAGCTGGGATTTCGATCACAAAATTTAATTTCATAACGTCCATTAAATATAATTATAACCATTAATTAAATCCCATGCCACAAAATAATAATAACATTATTATTATTTTTTGGTGTGTCAACTTACAGAAAATGGATAAATAATATTTACCGACTCATAAATAATTATTTTTGTCACCGGACATGGTCTTGGTTCATTAAAACTCCTTATCTATTTATTAAAAACAAGAATAAATATTTTATTCTCTTAAATAAATATTTTATTCACAAACTAATAAATAAATATTTATTAAATATTAAATAAAATAAATAAATTTATTTTATTCACAATCTGGTGGATAAATATTTAATTAATTTATGTGATAAATATAACTTAAATAAAATTATTCATCATGGTTGAGAATGGTATTTATTCTATTAATTAAATTCAAAAATAATTTAATCGAGATCACTAGAAACACTTAGTGTGTGACCCTCTAGGATTATTTCTCATTAGCATTAGGCAGGATTCCCTAAAGTCCAAGATTTCTTTCTAGAAATAGGTCAAGGCACGCAAGAGAAATAACTTAAAGTCACAATGAAGAAATCCAAATATAAATGATCCCTGTGTAATATAATCCCTTTGTAACATAATCTCATCAACCGGGTTGCATGAAGGTGTCATCAACCTATATGCTTGATACATTATTCTATGACTATCTGAAATATCTTTACACCATGTCCATGGAATTTAGGGAGAAAATTATATTTCAATCAAAGAGATGAGATATTAACATCCATAAATATGGAAGTCAAAAAATCCTTTCTTGACTTATCCATTAATAACATGTCATTCGTGATGCACCCAACGCACCCTACTTCCTACCAACATATGGCGTGACAGTTTTCATCAGCAAATATAAGTGTGCGAGTTGTGACATGAATTAGTGATAATCTTCGAGTTTGAGGACCATTAAACATGCTTGTGGATTGGAATATTCGATGAAACCAAAACATTTAAAATTCCTACTAGCATGTCTATTCTCATAATCTTCCATTTTGGAGATTACCAAATACAAACTTCATGAGAAGAAGTATCATCTACTTATGATTATTCTCACCTAAAAGTATATATACTATATGTCCCATCATATAATTTTATCCAACTATAGAAATATATTAAGAATATTGTCATATCACTTCAAGGTTATCATCATATTGGGAAACTAATACGACCTTATCAATGAGAAAAAAAACTCTAGGACATTATTATATTATAGTACTACAAAATAATGAACAATATGTAATAAGATGTTTAATTTAATATTTAACACATCAAATATTCTTGTAATAAAAGTAAAAATAGTTGGTTTTAGGGCACCAACTCTTACAAATTCCCAATTGGACTAGAGCCAACTGCCTAAAACTTTCAATCGTTTAGAACTCACATGATAATCATGTTTCTACTGAGTCAAGGATTTAGTTAAGGGGTCTACCACATTATCTTTTGAGGAAATACTGCTCACTACAACTTCAACTCTCAGAGAAAAATACCTCAAGAGATGATACTTCCAAAGTATGTTCTTCATACACTAATGCGACATTGACTCATTTTCAAGAGCCACCACCACAATATTATAATAATAGAGTGTGATAGGATATTTACTGCTAGGTTCCACATCAAGCTATTGGATGAAATTGCACATCCAAACTACTTATTTAGCCACATCAGAAGCTACAATATACTATACTATAGAATTTGTGACCACAAAATTATTTGATCTCTTCTTACTCACAACACCTCTATTAAAGGTTAATATGTATCCCGTTTGCAGCTTCATGTCATCTTGATCAGTATGGAAACTATAATCTGTATATCCTCTAATGACTAGTACCACATCTGCCCCATAAAATAAGAACATATCCTTAGTACGCCTCAGATACTTAAGGATAGTCTTGATTTCCATCCAATGGATATCACCTAGACCAGCTTGATATCTACCTATTTCAATTAATGTTTAGGCGACATCTAGCCTAATACATATCATAACATACATGACCGAATGAATCACTAATGCGTATGGAATCCTTTCCAGTTTATTTATTTCCTCATGGGTCTAAGGACACATTTTCTTGGAAAGACGAATGCTGCGTGAATGTAGAAATAATCCCCTCTTGGATTGTTCCATACTGAATCTCTTTAATATCTTGTTAATGTATGTACTTTTACTAAGGCCAAGAAACCTCTTGGATCTATCATGATGGATCTTGATCCCAAGAATATATGATGCCTCACCAAGTCTTTCATGGAAAAACATTTATTCAACCATGCCTTAAAAAACTGTAAGACTGGTATTTCATTTACAATAAGTAATATTTCATCAACAAATACTATTAAGAAAACTACTGTACTCCCACTAAACCTTTTGTAGACCAAAGGCTCAAATTTTTTCTTTATAAAACCAAATTACATTATGGATTTATCAAAATGAATATTCTATGACCTGGATGATTTATTTAATCCATAAGTGGATTTATGAAACTTTCATATCTTATTAGCAACCTTTGGAGTCACAAACCCTTCATGTTGTGTTGTATAGACATCTTCCTGAAGGTTCCCATTAAGGATGTTTGTTTTGAAATCCATTTTCCAAATATCTTAGTCATGGTAAGCTGTAATGTCTAGTATAATTCTGATGGATTTCAGTATTGAAACTGGTGAAAATGTTTCATCATAGTCAATACCATGATTTCGTTTAAATCTTTTTGTAACTATTCATGACTAATAGGTACTAACTTATCCTTCCATGCCCATTTTATTTTTGAATACCCATTTTCAATCAATAGGATTTACATCCACTAAAGGATCTACTAAAATCTAGACTTAGTTTTGGTACATGGAATCCATTTTAGAATTCATGTCTTCTTTCCACTTAGAAAAATTAGTTCAGCTTACTTCTTACCTATAGGTTATATGATCATTATTATCAACTAATAATGAGTCACCATCCTTGGTAACTAAAAAACCATACCATTCTAGTTCTATAATCTCTCTTATACTCCCACATAGTTCTTGTATCTTTGGAACAATTTCTTCTTCTATGGGGCTTTGTGGAATATAATCCTATATCAACACTTGTGTTCCTTGAGGCTCGACTTCATCGAAGTTTATCGCGCTCCCACAATATCTTTTGGAGATGTGATCCCACTCAAGGAATATGGTGTGACTTGCCACTATAACCCTTTTTCTGAGAGTTTTTATTGGTAATATCCCCTTGTTTTCTTAGGGTATCCTATAAAGGTACACTTTGTGCCTCGGGGTACAAGTTTGTTACCTCAATAGTCCTTCATGAATTCTTTGCTTCCCCACACATGTAAATTTGATAACATGGTTTTTATTCCACTCTAAAATTCATATAGAATACCATTTATTGATTTAGTTAGTACTTGGTTTAGTATGTGTGCCACTATTTATAACGAATATCCACAAAATTATTATAGAATATTAGCATGACTCATCATTGATGTCACTATGTACAACAAGGTGTGGTTCATCCTTTCACTTACACCATTCCACTGAGGCGTGTAAGGAGGATTGAGTTGGGATAAGATACCAAACTACCCAAAGTAATCAATGAAATCTTGATTAAGATATTCTACACCTCGATCTAAATGGAGTTTCTTAATCCTACTATCAAGAAGTTTCTAAACTTCATTATTTTATTCCTTGAATTTATTAAAATAATCCAACTTATAGCTCATTAAGTAAATATATCCATATCTAATAAAATCATCAGTGAAAGTTATGAAGTATGAGTACCCACCACTTGCTTCAACAGGAAATGGTCCACACACATTGGTTTGAACTAATTCAAGTAGCTCTTTATCCTTTTATCCTTTCCCACTAAATGGGGATTTGGTAAATTTTCCTTGTATACATGCATGACATATACTAGGTGATTTTGGTTTGAAATAATCTAGATATCCACCTTGATGTAATTCGGTCAAGAGTTTTTCATTTACATGACCTAAACAGTGATGCCAAAGTTGGGTGTGGTATGAGTCATGTGAAGTAACTTCATTATCGATTTTTATTACTTGGTTCATGTAATCCAACATGTAAAGACCATTATGTAAATGTTCCTTACCATAACAAATGATATATTTATAAAAGAAGAAACATTTATTTCTAAATTTGAAAAATAATCCATCTATATCTAGTTTGGATATAGAAATAATGTGTTTAGTAACTAAAGGTACATTATAAAAAACCTTTAAAACCAAAATCATTCCGGTTGTCAGTGTGAGGTGGTAGTCTCTGATAGCTACAATAGTAATTTTATCTCTATTGGCTTCTCGTAGATCTACCTCCCCCCAATCAACTTTTTTGAATCTACTTTGTTCCTGTATTTTAATACACATGTGAGCACCACAAGCTGTATCAAATTCCCAATTTTTTGAAATAAATAAATTAAACTCAATAACAAATTCCCATGAAGATTCCCCCGACTTCTTTAGCTGGGTGCAATTTTTCTTCCAGTGGCCCTTCCTTCCATATGAGAAACAGACAATATCTTATTCCCTTTCCCCCCTTTTATATTCTTCTTCATGGAAGGGTGTGAAGAAGATTTGTATTTAAATATATTTTATTTTACTTTCCATTTGTTTACTATAAGGACAAAATGTTTTTCATGCTTCATATATTTATCTACTTGGAGAAGGGGGATAAGAAGATCTGACATAAACTTGTCAATGTTGTTCATATTAAAATTCACAATAAAACTATGAAAATTGTGAGGGAGTGATTCTAGAATGAGATCGCTGCCCAATTCTTTAGGGAATTTAAACCCTAGAACCTCTAGATGATCAATGTATCCAATGATATTGACTACATGAGGGACAGCAGGGGAACACTCTCTAAGCATACTCTAAAAGGGTGGCTAGGAAATATCAAACCATTCCTATCTAGATCTCTCCTAGTAAAGACCACAATGGTGCTCAAGCATGATATATGCATCCATGTTTTTGTGAGAATTCATGAGTTTACTAGACATAGATGAAGGCATAAATCATTGAATGTTTACCATGTCATTCATATGATTTTTGTAGAATAGGAACTCTTCATCACTCGCCTCTTGAGTTGGCGGATCAAGCATTGGGGATTCTAACATGTAAGATTTCCGTTTATGGCATAGAAAAACCCGAAGTATTCTAAACCACTCCTAGAAGTTACTTCCAGTGAGGATATTGTCTTTATCCAATATTGATCATAGGGATAGTAAGCTTGTAATTTTATTCTATAATTAAAAGAGTAGATTATTAGTAATTTTCTTGATTATAAATTTTGTGAGAAATAATAAATTGATTTTATTAAATCTCCCATAATTTTATCAAGTCCCAATAGCCCTCACCATTTAACTTGGAATGTCTAGTTGCTAGGATATTCTAGTGGAAAAGATCCATATTTCCCTACACATAACCCAAAAAGGGTTCATCAAGCTATTTTAAAGGTATTTAGGTGGGAAAGTCTTTTCCAACTATGGGCTTGTAGCTCCTTGATCCATTGAGTGGACTCCCAAATCCATAAATCTTGACTTGGATTGTCTCAACACTTTCCTCCAAATTACACCAAGTCTAGAAAGGGATACTCCTCTTAATGTAAAATGGTTAATTCAACCCAAAAAATTCAGAAGAACTCCCGTTATAAAAGTAAGTGTCCCAACCAGGTTTGGTCAAACACATAATTCTATTGAGTTTTATTCCTCATCAAGTAACAGAAGTCCTAGTCTTACTTAATATTAGATTGAGGGATTTTATTCTATTATACATAATTTTTTTATCTTGTTTTATCCTTTACATGTCTTTTTAATATTTAAGTGGATGTTTACTTAATTTATTAACCATATTTGGATAAAACATTTATGTATAATTTTTTTTATTTAAATTCCATCTTTTCATATTAATTCACTCATTTTTGTGATCACGGTCTTTCATCAATAAATATAATTTTAATGCATTAGATAGAAAATAAGTAAATAATCAAATAACTCTATCATGAGATTATCCAATGGTTGGTTTAATGAGCAGACATTAACTCAACCTATGACCAAGGATAAATAACTACTTATGTCGAACTTGGAATCAGCTGCAACATTCCATGTGTCCACCTACATATCACCAAGTTGGCATCATTATGGTTCTGTGTTGAACCATCCCCATGCTCCTTGGGAGGCTTCATTAATTAAAAATATTTATTACTCACATGAAGGTGATGGGATCTAAAGGACTGGTTAAAGGAAATTACATAGATATCCTTGGACATGTAGGTCTTATATAATAATGGAGGGAGGGATGAATCATAGTCCATATTTTAATTTAATATTAAATAATTGTAAAACCAGGAAATAAATTTAATTAAATAAATTCCAACACATACATAGGTCTGGGTCAAGCTCATGAATGGTCACACATGCAATGAGTATGTAAAAATAAATAACTAGTATTCATTTCATTATTCATTCTTTTATTATTTAAGATAAACACGATTTCATTAATTAATTAATTAATTAATTAATTAATTAATTCTATATCATCTTAATGATAATCCAATCTTATTTCAAGATACCCATCATTAATGAAATTCATGGAAAATAAATGGAAGAACCAATAATGACATATTAATTATAATAAATTAATAGACCATTTAAAATTATTTAAAATCATTATTAAATTATCAAACACATAATGGTGTGATAATCAATAAAATAAGGTTTTAATGCTAATATTTCAAATTTAATGTAATTTTAATTTTTTTCATTTATGGGAGACTATACGGTGTGTACATGTAGCTATATGTCATATACCTCCATTAACATATATACAAGTCAAATGCTTTAGGATTCTATGTGTTGACTCAGCCAGACTACATGGTGTGTACATACTAATTAAACACCCTGTAACCACTTTCCGTGTGCCAGGTTGGCCCGGTCAACACACGGTGTGAAGTAAAATAACCACATGTAATTAATTACTCAGCACATCTAGATACATTGTGCATGGGTATAAAACATGTGATCTGGACGCAAGCTGTGTAACCTAATTTTACTAGCAAATGATTTGAAACTTCTCAATGGAATCTCCAGTCATTCTTCATTTTTATTAATCCTTTAAGAAAATGAAACACTGAATGAACATGATTAACATGTAGATAACATGTTAATTTAAATCAGATTAAAGAATGAATAAAATGAAATAAAATCTATCAAAAATTTCACTTATATCATCACTTAAATAAATAATCATAAATTTAAACATGACCACTCGGATACCACTTGTTGGTTTCATGCATAGAGGAAGCGTGTAGTGGTGGGTGATATATTAAAATTTCTTTTAATAATTGTTGACTGAAACCAAGAGTGAGGATATTGTAGATCAGATTTATAAAAAATTTATTTAATATGTAAGGAAATAAATATATGGACTTAGGAACTTTCTTTATTGATGATTGCAAATCGTCCGAAATGCCCCTTTCAGATTTATTTCATTATGTTTGTGAGTTTCCAACGGTATAATCCCTCTAGAGATGATTCACACGTGCTTAAATGGTCTTTAATCAATGCCACTCATTCTCTAAGTGGCAGTGCAGTGAATCAAATGTATTTCATTGTTCATTCTTGATCACTCATTTTTCAGTCTTGAAGAAATTCTCTCTTGGGTTTCTCATTCTTGAGAGGGAGAGAGGAGGTGGAGTCAAGAGAGAATTCGTTGTGTGTAACAATTCTCTATTCCCAAACTTGGAATTGGTTTTTAATGAATTACACAATAGATGTAGTTGTCTATTTATAGAGTTGGAATTTTGGTTAAAAAAATTTAATTTCATAATAGTTATTAAATATAATTATAACCATTAATAAAATGACATGCCATAAAATAATAATAATAGTATTTTTTGGTGTAATAACTTATGAAAAATGGATAAATTATATTTACTGAATCATAAATAATTATTTTATCCCCGGACACAGTCTTGGTCCATTCAAACTCCTCTTGTATTTATTAAAAACCCAAATAAATATTTTATTCTCTTAAATAAATATTTTATTCACAAACTAGTAAATAATTATTTATTAAATATTCAATAAAACAAATAAATATATTTTATTCACAATCCAGTGAATAAATATTTATTTAATTAATACAATCACTATAATATATATAAAATTATTCCTCAATCTTGAGAATAATATTTATTCAATTAATTAAATTCAAAAATAATTTAATCGATACAACAAAAACACTTAGTGTATGACCCTCTAGGATTCTTTCTCGTTGGCATTAGGCGGGCTTGCCTAAAGTCTAATATTACTATCTAGAAATAGGTCAAGGCACCCAAGAGAAAGAACTTAGAGTCACAATGACAACAACCACATAATAACACTCACTCTCTAATATAATCCCTTTGTCACATAATCTCATCAAGTAGGTTTTATGATAGTGTCATGAACCTATATGCTTGATACATCATTATTTTACTATTTTAAATAAAATCATCATTACACCATATAAAAGGAATTTAGGGAGACATTTATATTTCAATAAAATGTCCAAGATATCAAATTCCATAAATATGGAAGGGAAAAAAATCCTTTCTTGACTTATCTATTAATAACATGTCATTCGTGATGCACCCAATGTACCCTACTTCATGCCAACATATTTAATGATGGTTTTCGTTAGAAAATCAAAGTGCACGAGTTATGACATGCATTAATGATAATATTAAATTCTAAGGACCATTACACATTCTCATAGATAGTAATATTTTATTACACCAAAACATGATGAATTCCTACTGGAAGGTCTATTCTCATAGTCTCGTATCTTAAATATTACCAAGTGAGAACTTCATGAGAACAAGTCTCATCTAATTATGAGTACTCACACCTGACGGTCTATATACTATGCATCCCATTATAGTATGTTATCCAACCACAGAACTATATTAAGAATATTTTCATAGCACATCAAGGTTCTTATCATAGCAGGGAACTAATATGACTTTATCAATGTGAAAAATACTCCAGGACATTTTTAAATTATGGTCATATAGAATAATGAACAATATGTAATAACATGTTTAATTTAATATTTAATACATCAAATATTCATGTAATAAATATAAAAAAAGTTTGTTCTAGGACACCAAATCTAACACAAGGTTCCCCCATTCTCTTAAGAAGCTCCTCTAAAGCTTTTATAGGCACCATATCAAGGTAAAGGATCCTCTCCTTCTCCTCTTTATTTCAAGAACCTTATTTATGTTATTCCTTTTTTATTTCCAATTGATCATGTTGGGATATGTTCATTCACATACCTATTAATATCCTTATTATTTCCATGTAATGATATACCCATTTCTCTATCATTAACCACTTCTAAAATCCTTTATGTCCCCTTATTATGCTGATGCAATTATCCTGCGATTTTTCTATGCCAATCATTTATGTAGTGAATACCCATCCCTTTTACACTCAATAGTATTCAAATAGATTTAATTATCATTAATTTATTAGTGAAATATATTTATATAACCCACCCTCCTTAATCATGTGATTAAATTTGATGAAGTATGATCCTATGTTGAATGATCTATATGACACACTTATGTATGTACATGATATAAAAGTGACCAATGGGCCCAAAAATTATATATCCATACAATGTATTGGGTAATGTTTTTATCTCAGGATATTCCATGTATATTCTATGGGATGTTGTTTTAAGAACACTATATGATTTTGTTTTGGTTATTAAACTTGACTTATTTTTTTGATGCTATGTTTTATACCGTTTCCACATTCCAATGTTTCCTTTATGTTATGATATTCTATCATGCCTCATTGTTCAATATTATGATTCTCAACTCTATTATGTAACCTTGATATGTTTCTTGGGTCTCATGTACCTCTTTATCTTATGATATTATTTTTCTATTCCCTTTTTGGTCTTTATATCTCACTACTTTCTTATGTACATCCCCAGGTTATTCCATGTAGTTTTAGAATATCCAAGGAATATAATGGAATGTTTAGTAGTTTTTAAATAATTATGTTGAGCCCGTATTTCAAGTTAATGTTATATATACCTAATTTCCAAAATAAAATAGGCCTTACAATCTTTTGGGATTGTATTAAGTGCATATTTAAGTAATAAATCATTAAATAAAGTGTATTAAGGATATGGGTTTTCATAAAAACATAACATAAAACATGAAAATATTGCGAGAAAATGAATAAAAATTCCATTGTATCCTTAAAAATTACACATAGTCCTCCTCTAGGTTTCTTGTGGAATGGAAAACAAATAAGGGTGATCTCTAATGATCAGTAAGGAGTGGAATAGAATGTAATTTTATATAACATAAACATGGAAGAATGAATATGGAATAAATAAATGGCCAACATGAAGCCATAATCAACTAAAATAGAGAAAATGAAATATCCATGAAAATAAACAAAAACATGGATTACTGTAATTATTGATCTCATATTGATTTAATTCATAATTTTCGGAATAAAAAACTCATTTTCAAGACCTTTTTCTAAGACACTTTACTTGTATTTGAGACCAAATGCAAGAAATTATCCTATTATGGGGAGTGACATACAAAAAAACCCAACATGTTTTGTCTCTTGAGACACGTTGACACATAGAGGGGTTATATAATATCAATATCCAACTATCACTTGATTAAGTCTAATGCATTTACCATAAAAATAATCAAGCCCTTTTATACCATTCCATAAGAAACCTCTTACTAAACAAAACATGGCTATCCATATAATGAGAAACGTGGATATCAAATAATTTACCATTTAATAGAATAATATAGATATATAGAGGATAATCCCTTAATGAACTTGGAATCCATGGGGGTATCATCAATTTAGTATGACTTACCCATATAAAATAAATATAGGGGTGATAGTTCTGAAAATATGATAGATTATCCATGGAAGAGAGTAATTTGATTTAATATATTTAATTTGTAGGAGACCAAGGAAATGGTTGGAAACTCCTTCATCATGGTTCTTTAAGAGCATGTGAATATTCAAAATCATATCACCTGGGAGTGTCTAGTCTTAGGACCAATCATCATACATTAGGGTGATGATTGAGTCAATTCTCAACCAACCCTTTTTTGGGGTGATTAATCATAGGTGAATGTTTTCCAAAATTGCATCCACTTGCTTTTATCCAGATAGGAATGTATTTTATATAAAATTACACACTTTTACTTTACCAAAACATAGGGTGATTTTTACACCATGGAAAAGGTAACTATTGAATCAAAATTATATGAGAGAGGGATAATGAAATAGACTTTAAATCCATTAAATTTTATGAGTAACATGTAAAAAATTATTCCTTGGAAATGCATGAACCACAAAAAAATAAAATAAGTGGTGACTATAACTTGAGTCCCAAAGAATAAAAATTGATACATAAAAACTACACTTATGGATTGGGTAGAAATTCAATAATAACCTCTTGGAAGATAGGGCTTAAACATGATCTTTAAATAAAATGAATAAATTAATTTAATGACATAACATCTCAAATAGGTAGTATATACACCACATAAATGAAATTAGGTTCATAATTCAAATTATGTATCAATGAGAGGAATTTGTGATAGAAAAACCCTTGCCACATATCCTAAATTCCATGTACATAATTTAACCTCATGTATAAAAAAGATAAATATCTTAATCACTTAATTCATAACCATAGTCATATAAATTTTCGTCTATAGTCTTTATAAAATTAAATCACTACACGGATTCCAATTTCCAACATCAATGTTTGTAGTTTTGATTGTTTTTACAAGTTTCATAATAGCAGTGTTCACATTAATTATTTTTTAAAAATGTATTATCACTAGGTAATTACATTAAATTTTATATTTTATTTATTATAATTTATTATGTTTCAAATCCCTTTCATTATTGTTTTAGAAATTATCCTTGAAAATGATATTGATTATCTGTATAGATTTTTTGTTTTCTTTGGGATTATTTAATGTGATCCTAAATATTTCTTACTTTAATAGTTATATCCTCTATGAGATCTAGGAAAATTAAATTTGTCTTTCAAACTTCTTACCAATATATTTTCATATGAAACCTCCACCCATTCAATGATCCATATGGTTCCATATAGATTCTCAAATGGAAACTGTTATTGTATGAAAATTATTCCAAATGTATATAATGATCCCACATATATTGGAATCCAAGAGAACATGATCGTAACATGATTTCTAAATTCTGGATATTCCTTTTAGATTGAACACAACTTTAGGGATTATAGATGGTGCTTAAATGTATCATAGTGTTAATAGATCTTTGAATAATCATCAATAATTTCAATGTAAACTAAGGGTCATGACTTGATACAATCAATTGAGGTGCCCCATGAAGCCTTAAAATTTCATTAATATAAAACTAAGTAAGGAACTCAAGCGGTGAATCTTATATTATCTTTAATAAATGAGTAGAAATTTTAAGATGATCATCGATGTCCTATATAACATTGTTCTTCCTTGGAGTCTTTGTGATTCTAGTGAAAAATTGCATTGTAACATTTTCCCACTTCCATATTAGTATAAAAGAAGGTTTCATGACTCCCTTAGGATGTTATTTTTCATCCTTTACGTATTATCATACTAAGAATCTAGAAAAATAATCCACAATTTACCACTTCATGACATCCCAATTTTTCTTTCTTAAATATCTATATATGGTTGTGCTACCTGGGTGTGTAGATAAATTTGAGATATGTGATTCATATAGAATTTCCCTCTTTGACTCTAGTATTGATGGAACAGATGAGATATTTCCAAACATCAACACTCCATCTCTATAGATGAAGTATTTCAACTTAACATCATTAAATTATTTAATATTCCTTTGTATGTTCTCATCATCATACTAGGACTTATCTATCCATTCTAATAAGTATGGTGTAGAGATTTCTTAGAAAATTAATGATGGTTCCCATTACATAGAAATCACCATATCTATCTTTACAATGACTCTATATCTGGGATCTTTGTTAATCCTCATCATGGTCATAACTTCATGACCCCTCCCACTCAATGCATCAATCATTTTTTATTCCTTCCCATGGTAGTAGTGTATCAATCAATCATAGTACTTGAGTAGTTCCGACAACCTTCTTGGCCTCATGTTGAGCTCCATATGAGAGAAGATATACTTAAAACTATTGTAGTCTATATATATCTCACATATTTCATTATAGAGGTAATGTATCCATATTCTCAAAGTAATGATTACATCTACCAGAATATGGAAATGAGTTGGATAGTTCTAGTCATGAATTTTCAATTACCTTGATGCATAGGAAATCACTATATCATTCTACATAAGGACACAACCTGACCCATTCTTTGATGCATCAATATAAATTAAAAATCCTTCCTTAACTGAAAGTAGAGTTAATACTAATGCATTAATCAATATCATATTTATTTCATAAAAAATTATTTAAATTCCCAAAATCAAGTGAATTTAACCCCATTATGTGTTAACTTGGTCAATAGTGTCGCCAATTGGGTGGAATCTTGAAAAAAATTATGATAGTAAACTACTAATCCCAAAAAACGTCAGATATTAGATATGTTCTTTAGTATAGGCTATTATTTAAATACCTTTTTCTTTGAGGGTTAAATAGATATCCCATCCTTGGGGACAATATGTCCAATAAAAGTAACTTCATTGCACCAAAATTCACACTTACTATACTTCCCATATAATTATTTTTTTCAAAGGGTCTTATTTTTATATTAATATCATGATCTTCATAGATCTTAGATTATATCAAGATATTGTCAATGGATACCACTGAAAATTTATCTATATACTCCTTGAATAATCTATTCATTAGATCCATAAACACATAAGGTTAATTAGTCAATCCAAAATGTAGTACTGTAAACTGAAAATGTATACACCTTATTTGAAATATTTTCTTTTTTATATCATCCTTGTTCACCCTTAAATGATGATAAATAGAGCTAAGATTGATCCATAATGAGTATCACGATCCATCAATTTTTTCAAATAAGTTATAAATGTGTGCAAAATGATATTTATTATTTATTTCAATGGAATCTATCTTCCTATAATCGATGAACAATCTCAAGGACCCATCCTTCTTTTTCATGATTAAAAAATGTTGTCCCCATGATAAAAAACTTGGGTATGTAAATAACTTATCACTCAAATCCTAAAACTAATTATTTAACTCCACAAACTCCACTAGTGCTATCCTATATAGATTTTTAGATATGGTTCTTTCTAGTGGAATTAGTTGAATGGAGAACTCAACATCATGCTCTAGTGTATGACCAGGTTAATCTTATAGAAAAAAATAAATTAAATTTTGTACCATGGGTAAATCTTCTATTATTAGGATACATTCCTCATCTATATATCACACTTGATCTTAAAATTTACCTACAATTTCATTAAGGAGAGCTATTGTGGGTAGATCTAGACATGATTTGAATGATAAAGTTTCCTCTCTAATGATAAGATATGCTACTTCACTTTCATGAATTGTAATTTTGTTCTCTTAGAAAAATATTTTTTGCATTATAAATTTAAATATAATTCATACTAAGGATCATATAAAATTTAAACATAGGTATAATATTTTTTTTTAAAATAGGGTATTCCAATGAATCATAATTGTATCTTCCTAACACATCTTTGTTTTCATAAAGCTCCCACTTGGTGCCTTAATTGATAACTACCTTATTGGGGTGGTAGGGAAATATTTAATGTTTTTCAAAAACATGGAATGCATAAAATATTGAGAATATATAGAATCAAATAAAACATTATCTAACTTTGAGGAAATGATCAAAGAACCTACCACAATGTCATCAGGAACTTTGGATTTAGCTGTGGTAACTGCATAAGCTTGGTCTTTCACCCTAGGTATTTTATAAGGAAAAATCCCTTGATGTTTGGGGAATTGGTTTTCATAATGTCCCTTATCCCAATAACTAAATAATTGTACATAAATATATTATACCTTTCCCATGAATTGTTGATCTTGATGTAATTTTTCTACACACTTATAAAAAACACTAAATCTCTTCTTGTAATCCATATGGTGTTTCCCCATAGTTATCACATGTGGGAAATACTATTCTTACTCTCTTCCCTTTAGCTATATTATTATTCCTATAATTCTTAGTGAACCTCTTCTTCTTTATAATTTTATTGAATAAATACATCCTAGATAACTCTTTTTTTACCTTAATATCACTTGAGACTATATTCAAATATGAAGAAAATTTTTAATGGACCAACATCCATCAAAGGATTGGATTTATCCAATTTAATAAACAATAAATATTTATTTTTGTTCTATGTATATAGTCTGCAAGTTCCTAGATAACCTTGTGAAGTTAGCCTCATATTCAACAACATTTTCCACCTCATTTTTTCAAAGTTTTAGGAACATCCTCTTCATTTCTTCTCTTTTCTCACGAGGAAAGTATTTTTCATAGAATAAATCATTAAAATTTCACCATTCCATGCACATGAGCTCATATTAATCTTTAGTATTTTGAATGAGATAACACCATTATTATGCACCCCATTCAGATGGTAGATCACCTTGATGAATTTTTATTTTTGAATATATCCCAAATAAAGAAAGAGATTCTCTAAGGACCTGATCCATTATTCATCTACCAATGGATTAGTAGTTACATTAAATGCTTGGGCCTATTGTCTTATGAAGAAATCCAGCATAACTACAATATTTTTTGGATTATAAAGATGATCTATTTCAGTGATATTATTTTTCATAACCTAGTTCAACTACTATAATAAGATTATGAACTGATTATCCTCAACACCAACTTCATTAAATTGTTCAAGGGGAATATACCTATAATAAATATGGGTGCTAACATGATTCTTATTCCTATCACTAGAGTAAATCCTTCTATAATGTAATACACACAATTTTCTCATGATATTGTTAAATAAAATTACTACTATTGTTTCTAGAGTGTTCCCTAGAAATATTGATAGATTTACATAGTACTTATTTCATCATACTTGGTTAATCTAAATTTATTCCCCAAGGTTTCTAATAAACTTCCTTTAATACCAAATATAACATCCCATAATTCAGAAACATAGAGCTGATAGTTATATTATATTATTTATACAAATTACATTAGTTCCCTAAGGATAAAATATTTTAGTACTCTTGGAAGATGAGATACATACATACATCAAAATTAAAAAACATAAGATACAACATGAACTATCACAACCCGACCTACCGAGGACTGACCCATAACTACCCTAATCCCTCCTTTAATAGGATAGGGGATAGAAACTAGTACCAAGTAAAAATATCGCATAAATGGGGGGAATTATCCTAATGTACATGTACACATGCACACATCTCCAAGACTGCACAATGCTGAAATATAAAGCAATTGAAATAATGCATGCATACCTCTAAGATCCCACAATAGTGTATGACAGTAAAAGTAATGGAAACAAAAAAGGGGTAAATTCAAGCCTAATAAAAACTATAAAAGGGTCCAACATGATCCAAGGGTGAGGACTAAAGTCATATGTAAGCTCATGGCAAAACACCTTGTCCTAAAAAGCTACATCTATGATCCACCCACTCACTATCCTCCTAGGACTCTTCAAAAGGCCAATCATCTGAATAAGACATTGACACATGTGAGAAAATACCATACATTGGTGAGTATAAAAATACTCAGTAGGAAACCCTAAAAACTATAAAAAGGAATCCCCAAGTATATTCATCTCAATACATGATATAATAATTAATGTAAAAGAGATACACTAAGATATACTCTGGAAAGACACCATGCCATCAGGTGATCATAACCAACTACCAACCACAAGATTTTTCTATAAGAAATGATTACTCCAAAAGAATATTCTCCATGATCCATGCTATCATCAGAGACATTCTATAAAGAGGTCTATCTCATTAGGCCCCACCTAATGAAAGCTCACTAGTCTAAGAAGACCCTAATACACAAATAGTTGGTCATGACCAGAACTATAGGGTGACACCACAAACCCAATATAGATCAACTCTCTACATAGGGGATCATATGTAAATGATACCACAGACCCTATCGATGGGGAATTCTAGATGGAGGATCAATACCCTACTCAGGAAGGTCACGAAGATTCCACAAACTCCACATAGGGAACAAAGGATGATAAAGGATCGTACTCCAATATAATGGAGGAACACTACAACTCTATCTGAGACTAAACCTCTAGAGGGGATCGCAATCCAATGATATGAATGTAATGAGGCACTATAACCTGAAGGTAAAGGACCAAAGGAACATACTAAACCTATACTAGTCCAAACTAAGAAAAACAAGAGCCATAATCACTCTTGAAGGAGGTAGACAACATGTACCAGGGGGTACACAACATGTTCGTATATCCCCACACCTTCCCCTATGAAAGAGACTCACATGACACGTAGTCTCTATATACATGGAATGTAGAAGGAGTACATGACATGTAGAGATACACAATATTATTCCTATGTTGCCAAGCCATTTCCTTGAATAAGTACATGGTGTGACCTATATCCATGTACTTTTACTATTGTTCATTTACTCACTAAAGTACATGCCAAGTCACACAGAAGGGGTCACATGCTGTGTGATAGGGGTCACACACTATGTGATCCTTAAATATAGCAAAAACTCTAGAGTCATATCCAGGGGTCCCACATGGAGTGTAATCTTGAAGTACACTCCATGTTGCTCATGATTTACAGGTATTCATATGTGCCATCCCATGCCTCGCTAGAGCCTCCAACCCTTAAAAAATGTATATATTAGGGTTTTTAGGCCTCTAGTAATCTAATATTTGGATTATGGGTCCCAAATATTCTTAGAGAATGATTTTACAAACAAAACCATCACCATTCATCAAAATAAAAAAGAACAAGATCTAAAAATATGTCTGTTCTACTCTTGATTATCCAATATCATTGTCACCCCTCGAATGCGCCATTAATCAAGAATGACACCCACAATATCAATATTTTGGGATGAATAATGGTCATGAAATGATCAAATACTAGGTAGTAATAGAACTATGGGCCAAAAGAAAATTCCCATGATGAATGTGTGAAGAACAGAGAGAGAAAACCACAATTAATAAAATGTGAGGAACAAACCTCGACCGTTGTTCATTTTTCCTTAATTCATTATTATAGAAGAGATTAATTAAGGGGAATAATCAGTGAAAAAATTAAACAGTTCGATAAAATTAATTTTATTGATGATGAATGTATCAATTTTATTTGTGGAATTTATCTACATTATTAAGGATTTAAAGAAAATGATGGAAATCACAAAAAAAACCCTACCTAAAGTTTGGATCAATATTTGATGAAGAATTATTGTATTTCCATTGTTGATGAGATCATCTAACTCTGTTGGTGCAATGATCCATGATCTGATCTAAATTTGTCACCATCTACCAAGAAAATCTATCCAATGGTTTTTCTGAATATCTAGGGGTTGAGTTTCCAACCCTGAGAAAAATGATATAGTCATATAATTAAAGGATAAAAATAGGTAACTGTATAAAAACAAACAAAATAATTTAATTTATTTAATTTATTTCATTCATTTACACCAGTGATGAAGTTTTCAAAAATGGACCGCACTGATAAATGTTATATCGTTCCTCAGGTAAAACCCACATTCTAAACTGAATGATGCCATTATATTTATGATCTAGGCTTCCATTTGTGAGTTTTTCCACTTCTTCAGGAAAACTATACATGTGTGCTATTTAATATATTTAATATATTTCAAACATTTATTCCAAGAACACGAGACCATAGAATCACATGCCTTCTGAGCATCTAATCTTGAAAATAATCCATATAATATCAAAAAATAATATATGAAAAATCCAAGTCATTACATGAAAGTATTTTGAGAATATGTATACCCATCCATTATATCTTAGAAAATTACACATTGTCTTCCTCCATGTTTTATGTGAAAAAAAACAAATAAGTGTATGCCTTAATTCTTAGTACACAATAGTATACAATAGAAGATTACTTAACTTAAACATGGAATAAGTGATATGAAAATAATAAATGAACAATGTGAATTCATAATCATATGAAACTGAAGGAATTCTATATCCATGATAATAAATGAAAACTTGGATAAAAATAATCATTGATCTCATATTAATGGAATAAATAATCTCAGACATCATACACTTTTTTTATTAGCCTTCTTAAAAAAAATTACTTTTCATCGACATCACAATAAACACATTATCTAGTTATGGGAAGAGGTATAAACCAAAACCCAACATGTTTTTACTCACAAGACCTATCTACGAATCAATGGAATATAAAATATTGGTCCCCACTCATCATATGATCAAGTCCAATTCATTCCCCATAAGAGTTATCAAGACTGTTCATAACGTTCCTTTAGGAACCTCTTACTAAATAAAACTTATCAATATTTATATTGATAATAAAGATATCAAATATTTCCATTTTTAATAGAATAATGTGGATGTCTAGGAGAGAATCACTTAATAAACATGAAAGACATGGGGTATATTCAATGTAATATAAAGTTTCCTTATCAAATAAATACAGTGTTAAGGGTACTTAAAATTTGTTAGCTTATCCATGGAGGATAATAATTTGATTAAATAGATTTCATTGGTAGTATACTAAGGTAATGGAAGATAAAATCAGTCATCATGGTTTATTAAGATCATGTGAATATTCCAAAGCATAACCCCCAGGCGTGTCTCACCAGGTGTGTAGTCTTATCCCCACTCATCATGAATCAGGGTGATGATTGGGTCAATTATAAACCAACAATTTTTAGGGTTATAAACCATAGGTATATCTTTTCGGTAAAAACATATTCTTTCCAGTATCCAGATATGGATGTATTTTTTTGGAAATTACACACAACTAATTTACCAAAACATAGGATTATTTTTATAACATGGAAAAGGTATATCATAAATCAAAAGAATACAAGAGAGGGATAATAATATATAATTGTAAATATATTAAATTTCATGAGTAACATGGGAAAAAATATTCCATGAAAATGTATGCACCACATAATAAAAAATAGGTGGTTATTATAACCTCAGTTACAAAAAATGAAAATTGAGATAAAAACCCCACTTATAGATTGGGTAGCAATTCAATAATAACATATTGGAAGAGATGGATTAAAAATGATATTAAAATACCATGAATAAAATAATTTAATGATATAACATCTCAAATATTTAGTATATACAACATGTAATGTAAATTAGGTGCATAATATAAATTATGTTTCAAAGAGAGAAATTGGAGATGGAAAAACACTTAACTATTATATATAATTACATGGACCTAAATTAAGCTAATTTATCATAAAAATATCTATATTAAAACTCAATTCAAAGACTTAAAAATATCAATTGTCATCTATAATCTTCATAAATAGTAATTCTCTACATGAATTTTTCTAATTTTCCACATTTGTGTTTATAGTTATGTTCATTTGTATAAGTTTCATAATAGAGATATTTATATTCATTATTATTATAAAGTGTATTATTAATAGTTCCTTAAATTTAAGTTTATGGATGAATTATAATAAATTATAATTTTTCAAATCCCAATCATGAGTTTTCTAGACATTAACCTTAATGACGAAGTCAATAATAAGCATGTTTTTGAAATTTTTGATGAACGAAGGGTGTTTCTTAATTGATGAAATAGATGTATATATAATATATAAAGTATTTTTTTATCATTTAAAAATTTATATCATATTATTCTAGAAAATAAGTTCTCATTTCCATCCATGAATAAACATATAGTGTTGTTCATGTTGGTGGTTAAACTAGTTGAAACTTGAACCCGCCATTATTAGTGCATGATTATGAGATAGTCTAATTTTAATATCATTATAAAAGGAGTATAATTATCTTATTTAGTTTTTATTAGTGTGATATATTATAATTATAATAAATTATAATAATAAGTAATTGATATAAAAACACAACACAATTCGAATAAAAGATTATCCTCTTAGAATGGTTATTTTAAATGATTTAACTAACTATGATGTTTTTGGTAATATCATTAATATGGTATTAAATGTTTTCACACCATAAACTCAATTATATCATAAAAATCATATTTACCCATTAATACCATCTTTATATAAAACTGTGTATGGCAGTGATGGAAAATGAAACGTGGAGGTGGTAGTCTGCACAACACACAAACAAAATTTTTTCTCTTAATGGATGGATTATATGAATAAATATTGATAATAACCATAATATAGTAAAATTATAGTATATTAATGATAATAATATCATTATATTATTGTTTATGGTTTAAAGAATATAATTATGAAGAAAACTAAGTAGTTGATAATACTCATGATTGGGACTTGATTTTTACTTGGAAGAATCCTTGAATTTGAAGGGATTAGGATAGATATTATTGACCAAAGGAATATGTTATTTGTATATATTTGTAGTTAAATAAGTATTTAATGGTTCCAAGTAGAAATTAGAATGGTATGTTTGTCTTGAAGTCGTGAATAAGTTCCCCTTTTATAAGAGAGGGGAGGGGTTGTTTTGGGAACACCTTAACATTTCTCAATAATATAATGGAACTATTCAAGGGTAAATGAATAAAAAATGAACAAAAGTGTAGTCTAAACATGTATTAGTTTATTCGAATATCAAAAATTAAATTCTTTGAATTTTTTTAAATGCTTTAGTACTTTTACACTAGGTAAAACTCAATTTACCCCTTTACTTATACGTTGGAAAATATTTTCCATTCATAGTAATTAATTTTAATGAAAAAGATTAAGACTATACATTTTAACTCATTTTATAATTATAATTTCATATAATAAAATAATTTTATGAATTTTTTTTTTCTAAAGGTGTGAAAATTTAGTTATTAAATAAATATGCTTAATCACATAAAAACCATTTTTAAAGAAATAAAAATTTATGATTTACATTTATATATATTGAAATTTTTTTGGATACTAATTTTAAATACCTAAATTGATTAACTATAAAGTAAATAAAGTATATAAGGCCTGAAAGGAAATCCAATATCAAATATCCCTTTAAAATACTTGATTCAATGAAAAGACTGAAAATAGTTTTTATTTTAATGTAACATTTTAATTGGTTCTAAAAATGTAAGTGATAAGTTTTCTAAGTTCAAATATTATTGTAAAATGCATAATTTTATTCCTAAAATTAATATTTAATTACTTTAAATGTTTCATAAATTTATTGTTCATTTTTATATAATGGTAAATTTATACAAATTACAAGTTTTGTGAAAACCATAAATTTTGACTAATAACCTACCTTTTCAGTAAAAGATAAAAAATTAATAATAAGATAATTTAAATGTAATTAATTCAAAAATGTAATTAGTTTGGTCAATTTAAAATTCTAATATTTAAATTTTATATAAAGTGTTCGTTAATCTATATTTAAAGGGAGAATTTGTGAAATAGTTCATTATACGGTACTTACCTACTATAATTGAGTGTTAGGTGTCACATCTCAGTTTCATCATCCCATCCACAATACCATAAATAATTTCAACTAACTCTACCCTGATATCCCTCCTACAATAGAATTATCTAATTCGTTGTTTCCGATGCTTTCGTCAGGGCGCACGCGCATCCGTATGTCGATGACAAGGACGAGCTTTTTGTTGCCCCGCATTCCCTCCTTCCAAAGGTGGGTGACATCTGTCACTTATTTAGGGACGTTTATTCCTTGATCAAAATAGGATGATGGGATGTCAGTTTCTACTTTTGTGGATTCCTCCTTGTAACTCGTTACCTAGTCCGAGTCTCCCTTATAGATTAAGACGTTGTTCATGAAACTCTTCCCAGTGCCATATCTTCATGGACGCCAGTTAATTACACTGCTTCTTTCAGGACATTTTAAGGAGTCCGGTCAGAAAAAAAAACCATTGGTCAGGGGAGTAGTCATTTTGGACATCACTTACATGTCTAGATGTTGGAAAACTGGCGCGTCTGGGTTTCTTCCCCTTATGATAGGGATTCTCGAGGGCACGGAAGCCTGAGGCATCCCACGTCGAATGTGGGGAATTATATGCCATGGGCATGTATCTGAGGTTTTCCTCGGCTTCTCATGTTTAACACAGGGTATGGCACGAGTTTAACGTCTAGAGAAGACAAATCAGACTGATCATAACACTGAAGAGAGTGGATCATATGGGTGAAACCCCTGGAGGGAACACTGATTCTTAGGCTAATACATGGTTAGTTGCCTGGTTACTGCCAAGATTAGTGAAGAGGTGAATTGGTATGATCTCACTGAGATGTGGTGGCCTAGGTAAGAATCATGATGGATGATGGAGAGTTTAATGAATTTGTGGGAAAATGAGATGAAACTATCATGAAGGTGATGGTAGTATTGGGATTGACCCTCGAAGAGACTTCCTACATATCCCTGTGGCAGAGAATCAAAGTCCACGTAGTTTAGGGGAAAAATGGGATACCTGAAGAGGAAACCCATATAGATGAGACCTGGAGGAAGTGGAACCTTTGAGTTGGGGCATGACCTTCTTGAAACACATAGGCTCGAGGGAAAGATCAGGACGAGACATGGGTGATGGGATTGAACCGCAGGGAGGTTTCCTACGTACTTTGACTTGGCAAGGATCAAAGTCCACATAGTTCAAAATGGGGCATAGAATCAGGGTGTATGCAGAGGACAATGACCCAATGATATAATGATGCTTACGTGTGGTTAGTAGCCTGAGGATGTTCTAACGCTTAAGGGGTGTACCAGAGATGCGGTTCCCAATGAAGGGGACCATAATGGATTACCGTTGATTGTGGACTACAATGGCTTACCGCTGGTTAGGTGAAATGGATTACTACTGACTAGGGTTCAAACAGCTTACTGTTGAATGGGGTTCCAACGGCTTACCGCTGAATGGGGTTCCAACGGCTTACTGCTGAATGGGGTTCAACGACTTACCACTGGATGTGGTTCCAAAGTCTTACTGTTGGATGGGGTTAAAATGGCTTACTGTTGTATGGGGAATGACAATGGCTTACCGCTAAATGAGGTTCACAATGGCTTACCACTAGGTAGGGGATCACAACAGCGTACTACTGTATGGGATTGACTTTGACTTACCACTAAATGAGGTTCCCAATGGATTACCACTAGATAGGGGATCAAAATTTCTTATCGTTGCATGGGATTGAAAATGTATTACCACTGAATGCGGTTCACAATGGATTACTACTGGATAGGGGATCAAAACGACTTACCGCTGCATGGGGATAGTTTAGTGTCATGTGGGAAAAAAGGGGCATACATTTTAACATCATGCAGGATGGGGGTGGAATGACATGGAGTGGTCAGGACCAATGAGTGTTGAGATTGAACCTCAGGGAGGCTTCCTATGTACCTTTCCTTGGAAAGGATCAAAGTCCACGTAGTTCAGAATGGTGTTGGTGAACCAACGTGAAGGGGTCGGGACCAATGGTTGTTGGGATTGAACATCAGTGAGGCTTTCTACGTACCTTTCCTTAGCAAGGATAAAATTCCATGTAGTTCAGGATGAGTTTGGGGCTTACACGCTATGGCAGTCCAGAGAGGATGTCATGGTTGATGCCTACTCTAAGCCCATGTGAGTCATGATTGGTGTGAGAAACAAGAGGCAGTAAAGAACTGACAATCACGTCGCAAAAGGTGAATCTATGGAAAGTGGAATGGGGCTTACACGTGGTTAGCAGCCCAAAAAGGAAACATGGGATTACACATGGTTCACAAACTAGGGAGGAAACATGGGCTTGCACGTGGTTAGTGGCCCAGGGAGATGAAGATTTGAACTTACATCAGGATGGAGGCCCAAGTGGAGACAAAGGGCAGTGGGAGAGAGATTTAGCATGGAAGAGAGGAGGGTTCCGGTGCCCATCCCCCTCTCTAGTCTTTGTCCAGGAATAAGATAGGAGGAACTGAGATGCTGCCTCCTACAAGAAAGGCTAGGGGCTTACACCAAGATGGTTTCCCTTTCCCCACGGACAGATACTACTTCAGCAAAGAGGATCTCATTCCATGTAAGGAAGATCTCACTCCCGTGGAGACCAGTGGGCATATAGAATGTTTGAGATGGGGCGCCCTGCGCATATTGCATGAGGCGGGGTCATGGTTTAATGTCATGTGTTGAGAACAATGGTGATTGGCAGTTTAATATCTTGCAGCTCAGACGAGGGGGGTTCACTCCACACCCATAGGACCTACATAACTAATACCCACCCACCCTTAGGGAAGGGAAGGAATTAGCAATACCATGGTGAAGGGGTGTTATGGAGTGATCCAATGAGGGGTCCAAGTTAGCATGACTATGCGAAGAAGCAATAACCATTAGCATGCCTATGCAAAGAAGCATGAGGTGAAGCAACGCAACAGGAAGCACCACCTCGGGGACTTTAAAATCACTTCATTCAAACCAGGATGTTTTCACAGGAAAAGGAGTTGCATAGCAAAGAGGTTCATAGGTAGAAGCCTAGTGAAGATCTGGCTCTCTATGTAGTAGAGGGGCTTCGCGAAGGGGTATGATTCATGAAGTGAAGTGGCCTATCCTAGGCATAGGTTTATATGGAATGTGCTTCGTGAATTGGAAAGGCTGTCGTGGAGCAGTGCTTCATGAATCAAGGGTGCCCTGTGAAGTGTAGCATTGTGAAGCAATGTGCTTCGTGAAGCAGAGTGACCCTACCTTAACATGTGGGTTAAATGGGCATGGAGGGTATTTCTCGAAGCATAAGTTCTCCACGAATACCCGAGTCCCCTTGGGGAACCCCTTCCTTTGCGAAGGACCATGGGCTTCGCGAAGGGAATACCTCTCTGAAGAGGGGTTGAATTCAATCAAAGGGAAAGTCACTTCATGATGCTGAAGTACCTTGAAGAGATAATGGTTCACAGAGAAAAATTTTCTTCACGATTTGAGAGTTAAGAAGGTGAATGGTTTTATGATCTGTCCTTTGGGCTCGAGAGGAGCTCGGTATTTATAGGCAAGAGGTTCCACGAATCAGAGCTTGCTGGGCGTGAAGACACATGTAATTTTGCCTTAACTGCGGATCCTTCCACCTCCATGCTCCATGGAAGCTTCACAATTTTCAATCAGGATCATGGATCCTCCTTACTCCTTGCACTGCAGCTGCTTTTCAAATGTCAATCCAGCTCGCAGATCCTCCCACCTCCTTGATCCATGGTGGCTTCACAAAAGTCAATTTAGATCGTGGATCCTCCCGCCTTCTTTCTCTACGGCGGCTTCACAAATATCAATCTGGCTCGTGGATCCTCCCGACTCTTTTCTTCACAGAGGCTTTACAGAGGGGGAGGTTCGTCCTGACCATGATGTTGCAGGGCTTCTCGAACTAGCTTCATGAGTCAGCCGCAAAGGCTTTCCGTTTGTTCTTGTTCTTCCCAAATTTTGGAACCAAAAAATGACCACCCTCAGACTTGGAGGAGAGGAAAAATTAGGGTCTAAGTAGGAGGTTCAATCACCATAAATCCTTGTTCAATCACAAAGAAGGCTCACGAGGCAGAGGGGCAACAAGTGGGCTGAGTGCGCCTCGAAGCTTGTCTTGGTCGGACACGCTACGAAGCATAGGGCGTCATCGCCTATAAAGATGGGAGGTTGACCTCTCTTTTGTTCTTTCTCACCTCCATGATTTGGAATTTATCACTCTCAATTTTCGAAGCTCCACGTCCTCCTTGATTTCTCTCCGTGAATCTTGTTTTCTGCTTCATGACACACAAAAAGTCTTTGAATCTGTTACAGTGCGCTATGCGGCTTGCGTCAGAAGGTCGGGGTAGGGCTTTGCGATTTCTTTGCTGGGACCGAGCTCTTTGAATGGTCTTTGTGAATGAGCTCTGCAAAAGAGCTTCATAAACCAGAACTAAAAACGTCCAAGTTACAAAGACTGAATGGCTAACTAGGAAGCTTTCAGGGGGGTCTTGCGGATGCTACCCGGAGGGAGAAATTATGGATAACTCGGGTATTGGGGAGTTTTTACAAAGCCATTCTGACCATAATTCAATGGTAGAGCTACTGTCAGAGAGTCATAAGGATTATACACTATTCAGTAGGCTGCCACTATATGGATTTGGCATGAGGGATGACATCTTCATCCCTAAAGAGAGCATGGATGAACCAGATTACTGGTTTAATAGCACGCTATGCCAGCGCCAGTGGTTTAAGGTGGCTGACGGCCCTGCCCGGGGGGACTTCACACCTGTCAATACTGAATGTCTGTACAATCACTTGAACAACATTGATGGGAAGTAACTACAGCCAAAGACATCTCCCCTACTGTACCATACTATCTGAAAGGTAGCCCTGAGGAACCCGAAGAAGGGGTGGTCCGATGAGTAGGATCTGTGCCAGGGCGGAAACTTCACTAATGACTGGGCTTGGGCCTACTATGTAGGTGCCTCATGTGAGGAATTCAAGGCATAGCTGAGGAGAGTGGGCCTGAATGAGGCAGTTTGGGCCTCCCAATTCCATATCTATCATCTGAAGCCGCTGATGCCAGATTTGTTGAGCAGATGGTAATCGTGGACCAATACCTTCCATTTACACCATAGAGAGGTCGACATCAGTCTATGTGAAATGCATCAAATCTTGAGGGTTCCAATATAGGGTGTTATGTATGATGATTTCCTCCATGTTATGGGTGTGTGGGTGGATCCGGAGAAGACACCACCATTGGTGATGGAGTTGATGAACCTAGTGCCGGGAGAGGACAAGAAGTTAGTGAGGGATGTCCATTTCAAACAGTGGTTCAAGTAGTTGTTGAACTTCCTGGAAAATAGGCAGTTCCCTGTAAGGAATCAGACTTTCCTAAAGGGGGCTCAACAAGGAAAGGAGAACTCGTACTGGTAGCTCTTAGAGGATAGCCAGTGAAAGATGCATGGATTCAACATTAGTACCGAATAGAAACTAGTAGTCAGGTTGGATGCATTCATTGTAGTGCTCATCTGCGGTTGGATCCTGCCGGTGAGATACATGAAAATGGGTGTGAGACCGGGCATGTTTATCATGACGTCCATGCTGGTGATAAGAGGACGGGTCAAACTCAGGATCTTGATGCTTTCCAAGCTGTACAAGATGTTGTGGGATATCAACTAGGGGAAGAAGCCACAAATAATATGCGGGCCATTCCACCTCTTGTATGGGTGGATAGTGGTGCATGTCAGGGGGATCTATGAATATCCGAAACCCATCTCCCCTCTAGGATCAAACTTCCGACCATCCATGATAAATGCTGTGGGGAGATTTCCGACCAATTTGACCATGCAGGCGGTATTGAACCAGGTCTAGAAGGAAGACGAGTTCAATTTTCACCCGTTCCCATTTCCAATAGGTGTGTTCACTAATGATGGTCAGGGAACATAAGATCATCGGTCCCACCTCTTGGCATTTCTAGGTAGATTCCTAGCGGCACATGTGGACCATGAGTTCCTCTGTGATCCATACACCCTACACCGGTTTGCAAGACAATTTCAGTGTATGCAGTGGTTGAATCCACGGGTCTACTTGGGGGTGCGATACGAGTACCACTCGCGCATGATGAGAAAGATGTGGCTCATGTTCACACGAGAGGATTGGAAGATGCGGAATGAGCTGCCTCTGCCCACGACCATTTCAGGATGGTGAAGAAGTACACCAAGAGTTGGGAGGCGGACCACCCCGAGGAGATGTTCAAGCAACCAACCATTCAAGCCAGCGATGGGGTGCCTCCCCAACCTTGAGGTCGGGGCCGGAAGGTGGTGAGAACATATCATGGTGTCGAGGCTACAATAGAGGTGAGGCCCACACCCGTCGAAGGGAAGGTAGTAGTGGATCCAGTGGCGGCAGCAAAATGGGAGGTCCTAGAGAAGCATAGTCATCCGGAGGGGAGGCCATTGAGGGGATTCCGCAGGATATCAACCTGGGCTCCGGGGAAGCGACTACGCCATATTGACATGCCGAAGAATGCTGTCGTCCCAAAAGATTGAGACATCTAGGATGTCAACTGACAATTTCTCAATTCGTCTAAGATTGGGAATCACCTGAACTATCTTGGGATGGATTTTAAAGAAATCGGACTTATCAGGGATAGCTTTGCAGCACCTCAGGCAGAGGTGAAGCAATACCTGGCTGAGTTAGAGGAATTTGTGCACTTTTGAGGTGCGCTGTGTCCAACGAAGGATCAGGTAAAAGTATTTCTGGATCAACAAACCCCTCTGTAATTATCAGCTGTGGAATTGAGGGAGTACTTCCCTCTATTGGAAGAATCAGACGAATCCTCTTGGGGGGAGGAGCCCAGTAGAGGGAGTCCTCTAGAGGAGGGTGAGGTTGGAAATTCAGACACAGAACTTGAAGAGTCTGTAGAGGTTCTCGAGGTAAAATCCTAATCCTTTTCTCCGTGGTCCGCTTCCAGGTTACTTTGGACTCCTCAATAATATTTCAACTATACAGGAGGGTCTCATACGCAGAACCCATTCTTTCCCCTAAATAGATGCATCTATGGGGCCTTCAGGATCTACACCCATGGATATGGTGATTACTGTGTCCAGCGGGGCCAGGAAACCTGAAGTGGTTCTTCCAGAGTTTTCATACCTCCCGAAAATATTCAGAGGGCCACACCTCAGGGTCCCAATGGAAAAAACCCAAGAGCAAGACTGACTATTTGATCTCCGTAAGTCTCCTTTATGGAACTTATGACTGCCACCCATTGATCAAGTTAACTGACGTCCGTGTACTTTTTTTGTATGCACAGATCTTCAAATGACATGGGCTGCCTTGGCAAGGTTGGTCAGAGTTCCTGGCGGTGCCTTTCCCTAGGGAATGCCGGTGGACATGGAAGTGGATATCTAGACTGACCAAGTTGTGGTGCTATTGATCACTAGTGGGACCGTTAGCAGGATAGAGCCTGGGATCATTGAGGTGGGATATGACGTTAAAGATCGATCGAACAACACAGGTCCTGATATACCTAATCAGAAACCAGATGCAGACCCTGCTGACGAGTTCTTGGGTGCGTTCCCTGCATATGAGCCTGCTGAACCCACATATCGGGACGAGACAACCTCTGATGAGGAGGATAGAAAAATTGCCCATCACCGTTCATGAAAGATAATTAAGTGCTTTATTGATGACACTCCTTAAGAAAAATCGATAAACCAGATGGGGAGTCTTTGGTCCCGGTTGCGTGAAATGTGTGATATAGGGATGGATGCCCAGTGTCCCCACATACTCGTCTGAGATCTCATAGTGGAGAAGATTCATGAATATGACCATGGCCTTGGTGTGGGATGGAATCATAGAAAAGAAGTGAACATAAAGAGGCTCTAGCAAGCTGAAAACGAGATTCAGCGGCTGCACGTCTGGGGAGATGAGTATTCTGCTTTCCTCACTACACAATCAGAGCTTATATCATGGATAAAGGCCTAGCTGGTGGGGGCCGAAGAGCACATGAAGCAAAACTCCAAGAATATGACCATCATATGAACCAAAATGGAGTGGGCCTGGATCACAGTTGATGAACTGCACCCCATTTCTGCCAAGGAGGAGCGGGAACTGACCAGGCGACAACCAATCCTAGACGCCGCAAGCTAGAGGGTGGCAGAGCTACAACACTCTTTTGACGGGGTCAACCCATCCATGGGAGGGGTCGATCCTCAAATGCTATGATGCATGTAAATTTGGAATGCACTTTCATGATTTGACTATTTATGATGGATGAAAGCATGTGTTCTGTTATTTATTTTGGTTTATTTAATTTTCATTACATTCATGGAACATCTAGTGATCAATCCCAAAGATCACGTGGGTCAGGCCTGATGCGAGAAATAAGGGATGACCACCTTGTTATTCCATCCTAATAAGGGGGTGACAAACAAATTTCAGAGGTTTTAAGCAAACAATCCAAATTTCCATTAAGAAAGAGGGAGGCCCTACTGGAGGATGAAATTATTAGAATAGTCAAATTTACCTTTCCCCAGCGCTCTCTAGCGCACGAGCGGGGTAACGCCAGTGACGTCTCTATCAATCCAAACATAGGAGAATGGGAGGTATGAATCACGATACCCGAAATTCAGAAAATTTTGGTGGTGGTGTGACAATGAAGGATAAATGTTGACCATGTTCGAAACATAGTATCCTTATTTCATTAGCTTGAAATGGGGATAAAAAATGAGGGACGACTGCTGACCATGTTCAAAACATGGGGCTTGACTCAAAATGTCATCCATTGGTCTTTTGGAACGCTGACCCAGGATAGTAGTCGAGCCATAGGCTGAGAATCCTTACTTTTAGGGGGGTTCCTTTAGACATGAAAGAAGATGATGGTCCGAATAAAGGGAACACAAAGCGTGGAAGGTGGAGTGGTGGGTTGTTCCAATGGAGTCCAACACTCTTGAAATTATGCCACTGTGGTGAAGACACGTTAGGTGGGAACATCAATCTGACCAGGGATCATACCTACTTCCAAATAGAACATATTTGGAAATGACCTATAATTACTTTTAATTTTATGTCCTACAAATAAATATGATAAAGACTTAGTTTAAATGTTGTACGGTGAGGACGATGCACATAGTTTAAAGGTTATACTTCCTGGACCAAGATTGGGGACGAGGGGCCAGAAGGGTTAACGTCCCTAGGGATGGGCCCAAGGCCAATTGCCTAGGAATCGATAAATATCCCATATGAATGAGAATCAAGACAAATGTAGTTCTTAATCCCGACATGGCTGGAGGTGAACATTGATAGGGAAAATACTCTCTGACGAGGAAGCTGACACATCCCATAGTTATCATGGGGAATCCTGAACTTGTTTAGGATAGAACTGCAGTTTAATGTCATGCATCAAGGACATATGGACTCGGGTAGTTTAATTTCATACGATAGGACGAGGAGTAAAATGGGAGATTCCAAGATGGGAGTATATGATGCAGTAACTATAAACCCGATGTGAATGAGGATGTAAGAAGTCCACAACACACTGCATATCCTCGGAGGAAGTTCTTTAGGTCAAGGGACCAAAAGTGAAAGTTAGGCTGGGCCTCAGGCAAGGTTCCTGGATGTTCCTATGTACCCCTTAGGATAGGAATCAAGCCACATATAGTTTTTATAGTGCATATTAACGTCACGTGGGATGATGAAAGATATTTGTGACATGGCTACGCCAGTGCACAACCAACCAAAACTACTAAGCCCACGTGAGTTGAGCTCAATGTGGGAAACAAGCATTAGTGATGGGACATTCCTAGAACTGAGAGGCACACATTAGGTGAAATGGTACACTAGGTGAGTGACCTTCCCATAATGATGACCCGCCTACTTAACGCAACTAGATGCACAATGGGGTAAAACTGAGTATGTTGAAATTCCACTTAAACATAAGGAAGTGAAAAAATGTGAATCATGATGCTCGAGATCTGGACCACAATGATGGTGGCATGATGATAGGTGATAACTTTTCATAGTGTTTAAAACATATTATCCATATCATGTTATCCTAGAATAGTGACATACAAATGAGGGTCGACTGCTGACCATGTTCAAAACATGGGACTTATCGCAAATGTCATCTGAGGTCCTCAGGGACATTGGCCCAAGATTGTAGGTAAGACAATTTAGGATAGGACCAAGCCGTAATGGGGGTCCCTTTAGATGTGGAAGAGGATAAGGATCCAAATAAAGGGATCATTAATCATTGACATGGAATGAGGGGAATGTCCCTGTGAAAATTCCACACTTCGAGATCTTTGTCACAATGCATCGAGTATGACAATAAGACGTATTAGATAGAGGGAGTTGAGTCCCTTTCCAAGGACAAGGGTCCTGGGGTTGTACACTTCTAGCTTAAGGTCATAGGATGGGCCATTAAGGGGAGATTGATTTAATGGACTGTGAATAGGGAAACAAAGTAGCCAAAATCGACACATAGTTCCCATAGACAGATCTTAGTTTTAGGTCAAAGAACTCAGACCAAATTATTAAAATACAAGAGAGGAACATGGTGAGGATGTTGCAAAACCCAACATGAATGAGAAATCAAGAGGTACTCGCCACACCACATGTTCCCAAAAGAGTTCGGGCCAAGGGGCTAATGAGAGGGGATATGATTTTAGATTCCTGGGGATGGACCCAAAGACAAGATACCTAGGCATTCCTATATATCCCATGAGGATGTGAATCAATCCATATGTAGTTCTAGAAGATGCCATGTAGTTTAATGTCTTGCAAAAAGGATGCAAATTGGTCTTATTTTATGGTCATAGAGCTCGTTCCAAATGGAATCGAGGGAGGAAGACACATGGTGAAGTAATTACAAAACCTTACATGAATGAGGACAACAAGAGTCTGTATCACCACAATGTACTCGTCGGGAAACTTCTAAGTCAGGGGACCAAAAGTGAAAGTTAGGCTAGGCCCAAGGCAAAGTGCGTGGGTGTTCCTACACACCCCTTGATGATGGGGATCAAGCCATACATAGTTCTTGAGATAGCATGATAAGGTACCAGTTCCAGGTATAGGTTGTGCGGGTCTGACCCTCATACCAAAATAAGTGGTATTTGATAAATCTTGTTTTTCCTTTAGGATGAATGTGTTTTTTTGAAGTGATGGACCTAGGATGGAGAGTCCAAGTGTCACCACAATAATAAATCCATATACAAGAATTGAAAAATGGTATGGTGGGTGACCGATACAAAACATGATGTCCCCTCGAGCGAGGAAATCACAACATGACACCATTTTTCATTGTGCGGCCAGGACAATAATGTCATAGTTTAGGGTCATGTGATGGGACCAACCAGGCATTTTAATGTTGTGCGATACAGAAGAAATAGTTTAAATTCATGTGGGACTAGGCATATATAGGATAAGAGAGGCTCAAGAGGGGATGTTCATGGTGTGATAAATCATACCCAACGTGAACGAGGATGAGTTCTACATCACACCACACACAATTCCATGAATGAAAACTCGAGCTGAGGGGATTGAAAAGGTTAGAGAATATGGGGCAGGAGAGACTAGATCTTAGAAGGGAAGTATGTGGTGCAAATATTGAAAACCTGACGTGAATGAAGACATAATTCTACACACACCACACCATGAAATCCTATACGAGTTGGGGCCTAAAAGGCTAAAAAGAAGTGATAATTAGTGAAATTTTAGCTGGACCCAAAGAAGATATGTTCGGGCGTTACTACGTATCCCATGAGGATGGTAATCAAGTTGGACATAGTTATAGAAGATGACGTATTAGGAGATCTTAGTTTAAGTTATTAGATCTTGGACTATGAAGAAGAGAAACTCTTAAAAGCGAGCACAGACCTTGAACTGGTCCCTAATCCCACATGAGTCAAACTCAGTGTGGGAAACAAGGGAGAAAGAGGTCTTTTCAAGACATTGTATACATGTAAAGGGGAATTTGGTGCAGAGCCCCAAATGACACCTTACTATGGCTTTGTCCTCCTAACGTGCAAATGCGCACTGAGGGATAGTACTAAGAGTGTCGAAATTCCACTTGGACATGATGGGGTGGAAAATTATGTGAATCATGTAACCAAAATTTAAGGATTTATGGGGTTGGAATGATGATGGAGGATAACTATTGACCGTGTTCGAAACACAATATCCTTATCGTGTGACCTGAAATGGGAACAACAAATGACCATCAACTGCTGACCATATTTGTAATGCACGACTTGTATCAATTTGTTTTTCGAAACCCTTGAGGATGTTGCAATGTAATGGTAGGAGATCCATTGGGCTGAGAATCCATGCCATTTGGGGGTCCCTTTAGATGTGAAAGACAATGAAAGCCCAAATAAAGGGGAACATGAAGCCTGGAAAATGGGTGAGAGCATGTCTAGGTATAACCCGACACTCTAGGTTCTGAACTAGAGTACTGCTGGTCACATTGGTGAATTTCCAAAGAGGGTCATGGGGTCCAAATTAAGAGTATCCAACTCATAAAGATGATTATAAGGCAAGGTATCGAAGGGAGCTCAGGAGAGATAGGTACGTGGCATGGTTGTTACAAACCCGATGTGAATGGGGACACAAGCCCTTACCACACCACATACCCCTCCCCTAGAAGGACTCAGGCCAAGAGGCCAGAATGATAATGAGGTTTTCTAAGGGATGGGTCTAGACCCAAAGACTAGATGCTTAGGGGGTTTTACGTATAAGGATGGGAATCAAACCACACATTGTTCTAGAGAAGGTTGTTGTTCAGTTTATCATCATGCAATAAGGATGAAAATAGGGGAAAGGTACCCCAATGAGGGATGTGCATGGAAAGACGAGTAGCCTAAGGTGATGAGGGCATAAGATCATACCACATCATACAATCATGAATGAACACTTGGGCCAAGGGGCCAATGAGGTTCAGGGACCAGAAAAGGGAAGTCCAAATCAATTCACAGTTTAATGTCTTGTGGTGAGGATGATGGTGCTCTTAGTTTAAGGTCGTAGGGATCGGACCGTAGATTCCTAGTTTAATGTCACATGCATGGGATAACTGGGTAGAAAGGGTGAATCACCATGCCTATTTTGTGGGAGACTACAAAATGACAACAATGATCAAGGATAACTACTGACCATGTTCACAACATAGTATTCGTATTACGTGACTAGGGATAGGGGTAAAAAATTGAGCATCGACCGTTGACCATATTTTCAACACGATACTTGTATCAATTTGTCACTCAAGATCCTTGAGGGTGTTGACTCGAAATGATAGGAGAGCACTTAGGCCAATCATCTATGTCGTTAGAGTTTCCTTTTAGATAGAAAAGATGATGGAAACCCAAGTTATGGGGTGCGCGAAGCATGGAAGGGACTGTGCTTGATGAAAGGATGATAAATGAGGGAGGGATGACTCAAGGGGATATGTGTGGTGTGACAAAATAGCCTGACGTGAATGAGGACGTGAGTCCATACCACACCTCACAATCCTAAATGAGAACTTGGGCCAGGGGGCTGAAAGGGTTGAGGGACCTAAGGCCGAGTGTCCTAGCTAACTATAGCCATATGATACCTCATGTGGGTATTGCCTTACCACAACTCCTAATCCCACATAATAAATTCTCAGTGTGGGAAACAAGGAGTTGGACCAGGATCTCCCCATCATATAAGGGTTAGAAAGCTGGAATCACACTCCTTCCTGAGGCAGAATAAATCTCGATGAGATAGCGGGGAAGAACGAACCACTGCACTCAATGTTTGGGACGTATGGGGGTGGTGACAATGAAAAAGGATGGATTTTGACCAGATTCAAAACACAACATCCATATCGCGTGACCTGAAATGAGAATAGAAAATGAGCGTCGACCACTGACCATATTCTCAATGTGGGACTTGTATCAATTTTTTGTTCGAAACCCTTAAAGACGTTGGCCCATAATGGTAGGAGATCCCTTGGGCCGAGCATCCATGCCATTTGGGGGTCCCTTCAGATGTGAAAGATACTAGAGTCCCAAGTACCCGGAGTGTGTGAAGCATAAATGTGTCCATGCAATTTGAAGTCAAGATGGATAGTAGAAGTGGTGGAGATCTTTAAGGGGGAGGGATATATGGTATAGTCATGATGAAATCAACGTGAATGAGGGTAAAATACTAAACCACACCATGTGTTTCAACCCAATTGGAGGTCCTGAATTTTGGTGCTGGCCCTACGAGTGAAATGTTCGGGCGTTCTTACGTATCCAATAAGGATGGTAATCAAGCTATATGTAGTTTTGAAAGGGCCATGTGGCTTAAAATTATGCAGTAAGGATATGGGATGATAGGATAATGAGGAGGGGTACATGTCACAACCTTCATAATATTTTCATGAGTGGGGCCAAAGAAGCCTACACGACACCATGTGGGGTCCTCTAAGGGAACCACACCTAGGAGGGGTAGTCAAACCAGAAGAGCATGGGGCTGGACTCAAGATGAGGTGTACAAGAGTTCCTACATATCCCATGAAGATGTAAATCAAGCCATAAATAGTTCTTGAAATACATTTTAACATCATGCGGGATGGTATACAGTTTAATATTATGTGTGACATAATAGTTTAAGGTTGTGCAGGACCGAACAATTTAAGGTTACGTAGGACTGTTTACAGTTTAATGTCATGCGGGATGATCCAAAATTTATGGTTATGTAGGACCAACCATAGTTTAGGGTCATGTAGGATCCTCTACAGTTTAAGGTCATTTAGGACCCTCATCGCCAAGGAAGAGTATTTCCTGAGAAACTTGGCATTGGTGGGAAGAGTTATACGCTTGCCATTTATGGTAACCAGAGAGTATGAGCCATTAGGGTAAACCTTGTGAATGATGTAAGGTCCTTACCATTTGGGCTCAAACTTGGGGTTTTTTTCCAGGTTTCATTGGTGTTCTTAAGGCCAACACCATGTCGCCTTGCAAGAAAGAGTGGAGGAAAAATTTCTTGTTGAAAGCCCTAGCTATCCTATTCTAATGCCTTTCAAGATTGTGTAGCGCACGAAGCCTGTTCTCGTCGAGCGCTTCCAACTCAGCCAAACAGATTTCATCTACTTTATCTGGTGCATGATAATCATATACAACTATTCACAATGAAGGAAACTGAATCTCAATGGGAAAGATAACCTCTATTTCGTACACCAGGGAATATGGGGTCACCTGGGTGGAATTATGAGTCATCATCCGATAAGCCCAGAGGGCGTTGAAGAGATTTTTCAGACAACTCTTCTTATTATGACCAACCATTTTATATAGAATTTTATAGAGGGTTTTGTTGAATGCCTTGATCTATCCATTTTCTGGAGCATGATAATGGGATGTATGGTTAGAATGGATTTTGTACTTAGCGTACAATTTCTTCAGCTTAGATGCCTGAAAGTTTGTGTCGTTATCTGCGTGGAAAGAGTGAGGGACTCAAAATTGGTAGATGATGTTGGAGCCCACAAAGTTGATGATGGAATGGGCCTTGAACTCCTTGAGCAGAAAAACCTCTACCCACATGGAAAAGAAATCTGTAGCAGTCAGGATGAACCTACACTAGAAAGCTGTCACCAGTGGATATGGTCCCACGGCATCAAGTCCCCAGACCGAAAAGGGCCAAGAGTACTTGGTAGTGTGGAGAGGCTCTGGCGGCTGATGCATAAAGTTGGAATGAATTTGGCACGCATGGAACCTTTTCAAAAACTTGATGCAGTCATGGATCATGGAGGGCCAAAAATACCCCAGTCTATGGATCTGGTGAGATAATTTTGGTCTGGTCTGATGAGCCCCGCAGGAACCAGTATGAACCTCCTACATGACTCGAGAAATATCTACTCCTTGAATGCAACAGAGGAGAACCCCATCAAAACCATGATTGTAGAGGATCTTCTCATGACCAGGACCATCCTAGAGGGTAAAATGTAATGTGTGGCATCAGATTCGATTGCAATCAGCCCGATCTTCTGAGAGATTACCATTTTGGAGATACTCGACAAAGGAGGTTCTCCAGTCGGGAGTCACCTCAATCACCACATTCGAGGGACCTGGAGGTCCTGATGTGGAGGCGCCGGAGGTAAGGTTTCTTATCTATGGGCTGTGATCATTACATGGAGTGAAGGGAGAACTAACTCTCTGGTGTGCCATGCGGATAATCAGATCATCCTATTCAAGCTCTACAAGTGATGAAGATAGGCTGGCCAGGGCATCAGCTTGACCGTTTTGAGATCAAGGGACATGAGTAACTTCTGTCCGAGATGAGAACTGGAACATTAGCTGGAGAGTGTGTTCCAAAAATGGTGTGACCTCTATATTTCTGATGAAATAGTTATCCTTGATCTACTTGATTACTAGTTCTAAGTCCCCTTTCACATGTAAGTGGGGGACATAAATCTCAAGGGCTAGCTCGAGGCCAGTAATGAGAGCCTGATACTCTGCCTCATTGTTGGTGTAGCCTTTTGACAAGAGGAATGAATATGGTAGAATGACTTGTGCTGGGGTAATGAAGATGATACCTAGGACTACTCTATTGAGCCTAGGGTCATTGAGTGTTCTGCCGGTGGGGCTCTGGGAAGCACCATCAAAGTGCATTTTCCAGTACGAGATGACCTGGTCTTCTGAGAGAACCACTTCATTGATGAAATCAAGATCCAAGGACTGGTTCACAAGAGCTGGATTGGTGGAAATGAAGTTTTCCAATGCTTTACCCTTAATAGAATTCTGAGGGACAAACCTGATGTCGAACTGCTGAAGGATTACTACCCACCGAGATAGAAGTCCTGTCAACATGGGACGGTTCAGGATGTACTTCATGGGATCAACCCAAGACACTGGCTGTACCTCATGGTGTTATAAGTAATGTCACAATTTCTGTACTGTGAATACTAGCGCGAGGAAGCTCTTCTCGATAGGAGAGTATCTGGTCTCCATATCGAGGAGCATGCGGCTGAAGTAATAGAGACTGTTCTCAGTTATCTCATTGTTCTTATGGGTGATAAGGGCTCTGAGATACCGTTTTAGGGAGATCACATAAAGGACCAATGACTTTCTGGAAACATGTGGCATTAGGACTGGAGGATAGAGTAGGTACTACTTGATTTCCTCAAAATCTGTCTGAAATTATTTATCCCACTCATAGAAAGTTCCATTCTTCATTACTAGGGAAAAGAGTTTAAACTTTCTGGCTAGGTTCACGTTGAATCAAAGTATGTAGTCTAAGTGGACTTGAAAGAATCGAAGCTCCCGGATGTTGCTCATAGGGGACATCTGGCTAATGACCTTGATCTTCTCCAGGTCAATTTCGATGCCCCTATATCTGACAATGAAACCGAGGAACTTTCCATAGGTGACCTTGAAGGCACACTTCAATGGGTTCATGTTCAGGTGACGGGAATGAAGGAAGCCGAAAAATTTCTCAGGGAATTTGAGATGGTCCTAACACTGGTGAGATTTGACCACCAGATCATCTACATAGCATTCCACCATTTTCCTGAGGATACGCTTAAATATGTGATGTGTATCCCACTGATAGGTGACACCTACATTCTTTAAAACGAAGGGCATGACTTGGTAATAGAAAGTACCTTGTGGTGCCATGAAGGCCGTAGACTTCTAATCCTCAGGATCCATTATGATCTGTTTATACCCTGTGTACCCATACATTAAGGAGAGAGCTTGGAACCCAAATGTAGCATCAATCAACAATTCCATCACATGAAGAGGAAAATAATCCTTTGGACACTGGTAGTTGAGATCTCAGAATTTGATGCAGACTCTGATCTATCCATTCTTCTTCCTGAATGGCACAATGTTGTATATCCATTTGGGGTAATGCACCTCCTTAATGAAATTTTCTCTGGTGAGCTTATCAACTTCGTCCTTGACCACGACACCATGAGAAGGATGCATCTTCCTAAGAGGCTGCTTGATACCGTGGTTATTTTCTAGGAGACTGAGGTGGTGGATGATTACCTAAGGATCTAGTCCTAGAATCTCATCATAGATCCAAGAAGATACATCACAGTTTTGTTTGAGGAAGTCTACGTACTGCTATTGTTCTTTGACAGGCATAGCGACAATAATCAATATGGGTTTCTGGTCTGCCTCACTACCAAGGTTCACTTGTACCAATTAATCGACCGTGGAGGAGATTCCCTCTTTATAGGTGAGGGGAGCATCCTATAAATCCTCTTATTCACTTATAGAGGAGGGATCCTTGGTGGGAGGAGTTTCCTCTATGTCGACAGATCCTGATGGGAGGCTGGTACGAGCCTAGGCGACGGTGGAAACTGCATCGGGGGACTCCTGTGCTGCCGAAACCATAGCGATGAAGGTTGTTGATCCGATACCATCTAGTATTAGGCTCAAGGGGACACAATTGATGATATCGAAGCAATAGTGGCACGTCATCTTGAGATGGTTAATCCCAGCTTGGCAAAACAAGAAAGTATGATGTATCGTTATCTCCATGGGGCAGACATCCCGATACCTTATGGGAGTAGGGAACTCCAGGATCACCTGATCCTAATTTTTGTAGGAGTATGAGGTGATCTTTCAACGTCTCTTAGACTTGGGAATGTGTTTCCCCCATGTTTCAGAAAAAATGAATCATTGTCCCATGTCCGGGGTTGTAGACTCCAATCGGTGGATTGGAAAGATATAGGCATCATCTAGGTCTGTCCACGGGTCGATCGCAGCTGTAGCATGCTCAACCTCATTAGCATGAATCTTATTGTCTTTTCTCTTGTAATAGTCTGCATCCAGATATCGGGCTTCACAAGAGGCAAAGGGAGACGTGTCACCTTGGAGTACTCCCACTCGACCATTAAGGGAGTACTTGAGGCCTTGATGATATGATGAAGGAACCGCCACATGCAGATGGAGACACAACCTACCCATAAATGTGTTGTAAGAAGTGTCCTGCAAGACAACCATGAACTCGGTGCTAGAAACTAGGCCACCGAACTAGGTCTTCAAGTGGATCTTGTCGATCGATGTCTGTTTTGTCCTATCATAACCTTGTATTTTCAGGCCAGAGAGACTCAGATCATCCTCATACAACCCCAGTTTTTGTAGTGTCTGAGTTGGGATTAGATTGATCCCAGAGCATGTGTCGACTAGATAGTAGTGAACCTCTATTCCCTTTAACTGGATGGTGATGTATAATGGGAGAATGTTCCCCTATATAAAGGAGCCTTCATCTTCTCTATAGAATGAGATGATGGATTGACATTCATAATTCCTGACCGCCTCATCATGGAAGGCTTCTATGGCTGCTACCTCCTTCTCAAACTAGAGGGGGATTCTTAAAGACTCGACATGGGACTCACACATATCTTATTATAGGAGAAGGTTCTCAAGGATGGAGAGCCTTTCCGAAATACTGGAAAGATGTTTGAGAAAATCATACTTTCATGCCCGGAATTAAATTTTACTTATAGAAGGTCACTCTATGAAGGGAGGTATGGTAGGACCTACCAATTGGACCAGCGGCTGACTGGTGCTGGAAATATCCTGCTGCTCACTAGTTGAAGTTTGTAGAGTGACTACCAAATGTGGGCCTGTTGAATGAGACCAATTTATAGCAGAGCGCGGCTAATTGCGACACGGTCGAGGTGGCTCTGCCTGATCCAAAAACATGAACAACAATGAATACATACCTGATGACACCAAATGAAAAGGCTACACATGGTGAACTCTACATTGTGCCTACTGCCTGGTTTTGGTAGCATGAATAGCTTGGTTGGAAGTATTGAACAAGGCACTATGATGACACATATTGACACGGCTCCGCCGACGCTAGCGATGGCTGGGGACATTGGGAGGATCTTCTTGGTGATCCTCATCATCAGGAATCATATAGGGGTTTACCAACTCTACAGTGTTAACCGAGGCATACCCTTGACCGTCACTCGAAGAATCATCCACTACTGGATTGATTCTGGGAGGAATCACCATCTCCAGGGGCATGAAGTTTCCAAGAGTATGAGATGACGACGACATTGGATAGGGACTTTGTTTTCCCTTGCACTGTCGATGCTTTCTCTTCTGGGAAGAGAATGGTTGTGCTGTTGACAGGGAAGTACATGCAGTGGATGGTGTAGTGCCTTATGAAGGTTCAGATCAATTCAGGCGTACACGGATAATACCGAGAGCATGAGAGACTGTCTTATGAGCTATCCAATCATTATAATTCTGAGACCCATGGTTAGAAACCTAATTCCACTCACCTTCGATGTCACTACTGCTGTCTGGCTTCAAAAAAACACCTACCACCTGTGACGAAGTTGGGCCTAACTGAACTATGTTTTTATCCACCTGGTCTTGAATCCAGTCTTTAAACACCTAGAAATGTTTGAGTGTGTGCCCCAGGATCCAGTGATATGGGATGTAATTAGGGCGGTCAGTGAGGTTCACCTCTTCTAGCCTCCTGATTTCAGGAAAACGTACAATCCCCTGCTCTAAGGAACTTTGGAAATAACTAGGGCCTTGAGCCTTGTTGAACGAGTAGGTCTGATTTATCCTGTCCGAGAAGGGGGCTATGGGAGCCTGACCATGATGAGGGGATGGAGGAGCCTGACATGGAGGTGGGACCTAGTTATATCACTATTGACACTCCTTTTCGTCACATTGTCTAAAGGAATGGAAAGGTAAATGACTTAGCACAAATTGTTTCAGCCTTTGAAGAAAACATCAAAAATCGACAAAGGAATGAAATGGGAGTCAAATGACCTTGCACCGTGCAAGTTCCCTTACTATCGTGCAAGTACACTTGTGCTCCACCTAATGGTCACGCAAGCGACTTGCACACCCTATTTGAAAACCACCCAGGGTCTTCAGAAGCCTATAAATAGACCCTATGGGCCCCCCATTTTAGGAGAAATTTTTCCAGAATTCAGATATAGAGCTCTGAATGCCCAAGTCTCTTCTTCAAGTCTTCCGAACACTTCTAAGTCAATTCTATAATTAGAATGGAAGGTTTATACAAGAGTAATAAGTTCTAAGTGTTAGAAATCACTAACACTGGAGCGCCTAAATGTTTTGTCCTTAAGGGAAATGAACACACTTGCGCGCCTCCTTACCTATTCATTAAAACTTGCGCGCCACTCTTCTGGAAGTACCTCTGAATGATTCTAAAGGCTTTGATCAAAAATCGCCCAAGTATTACTCTATAGGTCAAGGATCGCGCAAGTACCCTTGTGTCGCGTAGGTATACCTGCATGACCAATACTTGCGTTCCCACACAATACCTGCGTGCCTGCCAGGACTTGCGCGCCCATCTCTTTTAGGGTGCCCTTCTTTCCCATTTAACCCCTCTTATTCCATTCCACCTCTCCTATTCAAGATTCAGTCTTCAAGACGCTCTTCAAAGCCATTTATGGCATGTTTTCTTGATTGAATTCGTTATTTGAAAGGAGATCCGTGAAACATCTCTCAAAACATAGTGATTTTCACATATTTATGTCACTAAAGTTATAGAGTTCATTCATTCAACCTCATCCTTTAAGATGATATAATCCTTAACCTGGGACTCCTTTTCAGGAGTAAACCCCAGTCCAAATCCTCATTAATTTGGGCATCCTCTTTAGGAGTAAGCCCCAAATCCTCATTTAATTTGGGAATCCTCTTTAGGAGTAAGCCCCAAGTCCTCTTTAATTTGGGCATCCTCCTTAGGAGTAAGCCCCAAGTCCCCTAGCCCAGGCCTCCTTTTCAGGAATAAGCCCCAATCATAATTCCCCAAATTTGGGCATCCTCCTCAGGAGTAATCCCCAAACCTTAATTCCTTTAACCCGGGTTTCCTTTTCAAGAATAAGCCCCAGTCTCAAATGTGGGCATCCTCTTTAGGAGTAAGCCCCAAGTCCCTTAATTTTCAAATCCCTTTAACCTGGGCCTCCTCCTTAGGAATAACCCCCGTCATAATTTCTCTTAACTAGTCATAGTTCCTTTTGATCTAGGATTTCTTATCAGGAGTAAAACCCAATCATAAGTCCCCTCTTAACTTGGGAATCTTCCTTTGGAGTAAGCCCCAAGATTAGAGTATCCAAATCTCCATAAAGCACATATACCTTTATGGACCCTGTTCATGGATTTCTTCCCTGAAGGAAATCTTAATCCTCATCTATTTGGGTAGTCATACATACATAAGCCCCACATAATTACATCATTGCATGGAACAATTGTCTGGTTTCACCAATACCTCTTGTTTCTCACACCGAGCATGACTCACGTGAGCTTAGAGTGTAAAAGTAATCATTACATCTTTCTTTGAGCCATAAATGAAGCATAAACATTATATTCCCTTAATCAAACTATGTGGGTTCTAATTCCTTTTCCAAAACAAAGGATACATAGGTAGCCCATCAGCGGGTACGATCCCAACTCTGAAATAATCCATATACTCCTGAATGATAATAAACTTCAAGTGCCCCACTGAGTGGCTTTAAAACCAGTATGGTCATCGTAATAACCAAGAGACTTTTATGTATTTAAGGATACCATCAACTAAAAATCTATAACAAATACAGATGATTCTCTATCGATGAAGAACCTCAAATACATATAAAAGATTCTCTATATTTTCTTCATATCAATCATTGATTTTCAGATTTAAAGGAAAACATATTTTATACCTGGTAATGTATTAAAGATTCATGAACATAACTTAAATCTATAAAGAGAGTCCCAGAGTAGACAATAATTCCCCTAAAAAAAGGTGTGATGAGTCCGACCTCCCATTATCTCGACCAATGAAAATTCCCAAGCCTCATCATTCCACAACTAATGAGCACCTAACTTTGGAAAGTAGGTCCAAATGGATATGGAATCATTGGATGTTTCCGGTTCTACAGACAAACCCGTTAAAAACCAATTGGAATGTTTGAACCTTCAATCAATGAGGTCATCCCCAATTCCATAGGAAACAAAAAATTGTGAACCCGACGTGAATCCTTAACCAAGTTAAAATGATGTTTTACTTATTTTTAGGCCCCTATTTAAACTCAATGAGAGGGCCAACAAGACAATCAATAACATATGTTCTCATCCAAAAGATGTAGCAGCCGAACTTATCTTGATTATGTTTGTTATATAAAACAGGCACTCTTTTCCAAGATCTTCTGCATTTCTAGAATGGGTTATCTTAAGTTCACATCCGTGAATACGTCTGCCGTGAAAACCTCTACTGCGAATTCCACTCCTTATACTTCTGCTGGATCATCGTCCGCTATGAGGACTACATCACCTACTCAACATCTTCAATGCTGGGTTACAAATGCTCTGGTTAAGGAGTACCCTCAAAATGGTACTATTCCGACTCTGGAGGCTGCTCGACAAGCCCTCCAAGTGAACAATTCACCCTGGTTGTCCGGACAGCGCGGCCAGCGATTAAGAAGCAGGCGGTGCTAACTACCGTCTCCAACCATTTCGAGTCGTTATCCCTGGAATGAAATCACCATTTACTCTTATATTCCGGGGAGGTGAATGAGAAGGTCCCTATGGGTCTTAATTCAAGGAAGTAGGAGTCCTTCCTAAGGTATCCCATCAAAAATCGCCGCCAGACTCATGCAGCAGTGCACCCTCAACATGATGAGGGTATCGACTCCAGGCGTTCGGCTCAGGTTCCTCGAACCCAAGCAGGAAAGACGAATCGCCAGAGGCAAAATCCGATCAAAAGTGAGTAGGTTCTCATCTCTTCTATCTCTAGAGAAGTTCACCAACCTAACTTGGTGGAAAAAATAGTCATGCACATACACCCGTCCGTTTTAATTCCATTGTCCAGCAGACTCATCTGGTAGCATCACGCCAATCCCGCCAGGCAGTTCTGACAGAGTACTATAGGCAAGAACATACAACTGTTTATACGTCATCAGCTAGTCAGCAGGCTCTTCTGACTACATATGATGGATATCATCAACCACGTTCGGTGAAGTACAATTATCAAGCACATACACTTGCTAGTATTGATCAATCCTACCAACAGTCTCGCTTGGTATCACTCAGAGAAGTTAGTCGGAAAGCTCCAACGACAAATAGGAGGCAGACTCAACTCTTTGCCCCCACACTTGAGCACTGTCAGGATTCACTAACAGGAAAAGGAGGACAAGAGAAGGCACACACACCTACTCAATGCATGGAATGGACATATATAACCATTCTAGCAGCTGAAGTCACCAAGAATATTCTATCAATGGTGAAAGAGCAGAAGAAAATCCCTACTCATATTCTGGATGCTTTCCAGGATATTATAACAGCTTCAAAAACATCTTAGGGAAAGACACATAAATCTATCCCTACCAGTGGAGTGACGAATCAACAGTTCACTCCGAAACAAACACACACATCTGTTTCAGTCCAAGAGGGTTGTGGGGCGTATTCCCCCATATCATACGGACAACCAAGTCAGACACATACACCTGATTTGAGTAGAGACTGTCATCCTAACATGTCCATCTCTCCTGATCAGGCACATACACCTGATCAGAGTATCCACTTTCATCAACAAGTGGTTTCCAAGATGAGTAAGAAGGCGTATAAGAAGAAGACCCACCCAACACAGTAAAGAGATCAAGGTCCAATCTGTAACTAGGCCTTGCTCGATGCGGTAGTTCTTGAAGACCTCAGACAATTATCTATTGGAATCCAAGATTCTACTCCCTCATTTCCAAATAGTGGGAACATTAATTCAGAAGATCTTCAACAGACACTTCCTCGTGAAGGCTTTCTTCATGAAAGTTCGGTTTATCTTGAAGTTTTATCTTCAGATGAGAGCTACAATAACCCTCTGTGTAGCCAGAAGACCAAGGAGAAAGAGATCTCATCTTTTGCTGTAACCCACCATGGTGGTCCTCCCCATGATGATGAATTTCACTGCGAATGTCCTCTCCGCAGTAGTGATGCATATTGCCCGGAAAATTCTCTAGTGGACAATGTAGTGCTGATAAATCCCTCTTATCTTGAGGCACTTGCAAATGTGAAACTAGTCATGTCTGATTCTTCATCACTAGTAGGTGAAATACTTTCTCAACAAGAAGATAGCCCAGGGTGTAGGTCATTCTCCGAACCACCCCTAAGCCATGCATCTTCTAGTTTGATCAGCAATTTCTCTAACAATCTTGTTGAATCCGACGAAGCAACAAGGAAACACCAGCTCTTTTCAAATCAGGTAGAAGAATATTCATTTAATGATAAATAGGAAATTATAAACATGAGAAAACAACTAGTGAAGGGTGAAGTGCCAGTTTTGTTTTGGCCTCTAGATGACTCTCAGTATGACATTCCAGAGATGTTGACGGAAGATGAAATTCAAGATATTCTTCTTAACATATGGAAAACTCTTTGTCAGTTGAAAAAGAAATTATTATCTTATGATGAATATGAAAATAATCTTAAGATAATAGAAGGGTTATAACGTCAGATTGATTTGGAATCTCTATCAGTCTCTCGATATCTGAAGGCTGAAAAGCAGCAGAGATCCCTTCAACGTCCATGCCTTGGTGCACTAAGAAGATTGCGCTAGTTAATTTCTAATGCCCCATCTGGTATTCATGTTAGAGGATGGGGTTTTCATGGAGAACTACATTTCACTGTACTATCCAGTCAGCAAAGCCCGCCGAAAATGGTCTCATTCAATGTTATTGACTGTGGACGGCCACATTCAATGGGTTTTGTTTGTAATAAAAAACTTTCTCAAGAACAGGCTTTAACTAGTTCCTCTAAAAATCAAGAATATAGAGAACAAGTTGTTGAATTACTCTTGCATCAAGAAAACGAGAATATTGAACAGGCCCCTCATATGGATCAAGCACATCATCAAGTGACATAAGTGTCAAAAATCATCCAACTGTCTTTTGAACTGGGTGATAAAAGTGGTGATCGATTGATGCATCCAGCTAATTTCCGGACTAAGGTCTGAAAGATCAGGAGAGATTTTAAGAAAGTCTCAGACATAGCATGTCAAGAGCCACCCTAGCTCGCCAGATTGAGAACTCTTTTAACCCGACCCTCGGAATCAACAAATAGGATTCGAGGAGTTGAGAAAAGGTAGCAGGAACAGCCCCAGTCCACCGGACTTGGGACTTTTTCATGTCCTCAATACTTCCCTCAGAGAAATTCAGTCTTCTCTCGATTAGGGAAGAATCCTCAAGAGGAACGAAGAGACAAATTATTAGGATATTCCATCCATTTTACGGTTTTCCAAGAAGTTACTAAGGGATCAAATCAACAAAAGGCAATGTCTCATTAGGGACATAGAAGAAGAAAATATCACAGAAATGCTGATAGAAGGGGTGTGATACGTTATGCATCAATTAATGTCATTAATGCCATTGTTTCTGATCCTCTAGAACATGAGGCTCACTCAGGGGACTCAGATGAAGAGGTTCCTGCTCCAGAATTTGTATGCACAGACACAAATGAAGAAGGTGTGCGTACACGAAATCAAAGGATTACTCAGAACCTAGGTAATACTTTAAGTAACCCACTTCCCCCTCTCTGAAAGTGAGATAACAAAGGGAAAGGAAACGATCAGGTTACATAACCTTCATATGAAGAAGGCCAATCACTATCACTAGAGAAATGATTTGAACAATATGAGGAAGAAATAAAGGAATTGAGAAGGCTGAATGCAGAACTACTTTAGGGTAGTCTTCTTCCTAAGTGTGCTGGAGTCATTCAGCCAAGGGAGTTTGTTGCAGTTACTGAGATGGATCAAGAATATCATCCTCTATCTGTACATCCTCACAGGTTTAATCCTACAGGTCAAGTACAACAACAATTGGTGGTACTACATTCAGTTGCAGTACCAGCCACCACATCTGTACCAACTCCAGTCACTGCACCTTCCCAAGTCCAAGTTCAACCATATGTTTCTCAAAAGTTAATAACTACCATTGAGTCATTAACAGCTCGGTTAGAGACTATGGAAGGGAAGCGTGCACAGTTTCAACCAGAAAAGAGTGCTTACCCTGAATGGGTAGATTCAATCCTTCCCCCATCAAGTTTTGGGAACCCTGTATTCCCTATTTTCAATGGATCAGGCGATCTTGAACAGCATTTGATGCATTACGTGTCTTGTTGCGATCCTATGATGCGAACTCTGGAACAACAAGAAGTAGTGAAACTCAGATACTTCATGCGAACCTTTCAAGGACAAGATTTTGTTTGGTACACAAGCTTGCAATCTCAGTCAATTACCAGGTGGGAGGATCTTCGTCAAAAATTCTTTCTTCAGTTCAGATCAACGTTGCCAAAGACAAAAGTTTTTGATCTTACAAACTGTAAGAAAAGGGAGAATGAAAGGGTCTCAAGTTTCATTGCCCGCTGGAAGGGATTAACATATTCCCTAAGCTTAGCACTCCCTCAGGAAGAACTGTTGCCAATCTGTGTGGAGAATTTATGTGATGAGTTGCATACACTACTGATACCAGTGAAATATACAGGAGGGTTTCGAGACCTTACTTCAATCGCTCAACAGATTTAAGATTATCTTATAAAGACTAAGGATAAAGCTCATGTATTTCCATCAGATCCAAGAAGGAGAATGGGTAAAGTAGAGACTGCCACAGTTATGCTTAAACAAGCACCTATACCTACTTTTACTTCAAAAACTTCATCTTATCGAAGGGCTCCACCTCCTGAGCATCAACAACATAGGTCGTTTCGTCAAGACGATTAAAGATATCAAAGACAGAAACAATTTGAGGATTTGAAAAGCAAAGTTTACTCTTTCCGAAATGAAAAAGTTCCTGGTTACTTCATTTTAGCTCTGGAAAATAATTTGGTTCAGTTTCCAAGGCCCAAAAGGCCAAATAAGTAAGGAGATAAAGACCGTCCCAATTATTGCCCCTTTCATCAAATGTTGGGGCATCCCATCCAGGAGTGTTTTTTCTTCAAAGACCTCCTGAAAAAGATGGTCGACTCGGGACAAGTCAAACTAAAAGGTTATTCAGCTCAGGTATCATGTGTTACTGCTACAGTTCCAGAGGAGGAAGGTGATTGGAAAGAAGTTAAGAAAAAAAATGCACAAAAATATGATGATTGTATGGTCAGAAAGACGATAAAATAAACTCATGATATTTTTCAAACGCAATTGAAGAAACTAATTATGCCTTCTGCCATGAATGCCGTAGAAAAAACCTCTTCATCAGAGGGAAAATCCTCAAAGAGACGGCATGATTAAAAGAAAGAAAAAGAATCATAAGAAGATGAGTATGTGTCAATGCCTAAGTTGTCTTTGAATCTGGAATACTTTATGCCATCTACTTCAAATTCACGGGCACCAGCCCACCAAACGACACAGCCTAAACAGGATAATCTGGAAGAGTCTTCATTGGATGAAGAGTTAATTTTCGGTTCTGTTAATATGATTCAATTAACATATCCATATTCCAGTTTCAATTTCAATTTTGATGAGCCCGAATTCCCTATATCAAATAGAGGAATCAGAGGAAGTTTCAGAGGCTCAAGATACAGGGGAAGACGTGGATCTTTCCGAGGCCACTATTCCAATTCTACCCCTTCTAGAATTGTGTATGCGGTAGAAACTCATGGTAGAGCCCTACAATGAGCTCAACAAGAACAAGAAAGTTCTTCCACACAAGACAGACTCAGCCCTAGTACAATTATTCTAGAAGATCAGTTGAAGGTTCCATCTTCTTCCTATCAGAAAGTAAATAGACCTAATCGGTCTAATCTTCCAAATCCAGGAGTATTACCAACTCCTATCCTGGTACAAGATGCATCAAATTCCAAAGCATCAACTTCCAAGGCACCTGCTAAACCACATGTTCCTGTTGGGAAATGCAGAACTTTGGATCAAAAGTATGATATATTGAAACATCTGGATCAAGTACCGGAGAAGTTATCAATTCTGGATGCCTTTAATTTTTCAAAGGATCTTCGGGAGGTACTAATTGAGGCTTTGTCAAGTCCTCAAGAGTTTGATACTGAAATTACAGCAGCTAAAGTATACCATGTAGAGAATAATCCTGCAGAATTCCATGCAGTAATATCTTTTACTGATGAAGATAAAGATGATGTCATGCATGGACATATTAGACCTTTATACTTATCTGGAAAGGTCAATGGCGTAGACATCCAAATATCTTTCATTGATAATGGTTTAGGAGTCAACCTCATGCCCATTCGTACACTTCATCGATTGGGCCTCACAGAATCTGATTTATCTCCTTCAACTATGATGTTACAAGGATATGATAAAAATGAAAAATAACCACTGGGTGAGATTACACTTAGAACTCAGTTTGGAGATCTTGTTTCCAATTCAGATTTCATGGTTGTTGATCAAGACTCAGCCTTCCACATCTTTCTTGGAAGACCCTGGCTACATCGGCATGCGGCTATCCCTTCGTCATACCATCAATGTCTCAAGTTTTGTTTCGATGGTCATGTTGGTACATTATATGGTGATAAGGCCCCGTTCAAGACATGTGAATCTCAATACATTGAGGAAGAATTCTACCACATGAAGGGAAAGGAGGAATCCACAACAAAGAAGATTACCAAAGTTAATGCTCCGTATGGTTTGGAAAATATTCCAGTAAACCCATTAGCACATGTGAGTACAGATTGTGTGTTGCCTATTAGTCAAATTGACAGGATAGACCCAAATCAAAATACTCTTATGTAAAGATACGTAATATCAATTACGATAATCGAGCCAGAAAACATGGGAGAAATTGGTGATCCACTAAGCAATGATGAAAGCTCAAATGTAGATGTCTTCATTTCATCTACTGAAATCCAGCAAGTCTAAACATCGCCAATCAGGCCAGGGAAAGTTATAGCAATGTTAGAGGTAAAATATAATGTCGATTCTAAATCCATCATCTCCTCTTTATTACCCAAAGAATGTCCTTCATCATCAATCGGGTCGGAAATGGAAGCTTCTTCTTCAAGATGTGCAAATTTTGACATCTCTTCTGATCATGAAAATTTTGCTTCATCATATACTATGCAAGTGGAAACAGAGGAAATAAAACATGTTGAAGAAGAAGAGGAATATCTCAGGGATTCTCCTCCAGTATTTGAAGAGGGTATCTCTACCACTGTGGATGAACTCAGAGAAATCAATCTGGGTACAAAAGAAGATCCACGTCCCACTTTAATCAGTGTGGCCCTGACTCTTGAAGTGAAAGAGATGTATATTTATTTTTTAAAGAAAAATTGAGATATATTTTCTTGGAACTATACAAAGATTCTAGGGCTTGATCCTGATGTTTCCACTCATCATTTGACTTTTCCAGAAGAACATAGAGGATTCAAACAAGCTACTAGAAGAACACACCCAACCTATGCTTCTAAAATTGAGGCTGAAGTGGATAAGGTCATCAAAGATAACATCATCATAGAAGTTCAATATCCCAAGTGGTTGGATAATATTGTACCAGTGAAAAAGAAGAATGGGAAAATTAGAGTTTTCATTGATTTTAGAGATCTTAATCGGCATTTTCCTAAGGATGATTTCCCAGTTCTGATTACAGAACTCTTGATTGATGCGACAAATAGCTATGAAGTGCTTTCTTTCATGGATGGATATTATGGATATAATCAAATCGGGATGGATCCATAAGATGAATAATCTACAGCCTTTAGAATCCCTCAGGGTGTGTTTTGCTATCGGGTAATTCCCTACAACCTAAAGAATACAGGCGCAACATATCAGTGTGCCATACATCGTATCTTCAAACCCTTTCTGGGAAAGTTTGTTGAATGTTATGTTGATGATTTGGTGGTCAAATCCAAACAAATTTTTAATCAGTTGGCTGATTTAGAAGTCATATTCCGCAAGCTTCGACAACATAATTTGAAGATGAACCCCTTAAAATGTGCTTTTGGGGTAACCTCGGGGAAATTTGTTGGCTTCGTTGTACGCAATCGGGGTATTGAGGTCGATCTTGAGAAGACAAAGTCAATCCTTGGCATGTTAGCTCCTCGAAATTTAAGAGAATTGAGAGGACTTCAAGGACACTTAGCCTATATTTGGCGTTTCATCGCCAATTTTGCAGGAAAAAGCTTACCCTTCACCAAATTGATGAAGAAGGGAGTCACTTACCAGTGGACTGAAGAATGTCAAGAAGCATTCGATATTCTCAGGAAATATCTCTTGATTCCACTGGTACTTATACCGCCTATTGAAGGAAGACCACTTATCCTCTAGGTGATAGCTCTAGAGCGATCATTGGGTGCCTTTCTTGCTCAAAAGAATGATGCTGGGAATGAAAACAACCTCTACTATCTAAGTCGGACTATGCTTGAAGCAGAAACCCGATACTCAAATATTGAGAAGTGCTGCCTAGAATTAATCTTTGTAGTTCATAAGTTGAGACACTACCTGCAACATCACGAGGTCCAATTGGTATCTTGCAATAATGCACTCAAATTCATCCTTAGTCGTCCAATGCTTACAGGACGTCTAGCAAGGTGGGTAGTTATCTTGCATCAGTTCGACATTCAGTATGTGTCTCAAAAGGCAATAAACGGCCAAGATCTGTATGATTTCCTTGATGAACACCCTTCAATGGAAGACACATATTCAGATATTGAACTCCCTGATGAAGAAGTCTTCTCTATTCAAGAAAGCCTTCAAACATGGAAAATGTACTTTGATGGTGGTTCTAGAAGTCCAACAGGGAGGAAAATGGAAAATCCTAAATTCAACAAAGTTGGCTTAGGGATTGTACTCATTTCTCCAGAAAAGGTAGTGTTACCTTATTCCTTCTTATTTTGGGAAGGTGGTACCAATAATGAAGCAGAATACTAAGCTCTCATTAAAGGATTGGAGTTGTCTCTTCAACCACAAGTGAATCACTTAAAGGTGAAAGGTGATTCAGACCTAGTAATCAAACAAGTCAATGGGTATTATGCCATCAGAAAAGAAGAATTAATCCCTTTATATGATTACGTCAGAGAGTTAATGGCGGAGTTTCCTTCGGAACCGAAATTTTCTTATGTCCGAAGATCACAAAATTTCCAAGCTGATGCATTGGCTAATATAGCCACAAATCTAGAAGATCCAAATCGGGATGAGACAACCATCAGTAATGCCCATCGTCGTACAATTTCAACTTATGTTTGAATCAGAACAGAAGAAATTAATGAAATTAGTCCCATCACTGAACCATACGGTCACACTATGGGATTGATGGCACCTATCAGGGAATACCTTCAAAATGGAACACTTCCACCTGATAGAGCCGAGAAAGAACAAATCCGACGATGTGTGGTCAACTTTACTCTTTATGATGGCCCAGATCACCTTGAGAAAATTCTCAACACGCGTGGTTTTGATGGAGTTCTCATCAGATGCATTGATGGTGAAGAGACAATAGCTGTCATGAAATAAGTGCATGCAGGAGTCTGTGGTGCCCACCAGTCTGGACATAGACTGTCTGATTAGATTCGAAGGCTTGGATACTTTTTGCCTTCAATGATACAAGATTGTGTTGATTTTACAATGAAGTGTCATTAATTCCAAGTACATGCCAAATTCATTCATCAACCTCTAGAGTTTCTTCATACAGCTAAATACTCATGGCCATTTGCCACATGGGGAATGGATGTGGTGGGACCTTACCCTTCAGCTATGGCCAAGCAGCTTAAGTATATTCTTACTGCTACTGATTTCTTTTCCAAATGGGAAGAGGCAATACCTCTCAAGGAATTCAGTTCTAAATGCATTGTTAGCTTCATCAAGTCTAACATCATTACCAGATTTTGTGTCCCTCATACCATATTGACGGACAATGGCACCAACTTCTGTTCATCCGAGGTGAAGAAGTTGTATCAAGGATACAACATTAAATCCAATCATTCATCTCGGTATCATGCAGCGGCCAATGGCCAGATAGAAGCTTTCAACAAGACTCTGTCAAATATACTACAAAATATGGTGGATAAAGATAAGAAGTCATGGCCTGAGAAACTCTTTCATGCTTTATGGGCTTATCAGACCACCGCCTGCACTACAACACAGTGAACTCCATATTCATTGGTATATGAAATAGAAGCAGTCTTGCCAATTGAGGTTCAACTACCCTCGCTCAGGGTATCCATTTGTGATCAGTCATCTACAGATGGACAATCTCAAAAGCGATTGGATTAATTGGAACGGTTAAATGAGAAAAGATTGTGCACTCTGCACCACTTAGAAGTCTATCAAAATCTAATAGCACAAGCTTTCAACAAAAAAGTTCTTCTTCGTTTATTCATTCAGGGAGAATTGGTATTAGTTATCAGAACTCCAATGATACCCTGAAAGAAACCTCCCAAGCTTGAGCCAAAATGAGAAGGACATTATTCAATACATAAGGTTTATTCCAATGGATCTTATTCTTTAATCCCAATGGATGGAGAACTCATCAATACACCAACCAATGCCAGATTTCTGAAGAATTATTTTGTATAAGCACAAAATACATCATCCACGGTCTATACATATGACCTTAAACTATTTTTATTACTTTCGTCCCACACGACGTTAAACTGTGACATCCTAACGACATGACGCTAAACTGTTTAAAAGTCCCTTACATCCAGCAAGACGTTAAAATGCATCATCCACAGTCCACACATATGACTCTAAACTATTTTCATTTCTTTTGGCCAACATGACATTAAACTATGAAAAAGTACTTAATTCGTCCAACATGACATGAAACTGTGTCCCCTTTTGTCCTTACTTCATGACATTAAGCTACACAGTCCTCTTTTTGTCCAACATGACATTAAACTTTGTTGTCCCCATCGTCCTAACTAAATGATGCTAAACTGTACAGAAAGTGCTTTGGTACGTCCTACATGACATTAAACTGTACTTTGTCCCTGCTAAATGACACTAAATTGTGCAGTGCCAAAAGTCTTAACTGCAAGACTTTAAACTGCACAATCCCTTTATATGTCCTACATGACATTAAACTGTGCATCATTAAGGTTGTTGTTATCTCTTGTTTCTCACAACGAGTATGACTCATGCGAGATTACATCAAATTTCAACCATAACACCCTCTCTGGGCCGCTAACCATGCGTAAGTCCCAACATCATTTTTAGGTCATTGTCCCCAAGAACAACTTGATCATTAATTCATTATTTAATTGAAATATGCGGACTTTGATCCTTGCCTTCCAAGCTGAGTATGTAGGCAACCTCCCAAGGTTCAAGCCCAAAACCAATCCCTTCACATCGGTTCACCTCCATCTCATACGATGTTGATTCATGAAACTGTCCCCAGAATCAATATCTTTACATTGGTTCACTTTTATCCTTGATATATGACATTAAACTGTACATAATTTTTTGTCATGTACAAAAATAAACTACAATATTTTTTTAATACCCTTACCTGAGAGGGAATCATTATTTACATTGATTTTTCAATCATGTTTCATTCCAAAGACTACGTGCATACATGGCAATGCCCGAACTTTTTATCTTGGGTTAAGCCATCATTGCACTAAAGTCCCCTTTCACACTTCACATGTACGAACCAAATTTGTACAGAAGTTATTTCTAGAACTAAGTGGGCTTGATTACCATACTTATGGGGTACATAGGAATGTTCGAGTGTCCCTCGAATCCTGCCCCAAGTCTTTTGGGCCTAACCCAAAATTCAACTTTCAATCCCTTGGTTGAAAAGTCCCCATGAAAACACACACTGTGTATTTCTTAAAAATGGTCCTAGCTCTATGAACCTAAACTAAGATCTCTTCTATTTTCATCCCACACGACGTTAAACTATTCTTTAATAACTACATATGGATTGATTCCCATCCTTATGGGATACGTAGTGAAGTTCAACATTTCAATTTAGGCTCCAGACAAAACATGATTATGGTTATCATTGATCCATGTATCTCTACATACAGTAGAAAATACCAATCTTTATGTGTCACAATCCTAATCTTGAATACTTCCAGATCTTCATAACCCTTTTCTTGACTTCTGGTCACAAAATGTCCAATTTCTGAGAGTTCTATTGCCTAACCATGCATCACGTGCCCTTAGGCGGCCTTGCATGAATAGTCTACATAACAGACGTGTTAGCCAAAAGATGCTATTTATTTGACTATGCAGCCAATTCCCTTAGGCAGCCCTGCATAATTCAACCCCCTAACGGGTTTGTCAAATAGTGGTAACTTCATTCTTGGGAGGAAAATATCTTTTTTTCTTGGTTGTATTAATGAAAATATGTAGGGATCCGAAAAAATGGCTACCCTTAACATATCTGTCCCATACTCTTTTTCATGATCTGAAATTATCAAAGTCTATGGTTCATATTTTCCTTCCCTACATTTGGGTCAGACCTTCGTAGGAGTAACAGTCATCCAATTCTTAGATAATCATGTTCGGAAATATCTTCTTCATATTCAAGTACCTCTTTCCATACATCAAACTCTATACTTTGGAAAAGTTGAATCCCCATAAACTTTCACTGGATTCTTAGCAGTAGAAAAGTAAAATTTTGAGAGTTATTTTCCCTGACTATGCAACACGTTCCCTTAGGCGGCCTTGCATAAGTAGTCTACATAATGGACCAATCAGCCAAAAGATGCTATTTATTTGACTATGCAGCCAATTCCCTTAGGTGGCCCTATATAATTCAACCCCCTAATGGGTTTGTTAAATAATGGTAACTTCATTCTTGGGAACTACTTCTTCTAATTCCTTTTTAGGTCTTTTTCATATCATTCCTCATATTCAAATTTTCTTAAGTCTCAGTTTACAAATTTTCCCTCATACTTGAGTGTGGTAAAATATTTTCAGATAAGTTGTCAAGGAATTGAGTCCATTCTAATTAATTCAATCAAATCTCTTTCGACCTTAAGCATTAGCCTCTTTATGTCTGATGTGCATGAATTTAAACTGCCCACAAAAGACAAGGGAACTCTGAATAAAAGTCAAGTTCCAGCTCATTAAACATACATTTTGTATGATTTAGGTAATATTGAGCAATTAAAAGTTTCAAAGTTTGTAGGGTTATTTATAATAATCCAAGTAAAAATCAAACTATGCTTACTAGGCCCATTAGCTTAGGTAAAATTTAAAGAAGGTATCAGAAAAATACTTGCACAAGTGATTGAAGATGAAAGCAATCTTTCCATTTGATGCACAAGAATTAGAAGGACATCCACAAATTGGAGTCTCTTCTATTTTCAGGAAATTACAAGAGGCTGTCAACATAAGTCTTCACTTGATGAACAACATCCTGAGCTTTATCAGCAGCTACTTGAAGCTCATGCACCCGATCAACTTCACTCTTTTCATCCTGATGGAGTGCTTTATTGGCATCCGCGATGGCCTTCATACCATTCATTTGAGTTCCCTCCAATGAATTATTGAGTTGTTCAAGTTCCCCAGTAACAACGTCTAACTTTTTTTGAAGGTGCATCAGCTGGATGACTTTATCTTTAATATTATGCTTCAGCTCCTTCATTTTGGCAGCATAGTCAGCCTCAGCTTAGGATACTGCAGCCTCAAATTCACTGATGTTGGATGATATCTTCACCCTAGTCAGATACACTTTTACTCTTGTTCCCTTCTTAAAATAACTTGTTTCACCACGGTATGGATATTTTCATATCCAAAACCGCCAAGTCCTAGAATGACGAACAAGGACGAAAATCGAGGGATCTTCGATGATAGCTCTTTTAAGGCACCTCAGATATGATTTTCCATATATTGTTCCATGACTTGCATCGTGAAAAGCTGAGATCCTTATGTACCTCTGGGTCTGATTCGACATCATCATCACAGGGCATGTAATTTATTATTAATGCACATAGAGAAGTGCCCTGTTCTGCTCCTCCCCCCCGGACCTGAGCTTATTCACTTTCAATTCCCATTGGGGTGGAGGCTGAGGCCTAACCTCCAGATCTATCCACTGTAATTGATGGCCCTACATAATCAATTGAAAGATTTGGTTAGTTTCAAAGGATAAAAAAAGAATCGGTTGTCTTGAAAATTAAGTACAATCACAAATATTGTTATTTCTTACCCAATGGTAGATCAACAACCTGAGAAGGCTCCTCCACATCCTTCCTAGCTTTGACAGGATTTTCAGGATGAGTTTGAGGAAGCTCTTCTTGGTTCATCTCCACTTGCGCTAATGTCTCTGCAACAGTAGGGTTCTCTGTACCCCCTTCAAGCATGGGCAGTTCAACAGTTTTCTCAGACAGAACTGCACATTTGAACCGATCATGATTAGACATGTAATAAGAAGTTATTCTTAATATGACGAAGGATAACACTCACATCCATAATCTTCTAAATTACATGGTAATTTAACATGATTTATAAAATCTTTGAAATATGGGCCAAGTTCCATCATTTCATCTAATGTCATCTTAGAATCCTGGTTAGTCTCACCAGTGGGAGCATTTGATGTGTCTTCTTGGAAACCTTTATCCTGCGGTCCCTAACCCTAGACATCTTCTTCAGTTAAAATGGCAGCGTCAGTTTCAATGGCCACCAAGAGATCTAATGTAAGGGTTGAACCTGAAATATCACAAAATGGAAGTCAGTATATGTTTCATTCAATATTTTATGAAGCATTGTTAACTTACCAGAAGTAGGTTCTTCTCTTCTTACAACAATAGCTGGAGGGATACTGGGAACAGATGCCTGCTCTTCTCCAGAAGCAGCTAAGTCTTCCTGAACTTGTGATTGTTCTGCAGCATCCTCCGTGGTCCTCATAGGAGGGCCAGTCCTCTCCCTTAAGGGGGAAATTGAAGAAGCCCCTGTAATCGTAAGGAAAATAGGCAATCTTTTCATGGGAATAGATTCATGATTATCCAAAGGACTTACCGCTACTGATAAAATGTTTAGCAGTGGATTTCCTCCTTTGTCACCTTTGTCCTTTTGGATTTTTAGGAGTATCAGCAGTATCCTTTATAGGCACCTGAATTGGAGAATGGAGGGCCATGTCCAATTCTTCATTCATGGTCTACTGTCCCGAAGATATATCGCCCGATTCGCGAGGAGACTCATCAGCAGCCCCAATGGCAGTACCACCAGGGTTGTATTGTGGTGAAGGAACCTCATCTGTTCCTTTCTTTGCTAGCTGAAAGGTGAATAAAATAATTTCATTGAGTAACAAAGCTTCGACTGAAATCAAGTTGTGAAGCAAATAAAAAAAGAAAACTTACATCTTCTGGAGCCACATAATGGTTCCACTCCTCATCAGTCCCCTTAGCGGCGCCACGATCTATCAATTCCTTCACCCGCTTGGTGACAGGAATGGAATCTTCAGTGGCATATATGGGCATTTCCACCTATCTGATGTAATCCCACACTTCATTTGGGTTCTCCTCGTATTGGATATCTGTAGAGGCCACAAGATTCCCTATTACAGGGAGTTGTAGACCCTTGCATAAATCCATCCAGGCAGTCTCAATAACACAATATATATTCTTCCATGTATGGACAACCTCTGGTCATAGATATTCAGTACATGTACCAGAAGTATACGAGGAAGGGACTACAATCTTCGACTTCAATTTCTTCACAGCTCCTGCACCTATTGATAGAGAGTAAGAAAATAGGACTTAGTGCTTTATAAAGTGATGGTGATTAAATTACCATGATGAAGTAACTCATCAGGAGTTGATGGAGTAGGTCTTTTGATTCTAACCAAGGGATTATATCGGGCACGAGGTTACTTTCCCACTTGTTTTGCCTCATCATCCCCATCATGGGAATCCGGTGAATCGGTCCTAGAGGAGGAATCTGGCGAATCATCTTCAGGTGGGGAAGCATCACCTTTATGATGAAGGGTTACTTTCTCTACAGTCCTCTTCCTTTTCCCCACCTGATAAACTGGGTGATTCAGCACCCCTATAGGGTATGATGCTATCCAGTTCTTGTCATACCATGTAGTCAAGTTATGTGCCGCTTTTTAAACTAGTAGATCAAATACCGCCCCAGTCTTCTCCCTTGACGTCAGCAGCCACAGTTGCCGAGCAACCATCAGATGTTGCTCTAACCTGACATGTACTGGGGGAGATACAACAATATGTTGTAGACAATTGAATTGACATGCAAATCTATATGAAGCATAGGCCTCACATATAATTTCTCCTTCAATCCTGGAAACTAGCACACCATTTCTGCAAGCTAGCATGTATGCCCTCAAATCCAAGTGGGCTGTTCCATCATCAACAAACTGCCCAATTGGTGGATTTTCATATGGAAAGAAGTTTAATTCCTTAAAAATGCTCAGCCTCACTTTCATGTCATATGCATTAATATCTAATGGAGAAACTCCAGAGAATGCTTGCACTAACGACCTAAAATAACTTCCAGGAATTTGTACTCCATTCTGTACATTATAAGTCCTGAAGTGAGTGGCGATCCATCCCCATAAAACTTGGAATGGTCCCACAATTCTTAAAGGAGATTTACCCATGGAGATATGAAGTAAACTCCTGTGAATCTTTGCTAAAATGGGGGTATCCAACCCAACCATTTTCCCTCATCCAACTTTGCCGCAATAACAATGGTCCCTGGCCTGACACGTCCCTTCAAATCCCTGACTGGCAAGAGATAAACGCTAAGCCACAAAGCCAAGAATCCCGCTAGATGTGTATTCTTTGGGATCCTTTTATTCAACTCATATACCCAATTCTTGAACTCTCCTGCTTCTAGAGTTGGCCAGAATGTGCCAGGAGCACCCCTCTTCTCAGGTTTTGGGCAGGTAGTAGGACAGGTGGGCCTCTTATCCTTGGATTTCTTTTTCTTGGATCCTTTTTCCTTTGGTTCCTTCTCCTTTGGCTCTTTATCTTTCTTCTCAATAAGAAATATATTCATCCACTCCTCCGGATGAATATCCTTTCTAGAATGTGTTAAGGAGGTCTCTGAACTCTTGAGCCTATGGAAGATTTTAAATAATTCCCGAGCCAAAGCAGGAGCCTTCTCTGAATCATTCCAAGTCACCTTGGGAGGAATGAATTCATCATATATATCGCCCAAAATTGGAGCCCCTGATATCCTGTGGACATCCCATAGACTGATTCCTACTTCTCCATGAGTCAGATAGAAAGAATTGATTTCTGGGATCTAGTGGCTGAGTATCACTAGCACGAAGTTATCATGTCTGTAAAAATATGTTTTCCCAACCCATACAGCTTCATATATCACCACTCCTATCAGTTCTTCGACAAACTCTGCACAGGTTTGTCATACCCAGTATGCCCACATCCAAGTTGGATTCACACCTCCCCCAGGATGGAAGTCCCAACTTTTCTTCTAGCCTTTGGATTGATCCATCTGAGCATTTCGGAAGATTGAAGGATGAAAATGTGGTTGAAACTTAGGCTTATGAGGTTTCATATCTGGCGTACAAGGGCTATGATGCATCATGTGGGCCTTCTCCACTATTCCAGCATTTATAAATCCACCTCCACATGAGATATTTGCTGAAGCAAAGTTGGTGTAACTCTGAAACCACGAAAATGGGAGATAGTTCTTTGCTTTTGGAATAGTGACTTCTCACAGATGACCATAATCGTACAAAGGCATATAAGTATTTTGTGGGAAATAAAAGTGATATTTCTTCAGATACTTAGCCAAATCTGGGAGAGTGCTATCATAGACAGTATAATAATCATGGCCAACAATATCCATCATTTCATCAATTCTTTTTCTTGCCAGTTCATCAACCGTTCCAATTCTTCTTGGATCCATTGAATATGCACAAAATTTGAATAAATTAACTCTTAAATGGTTTTATTTTTCATAAAATTTGTGAAGGAATTCAGAAAAATGGAAAAGGCATTAAGGTGCGCAAGTATGGATGTGTCATGCAAGTGTTAATGTGCCGCGCGAGTTTTTAGCATACAAGTATAACCGCGCAAGTCCAAATACCTTGACAGCAGCGCGGAAACAAAGGGAAAGTGAAAAAAAGAGCAACTTGCACGGTGGAGATGACCTGCGCGGCGAGAGCTCAAAAATAAGAAGTTCGGTACAATGCGTGACCAATGAGCACATATTTATAGGCCAGGCTGCCCACCTGCACGCCTACAGCCAGCAAGCTCCATCCGGCATGCTCCAGCCTTGCGCGACTCGCACCTGCGTGATGACAGTTTCGCGGTGAAAACCTGCGTGCCTATTTTCCTTTTTGGTTTCTCTTCTTTTCCTCAGAGTCACATCCTTATTCTTTCAGATCCAACTCTAAGGGGGGACTTTTGTTGACGCTCCTTTTCATCACATTTTCTAAAGGAATGGAAAGGGAAATTACTTAGAACAAATTGTTTCAGCCTTTGAAGAAAACATCAAAAATCGACAAAGGAATGAAAAAGGAGTCAAAGGACCTTGCATCGTGCAAGTTCCCTTACTACTGCGCAAGTACACTTGCCCTCCACCTAATGGTCGCACAAGAAACTTGCGCGCCCTATTTGAAAACTACCCAGGGTCTTCAGAAACCTATAAATAGACCCTGTGGACCCCCCATTTTGGGATAAATTTTTCCAGAATTCAGACATAGAGCTCTGAACGCCCAAGTCTCTTCTTCAAGTCTTCTGAACACTTATAAGGTAATTGTTTACCTAGAATAGAAGGTCTAAACAAGAGGAATAATGTCTAAGTGTTAGAAATCACTAAGACTTGGACACCTAAATGTTTTTACCTTAAGGGAAATGAAAACACTTGCGCGCCTCCTTACCTATTGATTGAAACTTGCACGCCACTCTTCTGGAAGTACCTTAGGATGATTATAAAGGCTTTGGTCAAGAATCACCCAAGTATTACTCTACAAGTCAAGGATCACGCAAGTACCCATGTGTCACGCAGGTATACCTCCATGACCAATACTTGAGTGCCCACGCAGTACCTGCGCGCCTGCCAGGACTTGTGCGCCCATCTCTTTTTGGGTGCCCTTCCTACCCATTTAACCCATCTTATGCCATTCCACCTCTCCTATTCAAGATTCAGTCTTCAAGACACTCTTCAAATCCATTTATGGCATGTTTTCTTGATTGAATTCCTTTTCTGAAAGGTTCTCCATAGAACATCTCTCAAAACTTAGTGATTTTCACATCTTTATGTCACTAAAGTTAGAGAGTTCATTCATTCAACCATATCCTTTAAGATTAGAGAATCCTTAACCTGGGCCTCTTTTTCAGGAGTAAACCCCAGTCCAAATCCTTATTAATTTGGGCATCCTCCTTAGGAGTAATCCCCAAATACTCATTTAATTTGGGCATCCTCCTTAAGAGTAAGCCCCAAGTCCTCTTTAATTTGGGCATCCTCATTATGAGTAAGCCCCAAGTCCCCAAACCTGGGCCTCCTTTTTAGGAATAAGCCCCAGTAATAATTCCCCAAATTTGGGCATCCTCCTTAGGAGTAAGTCCCAAAACTTAATTCCTTTAACCTAGGTTTCCTTTTCATGAATAAGCCCCAGTCTCAAATATGGGCATCCTCTTTAGGAGTAATCCCCAAGTCCCTTAATTTTCAAATCCATTTAACCTGGCCCTCCTCCTTAGGAATAAGCCCCAGTCTTAATTTCTCTTAACCAGTCATAATTCTTTTTGATCTGGGCTTCCTTCTTAGGAGTAAAACCCAATCATAAGTCCCCTCCTAACTTGGGCATCTTCCTTAGGAGTAAGCCCCAAGATTAGAGTATCCAAATATCCATGAAGCACATATACCTTTATGGACCCTGTTCATGGATTTCTTCCCTAAATTAAATCTTAATCCTCATCTATTTGGGTAGTCATACATACATAAACCCCACATCATTACATCATTGCATGGCACAATTGTCTGGTTTCACCAATACCTCTTGTTTCTCACACCGAGCATGAATCACGTGAGCTTAAAGTGTAAAAGTAATCATGACATCTTTCTTTGAGCCATCAATCATGCATAAACATCATATTCCCTTACTCGAACTACATGGATTCTGATTCCTTTTCCAAAACAAAGGATACGTAGGTAGCCCATCAGCGGGTACGATCCCAACTCTGAAATAATCCATGTCCTCTTGAATGAAAATAAAATTCAAGTGCCCCACTGAGTGGATTTAAAACCAGTATGGTCATTGTAATGAGCAAGATAATTTTATGTATTTAAGGATACCATCAACTAAGAGTCTCTAACAAATACAGATTATTCTCTATCGATGAAGAACCTCAAATACATATAAAAGATTCTCTATATTTTCTTCATATCAATCATTGATTGTCAGATTTAAAGGAAAGCATATTTTATACCTAGTAATGTAATAAGGATTCATGAACATAACATAAATCTATAAAGAGAGTCCCGGAGTAGAAAATAATTCCCCTAAAAAAGGTGTGATGAGTCCGACCTCCCATCCTCTCGACCAATGCAAATTACCAAGCCTCATAAATCCACAAGTAATTAGCACCTACCTTTGGAAAGTAGGTCCAATTGGATATGGAATCATTGGATGTTTCCGGTTCTACGAAAAAACCCGTCAGAAACCGATTGGAATGTTTGAACCTTCAATCAACGAGGTCATCCCCAATTCTAGAGGAAACAATCGCTTGTGTGGTGGCGGGAAATTTAGTGGGGGGAACATGCCGATTCTGAGGTGGGTGATTCTAGGCCGAAGGCCATGCCTGAGGTAGAGGGCCTCTGTGAGGTTGTGGAGGTGGTTCCACTAGTAACAACTCTAGTTGCCTAGGGGCCCCTATTTGGGCCACCATGGTAGGCTTGGCCCTGGCATCCCTTCCCACAATAATTTCAGGAGGCAAGGGATGTGCCTGGATATCCTATTGCAAGGATTCTTCTAGGTGCTAGGCCTTATCAGAGAAGTCTCAGAATCCCCTGGGGTAATTTTGAGTAATGAGGGAGGGGACCAGTTCTATTTTGACATTCCCACACACATCGTCAGCAGTTTCTTCTGAGTCACTATCATGTCAAGGGAGTATGTGACCCCTTTCCACTGGGCGAAAAAGTCTACAATGTGATCATCAGGCCTCTTCTTGCACTTGAAGAGGTCCACGATACCTGTCTTTCGAGTGGTGGAACTGAACTAGTAGATAAATTTCCTAGGAAGGTCTTCCCAGCTAGCTACTGATCCGAGGGGTAGCTGGCTGTATCAGACGAACACAAGCCCCTACAATGTCTGTATGAAGAATCAAAGTTTAGTGGCCTCTTGCTGCGTTATAGTTCCCAAAATGGTCCCACACCTTTAGATGAAGTGGGGCAGATACTACAGTGGGTCCCCTGTCCCGTTAACAGGGGAAAATGTGGGATTTCTGAAACCTGGGGGTTCTGAAATATCATCCACCCATGACGGATATGGCTTTCCATCAGGCGGGATTTCCCCCTATCGAGTCATCAATGCCTCTAGGCGGGAAATGAGTGCCTCCATGGGATCATCTGGGTGGGGGTTCCTGTCTTGACGGGGATCCCTAACCACTAATGCGTTGGAAGGTTCTTTATAACATAAGCAGGCCCAATGACTCATGGAGCGGCTAGTGGGACGACCTGTGGAGTAGCTTGGGGAACCTGAGCCAGGTCCTGAGGATTGTCACATCGCTCAAGTGGATTGGGCAACACATACCACACCCTCTTGCTGTAATTTCTAGCCTCAACCTTGTCAGCGTGGGAAGGATAGTCAGGGTCACCTAGAGGAAATTCGCCGGGGGGAAGATATGTCTACCCTTGCTGCCCCGGTCGAGGATCACAGTAATCCAATAGTCTCTCCACATCACATTCAGAAAAGAGGTCATAATCCATATTCTTATGCTCTGTGAGCTATTGACGTAACATGAATTTCTTTGAGATCATCTTTTGACTTTTTCACTGAGCCAGACAGGCCAGAGGGTTTGACAGATTTGAGGTGCTCCTTACCCTTTTTGGAATTTTGATTGAGGACCAATACCTTAGTAGGCATGGGAAGACCTAATATATTTCTATGTTGAAATGTAATCCTTCCCAACATATCCAATAGTCATGATACTCCCTTGGGTGTAGGTCCTCTCTAAGAATCTCTAGCTCATTCTCACCCCTTGGCAGGTCGGCCATGTTAACCGTTACCCTGCCCGAAGGCATATCCTCTATGTCACTTGGAAAATAGGGTTGGTTCCATATAGATCTGAAATGGAGGTCCGCATACTACGCCCAACCATGGATTTGAACATGGGGAGAAGCCTCTTTTATTATCCTATGGAGAAATTTAAAGCTATGGACACATCATTGTTGGAGGGTCCTATGGCGGCCTGGTGACTCAGGGCGCTGGTCTATGGGGAGTGCAGCCAGATCAACCAAATAGAATTGTTGGCCAATGTCTTCGAAGTGCAACTGACTCTTGGGGTATGCCACTCGTAGATGAAGAAGATGGAAATGAGTCACCCAGAGGATCTGGAGAAAACATCCAACATCATCTTGGGTGAGTGCTTTTGGTGCCCTGAAATTTGGCTCTGTAACTGAACAAAACATCTCTGGGAAATGGTCTACTATGAGAATATCCCAGAAGCTCCTTGGTCCAGATTTGGGGTTTGGACCTTCATTTCCCCACTAGTCAACCAGAGGTGTCTGGGGAATCAATAGTGGTACTGAAGTAGACCGCTGAGATAGTAGGCTGGCCGGTGGAGAGTATAGCGAACAGGCTGACAAACTGCTGGATCCTAGGCTATCCTCCGTAGAGTTTAGTGACTTAGCCACAACATCGTGGTAGGAAGAGCTAGTGACCATGGTTTTTGATGCATGGAATACAAATTCTTGCGATAGACCACATTGTTTCTCATCCACCATTGACCACCAAAATTTCTCTCTGTGATCTATAATCGAGGTAAAAAGTGATTCTGGTGATTATGGTGGTGATTTCATGACAGAAACCTGTGGAGTTTTTGAATTTTCATCCTCTTGGATGTACCTATGGAGGGAGGTTGGAATATGATGGACCTAACATTCTATAAGTATGAGGATGATGCACCTCGTTCCTGCCCTAACCCTTGACAGTGAGGATCTAGGTGAGGGTTCCGTCGTAGAGTCGTATTCCGCCTCAGAATCGGAGAAGCAGACTGGTTTAATCTCAGTATGAATCTTCTCGGTATTATTTTTACTGTGGCAACAAAAAACCCTCCTACCCTAGGATAGTTCTTCAGGACATGGTAGATTTTAAACACGAGGAGGACCTTTGGCTGTACTGATACTGGGGCAGAGAATATTTCCGCCTGAGTGAGCTGGGGTGCGAGGAGAACCTGGACATATATCACACGGAACATGGGGAGGACATCCCTGTCCACTGACTGATGTGCGGAGGGAATCTCCATGGAATGTGCTAGAGTAGGTAGGACCTCTGCTGGAGATGGTAGGACCAGGGGTAGGACCTCCATGATTACTTCCCCTGGTAGCATCAGTGTGAGGAGGGTCCTCATACTGGTCAAGCTGAACACGGGTAGGACCTCCATGCTGGGTATCAATGAAGTGAGGCTGAACTTCACTCCTCTGATTTCTAAGGTGAGGAGGAACCTCTCCTTCCTCTGTAAGGACATGGGGGAGGTCCCCACATTAGAGATTGATCAGATTCATAACATCTCCACGTTAGTAGCTGATGACAGGAAGAATTACCCCATACCGGATGTCATGAGCGCGAAAGAGGCTTCCGTACTGATTTTCATAGCCGTGGGGAGGATACTCACTTAGATTGAAGGTGGCATGAGGTATAACTCCATGATGATCTTGGAAGAGGGAGGGGAGACTCACATTCTCCCTGGTGGCAGTATGGGGAGGACCTCCATACTAGGTGTCGTTGCTGTGGGTCAGTACACGACGACTACTACCAGCATTGGTAACCAAGAGAGTCGACCCAGCTTGCTAGTGTGGTGGTTGGGGCCACGATCCGGGTTGGGTATATGAGTTCCACTACTCATAATAGATAGGGGGATGATGATATACATTGGTGGTGTCACGATCCATGTTAGTTTCCAATGTTGATGCCCCTTGGAGGGCGTCCGCCCCAGCCTATGCCCAACACTGGCATCAGGTCAGCTGGACTGGGGCCGGTGGTGAAGGCGCATAGCTCTCCTGCTCCTCGACTCGGGGGACTGGGTAATGGCTCTAGTGCGACCTAGTGGGGGCCCTCCTTAGGAGGCCCTAGAACAGGATCCCGGCCGGGCTGGCCCGGTCATCCCCAACCTCATCGGTGTAGGGGAGGGAGTCATCGAAACATTCCAAGGAGAGGCTCCCGAAATGGTTGTACGTTAGAGTGGGGAGTAGTGGCTCCCTGCAGGGCCCTTGTGGGTGGCGATGGCGATGAGGCACATATGCCTCTAAATCATGGTGGGCCATATATCAAGTTGGGATAATCCCCACCTCCTCATATCGGTGGAGGATGTCGTTTATCACCCTTCATTGAACGAACTCATAAGGGGAGATGGGGCATGGGAACCCAACAGTTGTGGGCGTAGAAGCTGTCATAGAAGGGGTGGAGCCATACAGGACTGCCACATTGGAACTAACCCTTCCCCTACATCGGTGGGTGGGTGGAGATTGGTTTTCTGTTATGATAGCTTGTGTCCTAGAAGGCAGGGAGATTAAACCATTTGTGTTGAAATAAGGAAATAGATGTCTTATGTCCTATCACCATTCTGTCTTTAATGGCTGGTAAGAAGGATCCATACTGATAACATCATATACTGGGATGTCCAATGTTCAACTGCTCCAACTTTTGGTGAGTTTTGTGCCTGGACCACTTTTTTCTTAGTTGGACCTGGCACCAGATACATGGATCCAGTGACACGCTAGTCCACTGATGTCTCAATCACAACTATTATCCACATTTAGGAGAAGAAATTCACATTGGGTTCACCATTTCTATTTATGATGCTTTCTCCATAGCGCGCGTGCATCCATCTGTCGAGGACAAGGGCGCGCTATTTGTCGCCCTGCATTCTTTCTTTCCAAAGACGGGAGACATCCATAACTTATTCAAGGAAATTTTCTCCTTGATCAAAATGGAATTATGGGATGTGGGTTCCTACTTATGTGGATTCCTCCTTAGAACTCATTACCTAGTCTAGGTCTCCCTTATAGATTAAGACGTTGTTTATGAAACTCTTCCCAGTGCCATGTCTTCATGGACTCCTGTTAATTAGACTACTTTTGTTAGGAAATTCCAAGGGTTCTGGTTATGGAAACAAACTTTGGTTGGGGGAGTAGTCACGTTGTACATCACTAGCGTGTCTAGACGCTGGAACACCGGCATGCCTGTGTTTCTTCCCCTTATGATAGGGATTCTCAAGGGTGCGAAACCCCGAGGCATCCCACATCGAATGCAGGGTATTATATGCCATGGGAATGTCTATGTGGTTTTCCTAAACTTCACATGTTTAACACAGTGTATTCTACAATTTTAATGTCTAGAAGAGACAGATCAGACTGATCAGAACATTGATGGGAGTGGATTAGATAGGTGAAACCCCTGGAGGGAACCCTGATTCTTTGGCTAATGTGTGGTTAGTTTCCTGGTTGCTGTTGGGATCAACGAAGAGGTGAATTGGAATGATCTCACTTGGATGTGGTAGCCCGGTTAAGAATGAGGATGGATGATGGAGAGTTGAATGAAGTGGTGGGATAATGATACAAAACATTCATGAAGGTGATAGTAGTATTGGGATTGAGCCATGAAGAGACTTCCTACATATCCCTGTGGTAGAGAATCAAAGTCCACATAGTTCAGGGGGGAAATGGGACACCTGAGGAGGAAAACCGTAAGGATGAGACCTAGAGGAAGTGGAACCTTTGGGTTATGTAATGACCTTCCTGAAACACATAGGCTCGAGGGAAAGATTAGGATGAGACATAGGTTATGGGCTTGAACCTCAGGGAGGTGTCCTACGTACCTTTCATTGGCAAAGATCAAAGTCCACATAGTTCAAAATGAGGCATACAATCAGGGTGTGTGTATAGGAAAATGACCCGATGATATACTGGGGCTTATGCGTGGTTAGCAGTCTAAGGTTGGTCTGACTCTTGGGGGGTGTACAAGAGATGCGGGTCCCAATGAAGGGGAATACAACAGATTACTTTTGATTGTAGACTACAAAGGCTTACCGCTGGTTGGGTGCAACAAATTACCACTGACTCAGGTTTCAATAGATTACTTCTAAATGGGGTTTCAATGACTTACCGCTGAATGGGGTTCTAATGGATTACTACTAAATGTGGTTCCAACGGCTTACCGCTGGATGGGGTTCCAAGGGCTTACCACTGTATGGGGTTGACAATGGCTTACCGTTGTATTGGAATTGACAATGACTTACAAATGAATGAGGTTAAAAACAACTTACCACTGGATAGAGGATCACAACGGCTTACAGCTGCATGGGATTGACAATGGCTTACCACTGAATGAGGTTCACAATGGCTTACCACTGGATATGGGATTACAATGGCTTATCGCTTCATGGAATTGACAATAGATTACCGCTGGATAGGGGATCACAACGGCTTACCAATGCATGGGATTGACAATGGATTACCACAGAATGAGGTTCACAATGGATTACCACTGGATAGCGGACAATTTACTTTCATGTGCGACAAAAGGGGCATACAGTTTAATGTCATGCAGGACTAGGGTGGACCAAAATTGAGTGGTCAGGACCAATGGGTATTGGTCTTAAATCTCAGGTAGGTTTCCTATGTACCTTGACATGGCAAGGATCAAAGTACAAGTAGTTTTGAATGGTGTTGGTGAACTGACATGAAGCTGTCGGGACCAATGGTTGTTGGGCTTGAACTTCATAGAGGCTTCCTATGTACCTTACCTAGGCAAGGATCAAAGTCCACATAGTTCAGGATGAGGTTAGGGCTTACACGCTAAGGAATACCAGAGAGGATGTCATGGTAGATGCTTAATCTAATCCTACATGAGTCATGATCAGTGTGATAAATAAGAGGCATCAAAGAAATGACGACCCTGTCGTGAAAGGTGCATTCGTGGGAAGTGGAATGAGGCTTACACATGGTTAGTGGCCCAAAAAGGAAATAGGGGCTTACGTGTGGTTCGTTGCCCAGGGAGGAAGTAGGGGATTACACATAGTTAGCGATCCAGGGAGATGAAGATTGGGAATTAATTTATGATGGAGGCCTGAGTGGTGACAAAGCCCAGTGGGAGAGAGATTTGGCATGGAATAGAGGAGGGTTTCAGTGCCCATCCCCCCTATATAGTCTTTGGCCAGAAAGAATATAGGAGGAGTAGGGATGCTGCCTCCCACAAGAAAGGCTAGGGGCTTACACCAAGGTGGTTTCCCTTTCCCCACAGACCGAAACCACTTTAGCAAAGAGGATATCATTCCATGTGAGAAATATCTCACTCCCATAGAGACCAGTGGGTGTAGATAATGTCTGATATGGGGCGCCCCGCGTATGATGCACGGGGTGGGGTCACATTTTAACATCATGTGTTGAGGATGATGGTGCTTGGTAGTTTAACGTCCTGAATCTCAGACGAGGGGGGTTCAATTTTCACCCATAGGACTTACATAACCGATACCCACACTCCCTTGGGGAAGGGAAGGAATCAACAATTCCATGGTGAAGGGGTGTTACGGAGTGATCCATTGAGGGGTCCATGTTAGCATGGCTATGACAAGAAGTAATATGCATTAGCGTGCCTATGTGAAGAAGCATGAGGCGAAGAAACACATGGGAATAACCACCCATGGGACTTTGAAATCACTTCATGCAAACCTGGAGGGTTGCATAGGAAAAGGAGTAGAAAAGAAAAGAGGTTTATAGGAAGAATCCTTATGATGCTCTGGTGCTCCATTTAGTAGAGGGGCTTTGCGAAGGGGTATTCTTCTCGAAGTGAAGTGTACGAGCCTAGGAATATGGCATAGGTGAATATAGAAGGTGATTATTAAAGTGTAAAGGCTTTCATGTAGTAGTGATTCATGAAGAAAGGATGCCTTGTGAAGTGTAGCATTGTGAAGAAATGTGCTTTGCGAAGCACAATGACCCTACCTTAGCATGTGGGTTACATGGGTATGGATGGTATTTCGTGAAGAATAAGTGCTCCATGAAGACCCGAGTCCCCTTGGGGATCCCCTTCCTTCATAAAGGCCTGTGATATCCATGAAGGGCATCCCTATTTGAAGAGGGGTTGAATTAAAGCAAAGGGAAAGACACTTTCTGATGCTAAAGTACCTTGAAGAGTTTATGTTTTGTAGAGAAAAATTTTCTTAGTGATTTGAGAACTAAGAAGGAGTAAGTTCGGAGGATCTGTCCTTTGAGATATAGGGGATCCCGATATTAATAGGCAAGAGGTGCCACGAATTAGAGCTTACTGGGTGCGAAGACACGTGTAATTGTTTCATAACCACGGAGCCTCCTGCCTTCTTTCTCCGCAACGGCTTTGCAAACGTCAATCCATCTCGCAGAGCCTCTTGCCTCCTTGCTCAGTGATGACTTTACAAATATCAGTCCAACTCATGGAACCTCCCTCCAACTTGCTCTGTGACAGATTCACAAACATCAATACGGCTTACAGAGCCTCCTGCCTCCTTTATCCACGAAGGCTTTGTAGAGGGGGAGCTTCGCGTTGGCCATAGTGATGTGGGGTTTCACAAACAAGCTTCGTGAGGCAGCCCCAAAGGATTTCTGTTTGTTCTTGTTCTCCCCAAATTTTGGCACCAACATTCCCTAAGGAATAAAAAATCATAGAATTATTCCTAAGACTAACTATAATACAAGGCCTCACCGGAGTACTTTTTTTGATATGTTTCCACTGAGTACCAATGCCTTACAAGTTAGGGAACACTGCTAACCCACTTAATAAAATCTACATAAATTCATAACCCTCAACCATTAAACTGAATCAAACAAACATAGATTACTAACACACAATCTAGATCCCTAAAATTACCCATTTATTTAATAGACACAATCTATTCATTAAAACGATGAACTTGATGTGGTGTCTACCACACTACATCTGACTCTATTGAACATCACCGATCATGCATCATCAGAAAAAATCTTCTTAAAGGATCTCGAATACACCCGCCAATACTCTAAAATAAATACAAATTATGATACATAGCTTCTGAAGGCATCACAAGGTTTTTTTAATCTTGCACATCATAGTCTTAACCTTTCTCTTGGTTTCATTCTTTGATTTTATCCAAAACCAAAACCAAAACCAAAAACATTTTCATATTATACCATAAGCACTGATGCACCCAAAAAATGACTCCTACTAGGATCTACAGATTCTACCTTGGTTCCAATGATAACATTTAGACTCCCTCTAATGCTGCATTTGAACTCTGAATGTGCTACTATCTACAAAACAAGATAACCCTGATTAATATTTACACTGGATTCCTAAATCCATTAAATCTATCCATCATTTGGTTCTAATAAATCTACATTCCTTCCCACAAAATACCTCACACTTATTATAGATTTTTCACTCCCCACCGTAATAGTACCCTCATCATCACCCCAACAAACTAAAACTCTACGGTCCATGGTCTAGCCTTTATCCATTACCACATGTGATGATCTGCTGTAACTCTACCACTCATACTTGAGTGAAAACATGAAATTCCAACCACTTATTGTTCCTAGATTACTAGGAAAGTTATTAATAACATCCACTGAGTTTCATTCAAAATGATGGTAACAACCTCAACTATACAATGTGGCACTTTACACCATATAAGATTACATATACCGCTCTTCAAGAATTAAATTGATAGGTTCCCATCATCAGAACATATATGTCGATAATCCAAAATCATGATCATTCACTATGTTAACCCATAATATGACTAAATCTGAGATAGAGCATGAAACCACACCACAACCCATATATGTTCTCATTTCCACCATTGGAACATCACAATCCCTAAGGCCCTAGGCCTACATGACTACAAGCTCCTCATTGATTCTAATGGTGTAATAATTATCCAATGTGAATATTATTTTTTGATAATTAAAATTTCCAATAGTTTCATGATCTTGTGAAACCTAAAAATGAATACCCATATGAAAATACATCATGTCACATTTCACCAAAACTATGCCACATTTTTACACCACTATCCATGCCTCACTGAGTGAAATCACCCTCGGTACTCTCCAAAACTAGAGAAACTCACTGAGACAAAACCATTTACATGGAAACTCATAACCTAAAAATTATTTTGAAACCAAATGAGCCTAACCATTCCATACTCATCACATATTAAACCATCTTGGATCACTATTTACTATGGATTATAACTACACAAGAAATCATCAAGGCTAGACATTAAAATGATCATGACCTCCAAAACCCTTCTCGATACCAAAACACATTAAGAAATCCTCATTCTCTTCTTCAAAACCATTCAAGGGTATCTATATACACAAGAAAAAAATAAGCCCCAACATTTTCAAAGCATCTCACTAGCCTCAATTACAAATGAACAACACCTTTCATGTGTTGGTATCAACCATGAGTACATACCCATATTCCTTGTCCAAGGAGCACTTATTTTTCCAATAAAACCCCTCTCTTGAGTTACTATTGACCAATATCAGAAATAAACTTACTAGAACAGGTTCACTTTTCAAAACACAAGATACTCCCACCTAACACAATGGTCATAACTCATATAAATCCTAGTTCATGGGAAACACCCATGTTCATATTTAAAAACTTCATAGCCTCTAATGAGTTAAACACCCAATATATGGTCACGGATATAGCTTTATATCCAATATACCTCATCTACTATCATGTCAAGTACAAAATGATAGGTTTAAATATGTTCACATTATATCACAACCTCAAGTCTATATCTCAAACCAACGTTATAATAGACATGAAATTTACTATGTGGTACATCACACATCAAAAAAGGTCTCAAAAATCAGGATATGAATCTAGCACCTCATTTTCTTTAAAATGATCAAGCCGTGCATACTATAGCCTAAAATATTCATACTTGGGACATAACATAACTCATAAAAACTCAACAAGTCAAACTACCCCTAAACAAGGTCAACAACACATACATAGTAGGTCTAAATTTCATATATATAGTATTTAAAATTTTATACTTTTCTATTTTAAATTTTCCTACATTTCCCATAATAAGAGTCTAGTTAAATGAATAATCAAGAACATGATATAAAGGAAAAAAATTTATAATTTTTACTTGGAATTATATTTAGATTATTCCACATAATATTTAATAAAAGTGATTAAATATTTTATAATTAATCATTTAATAACTATGTCTTAGTTAAATGAAATTTCAATTTCATGTAATAGAGGAAAACACACTATAAGTTATAATTGACATTTTATTTAACCGAGACCTCATAATAACCAATGTAAGAAATAAAATAACATGATTTTATCATTTAGGGGATCAATTAAGTAAGATAAAACCATAAACGTATATTGGAGAAAACTATATAAATGGTTACAAACACTTTAAATAATTGAACCATGTCATAGTTCAGGTAGACAATCATATGAAGTCATGAAAATGATATGTGAATCATATATGCATTATATGATGTATGAACACACTCTCTTTTCCCATACCACCCAAGTGATAAAATCCTGTATACTATAACCTCATAATAATGGGTGTCACTTGAGGTAAAATTATATCAATATTAAAAGAGAACATCATAATAAATAAACTAATCCTTAAAAACATGGACTTCCCTCATATGTAGGGTGGCTAGTCCCAGACACAAGTTCCATACCATGTCCTGATGATATGTTTTTTCCTTTATACTTTTTTTAAATAGTAAAAAAAGGAAAGGAATATCTAATACCACTTTGAAACATCATTCTACCTCAAAAAAATATTGAATTCTCAAAACAAGGGTATGTACTCAACCATAGGCACACCTCCTTATACACTAGAGGATTTAGACTAGTAACATGAGTCAAAGAGGGTATGATGGGTAGAATATAATAACATATCAGAGTAGTATAATATCATAAATTAATGTAATCAAATACCTAGATAGATAAATAGTAAATAAAAAAATACCTAGGTAAATGATGATAAATAATGAAAATCCACAATTCCATGATAAATGAACTATATTATATAAATTATAGAAATTTATATAATAATAAAATATCATAAACAAATCGAAACCCAAAGGCCAAAATACAAAACTAGGAAAACTCTAAGAAACAACCTTGAATCCTGGCTCAGTCCCAAAATCACATATTGTATCATATTAATCTAATCATCAAGAATTGACCTTGATCAAACTTAGACACTCAATCATGCAACATCTACATGGGTACCCCAGTGCCATGGATTCCCAATTAGGGTGCATGTATAACTTAGTAGGCCACCACCAATGGAATACCTAAATATAACTAGTCTGATAAATAAATTTCATTCAAGGTGTAATTATAGCGACCCAAGTTTTTCAAACATATATGTTACATCTTTTTAAATGAATACTCAATACATTACACAAACGAACTCTTAAGAACCATAATAGTTTAGTGTATTTATAGACCCAATACACAATATTCTAATTTGGTGAAAAATATTCAACATCTCCCATAAAGATCTTTCACTATAATATTCTTTACAACCATATCATATGTAAAATCTTTATTCATAATATGGTGAAAGGAAACATAAGAAAGGGTGAGATCAGTTTCTCAGTAAGAGTAAAAAAGGGAGATACGTAAGCATTACATGAACAATATGGCATGATAACATAATAATAACATTTTAAAACCATACCCCACATGTCAAAGATCATAATATAGAGTCATGAAATAATGATTGGAAGTTCATAAGACATGAATCATAAGGAAATCAAAGAAAATGAGCCATGAGAGCATGAAATCAGCATAATAAATGGAATTGTTGAATACACATAATCTTATAACATTGTGAACATGTATAAATAGAGATAGGTTCACTCGTTAAGTTAAGGACATGAAATTTGGCCCTCAAAGAAACTTAAGAATATTCAACTAGGTCTATGCATAACATTATGGACATGAAATAAATATACATACATAATATTATTAAGATGTAATAATGTTCACTCATAACATTATGAACATGTTATTAGGTTCACGCTTAACATATTTACTCATTAGTTATCCATATTTACCCAATACATTGGAGGGATATATAGGTCCCACTAATCACATAATGAAAATCATATATATGTGTACCACAAGATCATAAAACATATATCATATCATATCCCATGAAATGAAATAGGTTTCACAAACATTTTATCATAATATAACCTATGAAAAAGATACATGTTTCATAATCATTTCATCATTTAATCACAGTATAACCTATGAAAAAAGAAGTGGATTTCATAAGAATTATATCATGGTATAACTTGTGGAAGAGAAATAGATTTCATAAATATCTTGTAATGATTAAAAACTTAGAGAAATAATAATATTGGTATCCTTGGTTTATATCCCTAGAAAATAATAAGTTACATCAAAGTATATCATCTTAGATAAAGAATTATTTTGAAATATCAGTTGGAACATTTATTTAAGTGAATAAATTTTCTTTAAAAATAACTTTTTTTAAACTAAAAATTCACAAAAAAAATTTCATTGAAAATTATTTTCTTTGAAAATAACCTTGAAATATTATAAATAATTATTCAAAGTAAATAATGGTGATGGTGGACAATTTCATTCTATACATACATATTTAAAAAAAATCCTTTCATATTTTTGATAAAATCCAAAAGGGCATTACCTAGAAAATGATATACATATTCCTTCCAAAACATTTTATAAAAATTAAAACATGGGTAAATATATATATTATATATCATTAAAATAGTTTTAAAACAAATTTTTAAATAATTTTTATAAAACATGATTTTGGAAGAAAAATGTTTTTAATCAAAAAGATAAATAAGGACATTTTTTCTTAAAAAAAGTATTTTGAAATCATAAGTACATTAAGTGAGGAAAAAAAAGGTAAAACATGTATTGTCATAAAATAAAAATAGGAGAAGAAAATTCATGAGTTTATTTAGATATATATAATAATATTTCATCATTGGAATCATAATCATAAACAATCCTGATAAACGATGTGACTGTATCAGAAAACGATTACCACATTGGTAACATTGATTAATAAGCCCCATTAAAGGAAAAGATTAAATGAAAACTAAAATATTATTAGAGTAAATTAATTCATGATATTTCATGTCAAAGGGTATATATATACAACTCATAAAATAATATATGTGGATAACATGAAATAAGTCTCAAAGATGGTAAATTGAGATAAAAATCTACTACTACTTTAATAATCTTTTGAATTGTAATCCCCAATAAATCATAACAAAAAATTAAACCTTAAATATAATTCAAATACTGTTATTAATAATATTACATGTAAAATGGGTAGTATATACACTATACAATGAACTAAGTGGTGAATTTTTATATGTCTCCCATAAATAAAAGAGAGACAAAAAATCCCTTACCTTGGGTCTTGACTACCTTCATACACATTTGATCCTCCAGTGTGATAAATATAATTTTATTATAAATATATTTTTGAACTATACTTATATATATATATCATACCATTAATGTTTTCCTATTTCCTTTTATTACATGTTTATTACCAATTCCTTGTTAAAATCATGTTTTGGGTAATAAGTGCTTTTTTTTTTGTATATGTTTTGTTTTTTCATTTTCAGTACTCTTAATTTGATATGGGTTTCAAAATATCTAGAGTAATAATACTAAAATAATAATCATATTTATACATCAATTATAATTTTAATATCAATCAAGAAATATGGTTTTGAGAAATGAAGTACGTTACGATCATGGAGACGGTATACTGTTTGTACGCATGAGTAACATTTATATTTCTCAAAGATCATTCTGGAAAGAAGGTAAGTAATATTTTATATTTATATAATTGTTATAATATTTTAAATAATACATAATTTATTTAAATATACTTATACATATCATATATGTGGTGTATATATTAAAATATAGAATTTCATCGCTTCGTGAAGGCGATAGTCCACACATACACGAATGATGTTATCATATTTTAGTGAATGAAGAGGTAAGAAAGAAAATGATATATTTTTTGGAATGATAAAAATTTCATTAATGTCATATTTATTTCATGTATATAAAATATATTCATTAAATTTATCCTTATTATATTCTGTATCAAGCGTTAGTGAAAAATGAATCACATTGCTTCGTGAGGAGGTAGACCGCCTTACACATGAGTGACGTTATCATATACCCTATGGAAAGGAAAGTAAAAATTTATATAAGATATAATGAATAAATAGGTATAATTATTCTAAAAATATGACATATATAATTTATATTCATCATCATACCCAACCATGAGTGGTGGTAATGAAAAAATGAATGACGTAGGTTCGCGAGATGATAGTCTGTTGTACACACAAATGATTATTCCATAACCCATTTGATGAAAGTGGAGATGGTTTTAGGTATTAAATTAAAATAAAAACATCTAATTATATTTAATATAATGAGTTTATTATATCAAAAAAATTTCATAATAATTTAATGAGATAGAGGAAAAAATAAAATAAAAATGCTCATTGAAGAACACTACTTCTTCTTCAGGTATCCTACATAGGTTTACACCAAAAGCCTACCTAGGTCAGTTTTTTTCACAAAATAAGGATTATAGTTCGATATTATAAAAGTTATTAAGTGTTTTGGGAAGTTAATTCTTGAACCAAAATGTTTTTACAATTTTAAGAAAATAAGAGGGGGTGATCTTTTATAATTGAGGTGAGTGCCACACTTGCAATGCTTTGAAAAGAAAGAGATGTAACAATGTTTTTATCATGAAACAAGGGAAAAAATGGAGTATAATAGATACTTAGATATTATAGGGTTTAAATATGTCCATATAATAGATTCTAGACTACTTTTAGGTCTTTTTAACCCTTATAATTTTATTTTAACCACCAGGTAAACCTATTTTTACCTAACCATAGTAAATAATTTTTACTATTTTTACTATTCATAATGGTTAAAAATTAATTAAAAATTATTAGATAGTATAAATTATTTTGATTAAAAATTTGGAATTTATTTTTTTGAATTCCATTCATAGAAGCAGAAAAATATAATTTCAAGTTAATCCCACTGATACAATTAGAAAATAGGTTTTAAAAGTAAAAATGTTAAAAAGATTATAAGGTTTTTATAAAAAAATAAATATTAAAATCATTTTGATGATCTAAATTGGATTAATATATATATAGTTTAACTTATTTTAATTTAAAATAAATTTAAAATATAATATACATTTGTAAATAATTTAAATGAAATAATAGTTTTCAATTAAAATTTTTTATTTTTCACAATTCATCCAAAAAATAATTTTTTCATAAATTTATTAAAACTTCCCCCTAAGATAATTATGAAATTTTGATTAAAAAATTGCAATATATTTTTTCAAATAATTTTTTAAATGTGTGAAAATTTACTTATAAAATATTTTTGCATAAAGAAAAAAATACTTATTTTTAGAAAAATATAGTTTTTAAGTATAAAATTGGATCTATTCTTAACTCTTTTATAGAAAATAAATAAGATAAATTTTAAACAATTTATTGAATATATAACATATAAATTTAATTAAAATAATTCTAAAAATTTATTTTTAATTTATTGAGGTAAAATGTGTTTGTTTTCATACACAAAGTTTTTCATAAAAATATTTCCATTATTTTCATTTTTAATTAAATAACCATCGAAGAATTAATTTTATATACATTTTTAAACAATATATTTTCATATTTTAATTTTCCATACTCATACCCAGAATTAAAAATTTTATGTGATAATTATCAAATAATTATATTTCTATAACTTGAAACTTTTTGTTTAAACTTAGTTTTGTTTATAACACAATTTAAACTTAGTGTTACATGTAACAAAAAATATCAAAAAGATTAAATTCATGTGAAAAAATATATTTCACAAAGTTCAGAGGTGTTACATTCTACCACCCTTAAAATTAATTTCTTCTTAAAAATTCAACTATATCATCTAAAGTTTAAAATTTTAAAATTAATTCATAAAAACCCCCCATCATAAAAAGGGTTAATAAAATATCCTCTTGAAAAAGAGAAAGAGATGTGAAAAATTCTTATTTCGGGTAATAACTACTTTATTTTTCATATATGTTATTTTCGTTCCTCTTAATTTGATCATTTTTTCATAATATTCATAACAATAATAATGAAATAATTATAATATTTATAAATATATTATAATTTTAAGAATAATCATGAGAGCTGTTTTTGAGAAATGAAGTATATTACAATCGTTGTGATAGTAGGTCATACGTATGTATGAGTAACACTTCCATTTTTCAAATATTATCCTGGAAAAAGGTGTGTAATATATTATATTTACATATTTAAAGTAATATCATAAATAAAATATTTTTTCTTTAAATATACTTATACATATCATCCATGTGGTGTGGTGAGGAAAATAGAGTCACATCGCTTCGTGAAGGTGATAGTCCACACATACATGAATGACACTGCCATCTTTTATTGAGTGAAAAGGTAATAAATAAAATGATATATTATATTTTTATAATGATAAATATTTTATTAATAAAATAATTTTTTCATGTATATCACATATATTTCTCCTTTTTATCTTCAATGTAAAGCTTTAGTGTAAAATGAAACATATAGCTTTGCGTGGCTATCGTTCACCGTACACACAAGCAACGTTATCATATCCCATATGGAATGGAAATTAAAAATGTTATATACAAGATATAATTACTCCATATGTATTATTATGTTATAAATATCATATATATACTTTCTATACATCATTATACCCAACTGTGAGAGGTGGTAATTGAAAAATGAATGACATCAGTTCTTAAGGTGGTAGTCCGCCGAACACACGAATGATGATTTCATAACACATTTTATGGAAGGGGAGATTTTTATAGGTAATAAACCAAAAATAATAGCATATAAGTATATTTAATACAAAAAGGTTTTTATATCATCATGGTTTAATAAGAATTGAGTAAGGTGTATGAAGGAATAAAATAAAAATGCTTGTTGAAGAATGTTACCCTTCTTCGAGTATCCTCCTTATGTTTTCACCAAAATACTTTCTAAGATGGATTTATAAAAACAATAATGATTATATGATGAGATAATTAAATTTAGGAATTTATTTAGGATGGTATTTTCTAAACCAAAAGGGTTTGAAGCTATGAAGAAGATAAGATAAGTGATGACCTTTTATAAGTGAGGCGAGTGGCACACTTGTAATGTTTTTAAAAGAAAAGGTGTAACCAAATTTTTTTCTTACTAAAAGGATAAAAAATGTATTATTATAGATAATTAGACATTATAAGTTATAAATATATTGATAAAGTAGTTTTTACACAATGTTTTATGTTATTTTAACCATTATCCTTTTAGTTTAACCTCCAATAAACCCATTTTTACCTTAACCATAAAAACTAATTTTTACTATTTTTAATATTAATTATGGTAAAAAATTATGTTGAAAATTTTAGAGAATATAAATTATTATAATTTTAAATATTTAATAAATTTTATCAAAATAAATTCATATAATTGACAAAATTTAATTTAAAATTAATCTCGTAGACGCACAGAGAAGGTAGGTTTTCAAAGGGAAAATGTTCAAATGTTTACAAAGTTTTTATGTCCAATTTCAATATTAAATAGATTAATATGAACTAAATTCTATGAATAGAAATAATATTTAACTAATTTTAATTTAAAACTAATTTAAAATATAATTTAACATTATAAATAATTTAAATGAAAAAGGAAGTTTTCAATTAAAATTCATTATTTTTCACTATTTATCAAAAACATATCAATTATTCACCCTGATATTATTTTCAAATTATGATTTAAAAAATAAAATCTATTTTTTAAAATAATTTTTTAACATTTGAAAAACCTAAATTTAAAACAAAACATGTAGAAGCGACAGAAAAGCGGGTTTTCGAGTAGTATAGTTTTTCAAGGACAAGATGATTTATATTAGCTCTATGTATAATAATATTCATTGTATGAATATATATTAAAATTTATTGATATATAATTTATAAATTTCATTTAAAAATTTCATCAATAGGTATTATTTTAATCTGTTTAAATGGAGAAACATTATGCACTTCAAAACAGTTTTCAAAAAACCCCTTTTTAAACCCAAAAATAAACTTATAGTAAAATATAATAAAAATATGATTCAGAATTATTTAATTAGATTAAGTATATATAAATCATAATTATTTTATTTTAAAATATAATGGGGTATTTAAATTACTTAATTTGTATAAACAAAATAAAAATTTTATAAAATTACTTTTTATTATTCACCAAAAGACCTATATTTTTTTAAAAAATCCCAAGATTTCACCATAAGTTAATTTATATATGAAGAATAAAAAATGAATTTAATTTTATCAAATAAATTTTATAAAATTTCTATAAATTAATTATATTATTTTTTCATAAAAATAAATAAAAACTATTTTTGAAGAAAAAATAATTTTGATGAATATAATCATTTTACTAAAAATTGATTACTGATTTACATAGAATTTATAAATAAGTTTATATTTAGTTGGAAATTTATATATTTGTTTCAAAAAGAATTTAATAATATTCATATCCACTTACTTAACAACTTGGTTATAATAATATTATTTCATGGTTTGCTGAAACTCGGTGTCGCTTGTCATGAATGCTATCAAAGAAAATAATTGTTGCATATAACACAAGTTAAACTTGGTGTTACGTCTAAAAAAAGATCTCTAAAAAATTAAATTAATTCTAAAAAAATTCATTAAATCCAAGGATGTTAAAATTTTGGGTGTGTTTCAAGGAATTCTAGTAGCTGGATCTCTTTTCTTTTAATAACACTTTATCAATATTGAAAGGGAATTAATCATTTTCATCTAGGAATACATATTTAATATTTTCAAAAAATGGTTTTAGTTATAACTTAAGGGTAATGTTTAATTGAAAAAATAATATTAATTGGTCAATTTCATCTCCAAATTCATTCCCAAAATGAGAGGATTTTAGTTTACATTTGGGTATAATAGATAGTTTAGCAGTTTGTTCATGGGTATGATTTTCTAAATAATTTCTATATTTAAAGGAAGAATCAAGATCTAAAAATTTAACAATAATTTTATCAAGTTATTTGAACTTAGAAATGTTTGCACATGGAAAATTATAATTTTCTCTAAGAAAACAACAAGTTGGCGGAAAAGGTTTAATGTAATATTGGTTTCATTAAGAATAGTAGAAAAACAAAAAATTCAAGAAACTTTACATGAAATAGTTTTAATAGGTACAACAAAATTATCCTTGTTTTGACATTGTTTTTTTTTTCTAAATAGTAAAAAAAATAACTTTATAGAATTTCAAAAAGTTTGTAGGAATTAAAAACATCATTTTAAAAATTAGAAGATTCAAAAAATAGTACTTTCATCATTTAAACTTTATTCACCAAAAACATGTTCACTATTGAAAATAATTTATAATAGTAACCAAAGATTTAATTTTAGCCATAATATTTGTTGGTTCATTAAATGGGAATTCAAGAAAAAAATCAGTGGAAGAACAAACAATCATGTTCACTTGAGAGTATTAATGACACTAAATTAGGTGTTTAATTGATTGATAAATATTAAAGTGATTTATATTTTTTTCTAATTTCAAGTTATAATATTCCTTTTCGAACATTTAGGAAGAATTTATAAGTTATAAAAAAAAGTTTCCAAAGAATAATAGGTTCATGAGTACTAAAACTATCATCTTATTTATTAAAAACATATAAATCAGTAGGGGAAATGATGAATTTTTACAGAACCAAAAAATACTCTAGAACTCTAGTAGGTTTTTTGGTACTTTGGTTGTAAATGTATATGGTAATTATAATAGTATTATACTCTCCAAACTGTAAATATAAATTAAAAAAATGGGATATGACATTTTTGTAATCTCATAGATCTAACATGGAATCCTTTAATTCACATTCACCTATAGTGTAAGGAATGGTAAAATATCCTGAATCTTTATATTTTATAGGTAAACAATGTTGAATCATGGAGAGAATGTTTCTCCCAAAATTGTATTTCTCTCTTCTCATGAATTTCCTTTTATGACAACACATTTCTTTAAAAAAAAATTTAATTTCATGGATTTTTTCACAATATCAAGAAAAGGTATATTTACTTAAACATTCATAAAGTTTTCTAAACTTCTTTGTCTAATTATTTTTTTAGAACATTTCTTCACTGGTGGGTTACTCCTAGGATAACATAGTGGTAGATTAGGTGTTTCATGATCATATTGAGAACTATTTTGAGAGACACAAGGTAATATCATCCTTTTCTAAAATTTCTGGGTTTTTTAGACAAATTTTCTTCTTATGAACCAATATCTATTTAAAAATAGTTTCTAATTTTCAATAAGTTCAAAATAATTTTCATGTCATTGATAAGGTTTAAAATAGGAAAAATAACTGGGAAAATTTATTTATCTAGTTCTGGTTTTTAAAATGGTTTAAAATTCTATGTTTTTGGGTAATTCAATTTGGTTCCACTCTTATGTTCCATGGAAACAACATTTTTCTTTTCATTTCATTGGGATTTACTTGAGGTTGTGAATGAAAACTTATAATGATTTTATTTCTTATGCTACTAAAATCAGTATCCAATTGTCCCATTCAAGTCATCAAAATATTTAACATAACTATTTTTTGCCTTATATTTTCTTTTTTATTTGTTTATTTATTTTTAAATATTTATTTATATTTTTTTAAATAGGTTTTCTAAGTTTTAAATTTCTTCCATAATGAGAATTATCCTTCTAATTTAAGTATATTTATTTATAATTTCTTGATTGTTCTTTGATTTTTTTATTATTTAGTATATTTAAAATTTTAACTATATTTGTTATTCCATATTTGGTTGAAATGTTTGTGGGGTTAGAAATATCAATTTTATTTTGATTGGAAATGCATTCATGGAAAAGTTTCATGAAAGGTTTTATAAGCCTCTTTAATTTGAGGAAATTGATCATAAAAATTATCATTTGAAGAAATCTTTTCATAGTGAACTTGAAATTGAAAACGTGTTTTAGGTTTTGGTTGAGGTTTAGAAGTGTGGGATAACATCATTGATATAATAATAGTGGTAATATCACTAATTGACTCATAATCATGGTATTTTCAAAAGTGTAAGTGGGAACTTCTTGAAAATATTTGACATGTAAAATGCCTATGGTTCTAAATTATTGATAATTTCAGGCCATGCCTGCAATTAAATTCCAAGAAGCAATTGTTTTTAACTAAAGGTCATCTTTTAGCAACATTAGTCATAATCCAATCAAGAATTAACAATCTCTCATAAAGTTATTTAATCAAAAATTGTTCACTGATTTGATTATGGGGGAAGCTAAAACAAATTATCCTTAATGTATCCCAATATTCATTCAATTTTTAAAATTAATTTTTCATAATTCCATAGATTTATATCCTAATTATAGTAGTTCTAGAAGTAGGGAAACATTTTTCAACAAAAATATTCTTCAATTCATTAAAATATGTAATAAAAGTAGTGGGTGGATAAAAAAACATTCCTCGGAAACTTCCTCTTAAGAAAAAGTAAAATCTCTCAATTTCATTTGATGAACATTCACTCTTTGTGGTTTCCATTAACAAAAATTTAATTGAACTATTTAACATTTTTTCATTCATAATCACCTAAAAACCCCTTTAATTTTAAAATTTAGCATATAAAACTATAATTTACTTCAAAGTTAGAAGGTGTATCATGATATTCTATAGGTATTTTTGATTATATTCAAATTATGAATCCAATTCTTTGAGTGTTCTATTCTTATAAATTATGATTTCATGTTCCATATGTTTTCTTCTAGGTGTGTTAGTGTTATATTCTAAACTATATGTATTAAAATTATGACATCTTTAGATATAGAATGATAAATCCTTTCACTTTAAGGGGTCTAAATGAAATAAATAAAGCTTAGAACCCACGTAAATATAAAATTAAATTGATTCAAATTAGGAGATATTCCTAAAAATAGTTACAATTGGAATATTGGGCTTCAATAATGTCACTACTTAAAAATATTATCCCTTAATAAATATAGGAAAGCAATCCATGTGTTGTCTCATGAGGATGTTTCTCACTAAGTTTAGAAACCATCACTTTTAAGTTTTATTTTTTCAAAATTAAATCGAAATTAATGGGTTTTTAATTTATGTTAAAGATAAATAAAAACCAAAACAATAAATTTAAAATAGAAAAAAAGATGATTTTTTAATATAAAAGGAAACATAGATTTAAAAGAAGTGTGGAATCTTATATAAAATGTAGTAATAATGAGATAGTTTGAACCATTTTAACACACACAATATTCCTTTTGAACATGTCTCTCCTAATTAAATTTCTCTATGCTCATCCAAATACCTTTCAATAAACAACTAATTTTAATTTAATGTCATAAAAAACCTCAATATGAGTGTTTTCACCATATATAAGCAATTCAACCACTTAAAGACCTCATATTAATTGAACCTAAATTAATTCATTATGATCCTCCCCAATACCTCTCTTAAAAAATTTAAATAATGAAAACAAATACTTTACATCATATGTTGAGAAACCATTCAAACATAATTAGTAGAAATATCATACTAGAATAAAAAAACTAGTTTTATTCTAAGTAAAAATTCTATAAAAATAAAATTGGATAGAATAATTGAAATCTTGAACTGAAAATAGGTTATATACAGGTCTTTACTTGTCACAACCACCAATGATTAATTCCATGCATTGATAAGACAACCACACACTCCATCTTACCTTGTCTACTATGAACACCACTAATTTTTCCACATTTCCTTCTTATGATCCCCTATTGTAACATACTATTTCCAAATTTGTTTCTTCATCCCCTTATTTATGTTAAAATTTATAATTATATTTTTGTAGTGGAGGGAAAAAATTTGAAATTTAGCAGTTTTCTTCGATTTATTTCTTGTAAAATTCCATGCACAAGCACCAATAGATCCATGTGGTGTTATCCTAGTGGAAGTAAAAATGGATTATTCCTTGTGTGAATGGGATAAACATTAGTGGGATCAATAATACTTCTTACAAATAAACTTTCTCTTAATATTCTATAATATTGATTGACTATTCTTCCCCCTTTTAAGTGAATCAAGTGACCTTATTAAAATTCCACAAAATATCATTCCAAAAGACCAAGAGATCTTTTCCATGATGTATTGTAAATTTAAAACACATTCTAAAAATCTATTAGTGACCACATCTTTTTAAATTATGTAGTGTTCTCTAGATTTACATTTTGGATCTATCCTCACTACTCATGATCTCCTTTTCTCATACTTCAGTGGTAGAAACATGATATAATTTTGATCTTATTGTTTTTCACAATAATACTTCCCATTAAAAAACATATTATAATTCCTATTTTTGGATCCCCATGTTTCAAAAGTTGAGTTTTAAGTTGAAACAGTTATCAAAATTCCCATAGTCTAACCACGATGGAATTTTGATCATTCTACACCCAAGAGTTTACCCTAGCATTCCAAGGATTTACCTGTTTAGTAATTCTCAAAATGACATGTAGGATTCCACTATGGCATATAAGAAAATGTTTTGGGTTTTTATGAATTTTATGTAGACTATTGTGCTCTATAGGTATTCTTAGATGAGTTGAATCCATGGAGATACCCTTATAAAGGTTTTAAAGTGGCATTATTGCATTTACTCAAGATGAATCTTTCCTTTATGAAGCTTTAAAACCATATGATGAACTTTATGAATCCCTATTGGTGGAAGGGATCTTCCTAAGTGTTATATTACCCTTAAATAATCTTTATAAATGTAAAATAAACCTTAAATATGCTCAGTTACCCTAATGATAATGTACAACTACCTTTACAAAGCTTACTTATAAACTTTACATAGATCCTAGTAGGAACTTTACCCAACCTCTTCTAGTTACCCTAACCCAGAATATACTCCTTTCATAAGGGTAACTCAAAATTACAAAAAATATGAATGTATAAAAATTCCAAGGGAGGATTTTTCTAGATTAATTTTAGAATAAAAAAACCATGAAAATGAAATCCTATAAAAATTTTAATTGTAGAAATGATTAAGAACACTTAAAATCATAAAATGAGTAATTTTTATGAAAATTTCCAAGATATCAATAAGAACTAAAAGTGATAAAATTCATTTGAAAATAAAAATGATGGAAATTTATTCTTTTAAAAGACACATGAAAATTTATGAAAATATTATCTCTATCACACCCCTAATTTTCCTTTAATATGCGATGCGTGACTATTTATCAACTTTAATCTTTTGGTCCTTTCGGTTATTTTAACATCCCTAATATCTAATGATATATGAATGATCATGGGTCAGATTGGAGAAAAAAAATAGTTCATTGTTTCATTAAGAGTGAATGACCATGTAAGGATCCAATCTTTTCATTCATACGATTACTACCTTATTCCGTGAGTTATTTTGAGGTTTTAATTTTGTTTTTATTTATGATTTCATGGAATCCTAATGAGTGTGTTTATCATCACCCATTCATGGGTCTTAGTCCTAGACATGATGTGTCATTATAGATGGCTCATAGGTTGAATATGGTCTTGGTAGATGAGGATTCATTGTGGCTTGTTTGGAGATGAAACCTGGTGACCATTGGGGTTATGGTAATGGTGGAGGTTGGTATTACTAGGATATATAGGTTGTAATGTCCTGACCCTAATTCTACTAAACCGGTGCTCTTATATGGTGGGTTTCTAGATCTCAAGTGAGCCTCCCTTTATGCTAGAGGTTGCTGCCTAGTAGTGAGTGCCCATGGTGTGATAGTGGGGGGACAATGCCTTCATATCAGAGTAAGACAAAAAAAAATAGATAGGAATCATACACAAAAGTAAACAAACAGAATGTGAAAGTATAAATAAACCGAAATAGAACATGTTTTAATAATAAATAAAAATGCTATAAAAGCCCAAACAACTCTATCATATAATAGAACACTATTCACCCACTGGTCCAACCATACAAATAATGAAATAAAAAATAACCAAAAGTAAAAGTACAAGGGTCTAATATAACTATGATCCAAACCATGTAGCTAGTCTCTAAACACTATCGAATTGCACTGATCCGATCATCAGAACCACACGAAAAGCTCTGCTCCATCATGTAACACTGGGCCTCAGCCTTATCCACCATGAAATAATGATCAAACTCAAAAGCATACATATGGTCTACAGATACACTGAGGTGCACATGTAGGGTTTATAAAGAATCTCAGTATGTCACCCCGACAAGAAACCTATATATGTACTACTATAAGTGTATGTAAAAGCAACATTATCAACCTAACTAAAACACAACTAAAAATAAGGTATAATTAAAAACATGAAACCACAAAAAAATAGGTTTTGTAATCTCTATAAACTGGGAATGTTCCACCATGGACGTCCATATCTATATAAGTATACATGTATAGTTCTATACCTATACATATATACATAAATATGAATATTCACTAGTATGTAAAGGAAATAACATAAAACCAACAATAATCGATCCTTAGGGCCATAACCTTGATCACCTGGGCATCCTATGCAAGGGCATTGATCTAGACATCATGCCACTCAAGTAGTGTATAATTAAGTCAATCTGTTGGTTTGTAATTGAAATCGACATATACCTAATTTATCTAACACTAGAATTATATCTCTGGGAAAGATATTCCACAATTGGGGGATACTCGTCCTACACCTGGGTTCACCCATACCCCCTCCAATCATTTTAAATAAGGATACCATATACCAATGGTCAATCCTATAAAGAAGGATACCATATACCGATAGTCAATCCTATAAATAAGGACACTATATATTGATGGTAAATCCTGTAAAGAATGATACTGTATACTAATGGTCAATCATGTAAAGAAGGATATCGTATACCGATGGTCAATCCTATAAAGAAGGATACTGTATATCATTGGTAAATCCAATAAATAAGGATTCTAGGGAGTACATCTAGACATCCTGTAAAAGGTCATTGTGTCAGTATCTATGCTACCCAGGCCTATACATCTAGTCCAATGTCTGAGCCCATAGGTCTCGTTTTGTAGGAGGTCACGACATCCAGAACTTTGATAATCCCTAAGGGTCTTACGCTTTGGAAATTTGTAAAGAGAACTCCCCAGTGAGATGTTATACAACACCCCTCGAGTATCATTATATATAATAGAGAGAATAATTCTCTTGATCAAAGGACTATAAGATTGTAATCATCCCCACAAATCGGGAGATCATAACAGTCCACGAGTCTTGGGTTGTTATGCCTATAAAAAGAGCACTCATTAGTGAGACACTATGCAACACCCCTCAAGTGTCATAAAAGATATGGGAGAGTGTAATCATCATGATCATAGGCCAAGGAGATCATAATCATCCCCAACACTCAGGATAACATAATCTACTATGAGTCTTAGGTCACCATTCTCATATATCATATTTCAAGGAGAGCGTAATCATCCCCAACACATATCATAGGTTGAAAAGAGTATAATCATCCCCACCACATATAACTGGTCTATGAGTCTATCCAAGGCATTCATATAATAGAGCTTACAAGTATCACTCAAGTCATACAAGTCAACACGTAAGTCTCAAAAACTAGATACCAAAAAACACCTATGAAGATACCAACAATATATATACATCTAGGATCAATAGGAAAGTCCTATGTAGTACCTATGTGTATACCAGTAAATATCATAAATAACTTATCTCAGAAGCCAGATCCCAAGAAAGCACATCTGGGCATCCCAATAAGCAATAAGGATCCCAAGAAGAATGCCCAAGCATCCTAATGAGAAAGAAAGACTCCTCACATCGTCTCAACAAATACCAACCAGAAAGAACCTCTGGTAAACACTGCTAAATCAGCAACAAATATATCCAATATATCATAAAAGGAGTGAGGATGGTCTGAATGCCCAAACCAACACTACTTCCATATATCCAAGGGTTTACAAGTTTGGAATAGGTTCTAAGGTGACACCAGATACCATATCTACCCAAACCTGACATACAAATCAGGGTCGGTCAAACAATGGGCTCCCGTTGGGTACCTCAAGCTAAATAATGAAGAGGAATCCTACTTGGGATCCTCATAATGATACAAAGGTATATAAATCCTATAAGGGACTCCCTAAGTTAACACATAAGAATAAGAATCCTCATGGGATCCTCAGTAATGACAAGAGGATAGAGGCATCCTACACTGGATCCTATGAATGATATACAAGTAAGGGATCCTATAAGGGAATCCCTAGAATAGATCAAAAACAATGGGATCCCTCAGTGGATCCTTAGAATCAATTGGTCTCACTACCTCATAGGCCAGAAGGGCACATCTCACAAGGGGGAAATCCTCAAAAAAATAGTCCACATGAGATAGCTTATATCTCATATTAGATCAAGGTCTCAAACTAGGTTGATTCGAACACCAAACCTACCATTCATGTTCAATTATCTCTCTTAGGAGATGACTGAATTTGATTATTGGATGATGAGCCTATCCATTTAGATAGAATCCCCCAAACACCCATTAGAAGTACTCAAATCACTCCATGGTTTTCACCATCATGATCTATGTAGAAAACTACTCAGGATAGACTATTCTCAGGAACAAATATGATTCCAGGGTAAGTAGATATGAAAAAACCTCAAAGAGTTTAAAAGGGTAGTACACGATGTGTCGCCATCGATATACAACATTTACTCCAAAAATCCAACATGGTCAAGTACTTCTGCCGGCCTGGGCATGTAAATTCCCCATGTACACGGTGTGTAATGAAGGAACACAACGTGTACCCTACATGGGTTACCTGCCTATGTCCCTTATCCGACCCAGTTGGATACTTGGTCAGGCCAAGTAGTCATACATGGCGTGTTTTCCACATGGGGTCTGGCCATGTAGTTTACACAACCATGTACCCCTACATGAGTTACCATGGCCGGATACTCTGCTACATGGACGAGCATCATTACATGGTATGTGTACCACATAAAAGGTTTCTACTCCTTAAAATATCATCTTCCCCAAATGAGAAGAACTTACAATATGTTCCCCTAAACCACACATCATGTTATTAGGTTTTCCTGAACATAACACCCTTTGGATCACCTGAAAACCACTTCTAAACTGCCAAATAAATACATCCATCCTTAAAAGGACCCAAGATAGAATATAGGGGATTTAAAACTTAAAAAATGTAAAATATAAAGAATTTTTTTGGAAAATATTAAAAACATACCACCTTTGGGAAGAAACCGCTGAAACTTCATTTGATTTCACAATCCACGACTATCGTACGCCGATCCAACGCGTCGAGGACTTCATGAAGGTACCTCTATTCCCTTATCTATCCTTATTTCTATACGTATCCTTCTTCTTCCTTAGGTCACAGTGAAGGAGGATCCACCCATGAGGCATTCGAGAGAATAATGTAAGGAAATAAAGAAAAGAAAATGAAAGTAAAGAAAAAGAAGAAAAATGAAATAAAAGAAAAAGGGGGGCCCGGGCTGGCCCCGGTGCCCAACTCGACATTATGACTTTCCTAGGAAAAAGTTTTCATTTCAAAATCAATAGTGGAGATAAAATCCCAACATGAATCTCTATTCAAAATATATCACTAACTGAACTTGCATAACCAATTTAATATTTAATTTAATAAATAATAAATAATAATTATTTTTTCTGAAATTCAAACATCTCAGAAATCCAAAAAACTCATGTACTAGGGTAAACATCCAATTTAGGGACAAAAATAGTGGTCATAAAATTTTTTCATGATCATATTCTAAGGGGAAATGAACATTTTACTACCTTACAATCATCTGAAATAAAAAATTCCAATTTATGCTCAAAATTGTAGTCTGGTAAAATATAGGTCCTTACATAGGTAGTAGGAGGCATGTTTATTGAGAGACAGGTTTCATAGATGACCTCATAATATTGGATGCTTATATAGGTTTCTCTTTTTATAAAAAGGTCATGTATCTTTTCCTTTTTCATTAGATTTTATATATTGGTTATATAGGTGCATCATATCCATTCTTTCAATATTGTATTGTATGTAGTTAACTATTCAAATATGTACTACTGATTATTTTTATTCATTGAAAATATTTATCTGTTGAAGGTTGATATAGGATAAGACTTCAAATATTATGAGTTATGCCTAATCAATTCTAATAAAAATATTCTATCCTATAAGAGGTGAGATTAGGGTGGCACACTTGATTTACTGCTAGCTCATGTGGGGCCCCTAGAGATTGGTTCACATCACTCACCATCTCAAATTATCAGGAAATATGATTCATTAGAGTCAATATTATGTTTAATGTAAGATTATCCTCATTTTGGTTCTAATTTTGGAGTTTTTTCATTATTATAATTAGTTTCCTTAATTTCAACACCAATTCTCCTTGGATAAATAATCATAGTTGGACCATTTTATTGAACTCTCAGGTGAAATAATTTTAGTGAACCTCAATTTTATGCATTTATATTAAATCCTTTTTTTTCAATTTCTTATAACTCATCTGATTAAGTTTTTGAATCATCATATTTAGTCAACTGATCATAAATGGGTTTTTAGAGAAAGGGTAACTAAACCTCAATTGGAAATACTACTATATTCCCATACACCAGCGAATATGGGTTTTCGTGTGTAGGGGTATTTATAGTGGTGTGGTAGGACCAAAAAGCATTTATATGTTTTTAGAGAAAAACATTCTTGTATTTATCTTCTATCTTGTATAATATATTCAATAAAGTCTTCTAAAAGTATTATACATGTCCATTTATAGTCATATGATAGTAGTAAGAGTGGTTGGATTGGATATTGTATTTCAAATATAATTTTTTTAAAATCGGTTTTAGAAATATCCATTTCATTATCCCTGAGGATAGTATGAGGAACTTTAAATCTATTGATGGTGTTGGATTTAAAAAAATTAATCATATATTTCATCACTATCTCCATTATAAAAATAAACTCAGACCATTTGGGAAAATATCAGTGGTATTGACGATAGATTTGAATTTTCCAACAATCATTAGAGGGTAAGGACACATGATATCTATCCCCTATATTGAAAATTCCTATCTTTATTTCATAATAAATAGAATCATTGGGGTTTTATGAATTAAGGTTTCATTTAATTGTAATGTGAAACACTTCTTTTTGAATTTGATACATTCATTGATCATAAAGGACTAAAAGTATCCCAATCTCTTGATATGATGAGATATCTTGGTTTCTATCTGTCGACCAACACATTCACTAGTGCAGAATTATTTTATAATTATAAGGGTCTATTCTCCTTAAATAATATTGAGAATAACCCCATAAAAACCTTATTTAAAAAGGATTATCTAGGAGTTATGGACACTATAAAGGATGAATTTTTTTTCACATGAAAAAATCTATTCCATTTTATCCAAATCTTAGGGTACAATTCTATTTTGTAGATAATTGACTATTTTAGTCCTCCAAATAGTTATTTAATGAAATTATAGGTATGAAGACCTAGTTTGATTCAAGTTTGTATCAATATCATCTACATCTTATACTTCCTTAATTATTCAAGTTTCTAGTTGGATCATGTAGTCACATTATGAGGGGCTGAAGCAGTGAGAAACTATTTTTCCAAATTCTTTTTACTCAAATGAGTTTGAAACATTACAGATGTTAGGATGTACGGGTATCATATGTTTCACTTAATTAATTCACACTACATATAAGATATAAAGTAAAGGGAGCCTAACACTTAGCATCTTTATAAGGTTTGATCCCAATGTAGGTATTTATTTCTCACTGTGTTTGGGTCATGTTTGAGATACTGGTGCTTTAGTATTATACTAAATTGAATGAAAATTCGAAAAGTATCATCCTTTACCCCTAAGGATATCTTTTGAATATCCTTTACTATCTCCAGAAAACATTATAGTGACTTCACTAGTTATTTATACTATACCCTTCTAGTTTAAAATGTGTATAAATTTCTCCTTCTCAAACAATATCCTCTTTCAACTCTGGGATGTCACTGCATCTAAATAATAGAACTGATTCCTCAAATGGAGGTCTTTGAAATTCATTTGATGTCCATGAGTAGCATCATACAAGTCAACCTATTCCTCTTAACATAAAAATTATTAACTTATATATGGGAACATGAAAACATATTGTTTCTTCTTCTCTTCATTCTTATTGGAGCCTTTTGTCAATCTTTAATAAAAAACATCTCCTCATCCTTTAATAACTTCAATGGACATTGGACATACCAGTTGTAATGGCTCATTGTTCTTTTACACAAACACACACACACTCTCTCTCTCTCTTACCCACTCTCCCTATCTCTCTTTTTATTTATTATTTTCTTATATTGTTATATAATATTAAGGATTACCACACTATTTTCCTCTTAATATTTCCCTCTATAATATTCCTTAATTCTCAATATTTCTAGAAAAATATCTTTGGATTTTAACTCAATCACTTATCTTCTTATCATTATTCATTTTTATATTATAATTATCCAAAGGATAATATTATATCCCATTTTAAAATAAAAATCCATGAAATTCATGGAAACACGATTCTTATTTTAATTATTCAATATAGTCTTCAAAAGAAACTTCAAATTTTATCTTTATAAAAATTTAGTCAAATATTTGTATTTAAAACTCATAAAATGTCACACCCAGATACATATAATATTCACATTTAATTTTCATTTAATATAATTTATATTTCTCTTAAAAACTAGTCAAATATTATTTAATTATGGATCCGCCAATTTTGATCTCAATTAATAGAATTTATATATTTAAATTCAAAAATCATATAATTATCTCGTATAGTTCTCAATATTGTCATCTTGAATCATAGATTTAATTAGAATCATCGTGTTATTTTTATATTTGAAAATTTGATTATCATCATCACATTTAAATTCTTAGTTTGTAATTTTTTAATAATATCACATTATTCAAAAAATTAATTATCATGTATCACTTCAGTGAGATCTACTCATCTTATGTTTGATTTGTTTAATATTTAAAGAGATACTAAAAGATCACATGTATCATGTTAAGGATTTCACACATCTACTTAAATCTTTAGTTTAATAATATATATTCTCATAATCATCTTACATAAACCATGAATTATCTTAGTTAATCTAGTATAGTGTCACATTCAGAACAAATCATTTTTATATAGCTGTGTATATTCTATAATGAATCTGATAGAATTGGAAAGAGGGAAGATTAATCTTCCATAGCGATTATTTTTTTATATTTGAAAAATCTTAAAAATAATTCCAAAACCAGTCTACTACTTCACCAGTTTAATAATATTGAATAAAATTTATTTCTACTGCTTTCTTCTGGTCTCTTAATCTCTTGTATCTATAAATTTATCAACTTACATGCTCTACCTTTATCTAGCTTCCTCATATTATATTCCAAAACATTTTATTAACTAACTTAATATTTTACTTACACAGTAATGTATCTTCTACATCTATACTTTTCATGGATCTTTAATTTAATTATTTCTTGTGATAATTCATCCATATAGATTCCATAACTTCTTTCTAAACATCTTCTAGAACACATATATTCTAAAATACACCAGAAGATTAAAAATTATTAAATTCATCTCTAACCAGTCTTAAATAATCTATAAAATTTTAATTCAATTAAATTAACTTTTAATGGATTCAAAAAACCATAGAAAATTATCTTAATATTGATAAATATATCTAGTTAAAGTCAAAATAATTTTAAATATATATGAATTATAATTTTCTTTAAAATCATTTCCAAAAAAATACAGCATATATATTCTCAAATTTCCTCAACAATTCTCTTCTTATTTTCATTAAATATTCTCCAAAATAGTGCACCAACTAATACCTAATAAATATGAAACATTCCCCATAATTTCTCCACTGATAAAATCTCAAACATCCTCATCATCTAAGTGATATTACCATACATTTCAATGATTTTTTGTTAAATAACACAAGTATGGATCTTCACACTTCCAACTAGATTATCTATCAATAATTATTTAGAGTAGAATGATATTTAATCACAAACAATTACTCGTCCCATTTATTAATTGGGTTATTCATCATCACCCAACACATATTGATATTTTTCTCTTATTGAAAACAAATACAATCATTATCATAATCCAATACCATATTTAATTTCCCAATTTGATTTTTTATCAATACCCTTAAAAAATTTACTCTAAATATTTTTTAGTATCTTTTCTTTTATCTATTACTTATTGAAAACAAATACAAATGATCTTCTTGATAGGGGTGGAATTGCACCTTACATAAGCTGTGTGTTATATATTAACCAACTCCATTTCTATGCGATCTAACTATGTGTAGAAGATAAGAGTGATAAATCAATAAATAAAAGCTATGCATAAAACACATAAGCTGGTGATACCAAATCATATTTCTATTTCTACGTGTTTTTAAAGAAGTTTTACAAGTTATCACCTTTGTTCAACTCAATAAACACACCAAAAAAAATCTATCAAAATTTGCTTTATCCCTACTCTTTATTCCCAACTAGATCAACAAACCATTCTACTAAATAATGAGAATTGATTCAACTGAATCATATCATGGTAAAGTTTCATAATAATGTCAAAACACTTAATTTTTTTAAAAGTTTCTATGTTTCTTGATTTGTACACATGAATCATCTGAATGTTTCTCAATATTTCTCCCCCTAGGGGGATAAATTATAATAACAAATCATCATACATGATATTTTTTAAAATTGAATATGAGAATATACTATTAATTAAAATTAAAGTATTTCAAGTAACCACCGAGATATATAATAAGGATCATTATGTTGGATATATCATTATGCTAATAGTTTTCACAACATTCATTATGTTACCCCGACATGAATCACATTTAATTCCCTAAAAATATATATAAACAAAAATGTATAAAAGAGAATAATTTGGATCTTATAAGTCTCCTTACTGATAGAATTATGGTTGAGAAATTTTTATCAAACCATTAAATCTTTTATTTTTAATATTCATTTTGTTGAGAAATATTAATGTTAGGTCCTCCTTAGATTTTATGGATTTGAAACTCCTTGGGTAGCAATAGCTTCTTACTCTTATCAAATTTATCCTTATGTGGAATTGGATTTTTCAAATCATCTATTAAATAAAATCCATTATTTTATACTTTCACAATATTTATTTCCATCTCTAGTAGGGTTATCCAAAAAACCATGCATTTTTAGAAACATAAAAATATTTATTAGATTTTCCACTTGGCTTAATAAGAGTATTTGGGTTACCCTATTTTGAAAACCTCTCAAATTGTTCTTCTTCAATGTCTTCCACCAAATAAATCCTTCTATTTATTACTTGTATTTATTTTTTCCATTATGGTTTTAGCTTGAATATTTCAACACCGTGTTTCATGGATTTTATATAATGATCTATGTTGTGGTGTTTTATCCAATAGAAGAATCATCTACTCATTTTAGGTGTAGCATCCTTCTAAATATTCTTCGTAGGAGTTCTTTTATGAATACATTTATTTTGTTAATGTCCCATGGAAAAATAAACTTACCTTCATTTATTAATTATCATATTATTTGGTATTATTTATTCAAAAATCATATAATCTAAACTTAGTATGTATGAACCAATAATCATCATTACAGTGACCAGATTTATTACAATTTCTATAAAGATACTCTAAGTTGTAGAATTTATTCTTAATTGAAAGATTCAATTACATATTATTCTATGTACATTTATTTAACTCAAATTTTCTACCTATTTATAAAGGCCTTATTTGTATTTAAATTATTGAAATTTTATTACAATAATCAAAATATTTATAAGTAAATTTTATACAACACCAATAATGAAAAAAATTGATTTCTTCTTTTTTGTTACAATTTGGCCAGATTGATAACCTCGATATTTTTTATCTATATGAACCCTATTTTTATCATAATTTTGAGAAGAAAAATTAATACTTTTGATAATATCCACCATTGATATAATAGTGGATTGGACACAATTTGTCTCCATATATAGTTTTCTAGAAATTGAACTTTAACATGTATTTTTCCTGGAAATAACATTAGTGTCAATTGGGTATCTTAGGGCGATCTACATAGAGAGCACTCTCCACAAATAATATTTAATCTAGGGTTTTATTGTTCATCCTCAGCTTCTATCCTCTTCTCTTGTGCTCTCTGCGATGGTCTTTCTTCTACAATTTTATTGTTTCTTCCATCAAAGGTATGTGGGTTGGACTCCCTCCATCACCTTAACCTGCTCTGGCCTCTAATTTCTTCATTCCTATTTGGGTTGGGGATAGTGTGGAGTAAACATCAAGACTTTGTTATTGTGGTTTGGTAGACGTTGGGTTTCTAGCTACTACTAGAGTAGTTCTTTCATCCTCAGCTGCCAAAATCTGCTCTGACATAGGGTTTCATCGCTCCTCTCCAGGTTGGAAATGGAGAGATGGGTACATAGGGTTTTGGGCATATGATTTGGGGTTTTTGAGATTTATTTTTAGGTTTCATCCCCATTATTATTTCATTCCTGGCCTTCTTCATGTTTTTCCCCCGGTTCCATGTTCTCTTTTCTGGTCTTCTTTGTCGATGACGGTTTTCTTCCTCAGCGGTCATTTTCTGGTGCTGATTGTTTGTGATAAGAAGTCTCAATTGTGAATTTTCTTGATGGGGTTTGTCATTCTAGTGTGTTGTTTGTATGCGATGATGGTGGTTTGGATTCAGTGATGTTGTTGACGCAGGTGGTTTTCAACGGTGTTGTGCCAGACGATGATAACTAAAAGACAGTGAAGACGGTGATGGTGATTCTTTTGATGTTGAAGGTGTTTGGTTCAGAGCGGCCAGCGGTGATGAGGCATAGAGGTTAAAGACCCTGGTGTTGTGTTGATGAGAATACGATGATGGTGATTCCTTCAATGTCGATGGCGGCCGCTGGTAGATCTCTTCAGCGTGGATGTAGACAGGATGTCGAGTTAGGTGTGTGACTCAAGGCAGGGTGCGTGTCTTAAGGTGATGGGATTGATATGACTCGTTTATCGATGGGTGATGATGTCTTGTTTTTTGAAATTTGATTTTTGCGGATCTTTGGAAGTCGATAGTGGTGGTAGGGTTTCTTGTAGTGTTTTTGAATTATTAATTTTGGGTTATGTTCTGGTGATATGTGGAGGTTTTCGTATGGTTCCCACTTACCAAAAAGTGGTTTCTTATAAAATAAAATAAAACATGGATTGGAATACATTAGTGTCAAAATCATTTTCTAGAATAAGGATTACCTCTTTAATAGAGACAATAATAAATGAATCAATTTTTATTCTCAAAGCACTATTTCCAATGATACAAGTCCTTTTAGAAGTAATACTATTATTAGAAACATTCATGGGAACACCACTTTTCTAAACAGTTTGGGAAGTCTTAATTTAGGTCACATATAAGTTTCTCATTTTAACCTCCAATTCAAGTCACTATAATTAGAGAGGATTTTTATCATCCTAAATTGATCTAATTATTTTTTATAAGCCTATATTTATCTTCTAAAAATAGAATTTATTTATTTTTATAATTTATTACAAGGTATTTTTATATTTTTTTATTCTTGTAGCCTTGACCTTTAATTAATAATTCTTGACATCCATGGTATCTTTATGATTTTATTCAAAATTCATGGATTATAACACCATTTATTTTTATTTTCATGGATTTATCATCACATGTATTTTGAAACTCCTCTAACATGTACTAAATTGCTTTAAATAATAATAAAATTCTATCCTTGTATTCCACATCTTCGATAAGAGTTTTAAAATTTTAAAAATTCTCAAAAAATAATTTTTTAATATTATATACTTTTATATATATATATATTATTATTTATAATATTTAATATAGATGAGTTAAAATATATATTTGGGAACACAAAAATGGAAATTCTTTTCAATAATACTTAAATTTAAGAATAAAAATAACGAAGTGATCCAGTCGGAACATACTTGCACAAAATAAAATTGATTATTAAAGAGGATAATTATAAAAAGGCATGATAGGAAGTTTACCTCTTTGAATACCTTAAAATAGTGGTAAACCCTCTTCATCATTCAATATAGATGAGATAAATCTCATTTTGTTATCTTATCTCTTCTTTATGTTCCTCAATTTTTTGATATAAACCACTGCATTTGTGATGATAAGGAAGCCACATAATTCATAAAATCTAAAAATCATGTTTAATAGATAAAATGGTCAGGAATTAAATTAGTTCCAATAATAGGTATAACCTTTACACTGATACTAATTGCAGTTCCTAGTAAGATTGTGCAATCACATTATGAAAATAACCCCCATGATTTGTGATAATTCACTGAAATGGGTTTGAATAAATGAATTCAATTCCATTTTAATTTTATTTTAGAAACAACATCTGTCACCTATTAAAGTGAATTAATTTATCATTTTCATACATTCTATGATACATACAAATTGTGTGAACCATATTTTACAAGTTTTATTACTCAAAATGAATAGCTAGTTTATTCTGTGATCTAAAATCACCAGAGACCATACAACCCATGAGTATAATCATTGTGGATTATAAAAAAGTGGTGAAAATACTTGAACTTATGTTATATAAAAATTATCCAACCTATGTATAGTGATTTAACATAGAATAAAATATATAATATTTTTTTCTATCAATAATAGAGACTTCATCTATATCATACTTTTATCATGTTTTCATTACACCAATTCTTCTTCTCCTTTGTATTATTTATATTCCTCTTATTATTATACATGAAAAACAACAAGTAATATCATCTTCATCTACTTTAGTCTCTCTATTTTATAATTTATATATATTTATTTTCAATGCATAACACAATTTTCACTATAGAAGAAAAAACTTTCTCTTATACAAACACCAACTTTCTTCAATTTTTAATTTAATTTTTAAATTCAAAATCAAAAAACTAACTTCCTTTAATTTCATTCAAAATTTTCCTCTCAGTCTTCCATTTCTTCTTCATCCTTAGGAACCATCTATGTGTTCACTAGGAAAATTAATAGAGTGAAAAGTTAGTTCTAAAAATTTCTTGTTAAAAATTACCCTATTTGTATCTTTGAAATATTTATCACAACATGACAGTTTTCATATATTACTATAGGTCTACATATCATAGAATAACACCATGAATCATGGTGTGATATATCAATCCACCTCAAACATCCTACATTATAATTCAAATGACTTCACATCATGGATTAAATCCTTTTAAATCATAGACTCATGAAATTAAAAATGATCAACAATCATCTTTTCAAAATTAGTAATATTCTCCATCACTAACATCATGAATTACCTTAATAATAATTTTTCCAATTATGATTAATTTTTTTTCAAATTATCATAAATTTCTGAACATAATTACTCTAAAAACATCCCTTTAATTTTTTAAAATTTTAATTTTCTAATTAACCCTTTAATCCTCTCTATATTACAAAAATGACTCTTAGGTATGCTTAGAATGAACCATATATATTATAGAAATCTCTAAATTTATGTAATTTTAGTAGAGTTAATTTTAGTTATTCATTATTTTGATTTTTATGAATAAGGGGATTTATAAAATTTACACATTGATCAACATGAACTATATATATAGGGTGTCTCAAAGGACTTATTCCATTTTCCATTCTCTACTCAGGGATACTCTCATGTACCATGAGACTTACTTTTACACATACATGGACTTATCTAAATTTTGATATAACTTAGAGTTACTCTCATGAGTCATTAAGGTTACTCTTACACACTCTATAATTTTCAAATTTCCATTAATATTTTTATAGTTACATATATCTTATGGAAAAGTTACTCTTATGTCTACAAGTACATTTCCAGATTTTAGACCAAACTATTCTCAACTCCAAAGCAATTTGAAATAACTTTAAACCTCTCAAAACTATTTAATAATCTCTTAAAAAAACTGCCAAACTTTAAAAAATCCCTCACGTCACATAACATTATTTATTTAATATGACCTTGTATATAATTTATGTTTTGAAAAAAAATCACCTTACAAGAACTATATCCACTTCATAATTTTCTCATCAATTATTACCTTTTAAAAATATCCTTGAAAAGGACCATTTATAAACTTTAGAACTCCAAAAGCACTCTATGTGAGGAAATAAAAACATTAAATATAAAAATATTACATCATATTAGATGAATATTAAATACATGTCAAGAAAATACATGTCCTATCACCTTAAAGGTATTGTTTCTTTAGTGACTATCTATAAAATCATCTTATTTCATGAATGATCTACAATATCTCCCACAATGTTTTCTATCATAGTATGCTTCTTAGAAATACAATATATAAAACATTTTTTCATAACATGGGGAATAGAAACATAAGAATGTGTGAGAAATGATGCACAGTAAGGGAAAATAATGTAGATATCAATAAATGATCATGAGTGAGCATAAGATAAGTATAATGGTATGATAACATGATCATAACTTACAAAAGTAATACCAAACTTGTCAAAGATCTATAATCATGTATCATGGAAAAAGGATTTTTCATAGAAAAGAATACGTCATAAGTGTGTTGGATTATCAAAAATCAATTATGATCCATGAGAATATAAAATAATAATAAGACATAAGTATGTGGCATAAACATTTGTATATAAAATCATTTCCTTAGCCAAGGATATATTCCAAGACTATCATTGTAGATTTGGTTCACTCCACATTCCATAATTTCCTTAGGCAAGTTTTACTCCCAAGACTATCATAATTAGTATACTACCTTAATAAATTAGTTTCTATCTCTATTATAGTCCAAATTATCTCATAAGATATCATTTTAACCCAGTGAATTTGAGGGATATATAATTTCATGCCCACCTTTCAGATAATGAAAACCATATATATGTGTTCCACATAATCATAAAACATTTATTAATTCAACATTTTTTTGAAAGGTTAGGTCCAAAGCCTCAATTTATTATTTGAACACAAAGACCTCTTTAAACTGGGTAGAGGGAGACCCATTACATAGCCCGAAGGCCCAAGGCCAAGTGTCCTGAATACAAAGCTTGAAATCCCATTGAAATAGCCCAAAGGACCCCTCAGTGAACAGTACTACTACAGTACTCATGCTGCTACAGTACCTGATACAGTACCACCACCACTACAGTATCTGCTATAGTCCCTCCGCCACTACAGTGTTTCCGCTGCTATAGTGCCGCCACTGCTACAGTACCTGCTAAAGTACTGCTACAGTACCTGGGAAATTCTCCCTTGCCCGGATTTGATCCTGGGTCATTTGGATGCCAAGTAGGAGCCTGTACCTCTAGGGTACAGGCTCGTTGGCACCCATTTAAATAAAATAAGTTTCATAAATATTCCATAATTTCATAATTTTATAACCCATGGAGAATAAATGAGTTTCATAAATATTTCATCATTACTTAATTAAACCATGGGAAATAAATGAGTTTCAAAGAATAACCACTAAATAATCATCATCATAATACATATAGATAAATGAAGTGTATTGTATCATATCATCATATCACTAGTTAATAATAAAATTCTATAAAGGATGTTGACATAGATGAAAAATACATTTAAGAGAGCATTTGAACATTTCCCAGAAAACATGGAAAATACCCTTTTATTTTGGTATCATTAAAAAAATAAAAATTTCCAAAATACCAAGATAAATCAATTATTTAAAAATTACTTTATAAAAATTTAAATTAATCTCCAAACCAAATAATAGTTATGGTGTCACAAAAATTTGTTCATTTAGAAAATTTAACATAAAGATTTCTTTTACACTTTTGGTAAAAAGTAAAAAGTACCTCATTCAAAAAATGAAAAGAGGATTACATTTATTTTTTTAAAAGAATTTAAAACATGTTTGAAAATTAATTTAACAAATACTTTTATAAAAAAAATTAAATTCTTGAAAATATTTTTAAGAACATGGACATGAAATAAACGTTTACCAACTAAATAGGAAATAAGACCAACATTTAATAAAAACATTTTATCAATTTAATTTAAGTACCAAAGAAAAGAAAATTGAAATATTAATTAAATATTATAGGAATAAAAATATTATAATAAAATATATAAGATTCATAAATGTTACCTCATTTGGAAATTTAGCTTAGAAAACCTCAAAAGGAAGTGAGATTCTAATATAAACCCTTACCTCAAGTCTTATCTTTATTCATACACATCAAAAACTCTTATATAATAAATATATATTTGTTAAAAAACTATTCCAAAACCATATTAATATATAAAATAATATTATCCTTTCATTTATAATTTCCAATTGTACTTTATTAACAATTGTTCATTAAAATGATCATTCAAGTGAGAACTAGTCTCTTTTCCATTCCTATTTCAGTTCCGTGGTTCCAGTAATTGCAACATGATCATAGTTTCATCATCTCAAAAATATTAATCATGAAATAGGTATAATATTTATTCATTATAAAATATTTTATAACCATAAATATAACGTGATTATGAAAAACTAATTACATCACTTCGCGCAGACAATACACTGCACCTACGTGTGAGTGATGTTTCCAATTTTGAATGGATGAAATGAAAGAAAGGTAAATAGTAATTCAAATTAATTGAATTATAATTATATCATAAATAATATATACATATATATATTAATTAAATATATCCTTAATACAATCCATATAAATAGGAAATGAAAACCAATCACATTACTTCGTAGAGGTGGTAGTCCACACCAAAAAATGAAAAAAGTTATCATTATGAAATGGATAAGGAGTAAGAAAATAGACATACCATTAAAATTAAAAAAATATCAATATAGTAAATATATTTTTTCCCTCATGTTAATATTTTGATAGAACAAATTTACAAGGTTTAAGAAGAAATAATATTAAAAATATCGATAAGAACACATACCTCTTCTTTGGGCATCCTTTTTAAAAATAATACCAAGGATTCTTGGATGTGTCTTCAAGGAAGGAAAAAACCTAAAGGTATTAGATAAGGATATTGGGGGAGAATTTTGGTAAATATTTGTCAAGATAAAGGTCTTAGGTGGTGTGTATATTATAGGATACGAGGCTACCTTTTATAAGTGAGGGGAGTGTAACTCTTCTAAATACTTAAAACATTATATTATAAAGTCATATTAAAGTAAACTTAGAACCAAATATACCCAAATTAGAAGATAATATTTGTTTGTGCTGAAATAAACTTAATAAATCAGATTTTAAAATAATTTTTTTGATAATATTAACCCTTTTTCTTTCATTTAACCCCTCATTAACCCTTTCAACCTTTATTATAGTAATGAATTTTTACCTCAGTTACTATTCATAATGACAAAAAATGATATTTAAATAATTTTTAAACATATAAATTATTATTTAAAATATGGAAACCTTTTTATTGGATTCAATTTCTAAAGTGTAAAAAATTTATTTTGAAATAAGTATGAAAAACTCAACGAAAACTATTTTTAGAAAAATTCATTTCTAAGAATAAAACTGAATTTTTTTTATTTTTTTGTTAGAATAAACCTTATATTAATATGAAAATATATGATTGAATATATTTTCAAAAACTTTTATTAAATATTTTTTTAATACTGGTTAATTTAATTTATTAAGATAAAATGATATTACATGAGTAAACACAAATTTTCAGAAAAAACATCTATTTCCCATCAAATTCTTTTGTTTTCATATAGAATAGATTAATAAATTATCAATTCATTTTCTTCATGTTTAAAAATTAAGTTTAATAATATGAATAATTTTTTTAAGTAAATAATATATGAAGAAAACAGTGATCATAAAGAAAATATTTCAAAATGTTTCTTTAGGATTAGTAGTCTTTCTAGAGTGAACTAGAATATATTTTCGATAATCACATCTCATTTTAAATACAATATAATGTGATTAATTTTTTAATGTACAAGAATTAGTCACATATATTCATGGTTAATTCTTAAAAATATATTAAACACATAAAATTTATTAAATAAATATATATTCTAAAATATTGAGGTGTTACATTCTACCCCCTTATAGGAATTTCCACCTTGAAATTACATAACTTTGATACAAAAAATTTAGGATACCTTTTCCTAATTAAATGCTCGATTTCCCAAATAGATTCCTTAAATTTGTGGTTTCTATAAAAATATTTGTCCCGGTGAGTGGTATTATTCCACAAAACATTCTCTATTCAATCCAGAAACTCCAACATTTGTTCCTCATAAGAGCAATCGTTCTCTGGTGGTTTCAACTCTAAGTTTAGTACATGTAAATTATCAAGTATGTACTTTTTTAGGAGAGACACATGGAAAAAATATTAAACTTAAGGGAGATTCAGTGGAAGTGACAATGAATAAGCTATCATAATGATACAGTAAAAAGTATCAAACAAACTAATATATAGGGTTTGACTTTCCCTTTTTTTAAAATATTATATCCTTATTACAAATAAATATTTTTAAGAATACATAATTTCTAACTTCATACTTTATATATCACCAATTATTGTTATCATAACTTTTATTTCAACTTTCAGCTACCCTGATGTGTTGTTGATGGTCTATAACCTTCTCATACATTTACTAAGATATATTAGGCCTAAATAGATTTTTTTATTTAACTTCATCCGGACACATTATAGTTATGAAATTCCTACCATATATGGGTTCACAAGGATCCTTCTAAATGCATGAGTGAAATTTATTATTATAAGAAAAATCAACCATACAAAGGTATTGATCCTATCCATCTTTAAAATAAATAGAAAATTATTATAATGTGTCTTAAATTTTTTGAATGGTCCTCTTAGATTGACCATATATTTGAGGATGATACGAATTATTAATGTTAAAATATTTATTCAAATATTACTAAAGAATTATCCAGAACTTCATGGTAAACCTCAGATCCTGATTAGATAGAAAATAATGTGGTGATCCATGAAACAATACCACTTTATTAATGTATATCCTAGTAAGATTATCAAGAACTAAATAATTTTTAATTGTAATGAAATGTGATGAATTCATAAGATGATCAACTATAACCTAAATAACATTATGTCTTATAAAAGTTTTGTGGAGTATAATGTTGAAATCCATGGAGATGTTTTCCCATTTACATACTTGTATAGTAATGGTTGTAAAAACCCCTTAGACTACCGTCTCACACCCTTAACTTGATGAAAAACCAAACATTAAGATACATATTTGGAAATATTCATTTCTATGTTATCCCACCCACAATACTCTTTCAGATCTATATACAACCTTTTACATCCAAGATGAATCGACAATGATGAAATATTATATTTATTCAATATATCCCTTTTCATATATGGTATTGATGGAAACATACTAAGTTATTAAAAATTATTATTCCATCATAACAATGGTTGAACATTCCTCACATTCCTCACATTCTTCTATATTTCCACATCTTCCTCCTGTCTATCTTTAATCATCACATGGATATATGGTTCAATGTTTATTTGAGAAATATATGATCTTCTATATTTTATTATGACTCTAACATCCATATTCTAAAAATATATATGCATTGGATCTCTTTCAATCCTCATCATGGAAAAAATATCATGGTCAATCTAACTCAGATCATGAACCACCTTGTTCACCTTCCAAGGGTGGTAATGTATTGAGAAGTCTTAATATTTAATCAAATATAACCTTATAATTTGGGTTATATTCAACTATTTCTATGTGAATATGTATTTTAATCTTTTATGATTAGTATATATTTATCATCACTCATAATAAAGATAATGCCTCTAAATTTTCAATGAAAAAAATATGAATGCCGACTTCGAATCATGAGTTGGGTAATTTTTATCATGAATTTTAAATTAGAATGAGGTTTAATCTTTCACCATATCATTATGAATAAAGATGAATCCCAATAACTTCATTAATGTATTACTATATATCACAAACCCTTACCTATTACAGGGTAGTTTGAGAAAAGGTATATAAACCAGCCCTATTTACAACTCCTTGAAATTTTCTTTTCATTCATTGGACCAAAGAAACTTGGATCCCTTTTAATTAAACTTGGTTATTATATTTGATATCCATGAGAAATATCTCACAAAGCATCATTAATATCAATAAAACCCAATAAAATTATTGATATTGGTCACCATTATTGTCTGTTCAACTACTTAATAACATCCATCTTTGAAGGATACACTGATACACCCTTAATTGATATTATATGAATGAAGAATGACATTTTATATAGATATAATGCACACATGTAGAATTTAGAATAAAAATTATCCTTACTTATTATATTTAACACAATCCTCAAATAGTATTCATGCTCATCTTTGATCTTGGCATATATAAGAACATCATCTATAAAGACCACCACAAAATGATCAAGGTAATATCTAACGACTCTATCCCTTGGACATATTAAGATAACAAGGAAATCAGTAAGACTAAATGACATGAATATAAATTCATAAAGATCATACCTCACAAAAATCTTGTCAGGGGTATATCCTCCTTTGTGAACCTCAATTAAGGATATCTAGAATTATGGTTAATCTTATAAAACTATTGAGTTCCATGAATTTGATCAAACAATATATCAATATGAGGTAGAGGATACATGTTCTTGATAATGACCTTGTCAATTTCTCAATAATAAGTACAAAGATGAATTAAAAAATATTTCCTTTTAACCAAAATAATAGGTGTATCCCATGGTGACACATTAGGGAATATTAATCCCTTTCTAAGATTCTTCTAGAGTTAATTATTCAATTCCTACAACTCAATTGGGTCCATTCTATATGAAGTCTTTGAAATTAGTGAAGCACCAAGTAGGAGTTATATTTAAAAATACAATTTATGATTCAGGGAAATACAAGATTTTTTTTAGGAAATACATAAAAATATTCTTGAATAATAGGTATATCTTTAATGTTTAGTTTTCCACAATAATTTTAGATATATATCATAATGAATAAGTAGTAAGCCCCATAGAATGGAGGAAATTTCCATACAAGGTTAATATTCTTCCCCACACAAAAAGACGATTATATAATGATTAGGAATATAAAATATGGATTCCATTCATTAGAAATTGATATGTAATATATATAAAGAGATCTAATCAATGCTAAAAAATCACATAAAATTCCACTAAATGAAGGACATGAATATTTTCATCAAGAAAAATCTTAAAAACATTAATATGATGTCCCCAACTCTAAAGTAGAGGATAAGTGTTAATTAACCATCTTTTACACTTAAATTATTGAAAATAATATGAACTTAATTTTTCTAGGAGTTATCCATTGGATGAGGGAACTGACCTAAATAATTCCCAAGTTCCCCACATCTTAGAAATTAAAATATTAGTGAAACATTAGGATGGAAATTATTTCCCTCCATCAAAATAATGATTTTTACACTATTATTAGTTTCTATATTTGATTATTTTCCACACATAAAACACATTTAAATTCCTTTGAAACATTTACCTGGGTGATTATTCCAACTTTCCTAACACATAGTAAATTTAATCTTCTTTACTCCATGATTTTAATCAATCGAACACTAATGAAACTCTATTATTCTCCTGTTAGGTGTGTCATAAAACCCACTAGGATTAGTTTATTATTCATAAATAAAGATAGGTGAATAAAAATAATAATATTTTTTCACATTGCATCTCCCATTTCATTTTTTTAATCATGAGGATGGTTATTCCATTGGCCGTTCAATTTATTTTTCACACTATTACTCCAGGTTCTATCCATTGACTAAACCCAAAAATCTTAGTATGAGTATTAATCACAAATAACTAGTGTTTGAAATCATATTATTGTCAAAAATATAAAATTATATTATAGTCCTGGTTGAAAACTATGGAAATAGGGTCCAAAACTGTGGCCATAGCCTTCGACCATAGTTTTCTAAAATGTGGGTGCTATTGCCATTGAAATAAGGTCTGACCTATGACCATGATTTAAACTATGGAAATAGGTGGATATTGCCATGGTTGGAACTATGAAAATATGTGGATATGTATACATTTTGAAACTTTGGAAATAGGTGTCTAAGGATACATTTTTGAACCATGGCAATAGGTGTTTATGGACACGGTTCGAAACTGTGGTGATTTCCTTAAAAAATAGATGCTTCTAGAAAGGTTTAATCCTACAAACATTACTATATTTTTCCAAGACAATACAAATACACCGATCACTATTATATATATAAATTTATATATATACATATAAATATATAAAAAATTATATATAATTGTAATTAATAATAAATTAAAAATAAAAAAAGTTATTTCCATGGTGAAAATTGTAGATACAGGCAGCTATCGTCAGAGTATAAAATTTGGCCATAGAAAACTATAACCATGTTTTAAACCATGGCCATAGGAAGTTATGGACACATTTAATCTACGATGATAAGTCGCTATTAGTATAGTTTAAATCGTGGTAATAGTTATCTATAACCATGCTTTAAACCATGAAAATTGGCGGCTATGGCCACAGTTTAGTAAATCGTGGTAGTAGCCTTTTCCTGCCAATTTTATACATTTTTAGGGTTTCCCATAAACCCTATAACCATAGTTTCATATAAACATGGATATATATTGGCCTATAGCCATGGTTTCAGAAACCATGGATATAAGCTATATACAAACATGATTTTACAAACCGTGACAATAGAAAGTGTGTTCGTAGGCTAATTTTCTAATTGTGTTTGAAAATCATTCTTATGAGGTCCAATATTACGACACCTTCATTCAACCGATGGAATTTTAATTTTATCACATTTAATTATATCTTATCATGGGTTGAAATAGATTCTATCATGTCATTCATCATAATGTTTATTAAGTATAATGTAAATTAACTAAATCATATCTCTCATGAGTGTCAAACTAGGTTTGTAGTTATGCCTCCTTTTCATGCACCTAGTGAAGATCAAGCTAATACCAAAAAATATTTTTTTGGTTTATTAACCAAAGGAAAATATGTTAAGGTTCTTGAATACACTAGTTTGTATCTAGATAGGGATTTCATTTCTAGGAAACCACACAGTTTCTATATTACTAAAATGTTAGAATACTATCCTATATTTATAATTATACTCAGGGTTTTAAAAAATATCTCTAGTATTAATCTATAAAAATAATTAAACTCTACTCTAATACCAACTTAGATGGAACATAAATTACATATATAAATATTAGATTATTTTATATAAATACTAAATACATATCATAATAATACACACAATACAACCTTAAAGGTTTACTATCATTGCAGAGAAAATACATAATCATAAAATCTAATTAAATATTTTTAACATCTTTAATAAATTTATTCATATATAGAATTTTTTTACATAATCTACTTAAAACGTTTCTTCATAACTTAGTGAATGGAATCATAAGAAAGGGTGAGATCATATGATTAGTAAGGGTAAACATATGAGATATTAATCAGTGATTTTGTGTGAGTATAAGATAAGTATAAGGATATGATAACATGATGATAAATTATTAAATTCGCACACAATAAATCAAAGATATTTAATCATGAATCATGGAATAAGGATTTATCATAACAACCGACATAATTTATATGAGTGTGGAATCATAAATAATTAATTATGGTCCATGATATCATATTATAATTATAAGACATAAGTTTTTGTTATACACATAAGTAAAGAAAATCATTTCCTTAATCAAGGATCACTTCCATGACTGTTATAGTGGATCAGGTTCACTCTCCATTACATTATGTAATTAGTCAAGGTTCACTCTAAATACTATCATAATAGATATAGTCCTATAAATAACTGGGTTAAATCCCTGTTACAGTCCATATTATCTCATGAGATATCATTCTTTACTGAATGCACTTGAGGGATATATAATTTTGGTCCCACTAATCACTTAATAAAAACCATACATCTGTGTGTTATAAGATCATAAAACATTTATCAATTATTCATATCATAACCTATGGAGAGTATATGATATTTATCAAAATTCCCTCATTTGATCATAGTATAACATGTGGAAAAGAAACATGTCTCATAAAGATTTCATCACATATTAATTAACTCATGGTAACAATTGGTTTTATAGAATAATACTTAAATCATCATCATCATAATACTTACAAAGAAGTAAAATGGATGGTATCATAAAATTAAATCTCTATTTAATCATAAAAATCCATAAAGGATGTTGAAATAGATGAAAAATACCTTATAGAGAGTGTTTCAACATTTCTTTGAGAACATGGAAAATGAACCTATATTTCCATTTCTAAAAAAACATAAAAAACACTATATATTAATAGAAATAATTTATTATAAAATAATCATGGTAAAATTTAAAATAATCATAAAAAAGAGTAGTTATGATGGTGGGAAAATATGTTTATTCGTTAAACATTAAAACAAAGGTTACTCTCAAACTTTGGGTAAAAATTCAATAATAGTTAGTTTGGAAAATAAAGATAATATTCCTTTTAAAAAATTTAAAATAAATTAAATTTTTTTTGAAAATGACTTTAAATAATTATTTTATCATATATAATAAAATTATTGAAAATATTTTAAAGAACATGGGCATGGAAGAAAAAGTTCACCGACCAAATGGGGGATATAGTCGACTTTTATTAAAACAATTTCTCAATCATTTTAAGTATAGAATATTGTAAAATGAAAACTTTAATTGAAATTTATAGGCATAAATTTAGTTGAATAAAATATATAAAATATACATAATTTCCCTAAATATAAATTTAGTATAGAAAATCCCAAAAAAATGAGAATGTAACATAAACTCTTACATCATGTATCATATTACTTTGTACGCATTCAAATATACCATATAATAAATATATATTAATTATAAATCTAATCTATAAATATATTCATACATAAATTAATATGTATCATTCCTTCATAAATTTTAAATGTCCTTTTAATAAAAATTCATCATTAAAATGAACATTATGGTGAGAAGAGGTTTGTTTTACCTACTTGTTTTGTGATGGGATTTCTTCATTCCCTGGTCTGTGTTTTTTCTGGTTTGTTAATTTGCATCTTTGATGTGCTGTTGGTTTGTGGTCTGGTTCTGTTTTTATGTTTGCGATTGGTCATTTTCGGCCTGCGACAGCGGCGTGGTATCAACAAAGGCTGTGATTTCTTTTTGGTTTTTTGGTTTCGACAATGGTGGAGCGTGAAGGATGTTTGAATGGTTTTGTGAATCTTCTGCAGTATGAATGGAGAAGTTGTAAAAAAGGTCTCTCTGGCTTTTAGATGTAGTGTTAGGGGTGATCACGCTGGAGTTTGTTTTCATGGATGATGGGGTTTTTTTTGTTTTCGATAACTATGGTTTTCAGCTCCGACAATGTTTGGGCGACATCGAAGTTTGTGTTTCTCTATTGAAATGTGGGTGAAGATGGTGAACAGATTGATGGGTACGACGGTGCAGGCGATGAGGCACACTGGATGCATGATGATAGAGGGCGACATGATTGACAGCTGTGGGTTCTCGTGGATCGAGGTCTCCTCGGGTCCTATGGTCGTTTTGATTTTTGAATTTTCATGTTTGCACTTTTTGAATTCGGATCCCGCATTTGGTGTAAGGTTTGTTGGGTAATGCGTTGTTGTGGTTACCGCTTACCCATAAAGCGAGCTTTTAGAAAATCACAAAAAGAGAATTTTCAGTCAGACTAATATAGAAGAATAATTAAATCATAAAAATCATGTATAATGATTAAATATATTCTTATTTCCACCTACGTGAAGATTAAATTAAAAACAAATCACATCACTTTATAGTGGTTTAAGTTCACACGTATGTGCAAGCAATATTATCAATTTATAACAGATGGGAGTGAAATGGAAAATGGAAATAAAATTAACCTAAAAAATAAATATAGTTAAGATACCTATTAGAACATGTTAATATAGTTATAAAACATTTTTAGGAGGCTCATAAAGAAATAAAAATGAAAAAGGACGATAATAGTATATACATATCTTCTGGGTATCCTCCTTTTAAAGGCACCTTAAGGATTCTGGGATTGGACTTTTGGTAATTCTAGTACCTAAATTTCATGGATAAAAATTATGGGAGAGTATTCAGTAGAGAATGGGTGGTTTTAAGGGTACATGTTTTATGGAAAAGAGAGTAGATGGGGTGCCCTTTTATAAGTGAGGGGAGTGACACTGTAAAATACTTAAAACATTAAATTATAATAAAATTATTTTCAAGTAGAAGTGGTAGAAAATCATCCCAAATTTGAAAACAATATATTAAAATGTCGAAACACACTTAACAAATAAGTTTTAGATTTTTTTGTTTTAACCCTTATTTATTTAGTCTAACCCATCATTAACCCTTTAAACCTTTAATGTAGTATTGAATTTTTACCTTAGTTACTATTCATAATGAACAAAAATAAAATTTTAATAATTAATAAATTTAGACATGATAATTAAAATTATGGAATTTTTTTATTAGATTCATTTTATATAACTATTATAAATTCATTTTAAAATAAGTGCGCAAAATGTAATGGAAACCCTTTCTAGAAAAAGGCATTTTTATGCATAAAACTAAATGTATTCTTATAAATTTATTAGAAAAAACCATTAGTATAATTTTAAAATATTTTATTGAATAAATTGTTTAAAAATTTCATTAAAATCATTCATAAATAGTGATCAATTTAATTTATTAATATAAAAGCATATTTTACACATAAAAAGTGTTTTTTAGAAATAATAACTCATTTTTAACTTCAAATTCTTTCATTTATTGTTTATAAATAATTAATAAATAATGAATTAATTTTTCATAAGTGTAAATAATAATTGTAATAATCTTAATATATTTTATAAATAAAAAATATATTTCAAAACAATTATCATAAAAAAAATAATTTAAAACGTTTCTTTAGGATCAATATTATTTCCTAAGTGAATTAGAAATTATTTTAAACAATGATATCACATTTAAATAACATATAATGTGCTTAATTTTATAATTTATAATAATTATTTACATATGTTTATGGTTTCATTCTATAAAAGCACTTAAACTTCTTTAAAATATATTGGACTATTACACCTTGAGTCTCTACAATACTCCCCAAGTTCAAAACCACATCAAGTCTCAACATCATCCAAAAAAGATATTCTAGTCTCAAAATCACCGCCTTTTGATTTTTTATCAATAAAGGAAAATAAATTAGTTCTACACTCATCATAGTTAATAATGAATCACAATTCAATAATTTCAATCCTATGTGAGTGAAATTTGTATAAGAAACTAGAATATTGAACAATAAGATCATTATATCCATAAACAGTGATTGAAACCCACTCAATTTTAGTTCTTGATACAAATTGATACCAACTAAAAATTAAACTTCTTTCAATTACCAAATCCCTTATTTGAACTTATATATTACATGTTTTTGTATACGTTATCACCCAACATGTTAGAATTGTTTAAAACTTAGAAACATTCACACAAACATATGATAACCTAATAAATTACCCATTTTAAAAACTCTCTCTAAATAATTGATCCCCTTAAATAAGAGTTCCACCTAATTAGGTGAAACAAATACTTTTGCATTCTCCCCATATATACTTTTCATCCCCTATTATAAGTACATTATGAGATTAAATATGAAGGGATATATGTTGTATTTATTCCAATTTTATACAATAATCAAAATAACAAGTGAGAAAGGGGATAGAGTCACCATAACTTTTCTTTAAGATGAATGAGGTTAAAATCCTATCACCAACATCAATATATGAAATATATCCTTTGGTAGTGGTTTGGTTAATACATCTTCTATTTTCTACTTTGTTAGAGTAAATTTTATATTCCACACATTTATATCCATGAGCTACTTGATTGAGTGATATTTTATTATGAATTTTCTTTAACTGAGTATTTTTATTTATTGATAAATTTAAACGACTTTGATTATCACTGCCCATAAGCATTGTCATCTTTACATCCACATTTAGATCATAAAAGTGAGTACCCATCCACATAAATTGGGTTGTAGCTTGAGTTATAACTATATATTCTACTTAAGTTGTCTTCAAGGTCATAGATATTTGTTTAATTATGTTCCAACATACAAAAATTTCCCCTAAAATTAATATTCATCGAATGATAATATTCAAACATCTACCATTCCATCCCATTATGCCTCTATATAACCAAACATATCATATGGAAACACAAATCTTTTATATAGTTAATTTAATGATTTGGTTCATAAATATACACTTAATTCAATCCCAATAGATTTATAGGTCTAATTTTCTAGGTTAATAAGATATATATCACAATAATATGAAATAGGGATACAATGGAATTATTTTAAACTCCATAACATGCCCTTTTATTTCATTGATCTTCTAAAACTACATGGGATAACCTAAGGATTTATATAAGAAATTTGTGACCTATAAAGCCCAGTAATAGAATAATAAAATAATAACACAAGATAAAGTAGTACATGTGAGTCTAGGGGAATAACCTGATGACATAGAAGGGTGATAATAAAAAACATGAACATCAAAGAATGATATTAGATGATAACATCCTAGAATCATATGAATGTGGTATCAATATAAAATAAGAAATCATAAGAATAAGTCAATGTTGAACATAAAGAAATTAAAACATAGTGTTATTAGGATAATTGACCATGAACCATACATGGTATCTCATGATATTAAAACATCAACCAATGCATTGGATGACTATATAATTCTAGGGCCACCCGTCGCATTCATATCATGTACATGCATTTTTGTGCCATGTAGATCATACAACATAAGAATGTATTTCAAAACATTTAATCCCATTATTAAGTAGTTTGGGTTACTTACATGGAATTACCAAATAAATAAAGGATATTTTCATCTTGGTGAATAATCTTTTGTAGAAATGGGTATGGGTATTCACAAAAAAAATGTTTGGCACGAAAAATCATTTGATATTTTCATCAGCATAATAGGGGTAAGTAAAGGTTAATGGAAGGGTTTAATTAGAGTGAAATTTGGTCTCTCAATAATTGTTAATCATGAAGAAAGAAGAGGGATGTTTAAAAAACATTACAAAATTAAAAATTTAAAATAAAAAGGCTTAATAAAAATAAAGTATTTGAATACAGAGGGAGAAGAAGAGAATCCCATTCTATGATAGGGTGCTTCTAAAAGCTTGGGAAAAGCTTTTTAAGATATTGAAAACACCTAAAGAGGGATTTAGAGAGAGATATGGAGAATAAATTCATTATAAATGGGTATTTATTGAAGAAAATTGGAGGTTGGGTTTGTTTTTATAATAGAAGATAGGGTAATTATTTATTAATTTATAATCTTAGGTTTCAGACTCTATAATAAAATAGTCAAAACCAAAAACCTTCTCACAGATTATCCCAATATTTTCTTCCAAACTAGAGTGATTTTAAATATTTTTTATGATATGAAACTAAATCCTTAATTTAATATCATTGATGATGTGGAAGTGAGTTATGTTTACAAATAATTTTCTTTACAACCTTAAAATATAATATTTTTTTGGAGGACTCATTATAGGTTTTTAAAATTAATCAAATAACTTAAAAAAACATTATTCTAAAGTGGAAATATACTTTTGTAAATGGAAACCCTTTATATAATATATTACATCACCTTTGGGATACTATGATGTCATAATACATACAATATACTTATATCATATTTAGATTTTCTCTAAAAATGAGATTATCTTAGAAAATTAGGAAAAATTAACCATTGGATAATTTTGAAATAATTATTTCATAAATAATATTTATTTTCAAGAATAATTTTATAATTATTAGAGTTTATAATTTTAAATAAAATTTTTTATTTACTAGAAAATACTAGTTTTTATGATTATAACAACTTGTTAACCATTATAAAAATGATATTAGATTTCATTAAATTATATTATCATTTATATTTAAAAAAATATTGGTTAATAAGAATATTTAATGAAAATGTAATTTATTTAAAAATTATTGAATTTATCAAAAAGATTTTTTAGTTTAAAATAAATATTTCCCAAAAAAGAAGTTTATTTGAATTAAAATCTAATTTTTATGAAACTCATTATATGATCATATATATAAATTAATACTCAAGTTATAAATATAATAATTATTTTATTAAAAAGGAAATATAAAAATTCAAAATACTATGTTCTAGATACATGACCTCTTATTACACTAGTATTCACCCTAAGGTTAATGTTTGCGATGGTGGTACTTTTATGGGGAGGTTTGACAAACATAGTTTGGGTCATAATATCTATAAGTTTAAGCTTCTCCCATAAAATATTTCACTTCTGTTTTAGTTATTGAATCATGGATTGGGATTAGTTAAGGGAAAATCCCAACGATGCTATCTCCCACTCAAGATATGATAAATTGGATTCATAGGGTATGATCCTATGAGGTAAGCCCATCACTTCTTCGTTATGTTTCAAATAGACTTTATCAAAACCATTAATATATACTATTCCTAATTTTCACTATAGAATAACTATATTATCAATGGTTAATGCCTAATGGTCCTTTAAGACCATTAGAAAATAAGAAATGAAATATAGTGATTGTGTTTTATATAACCACATTACTTATAAAGAAATTCATTCGATCAAAATGGAATTTCATTTATAGGTTTCTTTCATGCCATTTCCCCCCTTCATAATTTTTGACCTATAAATTTAATATTATATAATAGAGAAAATGACGGTACATAAATTTCACCACCTATTCTGGTTCACATGTTGTATCTTCAAACTTGTGGTTTTACTAAAATAATTTGACCATTTAAGCTGTTTTTATAGAACATTGTCTCTATGATCTAATATATTCACAGTCCACTCCTTGCACAAATGATCATACTCTATAGGTACGTATTTATGATTCAATACATGTGAGGGGTTTTTTATGTGCTTCTTTAATTAGGATACATTGAATTCATAATTTACTTGTGATATGTTAGGTGGGAGTGCTTGTCAATTAGAAATATAACTAACGTGATTAAGGAACTCAAAGGGGATTAGGTGCCTTTGAATAATATTACCATTCTTTCGAACCATCAATAATTTCATCCAAGGTGATGTATGAAGGAACAATTTATCTCTAATATTGAACTATATGACTCTTCAATGATTGTCTGTGAGTTTGTTTAGTAAAGTTAAACTCAAGAATATTGTCTTCCTTTAACTGTAGCTTCACATAACCTTTTTGGGAATCCTTTATCCTCTTAAGAATATATTAATGATAATTTATTTGAGAAATTTAGGATGAATATCCTTTTATAATTCTGATTTTCATCATTTTCATGCCTTAGAAGATCAGATCCCTTTTATTCATCATCATGGATAATGTTATGGGATCCATTCTACTCATAACATTTTACACTTTTTTTCTTCAATGATGGTAATGAATTCAATAATCACAATCTTTGATCAGATCTAACCATCTTCAATGGTTCATATTGAGTTCTTTTTTTCAGAATATATACTTGAGTCTTTTATGATCCATATATGTGTCATAATATTCCTTGTAGAGATAATGTCACCAAATATTTAATTATAAGATCACCACAGTCAATTCCACATCATGTTTTGGGTAGTTATGATCATGAATATTTAATTTTAAGGTGGTATAGGCTATCACTTTTTCATTTTTCATGAGTACATAACCCAAAAATATTTTAGACTCATCACTATAGATCACTAGTCCTTCCCTAATGGTGGGTAATGTGATCACATGTGTAGTTATTATCCACCTTTTTAACTCTTTAAATATCTCCATGCATAAATATATCCATAAACATTTTACTCCTTTAAAAGTAATCTTGGTTAGTAGGATCTAAAATCATGAAAGGTTTCTAAAAAATTGATGATGGTAACTATAAAATCTAAGGAAGATATAGATATCCACAATATATGTTAGTCTAGGACATCCTTAAATTGCCCATGTATTTTAAGGACAAAAAATACCTCTTTTATGGTGGTACAATTCCAAGGAATGTTACTTTATACATTAAAAACATTCATTAATTTACTTCACATATAATTTTTTGTTTCACATGGTCTTTGGTACAACATCCAAATGCTTCCCATGGTCCTACTTTCTTTAATATTAGGTTAGAATATACTCTATAAATACTACCATATATTTGTCAAGTTAATCCCTAAAGACTCTATTCATTAAGTTTATAAATATAGTTATAGAATTTGTGAGTTCAAATGGAATCACTATGAACTCGTTGTTCTCATACATTGTGTGAAAATAAAGTCTTGAGGATATCCTCCTTCCTCAACTTTACTTGATAATATCCTAACTGAAGATCCACTTTAAAGGGGTATTGGGATCCATGTAGCTGATCGAACAAGTCATCAATCTGATTCATAGGATATTTTTTATTTATTATAATCTTTTTGAGATCATGATAATTAATAGAGAGTCACATTGACCCATCCTTCTTCTTGATGAAAAAAGACTATCATACCCCATTGTGAAGCACTTGGGAGTTTAAAACCTCTATCCATATTATTCTATAGTTTCTTATTTAGATCTTCATGTTCAATAGTGGTCATTCTATATGGAGTATTGGATGTTAGAAAAGCTCCTGGTATAAGTTTTATTGAGAACTCAACCTATCATCTTAGAGGAATACTAGGTGATTACTTGGGAAATAAATGATCATATTCACTTACAATTTACATGACATAAAGGATGATATTTTATTTAGTATTAATAATTTTTTGTTGACACACTTTATAAAATTGAAAAAATATTTATTATTGATATTATGATTCCAAAATAGATTTTTCCTCCTCCTCGTGCTTTTATTGAATTAGATAGAGATTCACGATATAGATGGTTATTTCATTCTCTTGGAAATTTATGTTGTCTCTAAACATGGAAAGACATTCCATTCACATTTTATTTTATTTCACTAAAGGGAGTATAACAAGTTTCAATGGGATATTCATCATGAAAATATTGATAAAGGAGAATTTATATACTTGGTATGAAATAATTGACACATTTTTCATCTTCAATGATAACTTAAACTCTATATTTTAATGTGGTGCTTGAATTGTTCTACTAAATATGTGTTATTTGAATAAATTTTTAGAATCAAAATCAAAGAGTATATTCTCTATACATGAATGAATAAATAGTGTAACTGTCACCACCTCATTTTATAGATCCACTTGAGTAGTTGTGATGGGATATGATCTCCCTTCCTCTATAGTACTTGTTTTTTTATCATTATTTACCATCAAAATCCTTTGAACAATTAATTGGTTTATATAGTGTCCTTGTTCCTTGTAGTTGATGTATTGAATAGTAGGTTGAGGGTTGACTAGCTAATTCCTTTATTTCATCACATTAGTGGGTTTGTATTCTAGATATTACCTATTTAGGTTCCATTCATTTCCATACCTAATTCATTTACTTATCCTATTTAAAAAATTTATGTGATTATTCTTCCCACACTTTTGACAAGTGGGATGTTGGAATTTATTACCTCCATGAGATTTATCTACCACTCTGATAGAATTAAAATTCATTATCTACCTCCTATCTCTAAAAAAACGAGACAATTGATATTTTTTGATATCTATTTTTACTTTTAGAACACATCATAAAATCTCTTCATAACTGTGAAATTATCTAATCACAAAATATTTTCATAGATTTGAATTTAGTCTACTAAATAAGTAGTATCGCATCACTAATATTTCCACGTATATCTTGTATAGTTCACTTCATACTCCCTGATGGTTTCATCATAAATTTTCATGGTTCTAAGTAAATTCTTCTCAATTATAAATCTGAGTGTGTATGAAAAATATTTATTCAAAAACATTTTCTTGAATTCTTTCCACTCTATCACTTCAATTTATTCCATAGGATTTGTATTCTTAATCAATTTCGTCTACTGATAATCTTTTCCCTCCATGTGATAAATATATAGTACAAACTTCAATTACTTATATCATTGAAAAATTGAGAAGATATTATCAATGAATTTGATTACTTATTCAGCTATCAAGGGATCAGAATATATAATTAAAGTCTGAGTCCTTTTTTCACAAAAAGGTCTTAATTGAAACTTTCTATTTATTATGGGGATGTGGGTGTTCATAATTATTCATATTTATGAAAAAAATATGGGTTAATTGAGAAAGTATTTTCAGTAAGTTCCTAAATCATTTTCCCATCAGGTTGGGAATATTATTTGGGAAGTCATCACATTGCCTGTCACATTGGTTATTGAATCAAATCCTCATATTTCTTACTATTGACTAAAATAAAGGAGCATTTAGGGATGACAATTTTAAAACTATTAAACATATAAATAGAAATAACTAAAATTGAAGGGATAACCCATAAATCACACGTACTCCTTAACCTATGAATTTATAGGTTTTAATATCAGTTATCCATAGTCTATTTTCTGACATTAAATTTCATGAGAATTTTTGTTCACTTAATAATGGTTTATAAAAATATCATGATTAAATTATGAATATCTCCTAGGAGTTTCCATCATGGTGTATAATATTAATAATTTTAATCATGCACCAGGTAATGATTGAGTTAATACCCAATACACCCTTTTCAGGGTTATTACTCATAGGTACAACTATTCTACAGCTACATCCACTTTCTAGTAAATTGAAATAGGTATACAATTAAATTATTTAAAACTCTATAACATTACCTTACATTATATTGATCTTCTAAAACTGCATGGGATAACCTAGGGATATATATAATAAAGGGGTGAGATATAAAGAACAATAAGGGAATAATCAAATAATAACATAATGTATAATAGTACATGTGATTCATGAGGAATATCATGATGACATAGAATGGTGATAGTCATAATTATGAATATTAAAGAATGGTATAAGATGATAACATCAAGACATCACAGGAATGTGGCAATAACATAAAACATGACATCACAGGTATAGGTCAAGGATAACTGTAGAGACATCATATCATATTATCCTCAGTATAATCTCATTTTCACCATAAATTGTTTCTTAGGAAATGATAAAATTATGAAATTCATTGAATAAATATATACTTTTTGGCCCACCCATCACATTCATATCAATTACATGATTTGTGTGCCACATAGATCACACAACATGATAATGAGTTTAAAAAATTTCAATAACATTATAATGGAGTGTGGGTTAAATATATGGAATTACCAGGTAAATTAAGGATAATATATCTTGTTGAATTACCTTTAGTGGAAATGGGGATGGGTATTCAAAACACAAATGTTTGGCATGGAAAATCATGGGATAATTTTGGCAGCATAATGGGTGTACATAATGGTTCATAAAAGGGTTTAATGACAGTTAAAGGTGGACTCTCATTACTTATATATCATGATTATAGTAATTGTATGTGTAAAAAAACATTAAACCATACAAATGTTTAAATTAAAAAGATTAATAAAAAGAAATTACATCAATAAAAAGGAAGAGTAAGAGAATCCCTTACCATGAGAGGTTGATTTTAAAATCTTGGGAGGAGATTATTAGGATATTGGGAACACATTACAAGGGATTTAAAGATAATTATGGAGAGAAAAATCATTCTAAATGGGGTTTTAGTGAATATTAATTGATGTTGGGTGGGTATTTGTAGAAAAATAAGGAATTATTTATTAATTTCTATACTTATTTTTTAGACTATATTTAATAAAATAATGAAAAACATAAACAATCCCATGTTTTTTAACCATGGTTTATAAAGAAGATGAAATATTTTCAATATTTTATTAGTGTAATAATAGAAGTCCTTAAATTAATACAATTGATTATATGGTAGAGTTTCATATTCATAATTTTTTTTGTTAACCTTAAAATATAATATAGGTTTTAGAGGATTCATTATATGTTGGTGAAAAAAATCAAATAACTTCAAAACCAAATTATTTTAAAGGTGAAAACTATTTTTGATCATGGATTCCACTTATAGTACTTATTATGACACCTTTGGTCTATTATGATTTCATAATACATACCGTGTATTTATAATGTATTTAGTTTTTAACCAAAAATTATAATTCCATAGAAAATTATAATAAATTTACCATTGACTAATTTTTTTTTCTAATTTCAAAAATAATATCTATTTTTCCAAAATAATTTTCTGAACACTAGAATTTATACTCTTAAATATAAAATTTTAATTATTATAAAATACTTGTTTTTCTAATGCAAACATATTTATAAACCTCATAAAAATTATATTATACTTCATTAAATTATTTAATTATTTATATATAAAAAATATTTTTTAATAAGAATGTTTAATTAAAATAAAATTTATTTCTAAATTAATGAATTTATCAAGAAGATTTTTTAATAGAAAATAATTATTTCCCAAAAATTCAATTTGGGTTTCTTTATATCAAAATATAGTTTTTTATCAAATTCGATATTTGATATTTTATATAAATTAATAAAGGAAGTGATAAATGTAATAAATATTTTAATAAAATATAAATATAAAAATTTATACCACTAGGTTCTAGATACGTAACATCTTATTACACCAGTGTATGCCCTAAGGGTATTTTGTGTGATGGTGGTAATTTATTAGGGTGGTTTGGAGGACATAGTTGGAGTTGTGATCTCGATAAGGATGAACTTTTCCCATAAATGGTTTTTCTCATGTTTTATTTATTGAATCTCAGCTTCTTCTTAGTCAAGGGAAATTCCCATTGATTCCATATCCCTCAGAATCTCTAATAAATGGGATTCATATAGTATGATCCTACTAATCAAGGCCATTTATATTTCCTTCTATGCCGACTAGACTTTATCATAACCCTTAATATATACTAATCTTAATTTTCATTGTATAAGTGAAATATTATCAACTAATATGACATTTAATGCTATTTTAATCCTATTAAACAATAAAAAACAAATATAGTACATGTGTTTTCTATAACTACATTACTTAATATATAATTTATTCATTAAAAAGGGGATATTATTTTAAAAAGTTTTAGTTGTTACAAATAAAGATTTCAAATATTGTTATATTCTATTACATAGTCCACATTTATTTTTATATACTTGAGAATAATTTTCGTAACAATGAAATGAGACTCCTTTGGTGAACTTTGATACCTAGAACATAATGTAAAAGCATACGCTATACATAGTATTAAATCTATAAATTGTAATAAACTACCAATAAAATTCAAAAATTATACTGAGTAAAATTTTATTTTCATATTTAAATTCATGGTTCCTATTGAAATTATGGTAGATACAAGCTTAATTCAACCCTATCAAACTTCATTATAAGTTCTCAAACAAACTTCTCTTTAAAAAGAAAGATATCAGGTTCCTCTTAAGAATTTTTAATCCAAATATTTTCTTATATATCTAGGAATAGACATCAGAAATAACTTTTTTCATTTACATATAAAATTTTTCACAAACACCTACTATATTTATAGAAAAACTGATTTCATCCACATTGATAATAACACTAAATTATACCTCTTTTTATCTTTGACATAAATATTTTCCCACTCCATATTTATCAAATTCCAACATTTTAATGAATGTTTGTAAGTTTCAATACCATTATCTTAGGGGTTTTTGATCAAATATAGAGTCTTATTTATCTTGAAAAAAGTTTCCTTTATCTCTACCAAGCAAGAAATAGTGGAATTTCTCAATGTACACTTCCTCTTCCAAATATCAATTTAGGAATGATGACTTAACATCCATTTGGAAAATATTATATCACCATTTTTACATAATAAAAAGTAATACCAAATGCTCTCAAGGTTAGAAATTAGTGTGAAGGTTTCATAAAAACCAATTACTTTATTACGTGAGCACTGTTTTCACACTAATCATTCATTGTTTCTAACTGCTTCACCTCTTCCATTCGTCTTGTTATGGAATGCACAATTTGTTTTGGTTACATTATTGTTTGTTTTCTTGGGTACCATCTACCATTTGTCATTATTCTGACCATTTTTATTCCACCTTTCATAGAAAACACACTCTTTATTATCTTAAACCACTTTCACATCTCTTTGTTCAACTTGATAAAATAATGTAGTAAGTGTTGTTTTCCTTAATGTTATTATAGTTTTAACCTACTATAATTTTTATACAATGATATTATAGATCACAACGTACTTTCTCATCATTTTATGAGATTATTTAGGACACTTTTCATCATTATAAATGGATGTATAATTATCCTCAACTTTCATTACTTCAGAATTATAATTGTTTTCAAAAGAATCACTCCACTTCTTAACAAATACTAATTCATCATCATCACATTATATACTTTCTTATTAACGTGTAATTTCATTATTTGAGTGTTTCAACACCAATACATCAATATTATCTATAATCATATCTATATTATTATAATAGTGGTATCCTCTTCCATTTAAAGGATAACCTAGAATCATATCATCAAATAATCTATGCTCAAACTTACCAATATTTTCACCCTTAAATTTTATAATAGTAGGGCTATGAAATAGCCAAAAATATTTAAATCATGTGTAATTCTTATAAAATATATTTTATAGTTACATATCAGAGTTTTTTTAATATAAATAGTATTTTTGAGTATGAACCTATGTAAAAATTCATTATTTCTTGAAATATCATGAAGTATCATAATTAAAAAGTATTACATAAGATATCTCCACTAAACTTTTGTTCTTCCATTCAGAAAAATCATTCAGTTTTTGTATGTACAGTACATTGAGTTCAGGGTGAATGCCATTATTTCTGATATACTCTTCCAATATTCCTCTATTATATTTAAAACCATTATATTTATGGACCTGTTTCAAGGAGAAACCTCACATATTTTATGTAATAACCCATTTATTCTTTGAGGTATATACCATTAATTTTTATTCAATTACTTGATTTTATTCTTATATGAATGAATAGTAAGGATATAGAGGAAACGAGGGTGTCCATGTCTTGGTCAGATCCCGAGTCCCAAATTTTAGAAAAAATAGCCGGGCCACATGTTTATTAGAAACCATGAAGCCTAGTCTGCGTGGTTTTATTAAAAAGTGTGGGGTAGTCCAATACTCTGTATGGGGTTGCACAAGTTGTTATAGCAGTACATCCCAGGATGTACGACCATAAAATTTCTACAGGTCTGATTTTATAGGTGTTTCAAATGGGATGAACATGGTCAGTCTAATCATGTTCCAAACCCATGTGAGGGATTTCTTGAGGTAGATTTGGTAACATGGTTAGCACATTATTTTTACAACAGTGTGGACAAACCATAAAACTACTTAATTCTTGGGTGAAAAGACCATTTTCCATTAATTATTTAACATTTATCACCCCTCTCTATTCATTATTTTCCAATGGGAAAAAGGCTCTCTCCCTCTTATATTGGAAGATACTTCTATGAAATAAGATTGGTTATTTAATATATCCTCTGTCTGGACACCAATAGAGCAACCATCAATCACGTTGTATCCCTCTTGGTAAGAGATTTAGTCCACTATATTCTCGTATTAGTTTTTCTCACCATACATTATGCGATCCTCATGTAGGCTCTTATGCCATATTTTCAGGGCATTCATCTATTATTCTATTTTCTTCTGATTCAGGAAAAAATAAGGGCCAATATTGGATGAGAAATCTACTATAGACATAGGGTATGTGGTCTATGACTTTCCTTCAAAGTCCCACTATTTTATAAACTTTTTCCATTGTGCGCATGATGGTTTCACTGGGTACTTCTCCATAAAATACATATGATTTATTTTAAGTTTTTAGGTTGTATTCTAGACCTTAATGACAACTCTTGATACCATTAGAGGTTGATAACTCAATGTTAACCACCCCAAGTAGGGCACATTCTTTGATATGCCTTTAGTAACCCATGTTGGGTTTACCTGAGACACCATTAATATGTGATTGACTTGATCCTTTTTAAGGTAAAAGTTCCATCATAATTAAATTAAACACTAAATAACTAAATGGAAAGTATACATATATATCACTTGGCCTTGGAGAATGTATTTAATTGAAAATTGGTTTCATTTTCTTAATTCAAATTGTCACTTATAATGAAAGGTAATTGCATAAAAAAATGTATTGAAATTGGATTGAGTAATACATCTCCTATGTTGAAATATGTATATAAATGAAATAAGTATAAGGTGAATACTTATTTATGACCTTTTTTATCTTTATTGGAATGGATAGACTTGATTCCACTTTAGATTCCCTAGGTAATGCCTTGATCACTCAGAGGAAACCATTTTAATTAATTGAGATGATTGTCATGGAAGATAACCACCACCGAATCTAGTACTTGTCATATTACATGAATGAACTGGTGATGTACCTATGATTAACTTATCATCTTTTCCTGATATTATAATGCCTTGCATACAATCCTGGATTCAGATTAATGTCTCCATACAAGTGGTGCCATTCATTCACTCCATTGGGACTAGTCATGCTTAGCCCAAAACTATTATGAATGATCTCCATGTAATCAGTTAGAATATTATATAGTGGAATACCTTGTGAGTACTACATGGGTTACACTCAGACCCCTTATGGTTTGACTGCATGAGTTACGACTATGAGTTGGCTTGACCCTTAAGGTCAAGGATGCCTTTGTTTTACCATGTATCCTATTTTATGATTATTTATTAATACAGTACTATTTAAACATTTTTATATGATCATATTATTATAAAATGAATTTTAATTAAGTGGATAAATTCATGTTCTGATACCAACTAAGGCTAAAGAAGTTGTGGGTTATTCATTTTTTCACTACTTTTCTTTTATATACATGCACATTTTTATAGTTTATACTCAAAAACTAGATTTGTATAGACTCCATTGGTGGTGGCCTAGTAGGATTTATCTCCCGCCCTATTCAAGATTTTATTGGCACCCGAGAAGATTATATGATCATAGGTGTGGAAAAAGGGAATCATCCCACATTGGACACCAAACTTCTTCCTTTAGGATGTGAGATTAGTAGAAGATGACCGTGCCAGTGATGGGAATTCTTGGATAGTATTTCCTTTATATTTCTTTTATATATCATTAATTGTACAATATTATTGATTCCATGTATGCCTTATTTCCTTTTTTAGTGGCACTCCCCAATTTGTTTATGTGATATAGTTTTCATATATTGATAATTATTTATTTCTTTGATGCATATGATAATTTATGATACATTATTCATCATTATAATGGTTCTGTTGTTTATCTATTTTTCTCACTTCCATGCTCCACTCTGACCTAAGGGAATAGTCTCCCCAGGGAACGCTATAGGACCTTACTTCTATTCGATATCCACTGACATATGGGGAGGTGTGATTGAGGCCATTTGGCCAACTTGATTCGGTTACTCAAGAGTGAACTGGGTTCGAGACATCACAATGTTGTATCTGAGGGGTTTATTATATTGTATTATTGTTTGGGGAATTATATAGGATATTATTAATTTGTTGGAACTTGGTCATATGTTGTTCTCAGGTGTAGCTAACCCACATTTGTGTTAAACACAAAGTTTTCTAGGAATAGTAATTTTTTGTTCTATATTCTGCATGTTACAGTTGATATATTTTCACAATTGGGTGATGCACATGAATTTTGGTAATTATTATAATTTTTGGAGATTCTTACTTGGCGCAATATAGTAAGGATCATTATTACCTTCATCATTATAGGCACCTAGGGATTCAAATTCCATTTATATACCATTTCATGTTGGATTATTTCATTGTTTTCATTACTTGTGTTGCCTATGATTTTTGTGTGATCCATGGTTTTTATATATGAATGTGATACCAACATATTTTTTAGGGAATATAAATTGGTTTTTAACATGATTGATTCAACCTAAATGGTGTTTTATCATATAGATTGATGGTGGCATCTTAAATATCCAATTTCAACCCATATAAACTATGTAACCATGGTTACATGAGATTGGATTTGGATGAAATTATATGTGTACCAATTTTAATTTACAAATAGTATGTGAATTTATAAATTTGAATGGGTATTTCCTAAAATCAAGCCATCATATTTTACCTATTACATTCTGAGATAGAATATAAAGGGAGTTAATTATAATTAAATGTGTCTCAATTATCATTATAAAGTGTATGTGACTTTATAAACTGGGGATGTAAATCCTTTTAATTGAGCCTTGTAATATGTATACAAGTATACAAAAACTCAAAATGTAAATTTTGAATTATAAACGAAATTGTTTCTAGTAAATTGGTAGGAAAATTGAAACTTAATTATCATTTTACTCCATAATTTTAATTGACCCTCCATATATCATAACCCTTGTAAATAAAAACTTGAACACTTACAAATACCCAAATCTTCGTTGTGGGTATTTGGGATAGTACTATGGGTAGTGATCCCCTTTATTTTGTTATTATCACATTATATATCCTATATGATTTGGCATATTTTTTTGAGGCATGTGTTTGAAATTTTTAGAGCTATACCACCAGGATGCCACCGAGTTATGTTTGAGGATGGTGGTGATGACCGTGCTTCAATGTTGTTGTGCCCTGATCCATTAATATTACCTCTTATAAACAACACCTATGAAACCAAATTCTCTTTCTGAAATTGGCACTGATGTTCAACTTTGATAGAGCTTTCTACACTTGATATAAAATATATTGGGTGCGTCATGGCCTGCACCTATGATGTCTGATCTTACTCATGAGTTCCAACCCTAGTATCCTCCTATATTCTTAGGAGATGGGGTCTTTAGGCTACTGAGTCATGTATAGAAGATATTTTATCTATATTCAAGAATCTAGATATTCCTCTTTAGCGGATATTTAAGATCACCACCTATATGATATGCGATTCTTCCAAGTCATGGTAGGATGTGATTATGCCTACTATTCATCATTAGGTAATGGTTTGAGTAGACTTCAAGACTACATTCTATGATTAATTTTACCTTATATTCTGAGGTTTGACCAATGTAGAGTTTTCATGCACCTGGAGTAGGGTTCTATGCCTATCATAGACATTTCAATGTATTTCACTAAGATTAAATGCTTTAAATCTTTTTTCCCTGTGATGAGATATCGTGAGCAAGGTTCTTTGAGGATGGGATTAGGTATACCATTCAATCTTAAGTTAATTTATTTTTCCTATCTAGTTTTTTTTAAAAATGGGAACCAAGATCTTATCACTGGGTGCAACTTGATGAAAATTGATACTACAACCCCTTAGGTTAAGTTATGAGATAGGGAAGTAGCTCTTCTAGTATTAGGAAGCGTAGCCTTCAGGTTTCTTGTTTTAATAGTGCCAGGTAGGGTATCTGCACTAGCAGTTCTATTTTATTCCATTAGTGTGGAAAAAAGGGACATGTTTAGACACCATGTGATAGAGGCCCACTGAAGTGTCATTCTTGCATTCGAATGGAACATCTTAAGAGGTTTTGCTGGACCTTTCCACCTATTTATAGTAGAAGAGGGCCCGCACCATCTACACCTTGAAGAGTAAGATCAATGAATCCATGTAAGGAATGATACTGGAGTAGCACTAGCCAAATATACTAGGGTGATGATGGCCAAGGTATCGAGAATTCTGATTTTTAGTGCTAGTAGATTGGACCTACTTAGGGTTGTCGAACTGTAGCTCAGGGTGGTGCATCAGGCTAGTTTCATTCATTAAAATATATACCTAAGAGTAGAGTAAATGACCATGTATTGTACTATGTAATATTCCATTATCCTCTACTATTTTATATACTTTGTTTGATAAGGTTCCACATACTCCTTTATCATAATATTGATCATGAACTATCTTGGGATTGGAATCCTATATTTTGTGGGGTGATGACCCTGGACACACTGTTGGGTGTGCAGTTAGAGGGTATACTCCAATGTGAGAGCTTTCCTTTTGAGGTACGAAATTATCATTTCTTATGGTATGTCTTCATCCTCAAGATGACGGGCTTCAATGTTATTATCATGATGGACTGTTTAGTCCCCTATCATTCCTATATGGTCTTCTATCACCATAGGTTATTGTTTACATCACCATAGGGTGATAGTTATCTTTACAAGGGTGAGTGGGATGTCTAAGAATGTATATATTAACTAGATCATCATGTTCTAGGAGGAGTGAGAACCCAAATTGATAGACTTTATATGGAGGAGCAGGTAATACATCAAAATGATTTTCCTTCAATAGTGGATCATTTTAGGGATGTCTTCTAGAACGAATTATTTGGATTAACTTCTGAGAGATAGGTAGAGTTTATGATTGAGCTCATTCTAAAATAACCTCCTCTATCTATTCCTCTATATAGGATGACACCCACAAAGATCTATGATCTTAAGAGGAATTAAGATTATTTAGAATCTAAGGGTTTCATACTACCCAATACTTATCCTTGGGGTTTTCTTATCCTTTTTGAAAATAATAAATATGGAACCCTATGAAATTTCATGGATTACTAATGGATGAACTAACATATAGTGAATAAACTATATCCATTGCCTCAAATAAATTATCTCTTTGACCAACATCGAGGAGATAGAGTGTTTTAAAATATTGACTTGAGATTACACTGTCACAAGGAGAGATTCAGGCCTTCAGACATACCAAATATGGCCTTATAAAGTTGGTATCGTTTATATGAGTATGTTATTTTTCTGTTTTCTCTTATGAACATGCATGTTGTTTTCATCGACTTGATGAATAGGGTTTTCCACCCTTACCAGGATTCCTTTGAAGTTATTTTTCTAGAAAATATCTTGCTATATTTTTATACTGGAAGAGACCATTCCGAACATATTGAGATCATATTGATTACACTGAGGGAGCATAAATTATATGATAACATCATAAAGTGAACCTTCTTGACCAATAAGGTTATCTTCTGGTGTCTTATTATCTCAGAATATAGAGTATCAGTCAACCCAGAGAAGGTGAGTGGTGTTGTTTCTTGGGATTAGCCTAAGAACACATTTGATACATGGAGTTTCTTGGGGCGATCTAGATATTACAAGAATTTAATAATTAACTTATCACAACTATAATAACCTCTTACCTATCTAACTAATAAGGGGTGAAGTTATTATGGCCTGAAGTATGTGAGGAGGCCTTTCATGATCTGAAAAGCATACATACTTTATCCAAAACATGATTCTTCTAGATCCTGGAAGAGGCTATAAAATGTTCTGTGATGCATAAGGATTTGGGATTGGTGGGGTACTGATGGAGGAGGATTGATTTGTTTCATATGTATCTCTATAGTTGAGAGCTCACGAGAATAATTACCATATGCTCGAACTTGAGATTATAGTGCTTGTTCTTGCCTTTCATTTTTGGATGTGTTATATAATGCGAGAGAAATTTGTATTGTTTATGGACCACTAGAGCATAAAATATATCTTTACTCAGTGTGAATTCAATCTCAGATAATGAATACGGGTTGAATATCTTCATTATTTTGAATTTTATCTTCCCTACATGCCTATAAAGGGTAATGCTGTAACTGATGAAGTTATATGGAAAACTCCGGAATGAACAGTTCAAGAAGTTAGTGATGAATGTAAATAAATGGAAATATTTTTTGAGATTCATATGTAGTACCAATAGATTAAATGGTGGGATTTTATTGAATCCTTAGTAGTTAACTCTTCACTCTTGGATAGAGTGAAGAGAAGATAGTTTTTAGATCCTGAGGATTTGGTCCTATAGGAATGTATTTCTAGTGAGGACCCACCTTCATATTGTTCTATTGATGGACACAAAATACTAAATTTACATGGTCATATCTGGGTTCCTACAGACATGCGATGGGATCTGATGCGAGAATTCCAAGATTTTTACTGGTTAGTGAACCCAAGTATCTCTAAGAAGTATTGTGATATGTGCCACCAGTATTGGGTGTCCTGGGATGAATAGTTAGTTTGTAGGTTTTTTCACTAAGTGCTCCTCCTATTAGTAGGTGATGGCAGAACCCAAGTGGCTTGCTAGTTTTTTACAACCGTTAATAGTCCTGAAATGAAAATATGATAACATTTCAATGGGTTTTTAGAGAGGTTTACTGAGGTCACCTCAAGGTAGTGACACAGTGTGGGTAGATATCGATAGGATGATGAACATAACCCAAAACCTTCCAAGTTGTGATACATTATCAGTATAAGATTTTAGAAAAATATATATCAAAGAGATTATGAACTTAAATGTGATTCCCTGTATTATCATTTTAGATAGGGAAACTCATTTCACATTGAGGTTCTGGTAAGAGTTACCAAAATCTCTATGTATATAGGTGTTTCTGAGCATATCTTTCACCCCCAAACTAATGGCCAATCAAAATATGCTATATAGGTGTTGTGAGACATTCTCCAAGCATGATTCCTTGATTTCATAGGTTATTAAGAAGATACATATACCTATTTTTGAGTTGTCCTAAAATAATATATTTCATGAAACAATTTAGATGGATCTGTATGAGGCCTTATACGATAGGACATGTTGTTTACCTATGAGTTGGATAGAGGTAGGAGAGGTAGTGCTACTAGGTCCTTATTTTATGAAAGAGACTTTTGAGTAGGTGATGTTTATAAGAAATCATATGGTAACTTATTAGTCTAGATAGAAATCATATGCCAATCATCATCGATGATCTGAAGAGTTTGAGTTTAGGGATCTTGTTTTTTTGGGAGCATCACCTAGGAATAAGAATACGTGAATATGGAGGAAAGGAATTTTGTCAACTCATTTTTAGGAATTTTGAGATCCTCAAGATAGTTGGGTTGGTAGCCTATCGATTGTTGTTACCTCATAGATATAGTTCCATGAACTATGTCATCCTTTTTTCACTACTTATTCATTTCCATGTCAACCCATTTCATACTTTTTATCCTGAGGATGTTGAATTGGATGCCAATGATTATTTTGAGAAGTATCCTATACACATTTTTGATCATAGAATTAATCCTCTTAGAGTCCATTCAATCCCTCTATTACAGGTGTTACTGAATCATAATTGTGTACATGATGAGAATTTGGAGAGGGAGGCTGATGTATGTGCTCAGTGGCTGGAGTTATTATCAGATAAAGTTCTACCACCCTTGGAAGGGAAGATCAGGGATGAGTTACTTTAAGAGAAGAATGATATAAGAATTGGGTTTTTATTTGAGGTATGGACCCTTTTAATTTTGGTTTAATTCATTGGTTTATCCTTATTTGAATTCACAACAAGCCTATAGAAAAAATGAGGGTGTCTGGGGATTGTTTGGAGCTCAGATCCCTGAATTTTGGAGGAAACAGCTAGGCCACCTAGTTAGTAAAAACTGTGCATCCCAGTTTGAATGGTTTGATTAAATCACGTGGTGGTGGTCCAATACTCTATCTAGGACTGGATGTTTTTTTTCTAACCATGCTTCATAGGCCACATAACTGTGCGATTTCTGTAGGTCTAATTCCAGATGTTTTTCACAAAGGATGTGCCTAATTAGTATAATAATGTGTCTATCTTATGTGATGGGTATCTTGAAGTAGATTTGGGTTCATGGTTGGAACATGGTTTGGAAAACCATGTGACCAAACCATGAGACTCGTTAATTCTTGGGAGAAAACCATTTTTACATTACTTCTTTAAAATAACTCACCCCTATTTATTTTTTATTTTACAGTAGGGAAAATTACCTCTACCTCTCACATCGGAAGCTTCTCCCATGTAATAATCTAGGTTTTCAGTATCTCCTCCATCTGGACTTTGATCAGGCCGCCATTTGTCACATTGTATCCCTCTTGGTAAGATCTCTATCATTTTTTCTTATCTTATTAGTTTTTCTTTCCATCCATTGTGTGATAATCATGTAGGATATTATTCCCTATTTTTAGGTCATTCTTATATTCTTATTTTTTGTTCTAATCACAGATAAACTAAGGTACAATACTGGATGATTCATCTATTACAGTCATAATGTAGGAGGTCTATGACTTTTCCCTCTAAGTATCACCATTTTATAAACTGTTTCCATTGTGCACATTCCAGTTTCACCGAGCACTGTTCATTAAAATTCATCTACAAAATTTTTGTCTAGGTTTTATTATAGACTCAAATGATATATATTAACACAATTTGTGGTTTATTCCTTAATGTTAAACACCCCAAGTAGGGTGTGTTCTTTTCTATCCCTTTAGTGATCCACGTTTGGTTTACCTATGTCACAATTTGGATGTGATTGATTTGAACTTTGTTAAGGTAAGTATTCCATCACAATTAAAAGAAACTATAAATTATTAAATAGAATATATATATATATATATATATCAATTGTCCTTGTAAAATGTATTTAATTTAAAATTGATTGTAAGTCATTAATTCACCTTTTCACTTATGATGAAAGGTAATGGAATAAACCTAATGTACTGAAATTGGAATGACTGTTACATGAACTATGATGAAATATGTATATAAATGAAATAAGTGTAAGGTGCCTATTTATTTTGGAACTTTTTTTTATATTTCATGGAATTTTCATACTTGATCCCACATTGGATTCCCAAGGGAATTATTTGAGCACTCATAGCATTCTATTCTGATTCATTGATTTGATTTTCATGGAAGATACCCAGCATTGAATCAGGTCCATGTCATATTATGTGAATGCATCAAATATGTATCAATAATTCACTTGATATATTTTTTGAATATTAAAATTCCTTGGATACACTCCTTGGAATCAGATTGATGTCTTTGGACACATGGTGCCATGGCTTCACCCCATTGAGCCCAGTCATGCTTAGCCTACGATTACTGTGGAAGATATCTATAGACTCGGTTAGAATATTCTATAGTATAATCCCTTGGGTTTAACCCTTGGATTATACTCAAACCCATTATGTTCAGACTATATTAGTTACTAATATGAGTTAGATCAAACCATGAGGTAAAGGATGCCTTAGTTTCACCTTGGATCATATGGTATTATTATTTCCTATTATAGTATTATTGAAAACTTTTTATATATCTACTTTATTATAAACTGAATTGTAATTAAGGGAATAAATTCATGTTAATATGCTTGCTAATTCTAAAGTAGTTATGGGTTACTTATTTTCAAACTGATTAACTTTTATAAAATCACACACTGTTATGGTTTATATTCATTGATTGGATTTGTATAGATGTTGTTGTTGGTGGATTACTGAGATTTATCTGACCCCCTATCTGGGCTGCCGTTGGCACATGGGAATATTATATGATCAAAGGTGTGTAAAAAGTGAAGAATCAAGCTTTGGACACCTGAATTCTTTCTTTAGGATAGGATCTTGGTAGCAGATGACCGAGACAATTCTCTAGATGCTTGGATAGTTTTTCCCTTTCTGTTTATTTTTTTATATCATTTATTGTACTATATTCTTTCTTCAATTTATTCCTTCTTTCTTTTTTAGAGGAATTACATCATCTTTTGTTGATAATAAAGTTTATATCTATTTATAATTATTTATTTCTTTGAATCTTATGCTTATTTTTGCATCCTTATTCATTATTATTATGCTTTCACTATTTATACATCTTTCTCAGCATTGTTCAGCACTCCAACCTAAGAGAATAGTCTCCCCACAGACACACCCTAGGTTATCATTGATAGTTGTAAGCCTCTGGAATAAGGGAAGGCATACCTGAATCCATGTGACCAACTAGGTTTGGTTACTCGGGAGTGAACCAGATTCCAAGACATCACATTCTCATCACTTCTTCTAAAATTTTTGAACATTTTCAGAGCCTTTGAATTATGATTCATGAACATAATTCATATTATATAAGTAAATTTATCTATAAAAGAGATAAAATACCTATCTCTATTTGTATTTTTCTTCCTTATAGTTCAAAAATTGTTTGAATAAATGAGATATAATGGATGAGATGTTTGAGTATAAAATTTCTTTTATGGAGAATTAACAATATCCCCTTTTGTAATTTTTAGAACATACAATTTATATCTCTTTTAATCATTTATAAAGAACAAAAATTATCCCCTTCAGCATTCTTGATCATATTTTTCCCCAAGATGAGTAATCCATCAATTCCACATAAATTTCCATCTACAATTCTTATGTTGAAGGAGTTTTCCATGTCACCTAAACAAAATAAGTTTCCCCATATTCACTATCCTCTCACTAATACACTAAAAAAATTTAAACTCACCACCAAGAACCCATATTTATGAAACAATACTTCATTAAATTAATTAAAGGTATGAGATACACCTACTAAAATGTGTTTCAAACCATTAATATATAACATGTTCTTAGACTTCAACTTATCCTCTACAATCACTATAAATAAAACTCAACTAATTTTTATGAACCATCATTTTAGATGGTACTTAAGCCTTTACTAAAATCTTGAATGTCTATTAAGAGATTTAAATCCCATATCATGTGTTAAGAACATCCACTATCTAGAATTTATTGAAATTCCCATTTCGATTCATCAAGTGAAACTTCAATAATAATAGATTTATCTTTTCCATTGTATCTATTCTTTTGAATATTTTGAGTATTATAATTCATACACTATTTGGTAGGTAGAATGGTGAGAAATTATTGAGTATAATGACTCTGCTAGTCATATCTCATATAGATGTGTTCTAATGAATAATTTTTTTTGAACCTTCAATCCATAATTGTCAGGTTTCTTCTATTTTTTTCAATGAGTAGGTTGAATCCCCTACCACTCAAGATTTATCTCTAAAATATTATAGGATTATATAAATAATGGCAATTAAACTAACATATCCATACAAAGTTCCCAAAGCGAACACACTGCCAACCATAATAATAAAAACAATAAATTCCTTTAAAAATAAGTTAATGTTCCAATGGTAACACCTTATATTATTACTTCTTTTGAATATAAATTCAAGCCCCTTTTTTTATACTAAAATTTTAGCAGAGTCCCAAAATCTTCTTATTCGCCTTATAAAATTTATTTGAATTTTTCACAATCCTATTTATATCGGTTTTCACTTTAAGAACAGTGTTCCCAGATTTTTGAATTTCTGAGAATCTATTTTCTTTTCCACAAGTTTAATTTTCTTGAATAGTGATTTAAATAAGATTTTTCACCTACACTTTAAATTACATTTCAACCTTTTAATTTAATATTTATTATCCTACCAGATTCTCATCATTCTTCAAAACATCAATTCCTTTAATATGCTTATCCTTTTATATTTCTCCAACTTCATACATAGAATTCTGAAACATATATTTTTACTTATCCAAATACTTTTCAAAATTGATATATTTTTTTTGAAGAAATATCATCATCCTTATCTTTGACATTAAATATCTCTTCCAATCCAAATTTTAAAGTAAAATATTTAATAAGAAAATTATTCAAGTCATCAGCCTCTCTCCTCAGCCCTTATTCCTAATCAGTATGAATAGAATCATTTTTTCTTTAAAATTAATTTTCTTTCATTAAATATATATCACCTTATCTAATTTTTAGATAGTTAAAATGAATTATATGAATTATTGCTTCGAAATAATTTTTTTTTTATTTTTTTAATTACTTTTTTCAGTACTATATTCATCATTAGTGATATATTCCTCATAAACTTTTGCAATCATCAAAATTTCATCAGCTTCTTTGGAAGTCTAAACATCCTATTATTTCTCTCTCCAACCATTATACTAAATTTGATAAGAAATATCAGTTTTTTGGTTTATATAAGTTTTTAACCTTTGAATAAAACTTTTATTTTCAATTTTTTTGTCTTTCCACCTTGACAAAATCCATAGTTTTTCAAACTCCTCTTCATAATCTTATTGTTCTTTCAACTTCAGACAATTTATCAAAAAACATCCAATATCTCCACACATGAAACAAATAAGTCATAAATTTCATTGAAAATTTCCTTTACCATTAATTAAACAATTAAAAAAAAGAGGCATGAATTTATACAACATTACTTTAACATATTATTCTTCATCAAAATATTAATATTCCATAACTGGTTATTTAATACACATTTCATGTTTTGAGGATTTAAAAGAAAATTAACTTTCAGTATCTCTATTATTCTTGAATACACTTCCATTGATCATTTAAAAATAAAATAAAATTATATAAAAATCATCCAATTAAAGTATACCCAAATCACTACCTTCATGTATAGAGACCTTTACATCAAACCTATCTAAACAAATTCATAAAATATTTTTCAAAACCGCAACATCCTCTAAATCATCATCATAACCTCTTACGGTGATCACAATTTCATTAAAATTAATAAATTCATCAATTTTATTATTGTTATTATTATTCATATTTATTTCTTCATACTCCAAAATCTAAACATTTAGGTTACTTTCTTCACGTTAACATTTCCTTTATAAATATTTCATAACTTATATTAGATTTTGTTTACTATCTTAAAGCCTTAAATTTTGATAAATTTATTTTATGTAAGAGTTGATATATTGGAATTTCAAGCATGAACATCATTATACGTGTTCTATATATCAACTTATATCATATAAGTATCAGTAGTATGAGAAATATAACAATCAATCGTAACCTCCAAAACATCCAAAGTGAAATATAATTAAAAAGGAATCATTTGATCTATCCATATATAAGAATTTATTCCATAGAAAGTGAGAATCACTTTATTATTCATTGAATTAAGGTTACTTATATCTTTATTAGAAATTCAATGTCCAAATATTTTAACAAAGTGTAACTCTTTCTATTAAAACTCCAAATAGTACATGAAAAGGACCCACAAGATTAGTGAGAATTCACTTGGGGGTGAATTAGAAAATTCAACTCCAATTTAAGATTCTTAGAGAAGAAATGTTTTTCATTTATTATGGTTAATAACTTGATTTATATCACACACACCATGATACACACAAATTAGTTACACCACATTTTTAAGGTTCACTACTCATAAATAAGTATCTAATCATCAACATGATCTAGAATCACCCATGACTATAATGTACACTAGTGTTATCATTGTGGATTAGAAAAAGAAAATAACATCCATGAACCTATGTTACAAAAAAATTCTTCATATTATTTAATGTGATCTAACACATAATAGAAGATATAGAATCTGTTTTGAATCAAAATGAGTGTCTTCCTCTATATCACAATTTATTCAAGTTATCATTATAATACTACATTTTTCCTTTCTCTTATTCATGTTTATATTTATATTTTACATTTATAGTTAAAATTATTAACCACTTCCTCTATTATAAACTCTATGTTTAATAATATATATATATATATATATATATATATATTTCTTTTTATAGAATAAAAATATTTTCATTGTAGGAGGAAAAATATTCATTTAAAGAACAAAAAATTCTCTTCAAGATTGAACGTTAATATTAAATTAATATTCAAAATAATAACCCCTTAAAATACTTTCAACTTATTCCTCTTTTTTTCCCACTTTTTCTTCAATTGTAGGAACTTTCTAGATATTCACTAAGAATCATCATGGTGTTAATGCATTCAATATGGAATGAAATGTTAGTTCTAATAACTGCTTCTTAAAACATATCCTCTTCATAGTGTGATAATTTTTATCACATCATGAAACTTATCTACTTTTACTTTTGGTCTACATGGCATGGAATGATACCATGTATCATAGTGTGATATATAAAACCACATTAAAACAGATCAAATCATAATTCTCACAGATTTAATTCCTAGTAAGACTTGTTTTAAATCAAATACACATGAAATTAATCACATCATGACAATCATATTCTTATCTTAGATAATATTCTCCACTACTAGAATCATGAATTACCTTCATGATATTTATTCTATAATATAATAGATATGGGATCATCATTTTTAATTTCTATATTATCCTCAATTTTCAGAAATAATTCTTCTAAAAACCACCTTCGAATTTTCAGAAACAATATATTTTTTTAAGTAGTAAATAATCTACATATTATAGAAATAACTCTTATGTATACTCATAATAACTTCTAGATTTTATAGACTTATCTAAATTTCAAATGTTATACTAGATTGACTTGTACAAATTTATTACATTAACTTTTATATAATAGGGACATTACCAAATTTGTGATGTCTTATAAGAAAGAACTCTACTTATTGATCAAAATAACACTTATGCATAAAAAGTGTATTATATGAATTAGGTGATTTTCAATATTTTTTTAGAGTTACTATCTTATACAAGTAGAGTTAATATTATACTTATAGGAATGTTACCAAATTTTAGTTTTTCAGCTCAAAGTTACTCTTATGAATTGGTATGGTTACTCCTACACATTATATACATTTTTAATTTCCAATGATGTGATCAAAGTTACTTATATTAGTTGAGAAATATTTTCTTATATATATAAATAGTTTTCTATATTTCAGAAAAAATTTCTAAACTCAAAAAAACTTCCAAATAACTCCATTATTTTCCAAAATATATCAAAGTATATTTCAAATAATTTTATATATTAAAATTGTCTTGAAATCACATAATATTATTAATTTAATGGGACTGTAAATATGATTTAATTATTGAAAAAAAATTGATTATAAGAACCGTAACAACTTTATTTTTAGATTCATTCTTCTATTTTAAAAACAACCATGAAAGGGATCCCTCTTAAATTTAATAAATCAACAAAATATCATTGAGTCTCACTAATCTTCACCAAGGTCACAACCAATTTGGGTCTCAAAATATCCCCAAGAAATCTATTCCTCTCAACACACTCAGAGGGGGGGGGGGGTCAATCAGTGTAAAATTAATTTTACTAAAATATTTTTTATTTAAATATATTCAAACCTCTTTAACTATTATAATGTTTGGATGTCATATATTTTACTCAAAAAATTCCCACCACATACAATATAGAAGGTAAATAGATCATGAAACATAATATTTTTATATAGTTTTATCCTAATGGGGATATCTACTCCATGCTACATTTATGTTCTGTATGATACTTTAGTGCTTCACTAATATACTAAAGTTAATACACATAGCTAACATCCTTTACCCTTAACTATATATCTTGAAAATATTTTACTATATCCCAATAGATTTACAGTTCATTAGATGTTTTTTTATTGGATCATGCCACTTTAGAATACTATTCCAAATTTCCTTCTAGAAAAAGATCCTTTTTTAAATCTAAGATGTAATTGAATCTAAATAATAGATCACCTTTCTCAAATCAAGGTCTTTGAAAACTATTTTATTTTTATTAATAGAAACATGCATGTTGACCTATTATTCTCACCATCTGAATGATCAAAACATGCAAGAGACTACACAAAAATATATTTTATTCATCCTACATAATCTTCTTTGAGCCTTATGAAAATATTCAATGTAGAATAGAACCCCTTATTCATAAACTTCAATTAAAAATTAAAATACCAGTAGTAATAAAATGTTGTCCTTTCTCACTCTTTCTACTTCACCATATTTCTTCATTTCTTTGATTGTGATATAATATTCATAATTAATTCCTCATATATTTATCAATAAATATTCATCAATGCTATTTTTTTTAGTAATAACAACATTTTATTTTCTATTAATTACTACTCATCTTCTTATTCCCATTATAAAATGGAAATTATTACATAGATATTATTATTTTATATTTGAATATGAAATTACATGAAATTTAGAGTAACAAGATTCTCATTTAAACTAATCAACATAATTTTCAAAAGAATATATTTTTTTGATCTTCATAAAATAGAGTCAAGTATGTGGATTTAAAAATTCTGAAATATCATACCAAGATCCTCATAATATTTTAATTTAACTATCCATTAATATCACCTCATATATTTATTTAACATTTTTCAAATAATATTCAAATACGAATCTACCTTTTTTAACCTCCATTAATGGAATGTCAATATTTAAATTTGAAGATCCCATTATTTTGATGTGAGAATAGTCTCAATCAGCTTTAGATTGAGTCATGAGTTTAATTTACAACATCATGATATTTCTATTTTTGAAACGAAACATGGCATCCTCACATTTAAATTCTTATTTTTAAATTTTATAAAAAAACACATATTCTTTAAACAATTAATTCTTGCGTATCACTTTCGTGAGCTCCCCTCATCTCAAATTTTAGACAATATTATAAAACATATTACATATCATATTAAGGTTCATATATATCCATTTAAATATTTAGCTAAAACATTTATATTCTTAGAAGAATCATATATATATTATGAAATCACTTAGTTAATCTAAAAGAATGGTACATACAAAAAAATAACTCATTCGTAGATGTGTATCTTTCGAAATGAATATGATGTTGTTATAATTTAATATAACATGAAAATAGATAAATATCTTGTAGTCATTACTTATCTAGATTTCAAAATAATTCATAATAAATAAATAAATTTTTTCCTGCTTCTGCAGTTTCATCATCCAAAAACAAATTTATTTCCAGTGCATTCTTTTAGTCCCTCAACCTCATGAATCCAGAAATTCATTAGCTTCTGGACTTCTCATTTATCTATATTCTTAAAATTATCCTCGAAAAACATTTATAGAATAAATTAATAATCACACTCTTAAATATTATATATTCTACATCCATACCTCTCTTGGATCTTGGCCTTACTGATTTTTGGTGATACTTATTCCATATGACTTTTAGAACTTATTTCCTAACATCTTCTGAAAGACTTATATTTCGAAATTCAACTGAAACATGTAAATTTTGATGATTCTTCAATGTTAGGTCTAAAATCATCTCCAAAATTCTAATTCAAATTAATTAACATAAAATAACTTAAAATAACCTTTAAAAATTTATAAAATATTTAAAAATCTCAACAACTAAATCAAAATCATTTTAAGAATATATGAATTCAAATTTTTTCCAAAACTCATTTTTAGTGTAAATACTAAATATAAGTTCTCAAATTACTTAAACAATTCTCATATTGTTTTCATTAATATTCTCTATAATATTTCATCAATTAATCACCAATAAATGAATCACTTTCTCAATCTTTTCTACACTACATAGATACTAAATTACTCCACCATCAAGGTGATATTTACCTATATTGTAAAAGCATTTATGATAAATAAAAAAACCTAGATCTTTACACTTCTAGATATCTTATTAATTAATAATTCTTCATTTTAGAGAAAACATCTATCACATTCAGTGAATCATCCTCTTTAGTCATTAGGTTCTTTATCATCACCCAATACATATTGACATCCTTTACTTGTTGAAAACAAATACAATTATCATCAAAATGTATTGGTATCTTCATTTATGAAATTAATTAAGACTATTAAATTTATAATAATGTTTTTTATCTCATTGTTTTCTAGTTTAGAGAGAGAAATTGATAAATTAGTTAGTGCGTCAAGTGGAGTATTATATAGTCATGGGATGCGTGATAAGACCAAATCAATGGAAAAAATGCTAATGACTCTCACATTTTCTCAAGAAAAGGTATCAATTCAAATATTTTAATTGAATATTCCCCATTAATTTGTTTGATCACCAATTCTAGTTTTCCTTTTATATTTTTAATAGGGAATTAATATTCTACCTCATTATTTGAAAAACACTCTAAAAGAAGGAATAAATACAATAGGATTGACTTTGTAGGAGAAACAAATATAACTTCTAAACTAACTTTGTTGAGTTTTGGATCCTCTTTCTGTCAGATGGTTTTATTTTCAGGAAGAACTATCAAATTATATCCCCTTTTTGTAGAAGTTTCATTGATATAGAATACTTCTCTATCTAAGTGATTTATAGCCTAAAGTAATTTCTCTAAGGAAGGGTGTGATAACAAAAAATCTACCAATTTATGTTATTTTACCACCTTATAACAAATAAAGCAATAATTGAACTAGGTTTTAACCATATAGTTAACAAGGGTTTATTGAGGATGTATTTTAATGGGGGATGATGAAAACTAAGTAAACTCATGATGTTTTTGGTTTTAATGAATCTTTTTCACCATAAAGATCATGGAAAAGTAATTTTTTTAGTAGTAGTATATGTTATCCTTGGACCCAAAAACATTTAGATAAGGTAAAATAGGCTATTTTACTCACCCATTTCATTCTTATAGGAAATAATGTCAAGAAGTGATCATTTTGAGTCCACCACACGGAGTATTAATGCCTTTCCCTCCATAAGAGGCATCGAAATAGAAGGATGCAACATATATTTCATGACACTAACAAAATCACTTTATCAATACATATAACAATGATATATTACACACTTCTCATCATTTTATTTATGGGTATTAATTTTATCATTATTTTTTTAATTAAATTCTTGATATAAAAAATTAATCCATGAGGTTGTCTTATCTCTTTTTGATTTTGAGGAAGGGGCATGTCAATTACCACATTGTTTTTCTATGTGTCAACCTCAACAACTCAATAATGAAGTATAAATATAAAAAACTTCTTGGAAGTCACTTAGAATACCCATATAAATGGTTTCATCTTTATATTATGTGACTAAAGTTTACAAAACACCACCAAGAGATTATAAAAATAGAATGTCGCTATATTGATTTTAAAACTAGATCACCTATATAACATTCAACTCTCTTACCTAAGAAGGGATAAACAATGTAGTTTATTTATCTATGATAAGTATCTTTAATTTTATTTGAATTCAAATGAATCATCATATATCAATATAATCTTTGTGGTTCTCTAAAGGATTTGGACTCCTAATAGTCAAGAGTTTCTCAAATTTGGTTGCACCTAGAATACATATCAATGCAACAGAGGATTTTGAAACTAGTTATGGAATTAATCAATACTTCTTTCGTTGGGACTTGAAAATCAAACTTTATGAAATAATGAGTATTATTTAAAATTTTGATGTATTATATGATTTTTTTCATTATTTTTCTTAATTGGGACTATGTTTTCCACCACATAGGGTGCTGAAACTATTCTATAATTGAGGTTTTGATAAGATTTTCCACTACAACTTCCACCACAACACTATGAGATAGAATTCTTCTTTCTTGATACTTGCTTTTAAACACATTTATTATCATGTAAACAAGAGTGATGGATGGCTAGTTAAGGATATAATCAAGGAATTTTTGTATAGATCAATCTTAAACTATCCTATTTTTGTTTATGCAATGAAATATAATACACTTTATCATTAGTATTCATGGTTTTGATAATTATCCTAGATATTAGATCTTCTTCAAAGGATAAATTCACTTACATAGGTTTCCCAACGATGGAAGAAAAACCTTCTATAAATATAATAAGAGTTTCTTTAATCCCATCTTTAGCTATATTATGAGTGGAGAATAAATTTCCCGCCTAAGAATTTTATGGTTGTATAAATTGTTTTATCTTCTCTATTATATTTACATTTATATGAAACTAATGAAAATTTATTTAAACTTATTGATATAGTGTTAATGGAGAACAAAGCTTATAATCCATATATTTTTATTGGATATAAATATTTATTTCATCAAAATCTATTAGTTTTGTTTGATTGAATATTAGTCAAAAATGTATTTTGATAGATACATTATAATTCAGGTTCAATTCATATAAGTTGAACATAGGGACTATTCATTTATTTTATAGACATGTGTAGTTAAAAATACAAGTATTTTTGTTTTTTATTAGAGAAGAAGTTAATATATGGATATTTCCATTTATCTGGAAAGGCAGGATAATTTTTTTAAGTATAGATTTATTACTTCAATATGATTGATATGTAGTAAAATACCCTCTTTTACATAATTAAGGGGAGTAACATGGGCATCCTCCAATATATTTTGGATTTCACCCAACTTGTATCTTTTTGTAAAAATTAATACCAGTGTATCAATCATTACATGATTAGAAAGATAAATTGTCTCCATAATAGACTCTTATTCACCCATAAATAGAATAATTTATCAATTAATCATATAAAGAGGCTACTGTAACAAGTTAATGAATACCTAAACTTCGCAATGATGAATTAATTGTGGTGTCCTGAGGAATAATTATAAAATCAGATTTAGAAACAAGATCTCCAAATTGAGTTTTCAATATTATTTTCTCTGAAGGATTTTATTATCTCTTATTACAAAAATATATAATAAAAATAAAGGAGGTAAATCATCTTATTAGAATCCAAAATAGTAGAGGGGCTCAATTGAACTGAGATTGAACCCTAAACCATTATTCACTAGGGGTCAAAAAATATTGAAATCATTGATATTTTCATGTATATATAAGTGTATAATATTTTGGTGTATGTATATTTTCTAGTCCCGTTACATAAATGAGATGATTGTATAACATATGGTGTATCGCATCTTAATGTGATTTTTCTCAGCATCAATTTTTTGAAAATTATGTGGAATGTTTATTGCTTTTAAAGGGTATTTCTTGAGTTATTTTAAGATATAATGGATTCCCATGGTTCATTTAACATCTCTATATGTGGGAAACTAAACCATTCCCAGATAAGAGATATATTAGGACCTCAAGTTCCCCCCATATGTCGGAGGTTTCTGGCTAGAAACATGGGCCTAGGGTGTTACCATGGTGATACTATACCCCCATATCAAAGTGTAAAATAATATTGAGAATAAACTAAAAAAATATGACACCAATAACTTAGAGTATGCGAAATGGAAGAAATAATCACGAATTATAATAATAAATGGGGAAGCACACAGTCTTTCAGACACATGGTCATACAAGAACACAACTAATGATTTCCCACTAGGATAATCACTATATTATAATAAATAAAAGAATAAAATCATAAAGGCTATAATACTAATTAGTAATACCTAAACGAACTATCTATGTCCCTATGAGTGATCTTGATAAATCATAGAACAACATGAAACTTCACCCAACTTGAAACTAAAATAAAGTATAGAATGCTTGGGTACCTAAGTTCTGTGGCCTCTCAAGAAAGGCGTGAGTACATGTGAATAGAGAACCACCAATGTGGAACCCTTTAAGAAAAAAGTGAATTTCCTGGGAATGTGATATTCTCAGAGTAAATAAATAAAAAATTAAGTGTGGAATCATAAATAAATTACCACCATCAATCCTCAGGTTTTAACATGGAACCTAGTATCAATCTTACCTACTTCGACCAGTGTTAGAGTGTCTGTAAGCATGTTACCAATCCATGGGGGATACAAGTACAAACCCAGGATCCCATGAACATGCCTCCAAAATATATAACATCATATCCTAAGTCATACTAGGTATCCCATATAATCTTAGGCACAATGCTAGATCTCAGAAATTATACCATCCTCTTACGTTATATTATCTGATCATCATCAGATCCCAAAAATAACAAGTATCCCAAGGATAATAATCAAGAATCACACCATGTCCTATATATCATATTAACCTTGGAAAATTTATCATAGGTATATGTTATATCCTAATAATCACTAGGACTCTATCCTCTCATCATAGAGAATAGCTTGATCTAAGGGAGGTAATCCCTAAAATCCCTTCATCACTAGATGTCTGTTGATCTTAGGGAGTTATTCCTTAGAATCTATCATAATAATTAACCATGTTTAGATCCTATGTAGGTAATACCTGGAATATGTATTGAATCATATCTAGATTGTAGGGAGGAAATGCTTAAAATACATTAAAAATCAATTATAGATCCTTAGGATGTAATCCCTGACATCCATCATTATATACCCCAGGCCTACATCCACCCAGTAAAATTTCATGATAATAATAATAATTACAATAAGAAGGGTTATCCATATTACCAACCTATCTTTCATAACTAAGGTTATCCTCTTAAGTTCTGTACTTATCATATATTATACATCCATATCAAGCTCACACTAGAAATAATGATGCTAAGGTGATACCACAATCATCACTTCCCATTCCCATACTAACAATAAAAGGGGTAAACATAACACAAGGGTACCCTTTAGTGTACCCTAGGCTATAAAATAACACAAACACCCTTTATGGGATCCTCAATATAAATTATATATCATGAGTGAAGCTTATAACTCAAATGGAATTATGTCCCACATCATTATATTATACACAACATAACCTCAACAGTCTCATTGAATAAGGCAGATCATCATTAGTTAAGGAAGATGGAATAAATAACACCTCACTCCCTATGTAATCATAGTAAAATCCACTCACCCAACCCTACAATTAATATCACCTAGGAAATTCATACCTAGTTCTCAATTACCAAAGGGGTAGAAATACTCATCCCCGCTCTCACCTCAACTAGCCCAATTAATCCTAGGCATCTTAAGGTTTAAACATGGTATACTAGGGCTTATTAATTATGATTCAACACACACACACACACCTAATAAAGGGATCTAAGGGAACCTATTTTAAGGGACACTATGCTCACATAATTCATATAATTTATACCCCTCATGGATCTATGTATATTAAGGCATATATTCTTACTTCATCAATCAATCATCGGTGGTTGATACATCAAGATAGTGCATAGGGGTATGTTGTGGCCCTTGGAACTTTTTTCTATCCAATCACAAACATTTTACAATAATAAAAAAACTTAATTAATTTAATGTGGTTAATTTTGAAGGTGGTGAGACCACATATTTCATTCTATATAAACAAATAATGAATGAATATACTCTAAGGTATATCTAGGGACCTCATATATCCTAAATAGAGTCCCCCCTTTATAACTAAATCCCAATCACTCTCATTTAAGATCATCAAAATCTGAAAGGTCATCATCCAAAAATATGAGGCCCAAACCATATTTATAGAACATTAGTTAATCATAAAATAAAATCCTAATTTAATTTATAATTAATTACATAAATAAATTTTATTACCATGAAAATAATGAATTTATTACCTATAATTAGAAAATAACCATATCAAATCTTAAGGATTATCTAACAGACAACATTCCCTTTTTATTCTGTAAGTCCTATTCATAATTATTTCATTAATTATAGAATTATTTTACCATTTATTTTATAATTAATTCTATAATATATTTATATAAAATAATTTTCCCATAATTTTTATATTTTATACCTTAAAATAATCATGTTAGAAAAGGGGAGAAAATAAATTATTGTTTTTATTTTTTTTAAATAATATACCCTTATGCCTGGGGGTGAATACGTATGAGTATGATTCAATTTACCCTTAAGAAATAAAAAAACACCATTTTTATATATAATTTAATCTTATTATTCCTCTATTATAATTTGAAACACATACAAAACACATGAGAAAACCCTAGAAATACAATTCAAATATCTCAAAAACACAAATGAAAACTAAGAAAACTCATGATCAAACCCCTTCTCACCTAGATATCAACTGAAACAACCCAAATAACAAATATTAATTCAAAACTATAAAATAAAGGGTATTTGGTGAAGTGAAAAATAATTTACCAACCTTGTGGAGAATCATAAATGATTCTAAGGGAATCATATCTTATTCACTCTATGATCCGGCTCTCCAACAAGACACCCTTCTCCCTCTCCCCTTTTCCTCTCAGTTCACTCGTGTGACACACATGGAGGAACCCACTACACCCTTTATAATACACTATAATTCAAATGTATCAGGGAATGAAATATAATAATTTTAATTAATTTTAATTTAATTTAATTTTTATTTTTATTTAGAGCCCATCTCGGGACCTAAAAAATAATAAGAATTTATACCTTACCTCAACAAACCCCAATTTTCATAATCCAACCAAAGAGTCAGAATTCCAATATGAGACTCCATTAAATATATATCATCATTTCTATAAATAAAATAATTAATATTTAATTAATAAATATTTATTTAATCTGAAAAATTAATCTGACTCAAAATCTCACTATATTCCAAATCAAGGGTAAATGCAATATTATAAAATCAAAAAAACCTTCAAAAAATATTTCCAAGATAATATAATTAGAAAAAAAGATAATTTTACATCTCACAAGTATCCAGACCAGAAGTTCAAAATTCTCCTAAAATTTAAATATATGGGCATGTAGTATTATAGTTGAGAATTATATTGGAATAATGTAAAGATGTTTTAACAAATAATACTTCAAATATTAGGTCATGTGATTCCTTATATGTACCTATTCTTACAATTGAGTCATAGAATTCTAAGATGGTTGTGAATGTGATACCTCGTGGATGATATTTGACGGTGCTAATATTGCTTATGAGTTAGGATTATTATATCCCACTTCATTATAAGGATGAATAGATGATTTCCTATCAATTAATTATTTTAATATTTAGATACGTGTAGGATAATAATTGGAGAGTTATGTACTATGAATACACTCATGTTTCATTTTTTGAATAACCTTTATACTATTTTCAGTAGCATGTATTATGTTATAAATAATGAATCCATGACTCTTGGTTATACATGGGTATGTATGCATATATAAAGGATATTTCATCAAGAGTTATTGAAAGATCATGATTTATAAAAAAATTCTATCTTAGTACACCTTTCTATTAGTAAAATAACATTGATAGAGGTAACTTGGTATTTACTTTATAATGTGTTTATAAATTTCATTTCTATTAGGAAATTTTATTCTTATTATAGTTGACCTTAATAGTTTAGGGTATATGGTGATTAGAAGGAAATTTCAATTATTTTACCTTTATCAATGAAATTATAGTAAGAAGGTAATAAAAAATTTGGTGGGGAACCAAATTCAGGGATTTTTCATTGATTTCAGTTATGCACCTCTCTTCAAATATCATAGTTCATGTGATATTTTGAAATGATTATTTATCTTTATTAGCATCATTGTAAACACTATGTTTTGAAGCATTGAAAAGGTTGGTATAAATGATTCTTATTAATGTGAATATTGTGGGGATTAGGTCCCTATATACATCTATAAGGTACATATATTTAATAGCTTCTGAGTAACTATTAAGGGAATCGTTATAGTTGGCCCTCAAAACTATCCGATTTGGGTCACTTATGTATTTTCATATATTATAGTATTATTCTATATCATTTTCATACTCCGATCAATATGATATAAGATATTTCTCATGATAAGTTATTATGAGGGAATTTCCTGTGACCACCATTGACTATGATCCATGTTGAGAAATAGGCTCATAAACTATTAGTGGAGCTATCCCTAAACTTTTAAATACAGAATTTATAATGGGAGGTCAAATAGTGATTAAAGTATTCTAATGATTTATCAATGATCTTTGAGGTGTTTGGGTGTAAAAATACCCCCACCCCTATGGTATAGGGTTTCCAAAATGTTTTTGTATCTACAATTATGTCTCTTATTAATTCATAAGATCCTATTATAAAAATTTATAGAAGTGTTGTGTATTTTAGTGATACTGTTTGAGTGGTTCCCACAAAAATTTCCCAAGAATCATATAACACATAAAATCTTTCAGTTTTCAAAAAAAATCACCCATAAGAAATTTTTTTGGGATATTGATATATCCTTTCAATTTTATAACCCTTTAAAAAAACTAGAACATTGGGAAGGTGGTTTTTTATTTTAATAAATAATAAAATATTCTAAAGGAATCAAAAAAATAAAACAATGGTTACAATGGTGGGAAATTTTTTTGGCACATTATTCGTTAAAATAGAACATTTCTTTTTTCTTTTTTTTAATGAATGTTAAAACATTCTATAAAAATATTACTTTTAAATTTTTTTTAAAGGAAATAAAAAAACCTAATGTTTCAATTTTAATCATTTTATTTCTATATAAATGGATCAATAATTTTTCTTTAAAAACATGGACATAAAAGAAAAAGGGTGTTTAAAAGTAACATTAGAAGATGATTTTTTAAAGAAAGACCCATTGAGTCTAACTCATCATATAAATGCTGTATATTCGTAAATAAAAATCTTATGTTAATTATTTAATTTATTGAGAATATTTTTGAAGTTTATTATTCCTTTTATCTCACTTAGTACCATGTTATGAAAATTACTTAATCATTTAACAATACGTGGGATGTTTTGAAGATATTAGGGTCATAAGTCCAAAATGACATTGAAAAGATGACTATAGTCAATGAGTTCATTAATCCATCACCTAAAAAATAATAATAATAAAATAATTATAATTTTATTACATCATTTATACTTTTAAAACAAATTATTAAATATGGTTATGAAAAAATTACTATGTTATAATAATAGAGACAATGGGTCGCACATACACCTGAGTAACATTTCCACTTTTCAACGATCATTATGGAAAGAAGGTAAGTATTATTATATTTTTTAAATAATTATAATAATATAATAAATAAAATATTTTTTTTTTAAATAAAATTATATACAAAATCCATTTTATGTGGTGATGAAAAATGAATCACATCGCTTCGTGTATGTGGTAGTCCACACGTATACACGAAAAATATTATAATTTTTTAGTGAATGGAAAGGTGATAAAGTAAATTAAATATTATCTTTTATGAATTATAATTTTTTAATTTATAACTTATAGAAAAATTAATTCTATCATTATAATCATTCATTAGAAGTGGTGATGTAAGATGAATTATTTCAGTCTACAAGGCGATAGTTTGTTGTACACACGAATGCTGAATTCCTTTCCCAATTGATGAATTTTAGATATAGATATAGGTTATAAGATTAACACAATAACATATAATTATATATATGATAATTTTTTTATTCTTTTACCATGGTTGAATAATATTTTAAGGAAGTGTAAGGATAAATAAAACTAAAACAAGAAGTTGAAAACTATACCTCTTATTCAGAAAGACTCCTTTTCCTAATACCTTAAGAACTATAATATTGGGATTCTGCCCAAACTAAGGTCTGTAAAATATGGTGAGGGATTCTAGGAAGGTATTTGGGTTTTTATTGGATAAAAATGATTTTAATTATGAATTAATGATAAGAAGTGGTTCCCTTTTATAAGAGAGGGGAGGAGAACTCTTGGAAATTATTAAAATATTAAATTAATATAAATTAATATAAATTAATATAAATTAATAATGATGTCCAAATGGCTCCAAATTGATAATATTAGAATATAATAATATTATTATTCTACATAATCTACATTAATATCTTTTGGATAAGTATAGATCATATTATTACCCTTATTCTTTTTTAACCATTCATTAACCATTTTGGAAATTACAATAATAATAATGTTTTACTACACATTAAGGGTTAATAATATTATTATAAAATTAAAAATGGCCCATAAAAGTGTCATGGATGATGAAATTAACCATATCACACCCATTTTTATGAATATATTATTTTTAGGAATTTTAAATCTTTTAATAATATATTATTTATTATAAAATATAATTAATGTCAATTTTAGTACTATTCATTTTCTTTGACTTTAATAACATCAATAAAACAAATTAATTTGAATAAAATATATCTTAACCTCTTTAATATTTAATTTTTATCTAAAAAACTCTTGGTTAATATTAATTATTTCAAATTATACTGCTTCTAATAATTTTAATATCATTTAGTTTAATTTTCCATTAATCGAATAATTACCGCATCAACATTGTGTAAGAATTTAAGTTAATTATTTATTAAATAAAAATTAAAAAAATATCCATGATTATTAAAATTAATTCATAATTAAAATTAATATTTATAACCAAGCAATTAATTTTTTATTCCATTGTTAGAAATATTATAGTTATTTGAAACAAGAGTGCAACATTTTTTTACTTCTCTTTACATAAAATATTATAATGTTTATAATATAATAAAAATTAAATAATATGTCATATAACCGAATATTGTATGCTTATGGAAAAAATGGAATCAAAAAATTAAATTTTGGAAAGTATTTTAGTCATTTTATATTCCTTATCAGATTATTTTTAACCAATAATTACCCAATTTACCCATTATTATGGTAACAAAAATTACTATGGTTAATATTCAATATGAATAAATATAGAAGGAAAATATTTAAAAAATATTTATCTCATGATTAAACATATGAAATCCATTTTCAAGACTCATAACATAAAAATTGGTATAAGTTAATTTAAAATTATACCGTCAAAACATGATGAAAAATAGTTGCAAAAAAACGTCTATTTTCTGTATAAAATGTTATTATACTAAATTAAAATATAAAATTCATTTAAAAAAATAAATTTGGATTATTTTTAATAGAAATAAACATTTTAAAATTTAAAACCAATCCCAAATATAATTTTACATTAAAAATACTTTAAAAGAAAACACAGTTTTCAATAAAAATCATTATTTTTCACTATTCATGGAAAAATCAAACTATTAAAAAAATATATATATTTCACCGTAGGATAAAATGGATACGATGATTTCAAAAATGAAATTTATTTTATTAAATAAAATTTATAAAAGTTTCATAAAATAATTATTTTATTCACTCACAAAAGGCAATAAAAAACTATTATGACGAGAAAACAGAACTTTGAAGAATAAGATGGTTTTACTAAAAAAAGAGTTCTTATTTTATAATAATTAATTGACAAATTTTTCTTTATTAGAATGTGTGTGTATATATATATATTAAAAATTATTTAATCTTATTAATCTCAGCAAATTTAATGACTAGTTTATAATAATTATATATAGATTCTAGAGACCCAAAGCTTGACGTACATGGACATTACATTACTTTATCGGAAAACTTAATACATAAAAAAAACAGACACACAAGGACCGTAATAGTTTAGTGTCTTTGGAAACATGGAACGTAATCTTCTAATCGTGGTGAAAGATCTTCAACATCTCCCATAAAGATCTTTCCCCTTTTTTTCTTACCTAAAACCTTTCTTTATATCCTGGGGAAAAGAAAACATAAAAAGGGTGAGCTCAAATTCTCAGTAAGGGTAAGAATGGATAAAATAAGACATACCATATACATTTGAACTTAAAAACATGAACATAATGTTTAAACATCAAAAGCTTGAGAAATGACATAAAACATGGAAGTACGTAAGGTATAGATCATAGAGAAACATTATGAATGACAAAATAGCATGGGAATAAAACATGTAATTTTGGCATCCATTAAGCACATGTAATGATTTCCATAGTAGCCAAGGCATTGCTGCCAAGACCACCTTAGTGGACAAAGTCCCTTTCTGAATCGAGTTCACTCCTCGTTTCAGTCCTATTTTACTGAACCGGTTTAACCTGTCATTCCAGCCATGTCTATATCCTGAGATATAAATCTTTACCCAATGCATTGGAGTGAGATATAGGTCCCACCCATCTCATAATGAAATCATTCTTACTTGTGCCACAAAATAAACATACATCATTCATAATAACCAAATAAATAAAATGGGTTTTATAAACATCATCCCATCATCACATAATCCATATAAAAGACATGGATATAATTTCATAATAAAAAAAAGTGAAACTATGTAAATCATAGATACATTACACTTGAAACATACACATGTGAAATAATGTCATCTTAGATGAAAATGGTTTTGATAAAACACTTTAAATGAATTCTCAAGGAAAATATCCTTTTTTCTTCAAAATCATTTTCTTTTCACAAAATTTCATGCAATTTTAGAAGAAAAGGTTTTTGTTGAAAGTGGTCATGAAATCATTTGAAGGAAGATTCATGAAAATAAGGCTTTATAAAACCAAAAAAATCCTTTCATGCCGTATACGTTAAAAAACATTCTTATCGTACTTTTGTCGGAAAAGTCAAAAAAAGTACCTCGTAACGTAAACAAAAGAAAGATTCCTTACATACCATGTAGTAAAAGTAAAATGTGGGTAAAAGGACATTAAACATACATGAAACCATTTTTAGGAAACATGGACATGGATGAAAACAATAACCCTAGTAAATAATTACGAATAAGCAATCTCGGATAAAAATGAGATTTGAAAAATATCCCTTACCTTAGGTCTGATATGCTTCGTACGTATCCGAACCTCCTGTATAATGATTTAAATAATGTTATTGAATTATTATAGAATCGTATTAATTGTTATGATATCATATATTGTTCACTTATGACTTTATATTACCCGTTCTTTTGTAAATTCAATGTTAAAGAGCGTTTTGGGTAAAATCGTTTCATTTGTCGTCCATGTTTTGAATTGTAATTATTCATATGATTACTTAGATCATGATTACTTACATACATAATGTAAAACATGATTTATATATAATATATATTTAGAATATACATATATGTAATAGATCTATAAATGGAAAGAAATACACCGTTCTTGGAGACGGTAGGCTGTACGTACGCATGAACGTTGTCTTCGTTTCCTCATTGAATTGAATGGAATTAATTGGATGACACATATATATATACATAAATCCAGTATTATTATTATGTCATATATTTCATGATTACTTATTATATATACTTTATAATCATTTATGAATGGTTAATCATTGAGAATGAATCTCATCGCGTCGTGGAGACGATATTCCGTACGTACGCACGAGCGATGATATCGTTCCCCTGATCATGGAATTTTATTGGAGTGTATGTATACTATTACAGAATCATTATCAATTTACAATAATCATATATAGTTATTATTTACACCATTATACCCATCCAAGTAAGGAGGTAGTGGAAAATAGATTACACCACGGTGTGGAGACGGTATTCCGTACGTACGCACGTGCGGTGATTTCATTTTCCGTAGGATGGATTGATGGTGAAATAGGGTTGTTTCATAATTATAATAACATATACGTATATGAGTGATACTTATGTTATTACTTCATAATGAAACAACCTAAGAAGAGGAAGTGGAAGAAGAAATAAAGGTGAAAGAATCGGTAACAGAAATTACCTCTTCTTTGAAGCGCCACTTTGAGCCCTCCTCTTAGGGAACTAAAATTGGTCTTTGAAAAAGCCCAGGACCTCTAGGATGTTTCTAGGGAAGTGGATAAGAGAATTGGGCAGGGGTTGGCCGAGCTTGAAGGCTCAAATTGGTGTGGGGAGGAGAGGGAGGAGGTGCCCTTTTATAAGGGAGGAGAGGGGCACCTTTGGAATTCTTAAAAATATTAATTTATAATAAATCTAACCCCACTTAAACACCTCCAAAAATTACTCATATTCAAATATTATATGAGATAGGGTTTTAATCTCATCAACCAATCAAATTTATACATGTTTGGATCTTATTTTAAACCTTATCATTTTGATTTATCCTTATTTAATCTATTTAGGTTTATTTGTGGTAATAAAATAATAAATTTTAGATTATAACAAATAATTACTTATTTGTTGTGAATTTTCCATAATTGTTTACTTTATAACATTATAGACCATATAAATTTAAATTTATAATTTTTAAATATTTTTGTGATTTTTAAACAATTTTATAATATGTTATTTTTATAAAATAACAATAGTGTCAATTTTGACACTATTCATTTATTTGAATTTAAATAAAATATATACAGAAGATATGTTCGAAATAAAAGATTTAATAGATTCATAAAAGGTCATATGTATCTATAAAATTAGTGGAGAACATTAAATAGTTCATAGAATATTTATTTTATTTTTTTAAAACCATTTATTTGGTTTATCTCTTAATAAAATAATTACAACAACATTTTTGTATAATTATTTAATATACTTATGTTGCATAAAAATTAAAAATAAAATCCTATGATGAAGATAAATCTATTAAATATAACAATAATACTTTTACTCGAATTTATCATCTTAAAATCATAATAGTTAAATTTTTATATTTATTAAATTATGAAGGTGACAACTTTGGAATCATTTAAAATAAAATAATATAAGTGTCATAATTTCTTGTATAAGACTCCAAATGGTCAAATATTCGACCATTGGATGATTATAGTTTAACTTTACATTAAAAACATGTTTTCGTCAGGGTTTTGTGCCTTTTATGGTCACTATTTGTTTAATAAAAACTATATTCTTGATTTTTCACTAGATAAATAATTTCTGCATCACTATTGTTTCACAATTAATGATAATTATTTAATCCAAAAAAATTCTAAATAAATTCTCATGATGTAGCTAATTTTGTTATATTTATGTAGACTATTAATTTTCCAAGTTTCATGAAGTTTATCACTAACTTAAAATTATTATACTTATAGTATTTAAGAGAGTGACATGTTGTCACATTCTTTGGTTTTAATAATAATTAAATTATTTTCATGGAGAAAAGTCCATTAAATGAATCTAATCCGACCCTTAGGTGATATTGTTCGACTTTTAGTCATCCAATAGGATTTTTCCAAGTGTTAGGATAATTTTATAATCTTATATTTACCCTTAATTACCCGATTTACCTTTAACTATAGTAAATAAAATTTACCGTAGTTACTATTCACAATGCCCAAAAATAAAAAGTAGCTTATTAACATAATTTGGAGCCAATGATTCCAAATATGGAATCCATTTTTCCAAATTCAACACACAAAAGTTGCAGAAATTAAATTAAAATTAATCCCTTTGTCGAAAGAAAATGGGTTTTTCTTTAAAACATTATAAAAGATTGAATTGATTCAACCTACGAATTCAAGGTAAAATCAATGCTAATTACATACATTATATTAAATGGTAAAAATATATTCTATTTATACTTTAAAACCATTCAATATTATAATTTAACCACATAAGATATTATGATGAAAAAAGTTGTTTTTAATTAAAATATAGCGTGTTTTTACTATTCATTAAAATATGAAAGTCATCAGAATAAAATGAAAAATTTATCCAAAGTAAATTTTTATTTCTTGATTCCAAAAAATAATTTTATTTTGTCAAATGGAACTTATAAACATTTCAAAAACTAGATTTAAAGTGGGTGCGCCATCCAAAGGCGGTAAAACTGTATTTTTTTTGAAAAATACTTATTTTACCCAAAAAATTTATTTTGTTCTTATAACATGTTCTAGAAAATGTGTAAGATGAATAATAATGTTATAAAATTCAAAATTTAGTTAATACTATTCATAAAGTCTAGTTCATAATAATATTATAATAATATATCGTTGTTTAGTAACACCCGGTATTGCGTACAACACACGCTATCGAGGAAGGTCGCGATTGCGTGTAATGCAAGCCAGGTAATGGTTGCGTGTTGTGCAAGAATCCTTCGTTGTTTCGTATAACAGAATCCAACCATATTTCATTTATACATTTAATATATATATATATATATACTCAATGTTGCGTAGAATAACTATTATCAAAGTTGTGTGTAACACGATCCAAGAATAGTGTTGCGTATACTTCAAGCTAATACGGTGTTGCGTATAGCGCAAGGTAATATTGGTGTAGCATACAACACAAGACATTAATGAAATTAAAAGAATATTTTTCATAAAATCTCGGGATGTTACATTCTACCCCCTTAAAATGAATTTCGCCCTCGAAATTCGTTGGGGTTATAAATGGTTTACTACTCGAAAGTTTGTTTAATAGAAACCCACATTGTAAAAAAGAATACCAAAACATGTCTTTAAAAACTAAAGTATGAAATGTAATGGTTACCCAAATAAACTCATCACTGGGTATCCACATAGGAGAACATAGGTGAAAATATGGATATGAAAGAAAAATCTAACCATCAAGTTCTGATGGAGAGTGGTAGAGAACATGAATATGAAAAAGCCAACAATCACAAAGCTATTGATTTGTGATGATATAAGGTACCATATGATTCATCGGATATAAGGTAACTAGGAATTTTTTTTTTGTTTTAAAGATCATTTCCCTAAAGTTGATGAATTAAAAGAAATACTTGCATGATTTTGGTACAATCTCACTGTTGTTCGTGCTTTGAACAATTTCCACTTCATTTCTTAAAGAAATGAAGTTGAATTTGTTATTAAGGAAGTGTTAATAGATCATGTGATAGAATGATGGGTCATTCCATATATTTCAAACAAAAGGTTAGCAAAAGTTATCAAATATACATAAGTCCATCTATGGCGAGGTTAATCGTATATGGTTCCAAAAAAGAACTTATACTTCATATATCATACCTCTTAATAAAATAAAACTAGTTTATACTAACTAGGGACTTCCTGTAGGCCAGTGTTAGGCGATAGAGGCCAGTCACACTTCGGTTGTGGGTTCGACTCCCACAGCCTTGTCCGACGTGATGGGTTGTCGCCCGTCCTGCAGGTTGTCCTTCCTCTAAAACTACATTACTATATCATCCCATCAATAATATCGAAAAATGGTTCTATCCTTAAACAATACTAACTTATGTCCAACATAATCCATTCCAATCTTTAGGCTTATCCATAATATTGTAGTCCATTTTCATATTATAGTGAAAATGATTACCAGATATTTCATATAAGAAGCATGTTAATACCATCGTTGATCCCCATATATCATAAGATATGTCTTGTTGGTCACATTACAAACGTTCGAAGGCCTTAATCATGTATTCTATTGAAAAAAGAATACCCATTGAACCTTAGTGAAAACATGAATGCAGTTAAAAGTTAACACTTTCCACATACCAAAATCCTCAAAATTCAATATACTCAAACCATGATATCACTTAGTCCTTATATCAATCATGAGCTCATGAATACAATCAAACATCAAATTATCTTCTTATTCCTTCATTATGCGCATATCATCTACTTTACAAAAATATCTGAATAACATTCCATGGTTACTAGTACCATTCAACATATACTTTCAAATACTTTTAGGAAAAACAATAGTGTAAGAATCCTTAGATGATTCTTTATTCCATAATACCATTAACTGTACAACATAACTCTCGATAAACATACAATCATTCCACTACCTTTTAAAACAACCGACTGAGCTTCAACACTTCTTTCAGCTCATATATCATTTGTAGTCTCCTCATCATCATCCATATAAATACTACCCATATGACCATGCTGATTCTCTTCATGAGATTTTCCATTAGGGCATTGGTTTGCATAATGCCCGTACATTCCACATTTAAAACATCTGATCATTGTTGATGTCGTAACAATACCATTATCCTTGTCTATGGTGTTAACGGAACCTTTTCCTTTGCACTTACTGGCTTTGTGTCCTTCTTTTCCACTCCCAAAGCATCTTCCAGTTCCTTTGAAACAATCTCCCTGATGCCTCTTCCCATATGATTTACATGAGGGAAATTGAACTTTCTTTCCTCTATGATCATCATGAAACTCCATCTTTCTCTTATTATCTGAGTCAGGAAACTTACCAAAGTTGAAATTATTGATCATATTATGAGATTACTGATTAGGCATAATAATGATGTTTGGACTTCCAGATCCTGTTTCATTTATTTTCTCATGAATAAAATCATTCCATTGTCTGTCATATCCTCCATTATCATGAATATTCCTGTTTCGTGCCATTTTCTAAAACCCAAAAAGAATAGTGTGAGAGGAAAAAATCATGCTAGGGAAAACAACATAGTAAAGGGGGAGCAACCTCAATATCTACATCTTAGGTTAAATTCTAAGATCGTTACCGTAGTTCTAGGACTATATCCTATACATATTCTTATCCTTAGGTACATCCCTAGACATACCTTAGAAATATCTCTAGGGATCTCACTAACATTTTCACATCCTAGTTTCCAAAGGTTGACTAAACCTTTCCTCTTATACCAACTATAGAGACCCAAATCTTGACGTACATGGACATTACATCACTTTAGCGGAATACTTAATACATAACAAAAATAGACACACAAGGACCGTAATAATTTAGTGTCTTTGGAAACATGGAACATAATCTTCTAATCGTGGTGAAAGATCTTCAATATCTCCCATAAAGATCTTTCCCTTTTTTTTCTTACCTAAAACCTTTCTTTATATCCTGGGGAAAAGAAAACATAAAAAGGGTGATCTCAAATGCTCAGTAAGGGTAAGCATGGATAAAATAAAACATACTATATACATTTGAACTTAAAAACAAGAACATAATGTTTAAACATCAAAAGCTTGAGAAATGACATAAAACATGGAAGTACGTAAGGCATATATCATAAAGAAACATTAAGAATGACAAAATAACATGGGAATAAAACATGTAATTGTGGCATCCATTATGCACATGTAATTATTTTCATAGTAGCCAAGGCATTACTACCAAGACCATCTTAGTGGACAAAGTCCCTTTCGGAATCGAGTTCACTCCTCGTTTTAGTGCTGTTTTACTGAACCGGTTTAACCTGCCATTTTAGCCATGTCTATCTCATGAGATATAAATCTTTACCCAATTCATTGGAGGGAGATATAGGTCCCACCCATCTCATAATGAAATAATTCTTACTTGTGCCACAAAATAAACATACATCATTCATAACAACCCAATAAATAAAATGGGTTTCATAAACATCATCCCATCATCACATAATCCATATAAAAGACATGGATATAATTTCATAATAAAAAAAAGTGAAACCATGTAAATCATAGAGACATTACACATGAAACATACACATGTGAAATAATGTCATCTTAGATGAAAATGGTTTTGATAAAACACTTTAAATGAATTCTTGAGGAAAATATCCTTTTTTCTTCAAAATCATTTTCTTTTCACAAAATGTCATGAAATTTTAGAAGAAAAGGTTTTTGTTGAAAATGGTCATGAAATAATTTGAAGGAATCTTCATGAAAATAAGGCTTTATAAAACCAAAAAATCCTTTCATACCGTATACGTTAAAAAAACATTCTTATCGTACTTTTGTCGGAACAGTCAAAAAAAGTACCTCGTAACGTAAACAAAAGAAAGATTCCTTACATACCATGTAGTAAAAGTCAAATGTGGGTAAAAAGGACATTAAACATAAATGAAACCATTTTTAGGAAACATGGACATGGATGATAACAATAACCCCAGTAAATAATTACGAATAAGCAATCTCGGATAAAAATTAGATTTGCAAAATTATCCCTTACCTTAGGTCTGATATGCTTCGTACGTATCCGAACCTCCTGTATAATGATTTAAATAATGTTATTGACTTATTAAATAATCATATTAATTTTTATGATATCATATATGGTTCACTTATGACTTTATATTACCCGTTCTTTTTTAAATTCCATGTTAAAGAGTGTTTTGGGTAAAAACGTTTCATTTGTCGTCCGTGTTTTGACTTTTAATTATTCATATGATTACATAGATTATGACTACTTACATACAGAATTTAAAACATGATTTATATATAATATATATTCAGAATATACAAATATGTAATAGATCGATAAATGGAAAGAAATACACCGTTCATGGAGACGGTAGGCCGTACGTACGCATGAACGTTGTCTTCGTTTCCTCATTGAATTGAATGGAATTACTTGGATGACACACACACATATATATATACATAAATCCAGTATCATTATTATGTCATATATTTCATGATTACTTATTATATATACTTTATAATCATTTATGAATGGTTAATCATTGAGAATGAATCTCATCGCGTCGTGGAGACGGTATTCCGTACGTACGCACGAGCGATGATATCATTCCCATGATCGTAGAATTTTATTGGAGTGTATGTAAACTATTAAAGAATCATTATCACTTTACAATAATCATATATGGTTATTATTTACACCATTATACCCATCCAAGTAAGGTGGTAGTGGAAAATAGATTACACCACGGCATGGAGACGATATTCCGTACGTATGCACGCGCGGTGATTTCGTTTTTCATAGGATGGATTGATGGTGAAATAGGGTTGTTTCATACATATAATAACATATTAGTATATGAGTGATACTGATGTTTTTACTTCATAATTAAACAACCTAAGAAGAAGAAGTGGAAGAAGAAATAAAGGTGAAAGAATCGGTAACAGAAATTACCTCTTCTTTGAAGCGCCTCTTTGAGACCTCCTCTTAGGGGACTAAAATTGGTCTTTGAAAAAGACCAGGACCTCTAGGATGTTTCTAGGGAAGTGGAGAAGAGAATTTATCAGGGTTTGGCCGATCTTGAAGGCTCAAATTGGTGTGAGGAGGAGAGGGAGGAGGTGCCCTTTTATAAGGGGGGAGAGGGGCACCTTTGGAATTCATAAAAGTATTAATTTATAATAAATATAACCCCACTTAAAAACCTCCAAAAATGACTCATATTAGAATATTAGATGAGATAGGGTTGTAATCTCATCAACCAATCAGATTTAGACATTTTTGGATCTTATTTTAAACCTTATCATTTTGATTTATCCTTATTTAATCTATTTAGGTTTATTTGTGGTAATAAAATTCTAAATTTTAATTTATAACAAATAATTACTTATTTGTTGTGAATTTTCCATAATTGTTTACTTTATAACATTATATACCATATAAATATAAATTTATAATTTTTAAATATTTTTGTGTTTTTTAAATAAATTTTAGAATATGTTATTTTTATAAAATAACAATTGTGTAAATTTTGACACTATTCATTTATTTGAATTTAAATAAAATATATACAGAATATATGTTCAAAATAAAAGATTTAATAGATTTATAAAAGGTCATATGTATCTATAAAATTAGTGGAGAACATTAAATAGTTCATATAATATTTTTTTTTATTTTTTTTAAAACCATTTATTTGGTTTATCTCTTAATAAAATAATTACTACAACATTTTTGTATAATTATTTAATATACTTATATGTTGAATAAAAATTAAAAATAAAATCCTATGATGAATATAAATATATTAAATTTAACAATAATACTTTTACTCGAATTTATCATCTTAAAATCACAATAGTTAAATTGTTATATTTATTAAATTATGAAGGTGACAACTTTGGCATCATTTAAAATAAAATAATATAAGTGTCATAATTGCTTGTATAAGACTCCAAATGGTCAAATATTCGACCATTGGATGACTATAGTTTACCTTTACATTACCAATAAGTTTTGGTTAGGGTTTTGTGCCTTCGTATGGTCACTATTAGTTTAATAAAAACTATATTCTTGATTTTTCACTAGATAAATAATTTCTGCATCACTATTGTGTCACAATTAATGATAATTATTTAATCCCAAAAAATTCTAAATAAATTATCATGATGTATATAATTTTGTTATATTTATGTATACTATTAATGTTCTAAGTTTCATGAAGTTTATCACTAACATAAAATTATTATACTTATAGTATTTAAGAGAGTGACATGTTGTCACTTTCTTTGGTTTTAATAATAATTAAATTATTTTCATGGAACAAAGTCCATTAAATGAATCTAATCCTACCCTTAGGTGATATGGGTCTACCTTTAGTCATCTAATAGGATTTTTCCAAGTGTTAGGGTAATTTTATAATCTTATATTTACCCTTAATTACCCGATTTACCTTTAACTATAGTAAATAAAATTTACCGTAGTTACTATTCACAATGCCCAAAAATAAAAAGTAGCTTATTAACATAATTTGGACCCACTGATTAAAAATATTGAATCCATTTTTCCAAATTCAATACACAAAATTTTCAGAAATTAAATTAAAATTAATCCCGTTGTCGAAAGAAAACGGGTTTTTCTTTAAAACATTGCAAAAGATTGAATTGATTTAACCTACGAATTCAAGGTAAAATCAATGATAATGACATACATTATATTAAATGGTAAAAATATATTCTATTTATACTTTTAAACCATTCAATATTATAATTTAACCACATAAGATATGACGATGAAAATGTTGTTTTTAATTAAAATATAGCGTGTTTTTACTATTCATTAAAATATAAAAGTCATCAGAATAAAATGAAAAATTTATCCAAAGTAAATTTTTATTTATTGATTCCAAAGAATAATTTTATATTGTCTAATTGAACTTATAAACATTTGAAAAACTAGATTTAAAGTGGGTGCGCCATCAAAAGGTGGCAAAACTGTATTTTTTTTGAAAAATACTTATTTTACCCGAAAAATTTATTTTGTTCTTATAACATGTTCTAGAAAATGTGTAAGATGAATAATAATGTTTTAAAATTAAAAATTTAGTTAATACTATTCATAACGGCTAGTTCATAATAATATTATAATAATATATCGTTGTTTAGTAACACCCAATATTGCGTACAACACACGCTATCGAGGAAGGTCGTGATTGCGTGTAATGCAAGCCAAGTCAGGGTTGCGTGTTGTGTAAGAATCCTTCGTTGTTTTGTATAACAGAATCCAACCATATTTCATTTATACATTGAATATATATATATATATATATATACTCAATGTTGCGTAGAATAACTATTATCAAAATTGTGTGTAACATGATCCAAGAATAGTGTTGCATATACTGCAAGCTAATACAGTGTTGCGTATAGCGCAAGGTAATATTGGTGTAGTATAAAACACAAGACATTAATGAAATTAAAATAATATTTTTCATAAAATCTCGGGGTGTTACATAGATAATTATATTCCGCAGTTCGATTATTCTAAGTGTTGTGTATTCTATAATATATCAAACATTTTACTTATTTTAAAATCATGGAATATTTAATTTTTCCACATATTATAAATTTTTTCCTCACAATTTGAACTCATACTCAAAAACCAAATGTTTTGACTTCTTAAAATACCTTTTTTTAAATCCCACATCCTAAAGAGGGTTAATTAAACATTCACTTGAAAAGAGAAAAAAAGAAGTACAAAACTGATATGAAATAACACATAACTAAGATTCAATGTAGGAAAACATTGGTGGGAATTGAAAAAATAGAAATGGAAGGAAAAACTAACACCCAAGGAAAGATAGAGAGTAATATAGAAAACAATTTTGAGAAATTTTACCATCATAAAACCATAAATATGTGATAAGATAAAAGACCATTGATTTATCAGTGAGAAAAGTAAATGGTTGAAATTTTTATTTTAAGATATATTCATATATTTGAGGAATTAATTTATCATCTATAATAAATCATAAGAAAATATACTAACTTGAAAAGCTGATTTTCACCATTTGATCAATTTTTGCCACAATCTCTTCTCTTGCTCAAAATGACGAGTATTAAAGATGCATTTTCAGACCTACAACATAAAAATCATCTTCCAATGGATCACATAATTCCGTAAAATGATAAAAATTTATTCCTCCTATATTTATACAATAACTAAAACCTAAATGGTTACCACAAGATAAGAAAATTCCCAAAATGAATAAAAATTAATCTGAAAAAATAAAACATCAATAAATAAATACTCACCAATAAAACCCCAAATACTAACATAGATCATTCCATAAATAAGTAACATTAAAATTCACCAAAATATTCCATACTAATATGGTAAAAGGATTTGATCACACTTTCTTTCAAGACAAATTTAAGATTTATCTTAAAATTACATCAGTCATTCTTAATGTCGCATACCAAAAATATATATTCTCCAGTCTCCAAGATATGATAATATTTTCCATAAATAACCTGAATCACTACAAATCCACATTAAAATTATATGTCTTTTAAAATATAAGTTAATAAAATCCTATAAGATTATATTTACCTTAATCAAATAATTTTCCCAATATTAAAATTATTATGAAATACCTTTAATCTCCTATTCAACAAATGACAATTAAATTTCATGGATATCTCAAGACTTCACATAGGCCAGTAGTAGGAATGGTTCCCTTATCAACCTTTAGTTGTGGGTTAAATCCCCACAACCTTTCTAGATGAAATGGGCCCCCACCTGTATTATTGTTTGTAATTTTCATAATATAAATTTACATAATTACTATAGAGTTCCCAAAAATATGGTGGACATCCTCAAAAATAACCTTAACAATCATTGATCATAAAAACTTTAAGGTATATCAATACCTTCAAGATTATTTCCATAAAATAGAAAGAGTTTTCTTCCTTAAATAAATTTTTCAAATGTTATCCTTAAGTGTTATATATACCTTAAACATCTACCAAAGATCAATAAATGTATCCCAAAATATTCCCATAACATAAAACCTCAAAAGGGGTGTCTATGAATTAAAACTTATGACTGACATTAAATATACCACTGTATCACAACTCTTGAATCACTAAATATAGAAACCCTAATCATTCAACATCATTTATTAACCATGATTTTCCATCTTATTCATTAATACTTACTTCCTATAAAATAACATAGTAATCATGTATTAAGATTTATAAATATTAAAATATAATCTAAGATATAATCCAAATATTTATATTTAATTTTTTGTTCATTTATCTTCTACAATAATGGAATTATGCATTCCTAAAGAGTCATCTATATAGTCTTGTTGATATCGTACTTTATCTTCCCCCCCAGGACATAAATTTTTAGAATTCAAATACTAACCACATTTTAAACATTCAATTAATTCCATGGTAATAATGTTTTTCATCATTATTTTCTTACTAAATGATTCCTTTTTCCTTATAACACTATTGTTTTATGCCCTACTTTAAAACAACTTATCATTATTTTAATATATTTTCCTGGGTGCTTCTATGTACCTTCATGACACATTATTCATTGAATATTTTTACCTTTATAATCCTTATCACCTAAACTTCTCATAGATATTCACTTATCTCTTATTTTATGAGTTGGGAATCTCACTTAGGTTCATGTTTTTAAATATAACTTATGATATTCAGTTAAGAATAACCATAACAGTTTTCACTATAGCTCCTATTTTGTTTAGTTTTTAATTCAAACTACCACCACATTTTTCTTTGCATCCATTGTTACTTTAGATCATGATAGACCCAACCACTTTCTAAACCAAAAAATTTAGTTTGAGCGTATCAATAAAAGAACCACAAACCATCTTATGAGGAAGGTAAAAAGTAATATATCCTTAACCATGATATTTTAACTCTTTTCTATTTATCAATTATAACTATGATTCTCTCTAACCTACCATAATTTATGCTTATATAAGACTTTTAACCTATGTTTAAATAAAAAACTAACCTATAAGGTTTTCTAAACCCAAATCTGATACCCACTATAAATACCCAACCTTTAATGTTAAATTATCTAGTGTTTTTATACTATAATTCCTTTCTTTAATTACCAAATAACTTCTTGGTTTATTTTTTTTATAGATTTAGTTCAAAGAACTTATATAACAGAACCATATATTAAAAATTGGACACTTCTATTCAGTATCATTTTTTACACCAAAAAAAACTTTTCAAAAGAAAAATGTTTACTTTTCATGAAAAAACTTCAAAGATTTCAACATGACTTATTCTTTTCCCTTAACCATCCTTAAACCATGTGAACAATATTTCAAATTGTGGGATGAGAAAAAAAATAAAAACAAGGGACATAAAAAAATATATGCATTATTCTTGTGAAAAACATGAATACCCAAAAGTTACTTTCCTTTACCACATTATTCATTGAGATTATGAATAAGTCATTCCCACTTGAAAAACACACAATTTTTCTACAAAGGAATCTTTTAACACACATAGAAACCATATGTAAATCAAATAGGAAAATTGGTAATAATTTTCATATCACTATTATATATAGAGTAACCCTCATGATTACACTTGGAATTACCATCTTGGTTATACTTATAATAACCATTTTATTATATTACCATAATATCTTGAAAGAAACCTAATCTTTTTACTCTATCTCATATTTGAAATTACTGTCACAGTATATTCTCATATTCTCTTTGATGAAACATTACCGGTTAAATTCATCCATTTATCTAATTCATTGGAGAGATATAATAGGATCACACGATCTTGGTATATAACATATCCACCTATCATCATAAATAATTCCCAGCAATCATTATATATAAAATATTTTGGATTTAAAAATAATATTTTTACCCATAAGAAAACTTTGTTGGATATTAATATATTTATTAGATTTTAAAACACTTTTAAAAATAACCATGACATAAGTAAGGAGGATTTTTATTTTAATAAAAAATGAAATAATTTAATGGAATATAAAAATAAAATTATAGTTATAGTATTAGGAAAGGTCTCTATCATTGTATTTGTTAAAACAGATCATTCTTATTGTGTTTTTGTAAAGAACGTTAAAATATTCCCTAAAAATATTCCTTTTGAAAAAATTTGAAATAAATTCAGAATAAAAATAAAGTTCCATTTATAATTATTTTATGTCCAGATTAATGAATCTATAAAATAATTTCTAAAATATGTTAATGGATGAAAAAAGGGAGTTTTAAGATAAAATTTAAAAAGGATTTTTAAAAATAAAGTTCCTTACCTTTAGTCTGACTCATCACGTGTGTTCTTTACCTTTTTAAATAATAAAATTATTCTAATTATTTAATTTATTGAGAATTTTTAATCTTGTTTATTATTCATTTTATCTCTCTTATTACCATGTTATAACAATTACATAATCATTTAAGTTCTTGTCAGATATCTTGATGATATTAGGTTCATAAGTCCAAAAAGACTTTGATAAGTTAACTACAGTCAGAGAGGTAATTATTCCATCTTCTATATAATAATAACAATGAAATAATTATCATTTTTACACATAAATTTTTCTTCTAAAAAGAATCATGATATATGGATATGGAAAGTGATTTACATTACAATCCTGGAGACAATGGTTTATACGTAAGAATGAGTAACATTTCAATTGTTCAAGCATAATTTTGTAAATAATTTAAGTAATATTATATATTTAAATAATGATACTAATATAATAAATACCATATTATTTCTTTAAATTAAACAATTTATATCATCCATATGACGTGGTGATGAAAAACAAATCATATCACATCATGGAGGTGGTTGTTCACTTGTACGTACGAACGACATTATCATTTTTTAGTTAATAGAATTGTAAGAAAGGAAATAATATATTATCTTTTAATAATGATAAATATTTAATTAATGTCATATATAAACATTAGTTAATGTTAAGAAAAAATACCTCAAGGTTCCATCTCTATGTTTTTGGGGGTGATTGTGTTTGTTGAAAAATTCAGATGACTGCAAATCAGTATGGATGGTGTTGCCGATGCAAATGCATTTAAGGTGGTGCATATTCCTAGTGTTTTTCCAAATTTTTTGGCCTCAAAATTGGAATTTTTCATTATGGAAAAGGATGATTTTTCTTCAAAGGACTTCATGAAATTTATTTCATGGAATGTGAAGCACAATTCACATACTGCGACGCACAATTCACGGATTTTGAAGCATGGAGTTAGAAATATTTCTGGACCACGAAGCATATTTTGTGAACCTTGAAACATGGTCATGAGAGTATCATAATTTGATGAATTGAGACAGTGATTTAATGGTATATGAAGGTTTTTCTTTTATGATAGACAATAACCACCACAAAAGATTAAGGCTATATGCAGACTGCATAATTATGAATAGTGAAGGTTGTTCCACATTAGAGTTTTGGGTATTTATGATTAGCATGTTTTGTGGGATTTATTTTTCTATATAAAGGAACCTAATAAAATAATTAATTGGAGAAAAGTTCATTGTAGAATCATCACTGGAAGATTCTGGGGATGTTCGAAGTAGTTCACGAGGGAGTATTTCATGAAGGAAGAAGTAGTTCATAGGGATCAATTCCATAAAGGAGATAGTTTGAGAGAACAGTTTGAAAAAAGTATCTTTGGGTCTTGATAACTCACAAAGGAAAAGGTATTGTGAAGTAGAAGTGAAATGTGAATAAAAGGTCATCTATGGTGTAGGGGCAATCCATAAAGAAAGAGGTGACTTTGAAGCACACAATCCATGTGGTGAAAAGAAGCTCACAGAGGATTCAAGAATGTTCATGGAGGATTCAAAGTAATTCAAGGTGAGTGCAAGAAATTTTGTCGAGGGAATAAAATAGTTCTCAGAATAAATTTCTGTAAACTAACAGTACACAGAAAAGTGGATTCCATCTACTGGGTGAATATATGACTTCAATAGAGAATCTTCCTATAATTGAGGCTACATTCATTATTAATAATTAAGGGACCTACATGGCCATAAACTATGCATGAATCCTTTCTAGATAAGTGATAAAAGGAAGAGTAAAAGGTGATCCTTTACATCGACAATGATCCATCAAAAGAGAGTTGGGGAATGGCCCTTGAGAAAGTAGTGAGATGACCCTGAGCATTGTAAAGGCAGTGTCCCTATGAATAAAAGTGGTCTATATTAAACCTTGTTTTTTAGTAGTGAGGCTTAGTGGATTTGGTATATCAACACATTGTCATTGTATACTCCTTGTAATTTTCCTAGTGAGGTTGAACAAAGTAAAATTGTTGTGTCTTGTGTGTGATTTCATTTCTATTCAAACATTTCTACAGGAAAGAGAGAGTGGAGTGTTTTGTTTAACAACAAAATAAGATACAAATGGTAGTTTTTTAATCTTCTAGGCACTGATTCACCCCCTCTAAGGGTATTTAACCTAGTTAAACTAACAATTAGTATCAGAGGTAATTTTTTAAAGTAAGTGGTTCTATCTCAGTTGAATAAATATATGTTGTTAATAATAAAGGGAATCCAATATTTGATGGGAAAAATTTTTAGATATGGAAGAAACAAATGATAAATTTATTTTCTATCATTGGGTATGAATGTATTTATAGTTGTGATGCATGGAATTTCTATTAGTACGGATAAAAATGTTGTATAATAAGAAGAACATAGAGAACTGGATGCTAATGCTGAAGGAATCAATGCTTTATGGGGAGCCCTATCGAATATAATCTATAAAAATGTGATGTCATGTAATCCATATATTGCTATGTCAGAAATTTTTCAAAGTATTTATGAGCATAACAAAAAATTGAGATAATAAATACTATAGGTTCCATAGAACAAGTATGAGGATCTGAAAATTCACCTTAATGAATCTGTCGATGCATTATTGGACCAAGTGAATGTTGCTATGGAAGACCTGGTTAGTCTTAGATAAATTATTGAATATATAAATATTATTAATCGCATTTTGAGAAAACTTCCACCTCTATTTAATCTGAAAGTTTCTTTATTAGTAGATAAATATCTAAAAGAGTAAATGTTTTATAGCTTACACATTACTCTTGTAACATACAAGATGAGAAATGATGGTAATGATGCTGTGGGAAAGGGGATGTCAAAATAAGCAGCATTAAAGTCCTTGAATAAGTTAACTATTGAAGATATGTAGGAGGAAGACAATGTAGATGATGTCATGCCATTTATCTCCTCAAATATTTAAAGAGGAAGAGAAAAGTTCAAAGGGAAACTTTAACTTTCATGCTTTCGATGTGGACATATTGAAAATCTAGAAGGAAAGTTTCCTAATAAGTTTTAGGATGATGATGAAGAAAATGATGAAATTATTAGGAATAAGTATTCATGCAATGTGAAAGGTAGGAGGAGTATCAATATAAATTTCTTTAAAAAAAATAAGAATATACTTTCAAAAGAAGATGATAGCTCAGAAGAATCCAAGATTGATGAATTGGAGGGATGTAAGGACTATAAAGCATATTCTATGGTGGGAATTATTATACATTATAAAACAAGGGAATATAGTGACAATGATGAAGGATATGTAAAAGTAAGAGTTGAACATCAGATTCAACTAGAAGCTTCTCTTAAATAGATAGACATTTGGAGAGGAAAAACAAAGAAATCAAATAGGGTGGTTAATGATGTCAAACTCTATATGAAATACTAGGAAGAAGAAAAGTCCAAGCTAAAAGATGAAATTGAAAGGATTAAATATTCAATTCCATAAAACTCAGAAAATTATATTGAGTACAAACTCAAAATCTAAGAACAGAAAAGAGAGATCTATACCTTCGCTAATATTAAAAAATATGAAATCAAACATATCAAAGAACTTAAATATGAAGTTTTCAATATGAGAAGGAAAGTGAAATATCAATAGAAACTCTTGATTTCGACAATTATGATACACATGAAATAAAAAAAAAGTAAAAGTAGATCTTAATGTTCCATTTAAATAGATAATGGAGTTTCATGAAAGGGAAAAAATTGATCCGAATGATATATATGGTATTGTGATTGATCGAAAACATAAAAAATTAATGGTTGAAGTTATAACACAAGATCCCACTTTGAGGTTGAAGATTTATTTTTGTAAAAATTAGAAAAAGAAGATTCAAATAACCAAAGGGAAAACTAGTGGTGCAGTAATGATACACACAAAGGCACACCGTATTAGATGTTAATGTTATGGATATATGGGACACTCACAAAGTGTCTGTTCCATATCCAAGAGGTTAAAAAGGGAGAAATACTAAAAGATGTAACCATACATAGAAAAATTTACCAGGACATAAATTGATGAGCATTGTTTTAGGTGTGGAGGATTTAAACACATGGAAATATATTTCCAATCACCAATACAGAAAAATGTGCTGAAGCAGACTAAATGTGGTCATAATAAGAAACAAAATTTATAATGAAATGAGATGAAAACACAAAATCAAATTTCACCATTACAATATGAAAGTGGTACCTCATATTCCAATCATCATGAAGAATATCAGTCAAAGACATGAATCATAATGAAAATATATGAAAAAGAAGTGGTTGTTGAGTATCTTTCAAACTATCAGATTGTACAGGAATATAGATCTTTGAGAATTGATACAACTCTCATATGAAAGTAAATAAGTAATTAGTGAAAATAATTAGATATGGAAAATAAGGTATTTTAAGATTTTTAAATGATGAAGACCTAATAATTATTGGCTCAAGAAAAGCTATGTTTTGGAGAAAAGACATGAGGCAGGAAGATGTATTGGTTGTTGAAGGTCTGAGTCATAGCCTTTATGTGTAATTAAACTGTGTGACTCATGAAATTCCAAAATATTTTCATATAAATTATGTATAATTAAGGAAAAATATGGTTATGGTTCTTTAGGGAGATCATATAAAAGGGAATATTTACCTTGTAAGTGGAGAATAAGATATGTTCTTTTTTTTTCATAGAAGAAGAAAATAAGTTATGGCATAAATGACTTAGTCATTTGAGCCAAACTTCATAGTATGATGTAGTGAAATGTGATGATACTCAATACTTCCCCAGGTTATCACATGATCATACCCATACATGTGATTATTTTTGACAAGGGAGGGTCATTGAAGGGATATATAAGAAAGAAGAAAAAATGTCAATAAAAATTGTTGAGTTGATGCATATTGATGTCTCTGGACCAATTTCACCAATATCTATTGAATAAAAGAGATATTATGTTCTCTTAAATGATGATTTTAGTAGAATGGCATGGGTTCTAGTCATCAGTCATAAATATAAGGTGTTCAGTGGAATAAAAACTTATTAAAGGGAAGTTGAAAAGATACTAGGTCAAAGAATACAAAAGATCCAAATAGATAATTAAATAGAGTTTACAAATATCTAAGTGGAAGATTATCTCGAGAAACATGGGATAAGGAACCACGTTTCAGTTATAATAACTTCCTGAAAAAATAGAGTAGTTGAGAGAAGAAATTGAATTATCAATAATATGGCTAGAACAATGCTCGCTAAGAAATACCTTCCAGAGAAGTTTTAGAAAGAAGTAGTGATTACACCTATTTACACATCAAATAGAGCATTATTAATTTTTAAAGAAGAGAAGACTCCATATGAGCTATGCTATAGAAAGAATGCAATGTTGAATTACTTTTGAGTCATTAGAAGTAAGTGTTTCATTTTCAATAAGGAGAAAAACATGAAGTTTGAATCTCATTGAGATAAAGGGATATTTAAAGGCTACTTAATGAAAAGAAATTAATATAAGCCTGAATGGCCCGAAGGCATTTTTATTTTATTTTATTATATACAATCTACCTTTTAAGGGTTGAAGGGGAACCCGAACATGACCCGTAGGCCCAAGGAACAAGGCCCGACCTGACCCGTAATACATGACCCGTAGGCCCAGGCCACTAGAACTCCCCCCCAGATTCTGTATTATTGAATTCTTTTAGCTCCCCACCTGCATTTCTGATCGGCTAGCATTCCCCCATACAAATCTGCATGGTGCCTAGTCCTGATGGCTATTGTTATACCCTCTCATTCTTCCAATCCAGTTAGATTTTGCTTCTGGTGACTACTACTGGTGCTCTGATCCTCATCTGGGGCCTACTCTATGTGAACTGGTATACTTCATGGTCTTAAATGGCACGAAGGCCCTGTGGCCTGAAGGCCTTTGATGTCCTAAAGGCCCTAAGACCCGTAGGCCGAAACCGGTGGCCCGAAATCCCAAATCAATTCAATATTTCGGCTACTACAATACCGATCAGTTCCTGCTACAGTACTGCTACAGTAGCCTAGAAATTCACCTCTACCCAGTTTTTGAACCTGGGTCTCTTGGATGCCAAGCAGAAGCCCTTACCACTTAGGTACGGGCTTGTTGAAAAATTAATATAAATGCTTCAATTAGAAGCTGAGAAAGGTAGTTTAAAGAAATGATGTAAAAATAGTAGATAATGAGAAGAATATTTTAAAAATACATGAATAGTCTCATGAGGATTCTGATGAAAATATAAGTAGATATGGGGATGTTCTAGTTCTTGAATTGGATTCATAAGAAGAATCAGATAATGAAAAGAATTAGCACATACCATTATCTATAGAAAGATTGAAGAGAAGAGCCGAAATTGATAGAAATAAAAAAATCAGTGATCAAAATGCACCAGTACAGAAAAGGATGATGAGGAATCTATAGAAATAATAATTCTTATCATTGGTAGAACCAAAATCTTTAGAGGAAGAAGCTATATTTGACAACTGGGTCTAAAATATGAGTGAATATCTTAACCAAATTGTGAATAATCAGATATGGGAGATTATTTTGCGACCAATAGATAAAAATTTCTTTGGAACAAAATGGTTATTTTGAAATAAGATGAATGAATATAGAATAGTAATTCGATAAAAATAATGATTAGTGTGAAAAGGTTACTCCTAGATAGAGTTTATTGATGTTGATGAAACATTTTCACCGGTTATGTGGCTAGAGACAATCATATTATTCTGGTCTATATAAATACAAAGAAGGTTCAATGTTTTTCATATGGACATAAAGTTAGAATTTAAGAATGGGGTTATGGATGAGGAAGTTTATATTGAGAATACAGATGGTTTTATCATTCAAGAAGATTATAATAGAGGTTTTAATCTGAGGAAGGAACTATATGGGGTGAAATAAGCATTGAGATCATGGTATTCAAGACCTGATTATTTTTTGAAGAAAATAATTTTTTAGCATGGTGGAGTTGATTAAAATACCTATTTATATAATGATAGTAATAAAATAATTACAATTTTGGTATATTTATATGAAATTATATATGGTGGATTAGATGAAGCACAATGTAGGCAATTCACATAATTCATGAAAAGAGAATTTGAAATATCAATGATTGGTGAACTGACATTTTTCCATGGTTTATAGGTAACACAAGGATATAATGAAACATTCAATTATGAATATAAACATACCAAGGAGGTTATGAGAAGATTTGTAATGGATAATTCCAATGATATGATGACTCCAATGGATTCTCAAATTCAACATTCATGAGACGATGAAGGAAATTTGGTTAAAGTCATAGAATATAGAAAAATCATTGGCAGTCTATTATAATTGATAAAAACAAGATGTAATATTATTTTTTCCACATGACAAGAAGAAATATATCAAAGAAATTTCAAATAAACCCACTTACTAATAGTAAAAATAATACCTTGATATATCAAGGGAATGGTTGATTTTAGTTTAATGTATAATTCCAAATATCAGAAAGAGTTATTAGGATATATTGATGTGGATTGGGCCAGTTTTATAGATTATAGAAAGTCAATATATGGAGGTGAATTATATCTTGGCAGATTGTGTATATATCAGCTAGGCAATAAACATGACTTAATTTTGTTGAGCACCAAAAAAGATGAATATATTGAAGCTACTCAAGCATGCACACAATTATTGTTATGATTTAATTAGCTTGATGATATGGGAGTTGAAGTGAAGTCTCCAATTAGAATCCATTGCAACAATCATATGCTATAAATCTTAGAAAAAATCCAGTCCATCTCTCAGGGACAAAGCATGTAACACCCTGAGATTTTATAAAAAATATTCTTTTAATTTCATTAATGTATTGTGTTTTATGCTACACAAATATTACCTTGCGCTATACGCAACACCGTATTAGCTTGCAGTATACGCAACACTATTCTTGGATCATGTTACACATAATTTTGATAATAGTTATTCTACACAACATTGAGTATATATATATATATATATATTCAATGTATAAATGAAATATGGTTGGATTCTATTATACGAAACAACGAAGGATTCTTTCACAACACGCAACCCTTACTTGACTTGCATTACACACAATCGCGACCTTCCTCGATAGCGTGTGTTGTACGCAATGCCGGGTGTTACTAAACAACGATATATTATTATAATATTATTATGAACTAGATGTTATGAATAGTATTAACTAAATTTTGAATTTTATAACATTATTATTCATCTTACACATTTTCTAGAAAATGTTATAAGAACAAAATAAATTTTTCGGGTAAAATAAGTATTTTTCAACAAAAAAATACAGTTTTGCCGCCTTTTGATGGTGCACCCACTTTAAATCTAGTTTTTGAAATGTTTATAAGTTACATTTGAAAAAATAAAATTACTCTTTGGAATCAATAAATAAAAATTTACTTTGGATAAATTTTTCATTTTATTCTGATGACTTTCATATTTTAATGAATAGTAAAAACACGCTATATTTTAATTAAAAACAACTTTTTTCATCGTAATATCTTATGTAGTTAAATTATAATATTGAATGGTTTTAAAGTATAAATAGAATATATATTTACCATTTAATATAATGTATGTCATTAGCATTGGTTTTACCTTGAATTCGTAGCTTAAATCAATTCAATCTTTTGCAATGTTTTAAAGAAAAACCCGTTTTCTTTCGACAATGGGATTAATTTTAATTTAATTTCTGCAACTTTTGTGTATTGAATTTGGAAAAATGGATTCCATATTTGGAATCAGTGGGTCCAAATTATGTTAATAAGCTACTTTTTATTTTTGGGCATTGTGAATAGTAACTACGGTAAATTTTATTTACTATAGTTAAAGGTAAATCGGGTAATTAAGGGTAAATATAAGATTATAAAATTACCATAACACTTGGAAAAATCATATTTGATGACTAAAAGTCATCACATATCACCTAAGGGTCGGATTAGATTCATTTAATGAACTTTCTTCCATGAAAGTAATTTAATTATTATTAAAACCAAAGAAAGTGACAACATGCCACTCTCTTAAATACTATAAGTATAATAATTTTAAGTTAGTGATAAACTTCATTAAACTTAGAACATTAATAGTCTACAGAAAGATAAAAAAATTATCTACATCATGAGAATTTATTTATAATTTTTTGGGATTAAATAATTATCATTAATTGTGACACAATAGTGATGCAGAAATTATTTATCTAGTGAAAAATCAAGAATATAGTTTTTATTAAACTAATAGTGACCATAAAAGGCACCAAACCCTGACCAAAACTTATTGGTAATGTACAGTTAAACTATAATCATCCAATGGTCGAATAGTTGACCATTTTGAGTCTTATACAAGCAATTATGACACTTATATTATTTTATTTTAAATGATGCCAAAGTTGTCACCTTCATAATTTAATAAATATAACAATTTAACTCTTGTGATTTTAAGATGATAAATTCGAGTAACAGTATTATTGTTAAATTTAATAGATTTATATTCATCATAGGATTTTATTTTTAATTTTTATGCAACATATAAATATATTAAATAATTATACAAAAATGTTGTAGTAATTATTTTATTAAGAGATAAACCAAATAAATGGTTTTAAAAAAAATAAAATAAATATTATATGAACTATTTAATGTTCTACACTACTTTTATAGATACATATGACCTTTTATGAATCTATTAAAGATTTTAGTTCGAACATATCTTCTGTATATATTTTATTTAAATTCAAATAAATGAATAGTGTCAAAATTGACACTATTGTTATTTTATAAAAATAACATATTATAAAATTGTTTAAAAATCACAAAAAATTTTAAAAATTATAAATTTAAATTTATATGGTCTATAATGTTATAAAGTAAACAATTATGGAAAATTCACAATAAATAAGTAATTATTTGTTATAATTTAAAATTTAGAATGTTTTACCACAAATAAACCTAAATAGATTAAATAAGGATAAATCAAAATGATAAGGTTTCAAATAAGATCCAAAAATGTCTAAATTTGATTGTTTTATGATATTACAACCCTATATCATCTAATATTAGAATATGATTCATTTTTGGAGTTTTTAAGTGGGGTTAGATTTATTATAAATTAATATTTTTAGGAATTCCAAAGGTGCCCCTCTCCTCCCTTATAAAAGGGCACCTCCTCCCTCTCTTCCACACACCAATTTGAGCCTTCACGATCGGCCAAACCATGCCCAATTATCTTCTCCACTTCCATAGAAACATCCTAGAGGTCCTGGTATTTTTCAAAGACCAAGTTTAGTGCCCTAAGAGGAGGTCTCAAAGAGGTGCTTCAAAGAAGAGGTAATTTCCGTTACCGATTCTTTCGCCTTTATTTCTTCTTCCACTTCTTCTTATTAGGTTGTTTCATTATGAAGTAATAACATAAGTATCACTAATATACTGATATGTTATTATAAGTATGAAACAACCCTATTTCACCATCAATCCATCCTACAGAAAACGAAATCACTGCGCATGCGTACGTACGGAATACCGTCTCCATGCCGTGGTGTAATCTATTTTCCACTACCACCTTACTTGGAAGGGTATAATGGTGTAAATAATAACTATATATGATTATTGTAAGGTGATAATGATTCTGTAATAGTATACATACACTCCAATAAAATTCCACGATCATGGGAATGATATCATCGCTCGTGCGTACGTACGGAATACCGTCTCCACGACGCGATGAGATTCATTCTCAATGATTAACCATTCATAAATGATTATAAAGTATATATAATAAGTAATAATGAAATATATGAAATAATAATGATACTGGATTTATGTATATATATATCTGTGTGTCATCCAATTAATTCCATTCAATTCAATGAGGAAACGAAGACAACGTTCATGCGTACGTACGACCTACCGTCTCCATGAACGGTGTATTTCTTTCCATTTATCGATCTATTACATATATTTATATTCTGAATATATATTATATATAAATAATGTTCTACATTTTGTATGTAAGTAATCATGATCTAAGTAATCATATGAATAATTACAAGTCAAAACACGGACGACAAATGAAACGATTTTACCCAAAACGCTTTTTAACATGGAATTTACAAAAGAACGGGTAATATAAAGTCATAAGTGAACCATATATGATATCATAAAAATTAATATGATTCTGTAATAAGTCAATAACATTATTTAAATCATTATACAGGAGGTTTGGTTACGTACGAAGCATATCGGACCTAAGGTAAGGGATAATTTTTCAAATCTCATTTTTATCCGAGATTGCTTATTCATAATTATTTATTGGGGTTATTGTTATCATCCATGTCCATGTTTCCTAAAAATGGTTTCATGTATGTTCAATGTCCTTTTTACCCACATTTTACTTTTACTACATGGTATGTAAGGAATATTTCTTTTGTTTACGTTACGAGGTACTTTTTTTGACTTTTCTGACAAAAGTACAATAAGAATGTTTTTTTAACGTATACGGCATGAAAGGATTATTTTGGTTTTATAAAGCCTTATTTTCATGAATCTTAATTCAAATGATTTCATGACCATTTTCAACAAAAACCTTTTCTTCTAAAATTTCATGACATTTTGTGAAAAGAAAATGATTTTGAAGAAAAAATGATATTTTCCTCAAGAATTCATTTAAATTGTTTTATCAAAACCATTTTCATCTAAGATGACATTATTTCACATGTGTATGTTTCAAGTGTAATGTCTCTATGATTTACATTGTTTCAATTTTTTTATTATGAAATTATATCCATTTCTTTTATATAGATTATGTGATGATGGGATGATGTTTATGAAACCCATTTTATTTATTGGGTTATTATGAATGATGTATGTTTATTTTGTGGCACAAGTAAGAATGATTTAATTATGAGATGGGTGGGACCTATATCTCCCTCCAATTCATTGGGTAAAGATTTATATCTCATGAGATAGACATGGCTGGAACGGCAGGTTAAACCGGTTCAGTAAAACAGGACTGAAATGAGGAGTGAACTCGATTCAGAAAGGGACTTTGTCCACTAAGATGGTCTTGGCAGTAATGCCTTGGCTACTATAGTAAAAATTACATGTGCTTAATGGATTCCACAATTACATGTTTTATTCCCATGATATTTTTTCATTCATAATGTTTCATTATGATCTTTTCCTTATGTACTTCCATGTTTTATGTCATTTCTCAAGGTTTTGATGTTTAAACATTATGTTCATGTTTTTAAGTTCAAATGTATATGGTATGTTTTATTTTATCCATGCTTACCCTTACTGAGAATTTGAGCTCACCCTTTTTATGTTTTCTTTTCCCCAGGATATAAAGAAAGGTTTTAGGTAAGAAAAAAAACGGGAAAGATCTTTATTGGAGATGTTGAAGATCTTTCACCACGATTAGAAGATTACGTTCCAAGTTTCCAAAGACACTAAACTATTACGGTCCTTGTGTGTCTGTTTTTGTTACATATTAAGTATTCCTATAAAGTAATGTAATTTCCATGTACTTCAAGCTTTGGGTCTCTATAAATCACATTGAAATTAAGTATAATTTTATCTAGGAGAAGGTGGATCAAGGGATTATAAAGATTGAGTATGTTCCTACTGAACTATAGGTTAAAGAAATTATGAAAAAAGCCTTAACCTGAGAAGAATCTGAATGACATCGACTAGATATAGTATTTTACTTGACTCCTCCCACTTGAAAAATTGTTGATGTGGGACCCCCTCTCTACGAGGTATGATGTGTACTTTCCCCTATTGCAGACCACAATGAAGAAACCTTTGATTTCATTGACAAAGGGGGTGAAATTTTTGATAGAAAATGGGAGGAAATGAATTAATAAAGACTAAGTGAGAAGCTGATATATGAAGAAATGAAATAGGGAGAGTTTTAAATTAGACTATTCTAAATATGAACAATCAAAGGTTAAATATCACAATAGATAAGGATCATGATGTAACTAGTTGAGTTGTTTTGAAATGGAGTGATTCATTGATGAATTTTTTTTCTACTCTTGTTACTGATTCTAGGAATGAATCATGTGGTCTTAGAGTGTATGTTCAGTATATTTTTATCACTATCTGATTATAAAAAAGTTATTTTTGGTAGAATATGGAAGAATATTTAATGTGGTATAAAAATGTGAAGAGTTGTCAAAAAACCCAAAAGGGGTCATTGTTGGGAAAAAATCCCCCAAGGTTCTATATCATTGTTTTTAGGATTATTTGGTTTGTTGAAATAGAAATATTTCCATGAACTAGTATTATCGGTGTTTCTAAAGAAGATTCATTTAAGGTGGTGTCGTTTCCTATTGTTTTCCAGAATTTTGGGCCTCAAAACGGGGAGTTTGTTTTATGGAAAAGGAATATTTTTCTAAAAAGGAGTTCAAAAAATACAATTCATGGACCACAAAGCATATTTCATAGTCCGTAAAGCATATTTTATGGATCTTGAAGTACAACTTGTGGATTAAAAAGCATAGAGTTCGCAGATTGCTATTCGCGGACCATGAAGTATAGTTTATGCCCCGTGAAGCATAGTTCATGGCCCGTGAAGCACAGTTTGTGGATCACGAATCATGATCACTAGAGGCTAATCATTTTAGGAATTGAGGTAGATATTTAAGGAGACTAAAAGGGTTTTCTTTTGGAGAAGACAACTACTTCCAAAAATGATTAGGGCGCTATGAAAACTGCACATTAGTTCACAGTGAAGGTTTCCCCGCATCAGAGTTTTGGGTATTTGTGATTAGAGGGTTTTGTGGGATTTATATTCCTATATAATGTAACCTAATCACATAATTAATTAGAGTGAAATTCATTTGATAATCATCACTATAAGAATTTAGGGATGTCTGAAGTAGTTTGTGAGGGAGGATTCAGCAAAGGAGGAAGCAGTTTACACACACCAATTTTGTGAAGGAGATAGTTCACTAGAATAGCTCACGAAAAACATTTTTATAGATTGGTAGCTCTCAAAGGAAATGGGACTATTAAGTAGAGTTAGACCATGAATAAAAGGTCATCTGTGAAGAAAAGAAGGTCTACAAAGAAAAATAATACTGTGAAGCACTCATGCCCCGTGATGCAAAGTAGTTCGTATTGGATTCAAAATAGTTCACAGAGGATGAAATAAAGTTTTTGGTGAGTGAAAATATGTTCATAGAGGGACTAACATATTATTTGAAAGAAATTATTTCAAACTAATAGTATAGAAAAAGTGGATTGTATCTACCGAGTGAAAACATGACTTCAAGAGAGAAATAACCTACAGTTGAGGATGAATTAATTATCGATAATTATGGGACCTATATGTCAATAAATTGTCTATGGATGATTTACAGAGTATTTAGAAAATGAATAGGAAGAATGTAATCCTTTCCAGCAGTAGTGATCTATCAAAAGATAGTTAGGGAGTGACCCTTGGGAGAGCATTGAGCTGACCCTAAACATTATAAAGGTAGTGAGCCTAAGAATAAAAGTGATCTAGCCCAGACCTTTTATTTTGGAAGTGATACTTAGTGGATTTGGTATATCACAAAATTTACTTTTTATACTCCTTGTATGTATTCTAGTGAGGTTGGAACAAGTAAAATCATTGTGTCTCATGCATGGTTTCATTTCCATTCATACATTGCTATATGGAAGAGAGATAAAAGTGTTTTTATGACAAAAAAATAATATTCGAAGGGGAATTTGTTTTAATATATTATAACTTGATTTATCCCCTATCTTAGGGTATTTAAACTTTTTGGATTAAAAAATACATATTTATAACTGTCCATGAGAGGTGGTGATGGAAAAAGAATTACATCATTCTATGAGGTAGTAGTCCTCCGTACACATGAATGATGAATTCTTTCCCCAATTGATGGATGATGAAGATGGATGTAAGTTATTACATTATCATAATAACATATAGTTATATATAGGATAATTTTCTTTATCATGATTGAAGAAGATTTTAAGGAAGTGGAAGAATAAATAAAGCTAAAACATGCAGTTAAAAATTAAACCTCTTCTTTGGAAAGTCTCTTTTTCATAATAACTTAAGACCTATAATATTTTCAATTTTCCCACAATAAGGCCTCCAAAACATGGGTAGGGCTAATAGGAAGGGATTTGGATAGGTATTGGATGAATAAAAAGGAATTTAAGTGTAAATAAATGAGGATAAATGGTTTCCTTTTATAAGATAGGGGATGGACACTCTTAGAATTTAATAAAATGTTAATTTAATATAGATTAATTTTGATTTCCAAATTCCACAAAATTGATAATATTGGAATATAATATGATTATAATTCCAAATTACCTCATATTATAATTTTAGGACAAGTTCATATCACATATTTACCCTTATCCTGTAGTTTTAACCTTTCACTAACCCTTTTGACAATTAACATAATATAAACATTTTTGACAGTGTAAGGGTTAATAATTTAAATATAAAATGAAAAATGATTCATAAATTGACCATGGTTTATGTAAGTAACAATATACCCTTCATATGTCTAATTTATTATTTTTATTAATTTTAAATCATTTAATAATTTTTTATTTATTATAAAATATCAATAATGTCAATTTTATAACTTTTAATTTACCTTGAATTTAATAACATCTATACCGCAAATGAATTTGAATTAAATTCATCCACACATCTATAATACTAAATGTGTATATATAAAATTATTGCTTCAAATTAATACCTTCAAATTATGCTAATTTTAATATTTTAATATGATTTTTTATTTTTCCATTAATTGAATAATTATTACTTCAATGTTGTGTAAGCATTTAAGTTAATTATTTATTCACTAAAAGATAAAAATAAATTACCACAATTAAAATAAATCATTTATATTTAAAATTAATAATTATAACTAAACATATCATCTAGTTATCTCAATGTTAAAAATATTATATTTATTAAAAACAAGAGTGTGAAACTTTTTAATTTTCTTTACATAAAATATTATCATGGTTATAAAATCATATAAATACAAAAAGGTCATATAACCGAATATTGGATAAGTATTAACAAAATGGAATTATTAAATAATATTTATTCAAGTTTTGGGTAATTTTATATTTCTTATCATATTATTTTTAACTCTCAATTACCCAATTTACACTTTACCATGGTAACAAATACTACTACGACTACTAATCATAATGACTAAAAAAATAAAAAAAATAGTTACCAAATTTGGACCACATGATTTAAAATATGAAATCCAATTTCAATACTCAAAATAAATAATTTGGTGAATTTAATTTAAAATTAATCTAAAAAAACATGACAAAAAAAAAGTTTTTTAGGAAAATTACCTTTTTAGTATAAAATGTTTTTATAATAAATTTATATATATAATTCATTTAAAAAACCATAACTGGAAAATATAAAATAAAAAAATTAACCAAATTTTAAAACAAATTAAAAATATAATTTTATATTAAAAATAATTTCAATGAAAACATAATTTTCCAAGGAAACATAGTTTTCTATAAATATCACTATTTTTCACTATTCATTGAAAAATAAAACATTTTAAAAAAATCTCATAATTTAACCATCAGATAATTTTGATAAGATTATTTAAAAAATGATATTTAATTTATAAAATAAAATTTAGAAAATTTTCAGAATCTAATTATATTATTCACCAACAAAAAGGAATCAAAAACTATTTTGACGGAAACATAACTTTTAAAGACTAAAATGATTTTACAAAAATGCGAGTGATTATTTCCCAAGAATTAATAAATAAGTTTGTATTAAATATAATATATACATATATACATATATTCCATAACTTAGTTAATCATATTCGTATATTCTAACTAAACATCTAGGTTATAATGATTATTTTTAAATAATAATATTTAGTGGTATAATTACACTCAATGTTTTGTATTTTGTGTACTATCGAAAATACTCATTCTTTTAAAATATTAGGATATTATACATAATTTTTGTAAGTTTTATATCCTATGTAATTCTAGTGGGGTATAATGTATTCTTTTGATAATTAGTATGGTTAGGATGATTATACTAGAGTAGAAGTCATAGGGGCATGGACATAATATCCTAGATAGAAATCATTAAGATCTTACTCTATTTTTTGGCCACTCAACCAAATATTTTATTTTATATTTGTCCAGAAAATCATTTACAAAGTGATTCTAGCCAAATCCAGGTGAAATATGTGAAAAGAATACTTCGATATATCAATCATATAGTTGACTATAAATTTTATTACAATAATTCATAGAATAATTTTTTGGTACTTACTGATATAAATTGGGATGGTTCTATAGATGATAAAAATACTTCATGTGGTTATTTTTATCTTCGGATATCATATAAATCATCGAAAACAAAGAAGTAGTATTTTATTTCCTTAATAACTGTAGATGATGAGTACATTACTTCCACTCCAGCATACGCTTAATTTCTATGGACAAAACAAAAACTTAGTGATGTGGGAGTTGAAGCTATTTATGTTATTCCAATCATGTGTGATAATTAACATGATATCATTATTTGATAAAATCATATATCATTGAAGTAACAAGTACCTCAAGATAAAATATAATTTTTTTAAAGGATAAGGTGGAGCAAGGAATTGTGTTTTTGGAGTATGTGTGAACTCAAGATCAAGTAGATAATATATTGATAGAGACACTATAGAAGGGTTTGTTTGAGAAATATCAGTCATATCATGGAGGCCAACTATATCCATCAACTTAATTGATTCTAGGATAGAACACCCAAGCCTTGCGTTTTCTATAATGAGAGAGGTATGTTTTATCACCTCTATGTTTTGGATTAATAACCAAATATTATGAATTTTTTTAGAGAAATGATCTCTTTGGGTTCATTTACAAGGGGGGATCTATAAAAGTGTGTCCATAAGGGGTATAAAATAAGATAAAAAGGGCATTGAGTGTCATTGAAAAAAATATAGGGAAGATATGTGGTTGTTTAAAGGAAGGTGGCTGTGAATTTCTTTTCACTCAATTCTTGTTTATCATAATAAACATGGATTACATGTGATTATAATTGGTGATTAGTGGATCATTGATACACATCATAAAAATTGTGTTTAAAAATGAGAATTAATTGACTCTTAGAGAAATTTAAGTGTTGTTAAAAAATCCCAAGGGAGAGATTGTAACCCAAAATTTGTCCCTGATTTTTTTGGGTTTTATTTTTTGGAAAGGATTTTTAAGGATTAATGTTGAAAATTCAAATGAATGATGTTCCTAGTTTTTTTAATAAGGGATTCACCATGCCTATGACCACACCCTGATTAGTGGTATGGTGAAGGTAAAGGATTTTCAAGGAGTACTACAGCCATTTCCAAGAAAATGCTGTGAAATAATTTTCCAGAAATAGGAAAAGTAAAAGGGACCACACCCATAGTGGTCTGTGTAGTAGAATATTAGTGATCCTATCTCTAACGGGCTATATAGGTGACCATAACCTTTTTGGAGGTGACTTTAGTCATCAAGTAGAACTAAAACACAATAAGACCAAAACATATGCCCTGGGATATTGATAGGAAGATGTGGTCGAGGTCTATAGTTAAAGGAGGAGGACACAGGTGAGACCACACCATTTCACAAGGAAAGGATGATATTGATTAATTATGTGAGACATTAGAAGCCATGTTATAACTGTTTTAGATTTTTTGGATTTTATCATAGATACATATATTCAATGGATTTAGTGGGAGGTTATGCCTATGATGTTGGGAGTTTCAAGAAAAAAAATCAGATCTTTTTCAATATAATGTGTTTCATGCCATTACAGTGTTCAAATTTCCAGATCCAAAAAACACATGGCATAAACTATTGGGCATGATGGAAGTTGTAACATCCACTTAATTGATGTTTTTGTGGATATTTTTGAAGGTTGTTATTATATTCATTCAAAGGTTGATGTAGATACACCTTTTAAAGATAAATTTTGATAGAAAAAAATATACTGAGGGAAAAGGGAGAGAGAACTTATACATGTTTTTAAATAACAAGATTTGAATAATAATGGAGGATCATTAAAAATCTCATCTAGAAGGTTAAAGATCAAGAACGTTTCTATTCTAGGAGTTTAATCCTTTCACTATATGTTTAAATTGTATGTGATGGAGTGAAAAACCATTGTTGGTGTATGTTTTCATCATCTTATCATAAAGAAGAAGAATGAAAAAAATAAGGTCAACGAGTTATTTATTTAAGGAGTGCAGTGAGTTATCTAATTTTGCATGGTAGTTACCTAAGAGGGTCAATGAGACAACTCTAAATTATACTTTTATAGTAGTGTGATTTTATTGAATTCCATAGAGAGACTCATTGTTGTATATGCTAATTAGACTAGCCTAGTATAAGGGAACCATGTAAAATACCTCATGTTATTTAATTATTGTATATCTCATTATGAAGAAATATAGATATAAATTGAAGTATTCCTCAAGGTGAGTGAACAATATCCCCATTTAATATATAATTGTTTTGAACTTTCATATCCTAATTGACCCCTCCCCTGTATACCAATGTTTAATCCTCTATAATTATCCAAAAAAATATGTAGTATTGAAATAAAATAAAATAAATTATAGTTACAAAAAACTTTTCGTGAAATAAACTAGATTAATTTGAATTTATTACAATGAAATATCCAAAAACAATATTTATGATATGTGTAATAGGATGGGGTTATTAATTTAAACTTAGATTAAAATAAATGGGAAACTCTAAAAATATGTTTTCATTATTATAACATCATGTGAAGATATTGAGAAAATATGAATTGATATGTGTAGTAATAATTATAAACAATTGAAACTTCATTAAGGAATATACAGAGGTGATGGATGTTTCAACATTATCTAGGATTTTTACCTGTATAAATAATATAAGAACCATTCAAATACATTTTTTATATTTCTCTCATATATATTTTAAATTTTTTTAAATGGATAACAAAAATGTTTATTGAAATAATTATATTAGGTATATTTTAAAAAAGCTTACTCATTTTGAACATGAAATAAATATAATTAAGCATAATAAAAATAACAAAACTATACCAAAAATGGCCTTCCAAATTGAAACCAACATGAAAAAATTTCAACTTTTCAAAGCTAAATAAAATGAATCAAAATTAAAATAATTTGAATAGTACCAACATGAAAGGCCCAAGTTTTGTTAAACTGAATAAAATAAGACCACATATAATTGCTTCTATATATTACCCATATCTAATTTTGGTTCACAATAAACTATAAAAATGTATTATTTGAGTCATAATATAAAATATATAAATCAAGAAAAATTGGGGTAGAGATGGTTTCTATTTAATCCCCACCATTACAAAAAAATATTTCTTGGAATCACTTATGCAATGATGCTGAATTCAAAAAACTAGTAATGTCAATAACTATAAATCCATAGTCATCAATAAAATTTTCTTTGTTACATCATTTAATAAAACGTTTTAATTTTGTCATAAAAACTCTACCATTGGTGAAATAATCCAATATTAGTATTTTTCTCAAACAATTCATGATAAGAAAATTTTTCATATCAATTTTGTCTACCTGATACACTATCATAAATGTATATTGTTATGGTTAATGTAACTCCATCATGTCATGTTATCATTTTAACTACTCAATTAGTTAAAAAAATTACCCATTGATCTCTAGTGATTTTCAATCTCAAACCAAATTTTTGGGATGGAAACCCAACACTCATATTTCTTAACATAAAAAGTAAACAAGTAATCTCAATGCCTAAAATATATATTAATATTTAAATTAAATTAATATTTATTATTTATTTTGGAAAATTAATATTCATACCCTTGATTTCAACCAAGTACGAAACTCTTTTCCATGAAAAGAAACACTCCTTATAAAAGGAAATAAATGATGATTTCTACTTATAATATGTTTATATTCTATACATAGAAAAGAGAATTTTTTTAAATATATATACAATTATGTAGTGTGAGATAACCTATAAATGTTGAAATTACTTACTTGATGTAGTCATAAAAATATAATAATTAAAAATTCCATGTGATGTGCCTTCTCTAGCTCTTCAAGGATCAATATATCAAATGTATATTATCCTAGAATTATCCCTATTTAGGAATGTAATGGAATATTGGGATCGATTTTCTCATACAACCCATCTTCATTTCTCATTTTTTGTTACATTTAATTCTCAGGAAATCCTAACACATTGAACATAAATCCATACATTCTTGAGCCAGAAAACCTTTCATAATGGATCCCTTAGAATTATTTCTATTTTTAATATAAGACTTCATTATGTACATATTTATTTCAATTGGATACATTAAATTAAAAGTAATGAGTCCCAAAGAAGTATTTTAGTTAGAATATGTTCATCTAGATGTAGTATGAAGTTGAAAAAATATAGAGGGAAATTTTCTATGTATAAAAAAATTAATTATTCCACTTACTCTAATTTTATCAAGAAATAATTATAAAACATTTTAAAATATTGATATATTAAAAGTTTAATAATAAAATCACAATCACACTTATATTATTAAATAGTAAATAATATATTTCTATTGGAATCAATTCTTGAATAAATGTGTGACAATCATGAGTCTTCAGAGATTTCTATTTCACCTTTATTCAGTGAAACTATTTTCAATTTTTATTGAATAGTTATTACAAACCTTAAAGTCTTTAGTACTTCCATAAATTGAGGATTTATCACATAATAAGCATAAGAAACCTTCCAGCTATTTTCATCGATATACAGATGATTCAGTTTTGGTCTAATACCTTAATACACTAAGTCATATTGAGATAATAAATTATCAATTTTATTACTGTTAATATTATAAGGATCAAAATCATCATTTCAAAAATATTTTTATCATTGTTCATTATGTATAAATAATTACGTAATAATTTTTTTAACCATTAAGACAAATCAAATAGGATAATTTTCCTCATCCGATTATAATTGGATTTAGTGGAAACATTCTTACTCTTTCAAGATTTCATATAACCTTTACCAAATAAAAAATATGATATCTTGGGAATCATTTGGAACATCATTTATAAGAATATAATGAGGTTTATTTTTATTCACAATGGTATTGTTAGACCTTCAATGCTTTTTTCCTTTATGTATGATTCATTTCTATGATTGATTATTTTACTCTAAAACTAAAACTATAATAAGGTTTATTACTTATAGATCATGCATTAATAATAAAAATAAGACTAGATATTTTACCCTTTATTCTTTACCTATAAATTAATGCATAATTTGGAAAATCATTTATCATCCACATAATCACAACATGCATCTAAAAGATGTATTTTGAAGAAAAATTGTTTGAGTGCACACCCACATTACAAAGATGTTTCAAATCATTTATTAAAGGTTATAAGTACAAATTTATATCATTATTAGTATTATAAGGTCTAGATATGAATATTATAAAGAACATATATGTTACTTTTATAAAAATACATAGAGTATGGTTTTAAATGTGATCAAAATATGTCGATTAATTGTGTGAGGTAAGAATGTCAGAAAATATATTAAAACCATCAAATAATAGGCCTAGTATGAAATTATGTATGTCAAATTCAAAACCAGGATACCATGATTCAAATTCATGGCTTGGTAATCCATAAGTAGTTCTAACCAACTCATCATTATCCTTCATTCTCTTTTCATTATACTATTACATATTTGTTTAGATTTCATCAGACCTGAAGTTATATTAGAGTCGAGGAATCAATGAAAACTTATGCATCACATTTTGTGGCACAAAAGATGGTGTTATTTATATGTTTGGATTTCATAGAGATGTAACAGATTCAACACAATCATTTAAGACTAATGAATCCTTCCAATCAAAGATTCAATAATTTGAGAAATCATGAATTTTATTAGTTAAAAATTTAATCGGATCAATTAACATCCATGCCATATAATTATTTTAGGTAATATTTTCATCATAAGGAATTAAGTCATTCAAAAAGGTAATAATATATCCAATTATATTAATAGAATTACTATACATGGGCTTTCTATGATACAATCACATTAAAAATTCTATCTTTCTAATTTTATCACATGAATTATATGTAGGAGTCTATGCATCATCCATCAATTTTCACCCTCTCAACTTCATCATTTTAATTATATGCATCATGTGTACTCATAACATTATCTTCTTAAATTGGAATATTTTATTTCTCATGATGATGAATAAACAAAAAATGACCAAATATCAAATTTTCCATTCCACTCCTTTCAGATCAATCATAAATAGTTTAGTATTTCTTTTTCTTTCCATTGTGATAAAAGAAATAATAGTTTCTTTAAAGAAAATTTTTTATATGGTAACTAACTTATTACTAAATTAATTAAGGTGTTATGATAGAATTATAACAATTTATGATTATAACTTCTCTATATGAAGCATTTTTAAATGAAAATCGAAAAACATCTAACTTATTTTGAAACTAAGTTGAGATTCAATCGGTAACATACATAGAAATTTTATAAATTACATTTAAAAAAGTAACTTTTATTTAAATAAATATAGTAATCTATAATTAAAAAATTCACGATGTACATGAATGTTTTGAATATATATTATGAAAATAAAATAATTCCCTAACTCAATACACATTTCTTTATCATGGAGAAAATTTATTTGAGTAGAAAATTGGTTGAAATAAAATAAAAACTCTTGTTTTTGATACATATGCTTATATCAGGTAAAACACTCATAATAACATCAATAAAAAATTTAGTATTACATGTATGTATAAAATTTCTATTAAGATAATCCCAATAAAAATTTTAATATGAAATTTATTAAACATAGATGCAGCAATACAAACAAATCATAAGATATGGAATATGATATAATTGATGCATATTAGTAGAGACCCCATAAAGTATAATTCCAAGAATAATAAACTACTAGTAAATAATATTGAATTATATAGAGGTAGTGAGTAACTATTAATTGAGATTTCATTAATTAAAAACATGTTCATTCAAACATATCCCACAACATTCGATAAAAAATAATTATATTTTTTTGATCATTTGTTAATTAAAATAATTAAATTAAATGAATGATTTCATAACCTTTTAATACATTAACATAATTATAAATCACTAAAATTATTAATTTTATATTCCCCTAATATATATTACAAAATAATAATATTTTACATTAGATTTATCTTGAAGAAATGAGTAACTAAATTAAAAAATACATCAACTATGAACACATTTATTATGAAATAGAATAAAAATATAATCTAAATGAAGTTAAATTGAATTAATCAAGAAGAATTTGGAACTAATGGGGTCTTAGTTTTTGTGTTATGCTAACATCAAAAATGAAAATGATGTTTCACAGAATACATGATGAACTCGAATCTCACTATTTTGATGTTGAGGAAGAATTACTTCAAAATATTGAGATGTAATGGAGTATTACTACAAAGAAAAGAGTTTATTTCATTATATAGGTAATGGGGAATTGGTGATCATTGGGGAAAGAGAATCAACATTGCACATATAGATAAAAACTATACATATGGTTTTAAAAACCCATTTTATAATCGAGCCTATACCAATAGTTTGTTAAAACCATTGATATAGGGTCTCAGTTTCAATATATATTGATCAGATTTATAAAACATTGGTATATGGTATTTTATACTAATGGTTTGAGAAAACTGTGGGTATAGAGGTGTAGGTAGAGCTGAAATCTCAAATAGTAGATAGAACTCTAGATAGATAAAATTTAAGTGATATATGGTTACAAAATTTATTTATTAAAATTTACCATAAAGAAAATAAATGATATTTTTTTATATAAGAATGTTTATGCAATAGAATTTATTTTAGAAAAATATTATTTGTAAGAAACTGGAGGAGTAAGTTTGACATTAAATTAGTAAAACAATTCATCATTATAATTCAAATAGAAAGTCAATTTACATCCTAAAGGTGTTCAGGATGTATTGTAAATGAAAAATAAAAATTTAAAGAGTTACATTTCAATCTATTACCAAATGATCTCCAATAAAAGTTTGAATAATTAAAAACAACACAAATTATTAATCTCCTAGAATTATATTTTTTGAAGAAAACAATTTTGAATATAAATTTCATGTTTTAAACATAGGGATTACGTATCATAAATATATCTATTTTAAGAAAATTATAAATACGATCATAATAAAATAGTTTAGTAGTAGTATTTTTCATAATACTACATGTATATTTGATAAATATTATATGAGATGTCAGAAGTTTCAAAATACTAAAAAAAACAAAATAAACATAAGGTATATTTTTGTATTTCTATATTATAATTAATAAACATTTATTATTATCTAAGGTTGTTTTAGTATTTTTAAACAAGTTTAATTTTTTTAGATGTATCATTTTATAAAATAGACATATATGATTCACCATTTATTTATTTGGCAGGAAAATTTTGTAAAATAAAATGATAATTAATCCTTCAAAGTCTGAAATTGAGTTAACCCTATTAGATAGTCATTATAGATATATATGGGTAGTGATGACATGTAGATTGGAATTTCCATATATATGGTTGATGGGTTTGGTTGTATTTGTTGTCAATATGTAATATGGAATCAGAACTTAATGTATGATGAATTCCTCAATGATTAATGATTAATAATTGAAAGCGAATGATGGAAATAATTTTAGAACAGCTAATGTGGGTTTGTGATGATACTTGGAGAAATTTTTTGGATTGAAGAAATGAAATTGGATTTCATTATTATAAAATTCTCTATGTTCAAATCGCATGATTGTTGAAATACTATTATGTTCAAAGACTTGTGACAATTGCACAAGGAGAGTTCACATTTTATTCATCATTTAACAAGTTTAAAGACATGATAATACTTTTTTTCATGAATAACATGTTTAGATGAATGCATGGAGTAAAGTAATTATTGCATGAATAATTTAGATGAATTTTGTAGAATATCGATGAATCTAATAAATATTTCATAATTAAATGATATGTTTTTATAAAGATCATGAAAATAGTTATTTTTCATGAGTAATTGTTAAATAAGATTTAGAGTATGGATTTCACATATATTTGGATGGTATGTCATATTTAGCATAGATTTTTTCTATGTGTTTTCAAAAAAACATGGCCAACCAAATAATCTAAGATCCAAATTAACCCTACATAATGGGAGAAGAACCTCAACCATTCATGAGAGTCTAATTTCAATCCTAGGGTCAAGATAGTAATAAAGGATGCATTGGGACTGATGGGAAGTGAAGGTGCACACATGTTGATGGGAAAGGGTGTAAGTTGGATAGTACAGGTCCAACATGACCTGTGAGAAATGTGTGGTGTGTTGTAGGTATCAATCCACCGATGACTTGGTATTAACTTTAGTCAGCAACGGATCATCTATTAATAACCACCATACTGATTCAAGAATAAATGTGGGATGGGAGTACTATAGGTATTGTTTTCCCATGTAAAATGATACACATATATCACGAATTGTCCGATATGATGAATGAAATCCATCTGATCTGTTGAGATCATCATCTTTAACCTTAGGATTCATTAGAGAGATATACGTTAGTGTTATTAATTATGAGAGCACCCATGATTTATCCAAGATCTATAATATTACATTATTGAGATTTCAAGAAGAGGAAGCCGAGGCTTCGAACCTCCATGCATGGAAGTATCCATCTTGCAAGAATGCAGAAATTAGGAGAATTTTATTTGAATGGATGAAAAAGAATTTATAGAAGGTCATATAATGAGCATGGTTAAATTTGAGCTTCATAAATGGGAATCATTTGATTATAATCATGAATTTTCATTTTTATTGAAGGATTTATCACATAAGAAAAAAGTGACTTGATATTTGGCATTGTTGTGTGATAAAAATGAAACCCAAATTTGATTAATTCCAAATGATGAGATATTTGGGTCATTAAAAATAGGATTCATTACATTATTATTTACTATAGATTCTATATGTAATGAAACTGGAAAGAGAGGCATTGATCCTTGCCTATAAATACATAAATCCTGACTTGAGAAATTCTTTATATCCTTTTCTATTTTGAGATCAACTATTTTTAAAATAAAGTAGAGAATCTCTAAATGCTTCTAATGCACAAAGGATAGAATGAATCATGTGATCCATTCATGTAAAGGAAATGGTTTCCAAAATACTACTTGGTTTAAATGCTGAGATCTCATAGAAACTCAATTTGTTTTAATAACACTCAATGTGTTTAGTGAAGAAACATGTTATAGGAATTAGTGGATATAAATTCACTGATTTGTGTGATGTTTAAAGAAGAATTAGACTTGGAATATATGTACTATCATGTGAAGGAGCCTTTATATTTGTGAGAAGGACTTATATGAATAATATAAGTGATATCATGCTCCTGTTATCCTAATAAAGAACCGCACCCATTCCAGGTTTCCCAAATAAGTAGTTACATGATATAAAATTCATCTATCATAATTTTCATGAAAGTGATGAGAGCACAATCTTGGGAGAATAGTACATTCATGCATAAATAATCACATTCAACCATATGCATATTTTGAAATATTTGAACCTGTTTTGATCAAGGGAACATGATTTTAAAGATAAAGAAGAATAAAAATATATATAAGACATGAAATTATAAAAATATAATTATATATATGTAGGTTTTATATCTTGAGAACACCATGAAATGTATTATATATAATCAAGTTTTGGAGGGGATAAATTTGATATCTAGATTGTAAAATCACTATATTTAATTAAAACAACAATAAAGAAATTTTGCGCACCACTTTAGTATATAATTTGAGGCCGGTAACTTCTTTAATAGAAGGTGTATTTTCTCAAGAATTTGAATCGTGTAAGAAGACAACTTACAGTGTGTTATAAAATATTCATTTTTTCATTATTATATAATAGTGATATCTAGTGAAAGTTGCATATATTTCACTTATTGAAGTGTATTAGGCCAATTTTTATATAATATTATTGATAAATTTGTAATTTAAGACCTTACGTTATGAAACAAGGTTATTTAATTGATGAAACAACTACCAATGTGGTCGATATATCTTTTTTAGGACGTTTATTGAAAATATTTTTAGAAATGATGGTTTCAGTATAAATAATTCCATTGAATAACTTATGGTACCTATAAAAAGAACTCCACAAATTAAAAAAATATTGACAATTTCATGCCTGAAAATTGTCAACAAATTATAAGAATTTTTTATCACTCCAAAGTTATAGTGATGCTAAAATCAATGAAACAACTACAGGTTGATCGTGATAAGTATTTATACCAAACCTTGTAAAAACCTTTGTGTGCTACTATTCCTTTTATTATCTGTATTTCAATTGTATGTGATAGTTGAGAGTACAAAACAATTCCATTATTCTTAATTAGGGTATAGGTTTGATAGTAATAGGTTCTAGTTGGAAATTATGTATAAACTAGGTAAAAATTTGGGTATATTGATTCACCCCTACTCTCAATGTCCTTGCATAATCCATCCATGTTTTACAAGTGGCATCAAAGATTAATAATTCCTATAATTAGATCAAAGTTTTTTACCAGGTTTATATTAAATTAAAATTTTAAAAACTACTAAAGGGAAGATTTATGGGGGCATAGAGGTGAAGAATTAAATTAACCCAATTAACAGAAGAATATTCTATAGAATAAAAAGAATCTGTATAATAGAAACAAATTAAAATTTATTGAATAATTCTATGAGTAATACAACATAAGTGGTCACATGGAATAACAATGCCGGTATGCATCATATAGGTACACATCATATATTAATGTGAATAGAATACCACTACCCAAATAAAATAAGTTCAGATACAAAAAAGAACTAGATACCTTGGGAGATACAAAAGAGAATAATATGGATGCCAAGAATTTCATTTCAACAAAGAAAAGATAATTATACTATAGAAATATATGTCATACCATGAAACACATTCACATTTCATAAAAATTAAAACCAATAAAGGCAATTAAAATTCATGAAGAGAATCAATCCATGAGAGAAACAAGAAGATAATATTGACTAAATAAATTCTAGAAAAATATTTTAATATGTTTCTCAAGGAAGGTAACTCATAAAAATTGAACAATCCATGTGGAAGATCCAAATTAGAACATGTTACCAAGGAACTCTTAATTAACTTTCATGATCAAGTGAAAGCTCCTATAAAAATATGAAGTTAAATAACTAGATATAGAAAAGGAAAAAGGAAAATATGTTTTTCCACATGAACTAGGATTTGAATTTCACAAGATGTTATTAATAAAATAAAACTCAAGTTCATCCAAAAAATTGCGTGTAAGGTGCAAGAATATTTGACATAATGAAATAAATTTTATAACTCTTCTACCTTCTCAAAATGAGATAATGGAGATAGAAAAACAAGTATCAGGGGAAGATATTATAGTATTAATAGATGTGAAGATAAATAATCCACACAAGTTTAAGGGAATTGAAGGTGAAGCTCATTCTCAAGAGAAGAATTGAGTTAACAAAGTGGATGAAAACAATTGGAAATGATTATTCAAGACCATATAAAAACATGAATTGTTCCAATAGTTAGACCATCAATATAAAAACCATGAAGATGATATGATTAAACCATCCACTAGGTATATGAAGTGAGTGTACACCTTAAGGGGGAGAGAAAAAATAAAGGATATGTTTTCAAGGTTTTTTCCCACGAATATATGGAAGTTCAGATCATCTCAAAAAAACGTAAAATATAGGTAACCTAATTACAATTATTTACCTTATCTTGATTATATCAAATATATACATAAAGGGGGAGTATTGGTTGATGAGTAATCTCATAGAAATGGGGAGTAAATTATTCCTTCACTTGAAATTTCAAATATTTTTGTTGAACTATGAAGGAGTATATGTTTCTTACCAAATCTATTCTTATAAAGTCCAATTATAAGAAATAAGTAAGTTTTGGGAATGATATCACATGTATAGTTGTTAATGGATACCATAAACAACATTATATATATATATATTGTTTTATACATTGGTTTTTCCAATGTAGGCTTAGAGTATAACAACATAAGGTTATTTTATAAGAGAATCATGTGGTACTATCCATCTTTAAAAAATAGTCAAATAGAAACCCAAATTCCTTGAATGGAAGAACAATAATTGAGAAAACCACTACAATAATCTTTTTCATTTATTTTCAATAAGTTAGAGAAGAGAAATTTGATTTATTTAAGTAACTAGTATTAACAAACAAATCTAAAGGGGAATATTGATAAGCCCATATAAATGGTTTATGAATTTTGTTCTATTTTTTATCAATATATAATAAGGAATCAGAAGTCAATATATGATGAATTCCTCCTTGATTAGTTTTTAATCATAGAAAGATAAAGATATAAATAATTTTTGAACCATTAATGTGGGTTAGTGACCATAGTTATAAAGCTATTATAAATCCATGAAATGAAATTAGATGTTATATTTAGAAAATTCTCCATGTTTAACTTTGATAATTGTTCAACTATTCTTATATTCAATGACATGTTCCAATTGTACTATCAGAGTTAACCTTGTCCAAAACATTTCACAAGGTCAATATAAGGAAAAAACATATTTTCATTAAGAACATATTTATATGAAGTCATGAAATATCCTTATTACTGAATGAATAATATGAATTAATTTTGATGAATATCAATGAAGGATATACAATATTTTATTATTTCATGATATTTTTTTAGAAGATAATACAAATATTTATTTTTCATGAGGATTTATTAAAGAAGATTGATATTATGGATCAAATTTATATTTGTATTGTATGTCATACTTCACTAATATTTTTTTGAAGTATTTTCCAAAAAACATGGCTAACCACATGAGCTAAGATCCTACCTCACCATACATTATGAAAGGAGGACCCCAATCACATAGGGGAGCTGACTCATAGGGTTTATGGAAGCAGATTATTATGGGCCACATTGACCATGACTAGATGTGTAGGTGTGTTTATATAAAAGATCCAGTGAGACATAGGTCCAATATAGGTGCGACGCAACCCATGAGGTGTGTGTGGAATGTCATGAGTCCCAATCTCCCTTTTCATTTGCATTACTATTCATAATAATGGAATCATTTATTAAGAAATGCATGACTAAGTTGAAAATTGATATGGGGTGGGAGCACAGTGGGTAATATTCAACCATGTTAAATTAAACACATATTTTGTTCGATGTCCGATCATATGAATGAAACTTGTCTACTATTCCGAGATTGTCATATTAAACCTCAAGTTTCATTGGAAAGTTGTATGATGAGGTTATTTATACTGAGATATCCTATGATCTGGCCAGGATCAATAAAAATAAATGATCAAAATTTTTAGAATATAAAAATGAGGTTTCAGAGTTCTATGAATGAAATATATACCTTAAAAACATGAATAAATTAATATTTTTTTTTTATGAATGAAAATAATTTTTCATAAGTCTATATAGAGAGCATGGATTCATTTGAGCTTCAAAAATGAGAATCATGAGTTTATAAGAACACACATACATCCAAGAAGAAGGCACCATCACATTAATAAAAAAGACATTATTTTTTGGTGTTGTCATGTGATGAAAAGAAAACTAACATTCTATGAATTCAAAAATCTGATATATTAAGGGAATTTAAAATATGATTCATAGGTAATAATTTATGGGAGATTATATATAACATTAAACTCAGAAGAGAGTCGATATTCCTTTCTTATAAATACTGATCTTCTAACACAAGACATGCTTGTTGTCATTCACCATTTTTGAGAGATAATGTTTTTAGAATAAAATAGAGCATCTTTGTATGATTATACTATATAAAGGATAAATGAAACCACATGTTTCATTCACACAAAGGAGAAAGGTTTTTTGAGTTGTGTTAGACATGAAGTTGAGATCCCATGAACACTTGATTTGTGTTAATCACACTCTATGTGTTTCATGAATAAACTTGTTCCAAGATTTAGTTCATTTAACTTCACTATGTTGTGAAAGGTAGAAAAAATAATTAGTCCCCACATATACATACTATTACATAAGGATTTTTGCTATTTTCAGGAAGGTAATATAAGAAGAAGAAAAGGGAAATCTTTTTATTGTTAACATGATCCATGACCTAAACCATCCATGTTTTTACAAAGAAGTAGTTGTGCGAGATACCCAATATATGTCATGGTTTTTGTGAAGTAGAAGAGAACACGAGGTTGAGAGAATAGTGATTGCATGCATGATCACTAACATGAACTCATATGCATGGTTTGAAATACACAAACCAATTCTGTGTAAGGTATCATGATGTTGAAGAGAAAATGGAAACAAAATATAAATACCACATAAAATAATGAAAATAATATTCTATATATTTAGGGTTTATATATTGAGAATACCATGAAATTTATTCTACATGCATAAAGTTATTGAAAGGATTAATTTAAGATTAATATTTTTAAAGTCCTATCTTTCATAAAATAATACATAAGTAATTATGTAAACCACTTTCACAGATAATTTGTGTCTAGGAACTTCTTTAATGGAATGAATGTTTTCCCAAGCATTTGAATCGAGGAAGACGAATTTTTATAGTGAATTGATAAATCTATAATTGTTAACTATTATATATCAATTAAATAGATTAGATTTTTCATATCTTCCACTTATTGAATAATATAATCTGATGTGCATATAATATTTTTGACATAGTAGTAGTCGAATACCTTCAGTTGAGAAACAATGTTATTCAGTTGATGAAAAGATATCCAATGTATTAGAGATATCTTATTCAAAAATTATGTTTGAATTATTTAAGGAACTGGTGATTCCAATATAAATAAAACCATTGAATAAATGGTGGTACAAGTATACAAATTTACACTCATTTAGGAATATTGTTAATTTCCCACCAAAACATTTTCACCAGTTCTAGGCATTCGTAATCACTAAAAATTTATAGTGATAATGAAATATATGAAATAACCACAAGGTGGTCATGGAAAAGAGTAGTTCTTTATATCAAACCTTGTAAAAATCTATTTGTGTTTTTGTTTCCTTTATTATATATATTTCATGTTTATGTGAATTCCAAGAGAACACAATAAATCCACTACCCTTAACCGAGGAAGATGTTTTATATTAAGAGGATTCAATTGAAAAGAAAGTATAAAAATGGTAAAATGTTAGGTACAATAATTCTACCCCTATATCAATTTACTTACGCGATCAATCTAGGATCTACAATAATAATAACAAGAGTTTGGGATCATATGGATATTCTATGTATTTCTTATAAGGTACAAAGTGAGTTTTTTTATTCTTAATTCCCCACTACATTCACTACATGAAATTTTATACATTAGGTAACTAATATACTAGGGTTTATTTTTTTAAATTAATTTCCAATTCCCATGGTAAACAAGTAATATTATATTTTAACCTTTATACTTTAAGGACTTACTTTTTTCAACCTTGAGCAAGAGTTAATTAGGAGTTGTTGGGTATGATTCTGATCATCTAGTATGTTTTCATTAATAAATGTGTGATTTTTTTATCATATACGATGGTTATGACATATGGATCCTCAATTGAAAAAAGTTTAAAATGTGTGTGACCGTACATAGATAAGTATCTTATAGTGTGATTATCTATTTTGATAAGTGGCACAGGATGTATTAAATTACTTATAATAATGACATGTGATATATTAATCCATATTATTTAGTATTTAATCCAAGAACTATGAATATATATGTAGGCCTATATGAGATTCACATATCCCATGTATCATGGTCACTTTATGAATTATACATATGGATTATATGATTATTCATAATGTTGAGATATATTGGGTTGATATGGTTATGAAGATACATGTGTCTAATAGTGGTTAACACAAACCCATTTATTGATTGAGTAGCATTAGTTATTGGTTATAGTCTTCTCACAAATTACAATTATATATTATAGAATTAATAGTTATTATCAATTCTACAATGTCATGTGGGGTCATACATAAAGTTTTTTCTAATGATGATTTGTTTTTTAAAAATTATTTATACCGAACTATAAGATTATAATGATGGATACTACACAAAAAATGTTTTTAATGATATCTTAAAGGAGTATTAGATATGAATTTTCAAGATGTTTCATATAATGTGACATAATGTGAAAGTGTGAAAATTTTATGAGGATTTATTCAAATGGGATATTAATGGAATTATGAAATAAGTAAAAATGATTAAGTGGTGAATTTCATTTTTTTTATTTTCAATAAAAATACATCATGTTGAAGGTCACTGCATTATGGATATATTCATGGAAATTGATGTGTTATATGATAATTCCTAGAAATTTGTTTTTAAAAAATATTAATCTATAACATATTGGTTATAACATCATGTTTTGATATTTAAAGTGTTTTTTATAAAATTATACTTTTAAAGAGTAAAAAATTTCATTAAAGTTTGAACTAAATGTTGAAAATTCTTATAATGTTATAAAAGTTCATGAAATGACTGAGTTATATAAAAAATTATATAAAATTTTTGGTAACTTAAGGAGTATCCTTGGAGGTATATATAAATAGGTTTAATATTTATTAAAAATTTTATGGTAATATTTTGATTTGATTAATGTTGAAAAATCCTTGATTCATATCTATCATTTTTCTATTATCTTTAACTCAAAGGTTCCCACAGGTTATAAGTGTGATAAAATACCACCTAAGGTGTCTGAGGATTAATAAAAATTCATGATACCTTTGGTGGATGGATATCATTATACAATTATAGTGTATTTCCTCTAGTTATCTTTGAAAACAAGGCTTGGTTTCTTTAATATTAGAAAGGTATGTGTGTTCATAATTTTTTATTCAATTCATAAGAACTAGGGAAATAATTTTTAGAGCTTTTTTAGTGTTAATTTATAATGTATATAGATAAGATATTTACCCGCTAAATCAGATTAATGCAAAAAATAATTACTTTTAATTTTTATTTAAATAAAGGAATGATAAAAAAATATTCATCTATTTTATTAATCAATAGTGCGGTTATTCATCATTATGTTTACATTTAAAATTAAATCGATTATTAATCTACTTAAATTTTTAGTGATATTGATATTTTTCAGAATGAAATTTGGATTAGATATATCATTCCTTGTTGGGTAAATAATGAAATAAAAAAATATCTCATTATTACACTTATAAAATAATACATGAAATCTCTTTTATTTTCTCTTTATATGAACTGTTCTTTTAGGTATTATGGTGTTATACATAAATTCTTTCAGCATTTGTTAGATTTCATTCATAATGCTTATTTTTTTTCTCTTATCCTGACCTAAACCAATCATGGCTTGAGCCACAACTACCCCAATCCTACCTCCATAGGCCATGGGGTGGAAATAATAACTAAAATGAATATCCTAAATGGGAGAACTTTTCCTAATATACCAATATGAATACACCTGACCATATCAATGTAGAAGTGCAGAGTAATAAATGAAAAATAAGAAACAACTAGAATATAAACCATGCATGTAAAACCTCTAGGGTGTGAAAGAGTATGACATTGAAAATTTAAAATTAATAGAAAAAAAACTCCCAAATAGAAAGATGTACCAAACTAACAAACCTAGAAATTAAATTTCTAAGAGAGACCAACTCTTGATCTCCAAGTTCCAAGAACTGTACAAGGTTTAGTGCACTCAGTATCCATATGCTCCTCTGTAGTAACATCCGACCAGTATTTCATCTTCATAAGACATGAAATATGTGGGAAAATATCATTTAGTGTTGAGTATAAACATATCTTGTAGGATTCCTGAAAAGCTAATTCCATATTGGGGGGGGGGGGGTACTAATTAGTATAAGGAGAACCCACACCATATCTGATATAGGGGTAAAACTCTATAGGTTAAGGACTCTCACCCTAGTGCGTTATGGGGAGTACCACTCTAATGATCCCACCTGATCACTACTGTTGTCTAGCACCACCTAAATAAGCATCATTCATGGAACATTAATCAACATATCATAAAAGAAAATACGGATGTAACCATTGTGTTATTAAAAGAAAAAACCCAGAATGGGATACTCATAGGAGAAAATATGAGTCCAAATGAAGGATATATAAGAAATTGAAGTCTCATAATATGGAAATAAGGGGTACACAATGTGTAAGGGGACCCACATGGAATGTGGTCTGACTCCATAACCTATCTATATCCCCAATAGAACAAAAATCGATGACCATGTAAGAATTCATTATGTGTAGAGGGTCTATGAGGCATTTCTGATCCACTTGATGTCTTACCCATGCTCCAAGGTTATGTACATGTAATGATGCTTGTGTACATGTACTATGGTACATGGTGTTTCCTTCCACATAGGGTTCCACCCGTGTCCCTAGATGTGTCCATGTACATTGGTGTATGGCACGTGCTTAGACGTTCCCATTCCTTTGAACTCACAGAGTACACACCAGGTTGTAATCACAAGGGTCACATGGTGTGTGGGGATCCTACATGGCATGTGATACTTATAATATCACGAAACCCTAACTTCTGAAGCTAGGTCCCTATAAACCATGGTGTTTTTCAGACTACATGGCATGTAGTCATATTTTTCACAGAATCTCAAGTTTATTCCATGGATCCTAAATATTGGACCATGTCATCATATATTGACTCCAATCAATCTAAAAAAGTAGTATCTTTCTCTGATAGGAGATTTCATACCTCTAGTGGATGGAAATAAAATCCCAATTCTTCCCGGTGGGTTTTCATAATCATCGTGCACCTTAAGAACTCCCCATACATAATTTTTGTTCACTTAAGGCTCTGTATCTATGAAAAATCCATCTACACCTCATAATTCATCCCTTTAAACCCCTAATTCATCAATTTGATCATTTCACATGGTTCTTCCATGAATCTAGGGGTCTTATCAAGCTCGGTACCACCTAGAAATATCAAGCCATAACCATATAGACTAATGGAGAAAAACATGATTATTGAGTGGGGTGAAAACACCAAAAAAATGTTTAACATTATTTTACCAAGCATTATTTCCATGTAAATACAAATGGGGATATCCAGGGTGATAAATAGAATAATAATTTAATGTTAGTATGTGGGTGCATACAGTGGATCAAAAATAATGTAGATGATTAAGTAATATGATCCAACTCAATAAATTTACTCAATAGGGGAATCAACCATGAATTTATGTGTCCAAATGGGAGATTGTATTATTCATCATCAAACATTGTTCTCTCCAACAATTTAGATTGTTATTACATTTGTCAAATCTCAATCCGGTTGGATCCAAAGTCTCAACATCATTGGATCATGATTCACCAATAGAAGGAGGAATAATATGCTCTCAATTCTCCCAGACACAAGAGGATAATCCTAGATAAATATTTATTATGGTCTATTTATAGACAAATCTAAATAGGTTAATTAATTTATCAATTAAATTAATTATTTAATTAACCCCATAAATTCACTATCAATGACTGCTTTTATCAGAACGCCATGCACCAACCTATTTTTGGTTATGACTAGGGTAAACATCATGTTTTAGAATCAATAATGGTTTCATATTTCTGATAAAAGATTCTGTTTAATAGATATAACATTTTATTTAAGAAACTGTGCGTGTGAAAAATAAAATGTATTTAATATTTTTCTAAAATTAATTCTAAGCACACCAGTCCTCGGAATAAAATGTATTCTTAGTGTATGGATCTTCAAATAAATGTAGAAATATTCTAAAGTCTTACAATGAAAAATAGGGTATCGACTTTGTTACCTCCTTTAATATTTCTGTCCACAAAATGAAAAACTACACAAAAATATTTGGACACTGAGGCTGCATCTATCTCTCCCACTCCTAAGAGCTCTCCTAAATACTCCCATGATACCACAACACAAAAAAAAGGGTATGATCTTTCCATGTAGGATCCTCTCATTCCAATCCTCAATCATTACCTGGTGCTCCAAAAATGTTCCTCCATAGTCGATATCTATCTCTCTCCAGTCAATAATGTGCATGGGGTCATGCTTGTATCTCCTCATTTGAGACACATGGAATACATCATGCAACTGCCGCAACTGTGGTAGTAGAGAGAGGTGTTAAGAAACCTCACCAACCCTATGAAAGATCTCAAATGAGTTTATGAACCTCAAGAACAGTTGGAATATTTTTTTCAATCCTCTACAACACTCATTGTAGGGAGACTCTTCAGAAAACATGGTCTCACTTATCAAAATACAAGGACCTAAAACATCAATATGTAATATTACTACTTAATTAGGTCTATCCTCATGTGATAATGGATGACTTGGACATTATAATTCATCACTTGAATCAACTTTGGACCCAAAAATGATGCCTATCTAATATGTTTCCATCACAAGGGTTACATATATAGTCTCTTGTATAGGGATTCAATAGGTTCCATGCCAATTGTACAGTGGTATCTACTGTTGTACCAAAACTGATCCAAGGGAAATTGATCCTCCCAGATCTAGCTAAATATTAACACAAAATCCTTTATCATATCCTTTAACACCTGGATAGTACACTTTGTCTTCCCATCTATATGATGGTGAAAGGATGTAATCATCCTCATATGGGCCCTGAATGCCTCTTACATTTCTCTCTATAGCCATGATGTGAACCAAACATCATTATTAGATAAAATAGTCAAAGGGCTCCCCATGAAAGAAAAAAATATCCCATACATATATCTACCCTAAACAGTCTACCTAAATTTTCTCTTTGATAGCAAGGAAGTGCACCAACTTTGTGATTTTTTCAACTATCACCCTGATGGAATCATGACCCTTTTCTATCCATGGAATCCCTATCACAAATTCCATGGATATTACATCCCACTTTCACTCTGGGATATCATGGGGCTATAAAAAACCTTCCAGAACCTAGTGCTCAGCCTTCACCTGCTGATACATGAGGCATGATGAGAGAAACTCAACCACACTTCATATCATTATGGAATACCAAAACTACCACTAAAGGTCTATGTACATCTTCTACAACCTTAAATTTTCATCCAAAAGAGATGTGTGGAACTCTCACATCTCCTCCTCTCACATCATAACTAAGACCATCTTCGGTACCTAGGAAAGAATGATATGATTCCCTCCTTCATAATATCCATATGGAGAATCTCCTTTGGATATATAGTCACGAAAGACCTCACAGTTGATGTATCTCAACAGGGAACCTCTCGCATGATAAAGTATTGGAGGAGTAAACACCATCCACTGAAGAAAATATCCACCCTTATACTCAAACAGGGTGAATTACAAGGAATCCAACTGCTTATATGCCTCTTACACCAAGTGAGCCTTAGAAGTTTTTCTAAGGGAATCTGCTAAAATGTTTCCTTTCCCTATAGTATAGAATATCTAAAATTCATAGTAATGAAAGAAATCTATCTATCGCCACTATCTTAGGCTCAATTATATTTATGTGATGACTTCCCTGAGACTCTAATAGTCTGATTGAACCATAAAGTTCTATCCTAGAAGATTGTGCTTCCACATCCTCAGAATGAAGACTTCCACTTCTAGATATAGAAAATGATTCGCATAGTTCAACATGTGGTTTCTCAACTACCTAAACCCATATGCAATAACTTCCTACTGCTACATTAACACACAGCTGATAACAACACCTAAGGAGTCAAAATACTCTCTGTATACCATGCCCTCCTCTAGTAGTCTCAACACAGAAGAAATCATTAGCCATATCTTCAACTCCTCTAAGGCCCTACAGTGCTACTTATTACTTGTAAATGACTACCATTTCTATATCAGAGAAATAAAAGGGGATAAAATCTTAGATAATTCTATCAAAAACCTTTGTTATTACCCTACTAAGCCTATAAAACTCAACACCTATCACACACTCTTGGGTGTCTCCCAATCAAGAACTACATCAATCTTCACTAGGTCCATAGAAAAACTATACTAAGAAATAAAATTCCATAAAAGTAAAACTTTTAAATCTATATCTAGATGTTTGGGAGCTTAGCATATAGATGGTGATCCCCAAAAAAATCTAGGACCATCCTCAAATGCTCTGCATGCTCCTTCTATAACACAGAGTGAAAAAGTAGGTCTTCAATGAAGAAAACCAAAAACTGGTCCATGTTTGTCTGGAAAACCTGGTTCATTAAATCCATAAACATGACAGAAGATTTTATTAAACCAAAGCGAATCACTATGTATTCATAATGTCTATAGAAACATCAAAATTGTATCTTCAGAATATCATCTTTGTGAACTCTCAACTGGTGGTATCCATACCTAAGATCTATCCTAGAGAACCATCTCATGCCTCAAAACTAGTCAAAGAGGTCTTCAATCATAAAAAATGGGTAAATATTATTTTGTGTGTCTAATTTTAGGTGATTATAATCCACACAAATTCATAGGTTCCTATATTCCTTTTTCATAAACAACACTGGAGATACCCTGGGGACACACTAGGACTGATGAAAACCTTCTCTTAAAGATCCTCCAACTTCAACTGGAGCTCTTAGAGATTGGTAGTGGTCATATGATATTTCATATAAGATATCAAAGTAGTATCAAGATGTATGTCAATAAAAAAATCCATCTCCCACATCAGAGTTAGTCCTAGAACATCCTTGGGGAAGATGTCTATAAAATACTCCATGAAGGAAGGAATCCAGATTTCTAAGGAGACTAATACACTAAGTGATACACTCACTAACTTATGAGTAATGGGATATATCCTCCTACTCTAAAAACCCACTCATATCGCCATATGATCTATCTCACCCATAAAGGGGAATCCCATCCCATCTGTGCGAAGGAATCTGACTCATCTCTAGTGAAGTTAATCTGGGATTAGACTATAAAAAACCAATCCATACCCAGTATGAGTTCATAGGGTTTTATCCTGATGACAAAATCGTACCATGTGAACCTCTCTCCACTAAGAAATATCCCACACTTCCAGTAGATAACATACATAGAAGAATCATTCCCTGTAGAAACCTGAAAAAAAAACTGATGGGATAATACCTCCATTGGGAGCTCAATATATCACACTAAGAGTAAATAGATGAAAAACTGTCTTTCACCTCTATATACTAATACTGGGGAAAGAGTATAATAAACACAAATTGTATCTCTAATCATCTCGTGTGTTGTATGGTCATAAGCCTCCCTAGCCTGCAGCTGTCTATGACCCCGACTTGATGCTCCCTAAGCCTGACATGGGAAACCTGGTGGTGGTGGTGGTGGAAGGATATTATAGCATCATCCACCACCCATTGTTACCCATCCTAGAGATCCACCCACTCCTATGCTAGATACACCCCCTAGAGAACACCCTACCCTCTCTTCAGAGATCCATGATCTTAGCATTACCTCTATCGTGGAGGTCGGTTAATTATCTGCCTACACTCATTTTCATTTCTATTCAGGAAATCATACACCATGTGACCTCACTTGTCATAAGAATAACATCACCCCTCTCTGGGATTCCCTGGTCCTCTACACATTCCCTGTGTTGCATGACCTCATGCGTGAGTATGATCATATGGGAGGTCTCCTGTATCAATATCCTATCGACTGGCGCCTACTAGACATTGTAGATGAGTCATACCTATAACACTCACTTCTTTCTTCAGATTCGTAGCCTAATTCTAACTATAATCCCTCCATTATGAGTTCCATATCCAACAACTGTACATAGGTGTGGGAACAAAAGGGCACTAAACTAGAACATATATCTCTACGGAGACCTTTATCTGACTTACGTTCATAGAATTATCCATCACTGATCATATCGAGGGAGTTATAGGTAAGGTATGTGAAACTCACAATGTACACAACCACTGTCATCCCTCCATGAAGTATCTCTTAAATCTTCTAAATTGGTATTGAGAATAAACAAGAGTGGTAGTACTCCTCATAATATAGTTACTGGAATTCAGGCCACAAGAGTATCAACTCATCATGTATATAGATAACAATACTCCACCAGTACCCAACTAATTCATAGAAAAGGCAGGATGATAAGTCAACCACCTAATCCACCAGTGTTCGGATAAGCCAAAAAACATGGGCCACCGACTCTAGACAATCCTCCATGGCCTGGGGATCTAGCTCACCATGGAACCTTAGTGGCCCCTAGAAATGGAACTCACCGAGTGCATTGAGCCTGTGTACATCCTTAACATGTTAAACTGGTATGATATGCAACTCCACAGGTGGGGGTGCTTCTACCTATCCACCTAGAGGATGGATCTTTCAGGATGGACCTTGAACTGACGACTCATCACTCATCATATCATCGTCACAATTTAAAATTGGTTACCTGAATGGATTTTATCATGGAGGAATCATGAATATTTAATCAAGACATACTGTAGTCAAATGATCATATATATACAATGGGGATATGGCTCAAAAAGTAAAGTCAGAAGACTCATTCCAATATAATGCTTATACCATTGATCCTTGCAACCAATGTCTCGATATTTTGAGTTGACAAGAAGGTATTCAAGGTCCTGATGAATGGATGCATCAACTACCTGTACCATCACTGTGTTCCCAAGACTGAGAGCTATATTCATGATACTTTAACACTATTTACCTAATCCCAACCAAATCCTCATAAGTGGTTTACTCCAGAAACCATCCCACAGAATGATATGCTCTGACACCAATCTATCCCAACCCAACCCAACAGGGGCTCAAGCCGTAACTATCACAAGCCCACCTTTATTATCCTGTGGGTGGTGAAAATAATTAAAATGCATATCCTAAATGGGAGTAATTTTCATAATGTACTTATATGTACAAACTTGACTATCTCAAGTTCAAATTTCAAAGGAATAACATAAAAATATGAAACAACTAGAATATAAACCACACATGAAAAACCTCTAGGGTGTACCAGAGTACGATAGTGAAAACTAAAAGTAAAGGATAAAAATATATGCCTAACCCTAAAGATGTCCCAAACAAACAAAACTAGAATGTAAAATGCTGAGAGAGCCCATCTCTTAATCCCTAACATCCGACCACTATACACAGTCTAATGAACTCAGTACCCCATGCTCCTTTGTAGTAACTGAAAACCTATCTATCCCCTACATAAGACATCAAACATGTGGTAAAATTCAATATAGGGATGATTACATACATACCTAGTAGGATTTCATAAAAGATAAAGGGGGAGTTGTAAGACACACAATATGAATAGATAAATAGATAACTCAACCCAATGTAAGAGAGTAAACATAATCCAACAATATGGATATAGATATATATATATATATAGACAGACACACACACAAAGCAAATAAACCCAAATTATAGAGAATGATATATCTATCCCTAAACCCATCCCAAGAAAGAGTTCCAACACTTCTTGAAATCCATCCTTGATGCCTAATATCTCACGTTTCTATCCAAATAAGTAACTATGTGGAAGGACACACCTTACCACCTTTCCACACAGTAAAGGGGGAATAATCTCTAAGAAGAGGACCTACACCATGGTCCATTGTGGGGTGATACTCAGTGTAAGGAGAACCCATTATCTATCCTATAGGTGTAAAAATTGGTGGGTAGAGGACCCATTCCCTAGTGTGTCGGGGGGGGGGGGGGGGGGTCCACTCAATGTAAGGAGTACCTAAACCCAATTTGATGGGGGGAGGGACCACTTAGTAGATAGAGGACCCACACCCTAATTCCATAGGGGAGTACCACATAGTAGATATAGTACCTATGCCATAATTCTATAGGGGGTACCACTCTATAGATAGAGGAACCACACCCTAATTCTATATGGGGTACTAGTAAGTAGATAGAGAGCTCACACCCTAATGTTATAGGGGTACCACTCAGTAGATAGAGTACTTGAACACTAATTCCACAGGGGGTACCACTCAGTAGATAGAGGACCCACACCCTAATTTCATAGTGGGGGTACTCCTTAGTATAAGGAGAAACCACAAATTTTCAAATAGGGGGTATAACTTAGTTGGTAGAGGATGCCTTGCTAGTGCATTAGGGTGTACCACTCTAATGATCATGCTCAATCACTACCATAATCAAGAACCTCCTAAATAAGAATCACAACCATAAAATATTTCTTAGTATTTCAAAATCCACTACATAGGATACAATCATGTTCTACATGAAAAAAAATCAAAATAGGTTACTCATAGTCGAAAATAAAAGTATTAAAGTATGAAAAGTAAATAAAAAGATGACCAAAAGTTCTGAGATTTATGTAGGATATGTGAGATTTGTGAGTCTTTTAGGGGTTTAATAAAGGAATTTTATTTACAAAGGGTGGATGAGATTCATGAAAGATTTTATCTTTGTGAATGTTGTAGGGTTTATAAATGAAGTATCTACTTGTGAAGAATTGTAAAGTTTCACAAAAGATGTGAGAGCTTCGTAAAATTTGGGAGCATAATAATAGTGATGAAATTAATTTCTAAATAAATCCATGGTAAAGTGATATTCGTCAAGTTGATGTAAGTATAAATTCAAAAGAGAATATGTATACAAATTATGGTGTATTCATTTTTGTTCCCGATGCTTTTTCCTGGGAACGTGCATCCGTCTGTAAGGACGCGCTGCTGTTGCCCCACATTCCCTCTTTCCAAAGGCGGGTGGCATCTGCTCCTTATTCAGGGACATTTTCTCATTGATCGAAAAGGGATGATGGGATGTCGGTTCTTCCTTCTGTGGATTCCTCCTCGGAGCTCGTCACCTAGTATGGGTCTCCCTTATAGTTTAAGTCGTGGTTCGTGAATCTCATTATCGGTGCCATATCTTCATGGATTCCGGTTAATTACACTACTTCTGTGAGGACATTCCGTGGGGTCCTAACATGGTAGCAACCTTCGGTCGGAGTAGATGACAACATTAGGAATGTCTGGTCATCTCTGGATGCATGGACATTGGGGAATCTGTATTCTTCCTCATAAGAGGGCATCTCAAGGGTGCAGAACCCGAGGTATCCCACATCAGATGCTAGGAATCATATTCCATAGGCATGTCTCTGAGGTTTTCCTCATCTTCCCATGTTTAACATAGGGTATTCCGTGAGTTTAATGTCCAACGGAGACGGTTACTCCAAGGGTGTGTCTTATGGGGTTTTCCTCAGCTTTCCATGTTTAACACTGGGTATGACATGAGTTTAACGTCTTGCGAAGATGGTTACGACAAGGGCACGTCATATGAGGTTTTCCTCAGCTTCCCATGTTTAACACAGGTTATGCGTTGAGTTTAACGTCTTACAGAGACGGTTACACCAAAATCGTGTCTTCTGAGGTTTTCCTCAGCTTCCCATGTTTAACGCAGGTTATGCCAAGATTTTAACGTCTTGCAGAGGATGGTTATGCCAAGGGCGTGTCTTCTGAGGTTTTCTTCATCTTCCCATGTTTAACACAGGGTATGCCATGAGTTTAACATCCTGTGGAGATGAAATGAGAGTGATCAGAACGTCCCATAGAGACAGATCATATTGGTACATCCCAAGGAGGGAACACCTGGAAGATGAATGGATCAGAATTCCCAATGAGGATGGATCCAAGGTGGTGTGCCCCATGTAGGGGAGATGTCACACCGTAATGGTTGATCTAAACACCACTGAGGGTGGATCAGGGAGAGTGCACCCCAAAATGGGGGACACCAGGGTTTACCATTGGATGGGATTGAGCCTCATGGCGGTTTCCTACGTACCCTGTGTAGAGGACAGGGATCAAAACCCACGTATTTAGAAGGGGTGATGATCTGGGGTGTACACAAAGGACAACGACCCAGAGAAATACTGGGCCTTACGCAGTGTTAGCTTCCTGGGTGCCACAAGGAGCAGCGCTAGGATGAATGGAATGATCTCACCAGAATGTGGTGGCCTGGGTAAGAATCGGGATGGGTAGTGGATGGATTAATGAAATGGAGGGGGAATGAAATGAGACCATCACAAGGGAGACGATGTAGTTGGGCTTGAGCCTCGAAGATGCTTCCTACGTATCCTCATGGCAGGGAATCAAAGTCTACTAGTTCAATGGCATTTGGGGATTACGCTCTGGGGAGGCCCTTGGTGTTCGTAAACTGATGTGAAGGTGGACTTGGGGTCCTGATAGATGGTGGGATTGATCCTTGTATAGGCTTACTACGTATCACCATGGCAGGGAATCAAAGTCCACGTAGTTTGGTATGGTATGGGGCTTACGCAAGGGTGCTGCCTGTGTGCCGCTATGGGGCGGCAATGGTGTATGGGGCTTACGCTCTGAGGCGGCCCATGGTGGTCTAGGGATTACCCTGTGAGGCGGACCATGGTGGTATGAGGCTGACACTCTAAGGCGGCCCATGGTGGTATGGGGCGACACTCTGAGGTGGCCCATGGTGGTATGGGGATGGAACTCTAAGGGGGCCCATGGTGGTATGGGGCTCACACTCTAAGGCAGCCCACGGTGGTAAGGGGATCACACTCTGAGGCGGCCCATGGTGGTATGGGGCTTACACTCTGAGGCTGCCCATGGTGGTATGATGCTTACACTCTGAGGCAGCCCTTGGTGGTATGGGGCTTACACTCTGAGGCGGCCCATGGTGGTATGCGGCTTACACCTTGAGGCGGACCATGGTGGTATGGGGAATACACCCTCAGGCGGCCCATGGTGGTATGGGGATTACACTCTAAGGGGACCCATGGTGGTATGGGGATTACACTCTGAGGCGGCCCATGGTGGTGAGGGGCTTACACACTGAGGCGGCCCATGGCGGTATGTGGCTTACACTCTGAGGTGGCCCATAGTGGTATGGGGCTTACACTCTGAGGCGTCCCATGGTGGTATGGGGCTTACACTCTGAGGCAGCCCATGGTGGTATGGGGCTTACACTGTGAGGGGACCCATGGTGGTATGGGGATTACACTCTGAGGCGGCCCATGATGTTATGGGGATTACACTCTGAGGCGGCCCAAGGTGGTTAGTGTATCGACGTGAAGGGGGTCAGAACAATCGATTGGTGGGCTTGAACCTCATAGAGGCTTCCTACGTCCCCTGTGGCAGGGAATCAAAGTCCATGTTGTTCGGGATGGATTGAGTCTTGCGAAAGGGTGCTGCCCACGTGCTGCTATGGAGCGGAAATGGTGGATGGGGCTTACGCTCTGAGGCGGCCTACAATGATAGATGGAATGGGGATTACGCTCTGAGGTGGCCCACAATGATGGATGGATGAGGCTTACACTCTGAGGTGGCCCACAATGGTTGGTGAACCGACGTGAAGAGGTTGGAACAACCAGGTGGTGGGATTGAACCTCATGGAGGCTTCCTACGTTTCCCCGTGGTAGGGAATCTAAGTCCATGTAGTTTAGGATGGATTGGGGCTTATGCAAGGGTGCTTCCCGTGTGCCTCTATGGAGCGGCAATGGTGGATGGGGCTTACGCTCTGATGTGGTCCACAATGATGGACAGATTGAGGCTTACACTCTGAGGCGGTCCACACTGGTTGGTGAACCGACATGAAGAGGCCGTAACGACCGGGTGGTGGGCCTGAACCTCGTGGAGGCCTCCTACGTATCCCCGTGGTAGGGAATCAAAGTCCACGTAGTTCGGGATATATTGGGGTTTACGCAAGGGTGTTGCCCGTGTGCCGCTATGGAGCGGCAATGGTGGATGGGGATTACACTCTGAGGTGGCCCAAAATGATGGATGGAATGGGGATTACGCTATGAGGCATCCCACAATGATGGATGGATGGGTCTTACACTCTTAGGCGGCCGACAATGGTTGGTGAATCGACGTGAAAAGGTCGGAATGACCAGGTGGTGGTCTTGAACCTCATGGAGGCTTCCTACGTATCTCTGTGGCAGGGAATCAAAGTCCATGTAGTTCAGGATGGATTGAGGCTTACGCAAGGGTGCTGCATGTGTGCCTCTATGGAGCGGCAATGGTGGATGGGGCTTACGCTCTAAGGTGGCCCAAAATGATGGATGGAATGGGGATTACGCTCTGATTCGGCGCACAATGATGGATGGATGGGGCTTAAACTCTGAGGAAGCCCATAATGGTTGGTGAACCGACGTGAAGAGGTCGGAACGATCGGGTGGTGGGCTTGAACCTCATGGAGGCATCCTACGTACACCCGTGGCAGGGAATCAAAGTCCACGTAGTTCGGGATGGAATGGGTCTTACACAAGGGTGCTGCCCGCGTGCCGCTATAGAGCGGTGATGGTGGATGGGGCTTACGCTCTAAGGTGGCCCACAATGATGGATGGAATAGGGCATACGCTATGAGGCAGCCCACAGTGATGGACGGATGGGGCTTACACTCTAAGGCAGCTCACAATGGTTGGTGAACCAACGTGAAGAGGTCGGAACGATCAGGTGGTGGGCTTGAACCTCGGGGAGGCTTCTTACGTATCCACGTGGTAGGGAATCAAAGTCCATGTAGTTCAGGATGGATTGGGGTTTACACAAGGGTGCTGTGCGTGTGCCGCTATGGAGCAGCAATGGCGGATGGGGCTTACGCTCTGAGGTGGCCCACAATGATGGATGGATTGGGGCTTACTCTCTAAGGTGGCCCACAATGGTTGGTGAACTGACGTGAAGAGGTTGGAATGACAGGTTGGTGGGCTTGAACCTCATGGAGGCTTCCTACGTATCCCCATGGCCGGGAATCAAAGTCCACGTAGTTTGGGATGGATTGGGGGTTATACAAGGGTGCTGCCCGTGTGCTGCTATAGAGCAGCAATAGTGTATGGGGATTACTTTCTGAGCCGGCCCACAATGATGGATGGAATGGGGATTACGCTCTGAGGCGTCCCACAATGATTGATGGATGAGGCTTACACTCTGACGTGGCCCACAATGGTTGGTGATTGGACATGAAGAGGTTCAAACAACCAGGTGGTGGGCTTGAACCTCGTGGAGGCTTCCTATGTATCCCCATGGAAGGGAATCAAAGTCCACATAGTTCAGGATGGATTAGGGCTTACGCAAGGGTGCTACCAATGTTCCGCTATGCAGCGGCAATGGTGGATGGGGCATACGCTCTAAGGCGGCCCACAATGATGGATGGAATGGGGCTTACGCTATGAGGTAGACCACAATGATGGATGGTTGGGGCTTACACTCTGAGGCGACCCACAATGGTTGGTGAACCAACGCAAAGAGGTCAGAATGACCGGGTGGTGGGATTGAACCTCGTGGATTCTTCCTACGTAACCCCGTGGCAAGGAATCAAAGTCCACATAGTTTGGGATGGAATCGGGATTACGCAAGGGTGCTCCCCATGTGCGTCTATGGAGCGACAATGGTGGATGGGGATTACACTATTAGGCGGCCCACAATGATGTATGGAATGGCGCTCACACTCTGAGGTGGCCCACAATGATAGATGGATGGGGATTACACTCTGAGGCGGCCCACAATGGTTGGTGAACCGACATGAAGAGGTCGGAACGACCAGGTGGTGGTATTGACCATCGTGGAGGCTTCCTATGTATCCCCATGGCTGGGAATCAAAGTCCACGTAGTTCGGAATGGAATGGGGCTTATGCAAGGGTGCTACCCGTGTGCCACTATGGAGCGACAATGGTGGATGGGGCTTACTTTCTGAGGCGGCCCACAATGATAAATGGAATGGGGCATACGCTCTGAGGTGGCCCACAATGATGGATGGTTGGGTCATACACTATGTGGTTGCCCACAATTGTTGGTGAACCGTCGTGAAGAGGTCAGAACGACCGGGTGGTGTGCTTGAACCTCGTCGAGTCTTCTTACGTATCCATGTGGCAGGGAATTAAAGTCCACCTACTTTGGGATGGATTGGGGCTTACGCAAGGGTGCTGCCTATGTGCCGCTATGGAGTGGAAATGGTGGATGGGGATTACGCTCTGAGGCTGCCCACAATGATGGATGGAATGGGGATTACACTCTGAGGCGACCCACAATGATGGATGGATGGGGCTTACACTCTGAGGTGGCCCACAATGGTTGGTGAACCGACGTGAAGAGGTCAGAATGACTGGGTGTTGGGCTTGAACCTTGTGGAGTATTCCTATATATCTCCGTGACAGGGAATCGAAGTCCACGTAGTTCGAGATGGAATGGGTCTTACGCAAGGGTGCTGCCTGTGTGCTGCTATGGTGCGACAATGGTGGATAAGGCTTACACTCTGAGGAGGCCCACAATGATGGATGGAATGGGGATTTCGCTCTGAGGTGGCCTACAATGATGGATGGATGGTGCTTACACTCTGAGGCAGCCCACAATGGTTGGTGAATCGACGTGAAGAGGTAGGAATGACCAGGTGGTGGGATTGAACCTCGTGGAGGATTCCTACGTATTCCTGTGGCAGGAAATCAAAGTCTACGTAGTTCGAAATGGATTGGATCTTATGTAAGTGTGCTACCCGTGTGCTGCTATGGAGCGGCAATGGTGGATGGGGCTTACACTTTGAGGTGGCCCACAATGACAGATGGAATGGGGTTTACACTTTGATGCGACCCACAATGGTTGGTAAACCGACGTGAAGAGGTCAGAACGACTGGGTGGTGGGCTTGAACCTCGTGGAGGCTTCCAATGTATCCCCGTGGAAGGGAATCTAAGCTCACGTAGTTTTTTATGGATTGTGGATTACACAAGGGTGTTGCACGTGTGCCGCTACGGAGCGGAAATGGTGGATAGGGATTACACTCTGAGGCGGCCCACAATGATGGATGGAATGGGGGTTACGCTCTGAGGCGGCCCAAAATGATGGATAGATGGGGCTTACACTCTTAGGCGGCCCATAATGGTTGGTGAACCGACATGAAGACGTCATAATGACCAGGTGGTGGGATTGAAACTCGTAGAGGCTTCCTACGTATCACTGTGACTGGGAATAAAAGTCCACGTAGTTCAGGATGGATTGGGGCTTACGCAAGGGTGCTGCCTGTGTACCACTATGGAGCGGCAATGGTGGATGTGGCCTACACTCCGAGGCGGCCCACAATTATGGATAGAATTGGGCTTACGTTCTGAGGCGGCCCTCAATTATTGATGGACGAGGCTTACACTCTGAGTCGGCCCACAATGGTTGGTGAACCGACGTGAGGAGGTCGGAATGACCAGGTGGTGGGCTTGAACCTCGTGGAGGCTTCCTATGTATCCCCATGGAAGGGAATCAAAGTCCACGTAGTTCGGGATGGATTGGGGCTTACGCAAGTGTGCTGCCCATGTACCGCTATGGAGCGGCAATGGTGGATGGGGCTGACGCTCTTAGGCGGCCCACAATGATGGATGGAATGGGGCTTATGCTCTGAGGTGGACCATAATGATGGATGGATGGGGATTAAACTCTGAGGCGGCCCACAATGGTTGGTGAACTGACATGAAGAGGTCAGAACGGCCAGGTGGTGGGCTTGAACCTTGTGTAGGCTTCCTACGTATCCCCGTAGAAGGGAATCAAAGTCCATGTAGTTTGGGATGGAATGGGGCTTACGCAAGGGTGCTTCCCGTGTGCCGCTATGGAGCGACAATGGTGCATGGGGCTTACACTCTATGGCGGCCCTCAATGATGGATGGAATGGGGCTTACACTTTGAGGCAGCCCACAATGATAGATGGATGGTGATTACACTCTAAGGAGGTCCACAATGGTTGGTGGACCGACATGAAGTGGTCGGAATGACCGGGGGGTGGGCTTGAACCTCATGGAAGCTTCCTACATATCCTCGTGGCAGGGAATCAAAGTCCACGTAGTTTGGGATGGATTGGGGATTACGCAACGGTGATGCCTGTGTGCAGCTATGGAGCGACAATGGTGGATGGTGCTTACACTCCGAGGCAGACCACAATGATGGATGGAATGGGACTTACGCTCTGAGGCAGTGCACAATGATGGATGGATGGGGCTTACACTCTAAGGTGGCCCACAATGGTTGGTGAACCGGCGTGAAGAGGTTAGAACGACCAGGTGGTGGTCTTGAACCTCGTGGAGGCTTCCTACGTATCCCCGTGGCAGGGAATCAAAGTGCACGTAGTTCGGAATGGATTGGGGATTACGCAAGGGTGCTTCCCGTGTGCCTCTATGGAGCGGAAATGGTGGATGGGGCTTATGCTCTGACGCGGCCCACAATGATGGATGGAATGGGGCTTACGCTCTGAGGCGGCCAACAACGTTGGATGGATGGGGCCTACACTCTGAGGCGGCCCACAATAGTTGGTGAACCGATGTGAAGAGGTCAGAACGACCACGTGGTGGGATTGAACCTCGAGGAGGCTTACTACGTATCTCCGTGGCAGGGAATCAAAGTCCATGTAGTTCTGGATGGATTGGGGCATACGCAAGGGTGCTTCCCATGTGCCGCTATGGAGCGGAAATGGTGGATGGGGCTTACGCTCTAAGGTGGCCCACACTGATGGATGGAATGGGGCTTACACTCTAAGGCAGCCCATAATGATGGATGGATGTGTCTTACACTCTGAGATGGCCCACAATGGTTGGTGAACTGACATGAAGAGGTCATAACGACCGGGTGGTGGGCTTGAACCTCGTGGAGGCTTCCTACATATCCCTGTGCCAGGGAATCAAGGTCCATGTAGTTTGGGATGAAATGGGGCTTATGCAAGGGTGCTGCCCATGTACCGCTATGGAGCAGAAATGGTGGATGGGGATTATGCTTTGAGGCTGCCCACAATGATGGATGGAATAGGGCTTACGTTCTGAGGCGGCCCACAATGATGGATGGATGGGGCTTACACTCTGAGGCGGCCCACAATGGTTAGCGAACTGACATGAAGAGGTCAGAATGACCGGGTGGTGGTCTAGAACCTCATGGAGTCTTCCTATGTATCCCCATGGCAGGGAATCAAAGTCCACGTAGTTCACGATGGATTGGGGCTTACACAAGGGTGTTGCCTGTGTGCCACTATGGAGTGGCAATGGTGGATGGGGATTACACTCTTAGGCAGCCCACAATGATGGACAGAATGGGGATTATGCTCTGAGGCGGTCCACAATGATGGATGGATGGGGATTACAGTCTAAGGAGGCCGAAAATGGTTGGTGAACTGACACGAAGTGGTCCGAATGACCGGGTGGTGGGCTTGAACCTCGTGGAGGCTTTCTACGTATCCCCGTGGTAGGGAATCAAAGTCCATGTAGTTTGGGTTGGAATGGGGCTTACACAAGGGTGCTTACAGTGTGCTGCTATGGAGCGACAATGGTGGATGGGGCTTACGCTCTAAGGTGGACCTAAATGATGGATGGAATGGGGATTACGCTCTAAGGTGGCCCACAATGATGGATAGATGGGGATTATACTTTGAGGCGGCCCACAATGGTTGGTGAACTGACGTGAAGGGGTCGGAACGACCGGGTGGTGGGCGTGAATCTCGTGGAGGCTTCTTACATATCCCCGTGGCTGGGAATCAAATTCCACGTAGTTCGGGATGGAATGGGTCTTACGCAAGGTTGCTGCCCGTGTGCCGCTATGGAGTGACAATTGTGGATGGGGCTTACGCTCTAAGGAGGCCCACAATGATGGATGTAATGGTGATTTTTCTCTGAGGCGGCCCACAATGATGGATGGATGGGGATTACACTCTGAGGCAGCCCACAATGGTTGGTGAACCGATGTGAAGAGGTCGGAATGACCGGGTGGTGGGTATGAACCTAGTGGAGGCTTCCTACATATCCCTGTGGAAGGGAATCAAAGTCTGCGTAGTTTGGGATGGATTGGGGATTACGTAAGGGTCCTGCCCCTATGCCACTATGGAGCAACAATGGTGGATGGGGATTACACTCTGAGGTGTACCACAATGACTGATGGAATAGGTCTTACACTCTAAGGTGGCCCATAATGGTTGGTGAACCAACACGAAGAGGTCGGAACGACCAGGTGGTGGGATTGAACCTCTTGGAGGCTTCCTATGTATCCCTATGGTAGGGAATCAAAGTCCACGTAGTTCGGGATGTATTGGGGCTTATGCAAGGGTGCTTCCCATGTGCCTCTATGTAGCGGCAATGGTGGATGGGGCTTACACTCTGACGTGGCCCAAAATAATGGATGAAATGAGGCTTACACTCTGAGGCGGCCCATAATGATGTATGGATGGGGATTACACTCTATGGCAGCCCACAATGGTTGGTGAACTGATGTGAAGTGGTCGGAACGACCATGTGGTGGGCTTGAACCTCATGGAGGCTTCTTACGTATCCCGGTGACATGGAATCAAATTCCACATAGTTCGGGATGGATTGCATCTTACGCAAGGGTGATAATCGTGTGCCGCTATGGAGCAGCAATGGTGGATGGGGCTTACACACTGAAGCATCCCAAAATGATGGATGGAATGGGGCTTACGCTCGAAGGCAGCCTAGAATGATGGATTAATGGGGCTTACACTCTGAGGCGGCCCACAATGGTTGGTGAACTGACGTGAAGAGGTCGAAACGACCCGGTGGTGGGATTGAACCTCGTGGAGGCTTCCTACGTATCCACATGGCAGGGAATCAAAGTCCACATAGTTTGGGATGGATTGGGGCTTATGCAAGGGTGTTTCCCTTGTGCCACTATGGAATGGAAATGGTGGATGGGGATTACACTCTAAGGTGGCCCAAAATGATGGATGGAATGGGGCTTACGCTTTGAGGCGGCCCACAATGATGGATGGGGCTTACACTCTGAGGCGGCCCACAATGGTTGGTGAACTGACATGAAGAGGTCAGAATGACTGGGTGGTGGGCTTGATCCTTGTGGAGGCTTCCAACGTATCCCCGTGGCAGGGAATCAAAGTCCATGTAGTTTGGGATGGAATGGGGTGTACACAAGGGTGCTGCCTATGTGCCGCTATGGAGCGGCAATGGTGGATGGGGCTTTTGCTCTGAGGCGGCCCATAATGATGGATGGAATGGGGCTTACCCTCTGAGGTGGGCCATAATGATAGATGGATGTGTATTACACTCTGAGGCAGCCCACAATGGTTGGTGAACCGACGTGAAGAGGTCGGAACGACCGGGTGGTGGGATTAATCCTCATGGAGGCTTCCTACATATCCCCGTGGTAGGGAACCGATGTCCATATAGTTTGGGATGAATTGGGGATTACGCAAGGGTGCTGCCTGTGTGCCTCTATGGAGCGACAATGGTGGACGAGGCTTACACTCTGAGGCGGCCCACAATGAAGGATGGAATGGGGCTTATGCTCTGAGGCGGCCCACAATGATGGATGGATGGGGCTTACACTCTGAGGCGACCCACAATGGTTGGTGAACCGACGTGAAGAGGTCGAAACGACCAGTTGGTGTGCTTGAACCTCATGGAGGATTCCTACATATCCCCGTGGCAGGGAATCAAAGTCCACATATTTCGGGATAGATTGGGGCTTACACAAGGGTGCTTCTCGTGTGCCGCTATGGAGCAGAAATTGTGGATGGGGCTTACGCTCGGACGCGACCCAAAATGATGGATGGAATTGGGCTTACGCTCTGAGGCAACCAACAATGATGTATGGATGGGGATTACACTCTTGGGTGGCCCACAATGGTTGGTGAACCGACGTGAAGAGGTCGGAATGACCAGGTGGTGGTCTTGAACCTCATGGAGGATTCCTACCTATCCCCATGGTAGGGAATCAAATTCCACGTAGTTCAGGATGGATTGGGGGTTACGCAAGGGTGCTGCCCATGTGCCGCTATGGAGCAGCAATAATGGATGGGGATTACACTCTGAGGTGGCCCACAATGATGGATGGAATGGGGATTACGCTCTGAGGCAGCCCACAATGATGGATGGATGTGGCTTACACTCTGAGGGGGCCCACAATGGTTAGTGAATCGACATGAAGAGGTCAGAACGATCGGGTGGTGGGCTTGAACCTCATGGAGGCTTCCTACGTATCCCCGTGGCAGGGAATCAATGTCCACGTAGTTCCGGATCGAATGGGGCTTACGCAAGGGTGATGACCATGTACCGCTATGGAGTGGCAATGGTGGATGGAGATTATGCTCTAAGGTGGACCACAATGATGGATGGAATGGGGAATACACTCTAAGGTGGCACACAATGATGTATAGATGGTGCTTAAACTCTGAGGTGGCCCACAATGGTTGGTGAAACAACGTGAAGAGGTCAAAACGAACGGGTGGTGGTCATGAACCTCGTGGAGGCTTCCTACGTATCCCTGTTGCAGGGAATCAAAGTCCAAGTAGTTCGGGATGGAATTGGGCTTATGCAAGGGTGCTTTCCGTGTGCCCCTATGGAGCGGAAATAGTGGATGGGGCTTACGATTTGAGGCGGCCCACAATGATGGATGGAATGGGGCTTACACTCTGAGGCGGCCCACAATGATGGATGGATGGGGCTTACACTCTGAGGTGGCTCACAATGGTTTGTGAACCGATGTGAAGAGGTCAGAACGACCAGGTGGTGGGCTTGAACCTCATGGAGGCTTCCTACATATCCCTATGGTAGGGAATCAAAGTCCACGTAGTTTGGGATGGTTTGGGGCTTACGTAAGGGTTCTTACCATGTGCCGCTATGGAGCGGAAATGGTGGATGGGGTTTATGCTCTCACGCGACCCACAATGATGGATGGAATGTGTCTTACGCTTTGAGGCGGCCCACAATGATGGATGGATGGGGATTACACTCTGAGGCGGCCCACAATGGTTGGTGAACCGATGTGAAGAGGTCGGAACGACCAGATGGTGGGCTTGATCCTCATGGAGGCTTCCTACATATCCTCATGGAAGGGAATCAAAGTCCACATAGTTCGGGATGGAATGGGGAATACGCAAGGGCGATGCCCACGTACCGCTATGGAGCAGCAATGGTGGATGGGGCTTATGCTCTAGGGTGGCCCACAATTATGGATGGAATGGGGCTTACGCTCTGAGGCGGACCACAATGATGGATGGATGGGGCTTACACTCTAAGGTGTCCCACAATGGTGGATGGGGTTTACGCTCTCACGTGGCCCACAATGATGGATGGAATGTGTCTTACTCTTTGAGGTGGCCCACAATGATTGATGGATGGGGCTTACACTCTATGGCGGCCCACAATGGTTGGTGAACCGATGTGAAGAGGTCGGAATGAACAGGTGGTGGGATTGAACCTCATAGAGGCTTCCTATGTATCCTCATGGAAGGGAATCAAAGTCCACGTAGTTCGGGATGGAATGGGGCATACGCAAGGGTGATGCCCGTGTACCGCTATGAAGCAGCAATGGTGGATGGGGCTTACGCTCTGAGGTGGCCCACAATTATGGATGGTATGGAGCTTATGCTCTGAGTCAGCCCACAATGATGGATGGACGGGGATTACACTCTAAGGTGGCCCATAATGGTTGGTGAACCGACATGAAGAGGTCGGAACGACTGGGTGGTGGGCTTGAACCTTGTTGAGGCTTTCTACGTATCCCCGTGGTAGGGAATCAAAGTCCATGTAGTTCGGGATGGATTGGGGCTTACGCAAGGGTGCTTCCTGTGTACTGTTGTGGAGCGGCAATGGTGGATGGGGCTTACGCTCTGATGCGGGCCACAATGATGGATTGAATGGGGATTACGCTCTGGGGCGGCCCACAATGATGGATGGATGGGGCTTACACTCTTAGGCGGCCCACAATGGTTGGTGAATCAACGTGAAGAGGTCAATAAGATCGGGTGGTGGGCCTGAACCTCATGGAGGATTCCTACATATCCCTGTGACAAGGAATCAAATTCCACATAGTTTGGGATGGAATGAGGATTATGTAATGGTGCTTCCCGTGTGACACTATGGAGCGGCAACTGTGGATGGGGCTTAAGCTCTGAGGGGGCCCACAATGATGGATGGAATGGGGCTTACTCTCTGAAGCGACCCACAATGATGGATGGATGTGGGTTACACTCTGAGGTGGCCCACAATGGTTGGTGAACCGACATGAAGAGGTCATAACGACCGTGTGGTGGGCTTGAACCTCGTGGAGGATTCCTATGTATCCCCGTGGAAGGGAATCAAAGTCCATGTAGTTTAGGATGGATTGGGGCTTACGCAAGGGTGCTACCTATGTGCCGCTGTGAAGAGACAATGGTGTACGGGGATTACGCTTTGAGGCGGACCACAATGATGGATGGAATAAGGCTTACGCTCTGAGGCGAACCACAATGATGGATGGATGGGGCATAAACTCTGAGGCGGCCCATAACGGTTGGTGAACCGATGTGAAGAGGTCAGAATGACAAGGTGGTGGGCTTGAACCTCGTGGAGGCTTCCTACGTATCCCCATGGTAGGGAATCAAAGTCCACATAGTTCAGGATGGATTGGGGCATACCCAAGGGTATGTGCCGCTATGGAGCGATAACGGTGGATGGGGATTACGTTCTGACATGGCCCACAATGATGGATGGAATGGGGCTTACGATCTGAGGTAGACCACAACTATGGATGGATGGGGCTTACACTCTGAGGCCGCCCACAATGGTTAGTGAACCAATGTGAAGAGGTCAGAATGACCAGGTGGTGGGCTTGAACCTCGTGGAGGCTTCCGACGTATCCCCGTGGTAGGGAATCAGAGTCCACGTAGTTTGGGATGGAATGGGGATTACGTAAGGGTGCTGCCCATGTGTCGCTATGGAGCGGCAATGGTGGATGGGGCTTACGCTCTGAGGTGGCCCACAATTATCTATGGAATGAGGCTTACTCTCTAAGGTAGCCCCCAATGATGGATGTATGGGGAATACACTCTGAGGCGGCCCATAATGGTTGGTGAACCGACGTGAAGAGGTCGGAATGACCGGGTGGTGGGCTTGAACCTCATGGAGGCTTCTTACATATCCCTGTGGCAGGGAATCAAAGTCCACATAGTTCAGGATGGATTGGCGCTTACGCAAGGGTGCTGCCCGTGTGCCACTATGGAGCGACAATGGTGGATGGGGATTACACTCTAAGGAGGCCCACAATGATGGATTGAATGGGGCATACACTCTGAGGTGGACCAAGTTGTCTTCCTCATGTCTATCCATGAGGTCATCCCAACTCACTGGTGGGTTGAGGTAATCACCTATGCGCTAGCGCACGATAGGGATAATGCCAAGGGCATTGTAATCGGTGCGAACAAAGGGAGATGAAAGGTGTGAATCACATGCCCGACATTCAGAACACGCTGGGGGTGGCGTGTTGATGGAGGATAACTATTGACCATGTTTGAAACACATCATCCATATCATGTTAGCCAAAAATGAGGACAAACAAATGAGGTTCGACTGCTGACCATGTTCGAAACACAAGACCTGACTCAAAGTGTTGTCCAAAGTCTTCTAGGGCGTTGTCCCAAGATGGTAGGTGATTCGATGTGGCATGCAACCAGGCCATTCGGGGGTCCCTCCAGGAATTAAAGAATATGAAGAACCAAATGAAGGACACACAAAGCGTGAGGTGGAGTGATGGAATGTTTGAATAGATTCCAATGCTCTTGAAGGTATGCCACTATGATCATGGCATAATGCATCTTATTCATGGAACATAAGGCATCGATTATTTGGAACAAGATGCATCCTATGTTTGAAACATAAGGATTACTATAGTTTAAAGTCATTTAGATAGGACTATTTCCATAAGGATCCTTGAATGGCTGGTGTTAGGTCTTATGCAAGGGCTGCTCTTTCTGGTTTAACCTGGCATAGGAGCCAAGTGATAGGGTTTGGAGGAGTTTCCTGAGGAATGGTTAAACTCAAGGTACTTGGGGAATTTATGAAGAGAATATCAACTCACGACATAGGAAATGGACCAAGAAGAATGCATCAACTCAAGGTGTTTCATGGTGTGCAGAGGAGTATCACAAATCATGGTATTCCACTGGTGGGTGTGCGAAAGGGTGCAATGGAAAACCCCGACGTCTCGACCACCAAAATTTTATGGTAAGACTGTCTATTTTTCATGGGGGTCTGTGATGGTACGGATGGGTCCGGCCTGGAGGGCCAGGACTGCAGCCCGACAGTGACCCCGAGTGGGGGTGCGGGGGCGTAGCCCCCGCAGTATGGAGTAGAAGGTGCAAGCCTGGACACTATTGCGTAGGGCAGGCATGCATGCAGTTGAGGCTGTTACGCAGAAAACACCGGGTCGGTGTGAAATAGGGGAGCTGGGAACGCAAGAGATGATCCATGCATGCAATAGGGGAGCGGTGCGCATAATACAGGGTGCGTGCGCACAATACCGGCTGCTGGCGCAAAAGGGAATGAATTGTAGGCAATAGGGATACCTTTCACATAAAAGGAAGTGGTGCGCACAATAGAGAAGGCTTGCGTGTAATAGGACCGGTGCAGCACTAGAACGCAAAAAATCAGGCCCAGCGGCGCTGTTACGTGAAAATATTATGTGTTGCGTGGAAAACTGGGCAGGTTGGCCCTTTTTCGTGCTAAAACAATGTTTTGCGCGCCAGAGTGGGGGTTTTCCGCACCGACGCGGAAAATCCAGACTTACATGAATCAAAGCGGCGACCGACCTCCGGGGGCCCCCCAGAAGAAGGGAGGGGGGGGGGGTGCACTTGTATTTATAGGCAGAAACCTGGGCATCAGTGCGCGTAAAATTCCATGCGTGCAAAGGGTTTTCCACGCTCCAGGCGGTGCGCGTTAAATTGCGCACGCGTAGGGTGGTGCACGAAAATTTCCATGCGTCCAAATATGGGTGTGTAATATTCTGCGCGCACAAATGTTTTTTTGTGTGAAACTCCTTTTTTACGCGCAAATCCATACTTCACCCAAAAATGGTCCTGGATGGCCATTTTCAGCAGTCCGACTTCAAACAGACATAACTTCTGATCCGTAACTCCATTTGGGCTCCACGACTAGTAAAATCAAAGCATGAAGAACGAGCTACGTTTTGATATCATTTGTGGGAGTGTTTGGAAAATTTTGGGGATGAGTTTTATGGGGTCAACAATTATTTCTAATTATGGAACAACATGTTCACAAACTATGTCCTTTCTAGATATGTGTAAAAAGGTAGAGGAAGAAGGTGATCCTTTCCACTAGTAGTGATCCATTGAAAGAAATATTAAGGGATTAAACCATGGGAATTCATGATATGCCCCTAAATAAAGTAATGTTAGTGAGATTGGGCATAGAAGTGATCTAGCCTGACCCTTATTTGGTAGCAAGCCTTAACGAAAATGGTACATCGACATTTTGTCATTGTATACTCCTTGAATATAGCCTAGAGAGGGTAAAATATGTAAAATTTATATATATCATGCATGACTTCATTTCTATTAATACATTTCTATGGGAAAGGGATAGAATAGTGTTTTCTTTAATGATAAAACCATATAGAAAGGGGTAGTTGTTTTAATCAATCATATTTTGATTCACTCCCCCTCTTAGGGTATTGAAACTAACTGGGATAACAACATTAAAAATCATGAATAATTAATTCTTCATGGTATTTTATGTTTCAATTTTAATTATTTTATCCAAGGGGATTTGATTTGAAAATTACCATGTTATAAAAGTTATTATAAAATATTTCTTTCTTTTATGATTGCTAACTTTATCTTGAAAAAATCACTTTATTGTAATCATTTTTCATTGGAAATTAAATATTATATATCCATGTTATTGTGGGATGGATATGATTATTTCCTAAACCATATACCATTTTTATGTATGATGTTTAATTTAAATTTTTTTTTGATTAACTGGGGAAATATTAATAAGTCTGTATCTTTTACTCAATACAAATATATAATCATAAAGAATATTGATAATGAATTAAATTTTTTATTCAATATATAAGGAATACTTTGGAAATTCAGAGATCGGTGGGGATTGAACTTTATATAACCCATATGTGCATCAAAATATCTCATGATTCAAATCCGTTGACCTAATTAAATGTGTTTCTACCTATAGTTTTAAACTTTAGGGAGGATAGATCTTGATAGTAGAGGTTTCAATGTGCCTAAGACATTAATTCTAATAATTAATCATTTCTTACATATATAATTAAATCATTATTATCCATTATATTTTCACTATGATATTATATATGGATACATTTCATTCTTGGTTTAAAGATTAAAGGGAATGTGTTTTTAGTTATTTAACTTTTCATATTGATTGTCCCTTATATATTTGTGAATTCAAGTTATTTAAATGGAATGTATTTTTAGTTATTTACCATTCTATATTGATTATTCGAATTGATTCATGAGATATTTTATTATACTTAACCTTTACTGAGCATTTGATACCACCCTTATTTTGTTTTCTTTCCCCATGATATGGAGATGAATTTGTGGAATGAGTTTAAAGGATACTGAGATTTTACATTTGTTATTATTTTTTTGTTTCAAAATGTAAAATGGGTATCAAGTAAGTAACTATTTTAAAAAAAAATACTACATTGATCAATAGCTTTGGATTCAAATCTTGTATCTATACTAATGTAATAAAGTAAGGTACCAAGTCTGGGTACTGAGGGTGGGGGTATTATAATTGGTATCAGATAAAGATTAGTAGAAACCTTGTAAAATATATTTAATAAAATGTAGATTATAAACATAAAACTATGATATAATTTTAGGATAAGTATATAAGAACATTATAATGTTTTGGTAATGTAGATATAATGTGGTTTTTCCTAGATATACATCCTTGTATGGATACTAAAAGTGGATGTGGTTTTGGAACAGATGTACCTAGGAAAAATAACTTCGAAAAGGGCACATCAAGATTGTCTCAATCATAACCTGGTGCATGAAAATGAGCCTTACTGTGGACATGGTTTGACACTCCCGAGGGATATGTTTAAGATAAATCACATTTTATTTAGAAACCATTATAAATATTTGAAAGTAAATATTTCCCCAAATAAACCAAACATTATTATTCTATGATTGATAATTAAATTTTTTATATATGGTATGTGTTATAAAGTATTTTAAATTATACATTATGAATTAAAATTCAAAATTTAATGAGTTAATCTAGTATATTAAATTATTTAGAAATGGATCCTAGATGAAACAATTGTATCAATACTCATAGACAATGTAGATATTAACCTATTAATAGAACCAATATGGCTGGGGTTGGAATAGAGAAAATTATTTCTATATTAGGGTATCTTAATATAGATATAAAAAAGCCCTTAACTGGATAGCGAAACCTCTCCCACAATGATATTCTACTATGATGGATTGCTTAATGAGACTAAAACCCCCATAGTTTAATGGGACTACAAATCTAATTATTATAGAGCAATGGATTAACTCTCTAGAAAAGATATTTACGTGCATAGGATGTGGTCGAAAGGAAAAGGTTACACTTTTTGTGTATTTATTTAAATTAGATGATGCTCAATGGTGGTCATTGATCTATAATACTATAGAGGAAGAGTAATTAGAACTCATGGAATGGAATGATTTTAAGGAAACATTCTTTGATAAATATTTCCCTCATGAAAAACATTGAGATGAATAGAAAGTTAATTAGCTTAAAGAAAAAGGAAGAAGAAAGTATCAAAGATTATGAATATACATTTACATGGTTAGATAGGTATGTTATAGACTGTATATGAAAAAGGAGTTCAATATTGAAAATTTATTTAAAGGTATCAAGCCATGTATTTGAAGGGAGTTGGTCTCTCAAACGTTTTCAACATATGAAGAAATATTTTGATGTGTCATCAAAATAGAGAAGTAATTATCTAAATATTACATATTAATGGGGAACCAAGATAATAAGTGTCGATTTGAGAACCATTAAAAAGGGAATGAATCAAAGAATAATAAGAAAACATAACATTTTTCACCTTGTGAAAACTATGGATAGAATAACCTTGGGAAATGTTTTAATTCATTGGGATTATAATATAAGTGTGGAGATAAATGCTACCAGGAAAGTGAATATAAAGGGAAGAAGTAACAAAAAAATTAGGGATTAAAAAATAGAGATATGGGGAACTACAAAAATGAATTCCCCAAGAATTAAGGGAATATACAACAGAAGAGGCGTAGGGGATATTTCCAAGCTTATGGATCACTACAGCTGAGGTAGAAGTACCTAATGACACGGTGGATGTTACATTAATCCTATCATAAAATTTATCTTATGCTTTTTTTATTTTTTATCTTCATACTCCTTTATATGTGCCCAATTTTCTATGAAAAACAGACAATTATATTTTGATTTAATAAGGTATTTGTTAGTTAAAACTCCTAAGGGAAGTCTCATTTCAACAAAAATCTGTTTGTAAATCCACACTGTGATATATAAATGTGATTTATTTGATGATATTATTATCATACCTATGTTTTATATTGATATATTACTGGGTATCGATTGGATTTCAAAATATGATGTAAAATTTATTTCAAGAAGAAGGAAATTATTATTTGTGAGGAAGATGTATAATTCCATATCTTTAAAGCATAAAATTCATCATCAAATTCATATTTAGATCCACCCCTAGAGGCTCTATTGAATGTTATTCTTGGGGAAGAATAGAAAACAATATCTAGGGACGAATAAGGTAATCATAAAATTGAGGATGTACCTATTGTATAGGAATACATTGATGTATTTCCTAAGGAATTACCTAGAAATCCCCTAGAGTGGGAAGTTGTGTTTCTCATTGATTTAATCCTTGATGAAAGACCAATATCAAATTATCCATATAAAATGAACACTGTAGAATTATCAGAGATAAAGAAACAACTATAGAAGTTGGAAAATAAGGGATTTATTCTCCATATTGTTTCATAATAGGGAGACCTTATTCTCTTCGTTAATAAGAAAGATCGATCGAAGATTATATGCATTAATTATATGAAAATAAATTCTATTTCAATGAAGAACAAGTATCATATTCCTTGTATTGATGAATTATTTGATCAACTTCATGAAGCCCAATATTTTTCAAATATTGATATTCATTCTAGGTATCAAAAATATTTATTAAATAAGGAATATATTCTAAAGAAAAATTTTCAAATAAGGAATGGACATTATGGGTTTACATCAATTCTGTTTGTATTAACTAATGAACCCTCTATTTTTATTGATATAATGAACAAAGTATTCACGGAATATCTTGATGATTTTTTTCATATTCATTGAGGATATTCTAGTGTATTTTAAAATATATGAGGACTGTGATAATAATTTTAGGATCATTTTTAAGACTATTAGAAGGAAAGAGTTATATGGGAAATTTATTAAGTGTGATTTCTGGTTTTAGGAATTTTCTTTTCTTGGTCATACTGTCTCCAAAAATGAAATCTCTGTTGATCCTATGAAGAAAAAGGTAGTCATAAAATGGCCTACACCAATGAACATAATTGAGGTGAAAAGTTTCATTGGTTTGAAAGGTCACTATCTATGATTCATTTTGAAATTTTCATGATTTGATAGCCTATTAACCAATCTTATATATAAAGGGGTTATGTTTTTTTTGACAAGGTAATGCAAAGAATGTTTTCAAGAACTAAATATAAGATTTCTCAATGATCCGATTTTAACCATACCATCAAAAAGGGATGGGTTTTTGATATATAGTGATGTATAAAAGAAGGGACTTGGTTGTGTAGTAATGAAAAATGATAAAGTTATTTATTATACATTAATGAAATTTAATACTCATGAATAAAACCATCGAAACCATGATCCTAAGTTGGCATCTGTATTCTTTATTTTTAATATTTTGAGACATTATCTATATGGAGAAATATATGAGATATACACGGATCATAAAAGCATGAAACAAATATTTTCATAGAAATAAATCAATATGATACAAAGTTTATACCTCGAGCTACACAAGGATTATTATTTCTCAATAAAATACCACCCAGGGAAAGAAAATAAGGTAACAGATGCAATGAGTACAAAATATTATGAAATTTTGACCCAAATGGGGATTACAAGGGATCCAATTTTCATTGATCTTGTAAATATGGATATGGGAATTAAAAATGAGTGGGAGACATAAATAAATTTTCATATGATTGAATAACTAAATTTTTTATCGAAGAAAAATAATTCTGAATTTGATGATGAGATCTTTTTGAATAAAATTAAAATTGTGAACAATGGGAAATTAGAAAAATTAATTTTTGAAGATGGTGTTCTAGAATATGGAAATATATTGTGTGTTTCATCTATACCTAAGATGAAAATTGAATTATTGGATGATGATCATAGAAAAAATTCTCTATGCACCCTCGCAGCATAAATATGTAGAAGCATTTGAAGAAAATATTTGGTGGGATAACATGAAGTTGGAAATAAATGATTATGTGTCTAGATTCTTGGTTTATCAATAAGTTAATGTTTTGTGGTATAATTTTAGAGGATTCATGCAACCTCCTATTATTCATATTTGAAAATATGATGAAATTAATATTTACGTTGTCACGAGACTTCAAAATAATTTTAGAAAGAATAATGAAATATTGGTTATCATCGGTCACCAAAAAAAATCTTCACATTTCCTTACTATAAGAGAATATTTACATCTTTATTGCCTCATAAGAACCTATATTAATGAATTCATGAGACTTCATGGTACACCAATATCAATTATTTCGATCAAGATCACCACCTTACATCAAAATTATAGAAGATTCTTCAGAAGGATCTTGATATTGAGCTTCATTTGAGCATCTCCTACCATCCTCAAACTAATGGAAAATCTAATGTAACAATCCAAGAAATAGAAGACATGTTGAAATCATGAATGCTCAACCCTCATGGTATGTGGGAGTAGCACTATCCTTTGGTAGAGTTTTCTTGCAACAATATTTTCCATTAAGTGTTCAAATGGAATCACATTAAGCCTTGTATAGAAAGAGGCATTGGACTCCAACTTGTTGGGAAGAAGTTGGTTAAATGAAACTTTTATTCAAATAATTTTATACCTTGGGTTTGAATGAATTAATTATTTTTGAATAAATTTAATTTCTTTGATGGATTTCATTACATACTATACCAAGGTATTCTTTCAATATATAAAACACCAAATTAATCTTGTGTTATATGAAACACTTTTATTAGATTTAGGAATATACAACACTTTTTTTCCTTGTATTAAAGACAATTTTGAATTCCTTATTTAGATTGCGTTACATGAATACTCAAGTTTTACAGAACTACATTATACTATTAATAATTTTATTAAAATATCATTATAGTTATCACCTAGACCATGGAATCTAATTTATTAATAAGACTAACAAATTTATGAAAATATGGTTGACATATGTATATAAGATGAATTATTTGGTGACAAATTAACTACAAAATAAAATAAAATGTTATGAAAATATTGGAAATCATTTGCTGGAAATATATTTTTATAAATTAATTAGACCGATTTGATGACTTATTTTAACTTTATATATTTATAAATTATATTCAACGAACTATTTAAGGTTCATATTATGTGTTTTCTAGACAAGATATAATAATTGGTCAAATTTTATTCATAAAAAGTTATATTTTTCTAAAAGGAAAATTTATCACTGATGATGGAGTACCTTTTTGAAATATTGTTTTTCAAACTTTTATAAATTATATTTTAAAAAATAAACTTCATTTATAAAATAAAAAATTCAAAATAATATTAGGTTGAATTTTTGGTATTTTTTCTGAGAAGTTTTAATTTTTGATTAACTGAAAAAATACTAAATTTTAATTGAAAACTGAGTTTTCATCTAATTTATTTATATAGTTAAATTATATTTAATTTTGGGTTTAAAGTAATTTTATTTAATAATACATAATATAATAAACTTTACATCATTGGAATCAATTTCAAATTGAAACTGTATATAAAAACATTTCAATTTTTTGAAATGTTTTACTTTAAAAAACCATTGTTTCATCCTATCTATGAGATTAATTTTAATTTAAATTCTTCCAATGGTTTGATTGAAATTTTTAAAAATGGATCCTATATTTTTAATAAGTATACTTTATAATCTAAATTAATTTCTAATTAGTATTTTACAAAAAAATAATAGTGAAAGTAATTAAAGTGAATTACATTGATTAAGGTAAAAATGAGTTTACTAAGAGGTTAAACTTGAATATTAAGGGAACAATTACCTAGAAACATAGAAAAATCCATTTTATAGCCATATTTATATATTATCCCATATTTTCTCAAATATGGACTATTATTTCAGGAACATTATGTAATGGAAACCTCTCAACAGTGTTTACCCTTTTTATTTACAAGAATGCCACCCTTCCTCCACTATATAAAGGCACTCACCCCTCACTTATTCACACATATCAGGCCTTGTGTCTCATCCAAAACTTGACCAAATAATATCCCAATATCCCTCCTCTCAACTCATACGACTAAAATTGGCCATAAATCAAACCAATGAAGTCCTTTGGTGCAAACAAAATGAGTTACCCGAGGAAAATGTAATGTTCTTCAACAAGCACTTTTGTTTTATTTATTTTTGAACCCATTTAATTCTTATTACATAAATTTCATATAATAAACTCAATATAATCAATGTAATTATATTATATTATATTATGTTTATGACCTACACCCTCACACACTTCCATAAAATTGGATACACAATCATCATTAATGTGTACGATGAACTACTGCCACACGAACTGATCTTGTTTGATCTTCTATTACCACCTCTCATGGTTGGTAATAATGATGGAAATACTATTTTTATATTATATATATGATATTTATGATTCATTTTTTCTTTTTTAATTATTATATAATTTATACATTGATTCATTCTATTTTGTTGGAATACGATAAAATCGTTTGTCGAGGTGTGAGGTACCGTCTAATCAAAGTGATGTGATTAGTTTATGATTTACATGGAATGTATTAATGATTGTTTTAATAAAAATTAGTGTTAAATATTAAATAATAATTCTAATGAAATTATTATATATATGTATCATTTACATTTCTCTCTTTCAATACAAAAATAAAATGGAAACAACGTTCATGTGTACGTACGATCTACCGCCTCCATGAACTGTGTATTTCATTTTCTATTTATATATTGGATAGATTATTATAAATACATATATAATAAATATATATGATATTTATATCATGTTTTTGATTATGGAAATAAGGTAATAATTATCTATGTAAGATTACCAAGAATATAAGTCAAAACTTGAATGAAAAAAAAGTTACTACATGAAACATCACTTTATTATGGAGTTGATAATAAATTGGTAATAAAGGTTAATAATAAAATCGTATATGGTATGATATAAATGAATATGAATCTATAACAGATTTATAATAAACTAATATTTATTATACATGATGTTTGAATGAGTATGATGAGAGTTAGTACTGGAAAGGTAAGTGAACCCAGTTCAGTAAGGGACAATTTCTCTTATGATAGTCTTGGGAGTGAGCCTTGACTACTACGACGGTTTGGGGGAGTGAACCCATTCCACTATGATAATAATGGGAGTAAACTTTAATGAATAATAAGGTTTAGGGAGTGAACCCAATATACAATTATATATTTGGAATTGAGCCTCGAACAGTAAGGAAATTATTTTCAATGATTATATGTATTCCAAAAACATATGTCTTATGCCTATGTTATGCTGTCATGGATCATGTTATTTTATTCTTCTATAATTCATGTATTATGAACTATAAAGATTTATTCAATGATGAAAATTATGATATGAGATATTCAAGGTATAACATCAAAATTTTATTCTCATATTCTCATAACCTTACGCTCATGTTAAGCTTATGTGATCATTGATATCTACCTTGTTTAGCCTTACTGAGCATCTGAGCTCACCTGTTCTTATGTTTCCTTCCCCTAGGTTATAAATAAAGGCATTATGTGTAATAATTCTAGGAAGGGTGTTAGTTATTAAGAAATTAGAGGGTGATGATGTAGTTCACTTTTGATCCAATTTTTTATGTATCCAAATGTTAAAATATACTAAACCTATATGATTCTAGCATGGATTATTATTTTATATAATGAATATTCATCTAATAAGATGTAATATTTGTGTATGAAAGTTATGGGTCACTATATTCAATTTCTTAAATATTCTAAATATGATGATATCAAAACAATTGATATAATGTATACCATTACATCATAATCAACCTATTAAAAGGGTTGTTCTAAGATTCTAGAAAAAGTTCACGCTGATATGAAATTTCCAGAACTATCTATCTTTTTAAACTGAAACCCATAAAAAATCTATCACAATATAAAGAATATTATTGTGGTGTAATGTTTTATCTCTATATATATAATTTCAAGATACTATATCCTAAAATCTCTTCCTCAATGTATTACAGTAACACCAAATTGGTAATTCCACAAATCAAATCACCCAAAAAACGGTGGAACAAGGATGTTTCATAACCTCAAGCACACCAACTATTACTCTAGAGGATTCAAACAAGCATTCATGGCCTAAAATAGTCACTGGGATACAATTCAATGAAATATAAATCCATATGATGATGCAAAAATCTATCAAAAATTCAGTAAAACTCACTTATTTTAAGAAAATCCCAAAAACCAATTAATATAAATGGGGATACAAGAGGGCCCCCAAAATCCATAATTGAAAGAAGAAAAATAATCTATATGAGAAAGAAAATAAAATAGAGAATTTTTAGAAATTAAATATTTATAAAAAATCATATATAACAATAGTATGGATAATTTGACGTTATATAAGTAGAAAAATAACAGAAATATATGAATAGATTCGCTCTCCCATCTCTCTTGTGCCGCATCTCCTATGAGTGGTGTATCATTAGGGAAAGATCAATTGGCATTCCTACCCCCATCTATCATTTAATGCCCTTTTCCCCATCATGCCTCTCTTTATCCTCTCTCTATATGATCCCTTTAGATATAGGGTTTATTTCCCCCATTTTTTATGAATTTGTGTTTCTTTCCCTCTCTCAGGTTTTGGCATGAGTGGGTCCGCATCTTGCAATAGGTCTCCATCTGGTTAAGGAATATTCTGTTCTTTAGCCTCAACATAATTTTTGAAAATATGGTGATGATTCTTCAACTATTGTTCTTTTATATTGGTGTGATTCTCTAGTTGGAATCCTTAAAAATGTCGGGGTCTTCTGTTGAGGTCCTAGGCCACTTTATCTCAACCTTGGCCTCATGATCCTTTTCTATTATAGAAGTTGAAAAAGTGAAGAAAACATCAAAGAGGTTTCAAGTTGGGTGGTGAGAGTAGTCGATGATGTTCCAAGAACTTCCTTTTTCTACTACTTTCCTTGTGTTGTTCCCACTGGTGGTGCTCCTTATGGGGCATGTGGTGTCTATAATGGTGGGATTTTAGTATTGATGGTGAGGTTAATGAGTCTGAAGGTGGGGGTTGATGGTTCTAGCTAGTCATGGATCATCATTATTGTTTGGTATACTGATATATGTACTCTAGATTCAGGTTTCATCAATCCCAAAAATGCAGTCATGTACGGTGGTTATTCAGGAGTCTTTAGTATGTGTAGTGTGAGTAGAAATGGTACTTCTATGGGGATAAATAGTTTAGGCTCACCCTTTTCTTCAGGTTTCCATTGGGGTTTGTTCTGGCTCTCTATGTCATTTTTTAGCAGAATTATCAATTTTGTGTTGGTGTTCATTTTATGTCATTAGTGGTATTTCTGGATGAATTTTCATTTGTCAAGGATTTTTCCACTACTCGTTATTGTTCTCATTTTTTGTCCTAGAAGAAGTTTCCATTTTTGATGGTTCAGTTTGGTTCGATGATGATGGTTTTGGACGTTATGCTTTCTGGCGTTCATGTTAGTTGATATAGGTTCTATTCCAATGATAATGGTGGCTAACATGTTAGGGAGCAATCATTAGGTTAGTGATGGTCTTGAGGGTGACCTAACTATTTCGTGTCTTCACTTTTGGAATTTGAATTTTTTAAATTTGAATTTGTACTGGATGGTTTTATTTATGGTCTGTGGGGGATTTATGATGTTTTAGGTGTCAAATATTGGTGATGATTTTTGGATAGTGTGGGGTTCTCACTTAACCATAACATGATCTTTTTTAACATAATAATATTGAATTTGGAGGGTTTTATACTAAAAAAACATAAAAATAAATTTATTAGCCTTCAAACCAACTCATATAATCTAATCCACTGAATCCAAGACCATAGAAATCGTTTAGAATTAACCATATACCCAAATAAAAAGTATTACTATGTCTTAGAATAAATCATAAAGGTATACACATATCATTTAAACCCATGTCGTGCATGCAGGTAGGGTATGAGTAAAATGACCTTTTAGAAATACCCAATGTTAAAACATGCTAATTGATTTTATGATAAAATGGATGTAGACGAAATACATACACCTAATAGTGAGATTTATGATCATGAAACAAACCCACCTTTAGTATGAAACAAAATTCACATAGAGTCAACATGTACTAACAAGGTCAGAATGACACATAACCATACTAAATTCAGATAACGCTGGAAGGAAGAGTTTTAACTTATTCCAAAAATCCTAACCCATTCAGGAAAACTCTACGTAAGCTATTATACCAATCATTCCCTATACCCAAAGATATTGTTTAGATTGTCTTACCAAGCCTCAACATGAAACCTCTTATCTAGGGTTTGTTCTCAAAATTGAATCCTAAACCATCCCTTATATCTCATGGGAGGCCGTACATCAGTAACATATCAAGTATAAAGATCAACCCCTCTCTGGTTGTATCAAGAACTTCCAGCATCACCTCTCACTCGGGGGAGGTCATACACCATGTAAAAAAATTATCCATTATTATCAATTGGAGTTCTCACATCAAATCATATAATGTACCCAGACCGACCACTCTTAGGGGAGTCTTCACATCAAGTACCCAAACCATCCCTTCTCATCCAATATATATCACACATTAAATTGTGTTAAGAACCAAAAAATATCCCCCTCACCTAGGGGAGGCCACACATAATGTACCAAAATTGTACCTTATTATCTAATGGATGATATACATCAAATTGTATTATGTACACAGTCAAAACCACCTCACTAAAATGAGGCATTACATTAGCTACCAAAATCAACCATTCTCATCCAAGGGATGGAACACATTAATTACTTATCACATTCTCAAAAAAACATTCTCACTAAAGGTTATCCACATACTATATAATGTCATAATTCCATCACATTTCAACCCTCCATTCCCTCATCCTAGTCATGGTAACTATTATCAGTCTCAACACATCACATAGAAAGTGGAATGTAAAATCAATCATGTAGTACAAATAATCCAATAACAACTAAATAACACTTTAAAAAGACAATCATATTCCTAGGATATCCATCAGATCCTCCATAATAATTGCCTTATTGTATCCAATATTAAACATTCTCATACATCTAACACCTTTAAGGTTGAAGGAACTCATTAACCAAAATCATATCCTAGTACATGTGGTTACCTAAGCATCAGAGAATCCCAAAAGCTTACCCAATGCCATTTTACCCTAAAGGAAATCCCCTCCCCTATTTATAGAACCAAACATATTTTTATAGGTCCTAAGAAACTTTATACATATATACCATTTAAGGGGTTAATTATATCATTAAATATAAACCTAGGAACTTTAATAAAAAAAATATATAATTGGAAAATACAAAAAATCATACATAAATAATCCACTATGAAACCACAATCAAGAATCACATTGAAGAGAAATCACGTTTTATTAAATAGGGCATCACTCATTCAATGGAAAAAATAACATAACCAATATAAACTATATATTTAAATATTTTTTTTAAAACCAAAGACAAATACTGTTTTAAACCATTAATGAGGCTTCACATTCCATACTTACTCACACTATTCCCTTGGGGGATCAATCAAAGCTATCTTCACATTTAATAAATTGGTGATCCCCTCTATTAGGGAAGAACTATTACTATTTTTTTTGAAAAATTGATTCAATGAATTATGTGTACATTCATAAATTTTTAGAGTCTTCTTATTTATTTTGATTGTCATATCAATCTTATTAACTCTTTCATAACCTCCAATCTCATGAATGTTTTGTTTGTTATCAATGTTACCAAAGTAGTTCTCTATAACTTCAAATGTATTATCAATAACTTTCTTTAATAATACATTCATAAACTAAAATGACACTAGGATAGCTCCTAATTACTATCTAAATCTATTGAGGAATGTTTCTTTTGGATAAGAAAATCAGAAGACACCATGTATGAAATGTATGCCTAGATCGCATGGGATATAGTTATGGGAGATTCTCAATTAGATAGTTTTGAGAGGAGGAAGTATGGAAAACCTCTAGATTCTATACATAATATTCCAATGTCATCCTCTTTAATTTTTGGAAGCCTACAAGGAACCCGCCGCACATTAAAGGTTCATTCTTGATGGTTTCCCGGTTATGGTGTTGTCTTATAATCGATGTAGAATTTGGATGGGGTTCATATCACTATATTATACTACCTAATGCTTAATATCAACCTCAAAATGGAAAATAACTTTCCAAATATCATAAACTATATCTATTAGATGATTAGAGATATCCCTTAGATATTATTTAGTTGGTTGATTATGTTGACTAATGTTTATTTTCTATAGTTATATTAGGACTTATCAATACTAAATATTATCATAAAATATAGTATGTTTTAATTGGAGAGGATACATGGGGTAAAATGTGATAGGAAATAACTATTCTATAAATGATATTTTTATTCATTGGCAAGATTTAAACAATTATAACTCCAAGGATAATTCATTTAAATACATAAGAGTTATTTTGTCCTTGAAATTCTATTGTTTCTTCTATTTTCAGTCTAATATTGGACACTTTTTAATAGATAATGAATAAAATTAAGTAATTTGGTATTACCTATGAGGATGATTCAATATCACTCTTGATTCTTAGTCCTTTGATCTTTTTCTAGATTCATGGTTTGAGGGTGTTTCAATCAACACAAACCAAGGAATTTTTTATAAAGTGTCCTAGAAAACAGGCTGTTATATCATCTATACAACTCAGATTGATTAAAAATTCAATGAAAACAATTATTTGACATGTATATCTTAAAACTAAAGTTTATTTCTTTAATATTTGATTTATTTTTGATGTTTGGTGGAGACATACATTGGGTAATATTTTTTTGCATGCACAATTCCTCACCAACTATAAATGGAAATTATGGCCACTAGTTCTTCTTGTCTCTATCAGTCTCAATCTCAAAAAATAATTCTAATGAATCCTATTCCATTGGAAATATATATGAAAGAGGAATCAATTATGATGAATAAATTTATTTTTTATAGCCTACATCTTGTTTTATGGAGAAGTTAATCCTCTTCTAGAAGAATATAAATCCTTGTACAATATTCTTTCTATTTATTGTGAAAGGAATATGTTTAATTCAATGGTTGAGTTGGGTTCTACTAGGATCATTAAATACATGAAAGGTTCCCTACCTACCGACTGTTCTATAACTTATATTATTTAGAAATGAAAAAGGATTCTTTTTTGGTGTAGGGATATAAAAAACCTAGTGAAAAGGAAGTACAATGGTGGATTCCATGGATACCTATGGAAATGAATATTCTCCTCTTATTTTTTCCTCATTAGGATTCCCCCTTGTTCGTAGTATTTCTTTTAGATATGAACACATAGGAATTTCACCACTTTAGGCCTCCTCAAATCCTCTCCCCCTTAAGTTTTTCATTTTAATAAAAATTTATCTTTCAACCAATAAAATCCTTTTGAAAATAAAATTTTAAATGTTAAATTTATTTTACATTATTAAATCCCACTCAATCAACCAAGTAATCATTAAAAATAGAAACTAACACTTCTTCAACCAAGTTTCCACCAAAAAACCATTTAGGAGGACATGAAGTCCATGTTTATTATTAGGAAAATGTGATCCCATTCTAATTCATGGGGAAAATAAAAAATTTCATTCAAAATGATGAATAAATAATATAAAATCTCATAGAGAAACATAAAATTATTAAGGGTACAAGAGACTCAATAATGTTAAGGCCTCCATTATAAAATGAAGATCCATAAACCGGTCCCAATATGTTATCAATCTCCACTAATTATATGTGAACCTATATCGTCCATAAGACAACAAAATTATTAAATCGAACATTTTAAACTAAATTACCAACATGTCATCATCAATTCCAAACTCACTATATTATATAACGCATCAAAAAATATAACCAACCTAATGTTTTCCACTTGTGAAACTCTCCCAAAACTTTTCCATGAAAAATTATGATTTTATTTATCATATTTTATATCCAATTAGATCAAAATTTTCCAAAATACCTAATAAATTCATGAGGAAATATAATTCAAGATAAATAGAGATAAATAATATGAAATTATCCTTCATGGACCTACTCTACAAGATACACCCTAATGCCCAATAAATCTGGTGGATTCCTGAACGACCTAGTGAAATCACATCTCCAAAACCATTACAATGTGTACCAAAATCAGATAAAAACAAGGGTGAGGAGTAAATGGGAGTAGGATAGATATCCAACCTCCAATATTCATGATGGTACCATCCCAAACAAAATAAAATTATGGGAGACAAAGTGGGTGATTGGAGTGGTAATGAGGAATCTCCCCCTCTATACCAATCGACTAATGCTAAGGAACTGAACACAGTTTCAACATTGACCCCTAGTGAAATACCTAAAATTCACTTCTAAAATAACTCTATACTCACTATCCATAATGTGGCCATGATAGTAACAAAATGGTGCCCCCATTTTAGGAACACATCACAGAGTTGAATTAGGTGCCACTATATGAAATTCCAACCAGGGGTCTAGCCATGGCATTACCCAAGGGGACACAATATGGATTTCTAGGTCACAAAGTTCTAAAAAACCTATATCCACCCCTCTAAGGCTGGGCTCTATGACATATATGAACTAACCATTAAATTTTAAACACAACTAATCCTCTAACATGATAATTTACCACTTCCAATTTACAATATTGGAGACCACCATGTATCATGCTCACTAAGGCATAACACCATCCTTTAGGATGTGGCATCAAACCCCCGACCACCCCTCCATGGTGTCGACTCCCTCTTATCACACCATAGAACCCATCCTATAGGAAGAATAAAAACCCCCATGTCTATACCCTCATAGAATGGGCTTCCCTAGGGAAATCCTTCGTAGTGTGTCTCTCACCGACCACAAAATGGCATGCCACCTATATCAAAATTCAGATACAAGGTTACTCTCAACCCACTCAAAAAGTATCCTAAGGACTTAAAACACCTTTAAAGCATCTAAAAAAATCCCAAAACATATATTTGAGATGTTAAAACCTTAAATATAATAATTTTAATCATGATTATAAAAATTCCCCATATTACTGAACCATAAAACAATTCCCATGATTTTTTTCCATTTGTAAGGACAAATGTTGTTACAACCTGCAACCATAATTCTTATCATACCTAAGTAGTCATGATGATAATCTAAATACAAATATCAACCTATATTTTTTATTAATTCAAAACTATATTAATTTTTTCATCACTAAAAACACAATACATTTTTTAGGAAACTACAAACACCAATGACACTATTCACTAAAATTCGAGTTACCCACTCACAGAGCTTCCCCATATCTATCCATGACCTTCATCTTATCTCTGACATCATTTCAGTCATAACTGTACCTAACAATCCTAATATGGTTTCCTCACCATTATATATACTTCTACACAACACCACTAGTATTTCCTCTTGACAACTATCCTAAAAATATTTTAGTACCACCTACTGAATCATTTATAAATATACTAATCATGATACCTTAATTCCCAGAGTCATCCTGATATAATCTAACATATAAACCATATTTTGACCCTGAAAAATAGTTTAACTCATAATTATATCCTAAAACAACAAAATTTGTTATCATAACCCACCCATGAGTATTAACACATCTCTGATCCAACTCACTCTTGGTTTCCTCCTAATTCCACCCCACTCACACCTGATCCCCAACACGAAAACTAATCACAAAACCCTAGGATATTTCTCAAACCCACCCATAAATATTAGTAAACCATGGTTGGAGAAATTTATTCATATCCTATATTATAGTGATCCACACCATAATTATTCACTACCAACAACTTACTCTGACTAATGGTTCTCTTTGACATCAACATCCTTACCATGAAACCAAGACATGTGAATCTCTCAAAAAAAACTCTTTCATATCCACTGAATGAAAATTTAAAATACCAATTCCTCTCAAAATATACCATTTAATACCTAATAAACATGGATTATAGGGGAAACAATTTATTTCCCACATATTTAACCAAACTTTTCCATACCCTAGAGCTTTCCAAACAACAAAACACACTATATGAGATCAAAATCAAAACATTCAGGTCACCCATGGACAAAACATTAAAATCCAATTATATTGGATTATACAGGTACTATTTTCTTATTTCAAATCCAATTAAAATTATTTTACTCCCTAAATAAACTCACCTATGATTTTAAAACCTCTCTTAGAGTCCATGATTATTTCATTAAAACCTAAATCACTAAAATCCATATCATAGTTGGTCATTTTTCAGAGAAAAAAATCCCATTTTTCAAAAGACACATTGAAACCAAGTTTCACAAACTTTTTAATCATATTTTATAAAAAAAATAAAGTCCCAAACCTTTCTAAATCTACATATTTGTGATCTGTTTCATGTAAAACATACTTGTAAAACCACTTTAAACACAACTCATTCCACTACATGAGTTTTATTGTTAAACATGGTTTTTCATAGAAAACCAAATATCCCCAAAATCATTCCCATATATCAGCCAATAAGAATAGTAATCATAAATAAAATAATAACATTTATTTTTATATTAATCTAATAAGACCTTATGATATATTTGAGAAAATATTGAATATATTATAATATTCTACAATTAATAATGGATAATGATGTAGAAAAGTTTCAAACAACATCAACCATAAGAATGTGTATCATGAACCTTGAATACCACCATTATGATTAATGTAAAAATTCATTAACACCTGGTTAAACCCAATGAATCACACTAAGTGTCATTGATCCAACATTAGGATTTCTGGTATGTAGCACCCATAGTTTTTGTGAATTTTTTTCTGATTAAATTACAACTCTTTAATGGAATGCATTGAACTCTATAACAAGTTAAGCATGGTTTATATAAAACAAAAAGTTAATATTTCGCCACAAAAAACACTGATCTTATCTTTTAGAACATGAAAACTAATTTTTTCTTATGTAACACGCAATACCATGTTTATATTATGTCATACACTACACCAATCTAATCTTTTGTTATAAAAAAAACTAAGTTTAAATAAAATGTGACACATTATTAAAAAATTAATATTGTTATCTCATATCCATTTGAATATAGGGTATGAAAAGGATTAACAAAATTATAAAAATATTTTTTATTAAGGTTTATAAAATTAATTCTTTAGTAACCAATTAATTAGAAGTTAATGTAAGAACTATTTGAAAATATAGAAATTCCTTTTCTGAAAAACTATTCTTCTATTCACAAACATGTTTTAACTAAATAAATTAAAAAAACATTTTTGATGAATTATTTTAATTAAATTAATATATTATATATTCAACAAAAAAATTAATATTCAAATTATGTGTTTTTAAGACAAAATATAAGAATAAATCCAATTTTACACATAAAAAGATGTATTTTTCTAAAAGGCAGCTTTACTGTCTTTAAATAGCACAACTATTTGATAATTAATTTTTAAAAATATTAAAAATATAATTTTTAAAAATAAAATTTATTTTTGAAATCAGAATATAAAAATTATCTTAGGGAGAATATTTTGGATTTTTCTAAAAAGACATTTTTTGATCAATAGTGAAAAATACTGAATTTTAATGTAAAAATACATTTTCTCTTAAATTATTTATAAAGTTAAATTATATTTTAAATTATTTAAAAATTATAATAATATCATTTATACATATATCAATCCAATTTATGTCATTTTAATAAATTTTACATTAAATTTAGATATAAAAACATTTCAAACATTTTAACTTTTTACTTTTAAAACCAACTTTCTCACCGTGTCTGCGGGATTAATTATAAATTAATTTCAATCAAATTTTTGAATTGAATTTCAAAAAAAATAATTAAATATATTTAATGATAATAATTTATAATTTATAATATGTTCAACTGAATTTTTCACAAAAATGATTAGTAAAAACAGTTAAAATTAATCACAAAAATTAAGAGTAAAATGAGTTTACCAGATGACTAAAATTCAATCTTTAGGTGATAAATTACCTAGAAAGCTATAAAAAACACATTATATGTCCATATTTGGACATTAAAAATTAATGGATATATTTTTTTTCCATTATATAATCCTTTTCTATATAAAAATGTTGGTACACCAAACTTTCTTTCCAAAATACCATGTGTGTCCTCTCTCCCTCTTATAAAAGTCCACACCACTCCTTCTCTCTTAACATCTCTAAACCCATTTTTATCAACAAATATATTCCCATATAAATTCTCAAATTCTGTCCTCTAATATTATCATCATCCCTAATTTAGGCATAAATTTAACTAGATAAGTCTTTTGGTGTAGACTAAAAAGAGATACCTGAAGAAGAGGTAAGTTCATCAACAAACATTTTTGTTTTATTTATTCTTAATACCCATTAATTTATTTTAATATAATTTTTATATAATAAAATAATTGTCTTTAATATATATATATATATATATATTAGGGTATCAAATACAAGCACACACACTTCTATCAAATTAGTTACGAAATAATCATTCATGTGTATAGCAGACTACCGCTTTGCGAACCGATATCATTCATTTTTCCATTACCATCTTTCAGGGTTGTAAATAATGATATAAATACTATTTATATACAATATATATTATTTTAATACTTTATTTATTCCTTTTAAATTATTATATAACGTATACCTCCATTCTTCCCATTTTTTGGGGATACGATAATGGCGTTCATGTGTTTGGCGGACTACCACCGCACAAACCGACGTAATTCATTCACACTTTACATAGAATGTATTAATTGATGGTTAAATTGAAATATGTGATATAGCTAAAAATTACAATATAATTATAATATATATGCACATATATATCGTATAATTTAATTTTATTCAATATGATAAGAAAATGGAAAGAATGTTCATGTGTACGTACGATCTACCATCTCCATGAATTGTGTATTTAATTTCCTATCAATAAATTTTATTGATTAATATAAATAAATATATATTAAATAAATATTATATTTATATCATGGTTATCTGGAAATATATTATGAAATTAGGATCAAATTATAAGGATTAAAATAAAAAATTCAAAATAAATATAAAAAACAAAACAGTTAGTACCCAAAACATGACTTTAACATGAAATTGTTAATACACAAGTAATATAAGGTCATAATAAAACCATATATTTTATGATAAATATGAATATGTTTAGGTAATATATGTATAATAAACATATATTTATTATAATTGAGTTTTGAACATGTACAAATTAATTCAAGACTTAAGGTATGGGGATTTCTAGTGTCACTGTTATTTCTATGAGAATTATGACATATTCACCACCCATTTATTTTGTGTGGTGTATATACAAACCTATAATATGTTATATAATTAATTTAATTTATTTTAGGATATTAAAATATTAAATTTATGTTATCATTTTAGAGGGATCAAGATTCTAAAGTTACTCAAGCAATTAGAGATTTCCATATCACTTTTCTTTTCTGTGAGACACAATCCATACTCACTGCTAATTTATTATATGTGATTTATGTACCATATATGGATGTATTTTATGATTATTATACTAATATTTATTTTATTTTACATATACATTTGGGGATATATCTTTTATGTGTATATGGTTTCAAAGTTACCAAAGCGGTAAGGGTATTTTGTCTTAATTTTCCTTCTTTGAGACACATGTTATGTTAGCACCTATATTATTTTACAAGGTGAACATAATAACTTTTTACATGTTATATATTTAATATAATACTCTTCATGATTCTTTAATATACATGTAATTTCATTCTATCATGGGTATTATGATGGAAAGATACCAAAGTGGTAAGCTTTTTATGTTTCAATCTCATCATTTATCAGGTTTATTTATGACTACATATCCAATATTGATATCTCATGATATAAAACTCAGGAATTATAATTAATTTTACTATACACTAGTTATTCCCGATATATTCATGTAATATTACCATCTTTTAACTCTTCGGTAATTAATATAATTAATAAATCATTTTAAGAAAATTCAACCTTATTTCTCTCTTTGGACAGAAATCTGTTTTATTCATAAACCATGTTTTCTTAAAATATTTTGAAAAATATTTTTAAATAAAATTTTAATATTATTTTCATGTAAAATTATTTTTTTAAAAAAAATAGTTTTTTAAAATTTATTTAAAATGGTTTTCAAATATTCCTTTATAAGTTTTTAAGTTTATTTTCAAAAAAAAATGTTTTCAAAATGTCTTTTGTTTTCAAATGAATTTTTCAAAGAAGAAATTATATTTTCCTAAAGAATTGTTTTAAATTAATTTTAAATATTAATTTTTATTTTTTCAATGTGTTTTTCAATAAAAAGGAATTTTAAAATATTTTAAATTATTTTCAGTGCTCCTATTGTATGTTTTCATGGTTATTTTCAATGAATTTTTTTTTTCAAAATGTTTTACGTTTTAAAAAGACATTTTCAAAGAGGAAATGATATTTTCATCAATAAATGTGTTAAATAAATTTTCAATGCTTCCTTAATAATTTTACAATTTTATTTTCAATGAAATGAATTTTGGAAATATTATATGACAATGATTTTCAATGAAAGGTTTTTTTCCTTAAGAAACATTCTAAGTGATCTTTCAAAATACTTCTCCATATAGGATTAGATCCTATGATATAGTTTATTATTTACTTGGAATATGATCCAAGGACCCCATTCTTATTATTTATTTTAATGGTTTATATTTAATATGAAAATTTGTTTATGAAACCTATTTATCTTCTATGGGGTATACCAAGATAAAACACTTATGAAACCCAATTCTCTTCATGGTTTATGATTTGAAGAAATTATTCTGTAAAATATCTCTTTTCAATAGGTTTTGATGTGATAAAAGTTTTATGATACCCATTCCATTCATGGTTTATGACATAATGAATATTTGGGATCCTTTAGAACACATATGTATTATTTCATTATGGGACGTGTGGGACCTATACCTCCCTCTAATACATTGAGTAATGATTTATATATATGACGAGATATATATGGATGGAATGGGGAGTGAACCAAGTATAGTAAGAAAAGTCTTGAATGAGGATTGAACTTGGTACAATAATGGACTTTTTACATCAGGAAAATTTGGGGAGTGAACCCATTTCACTATTAGGAAAGGGCTACAACTGAGAATGGTGGTATTTATCATCTAGTAGGTATATCCCACTGAAGTTCCCTCACAAGTTCTTTAAATGAGCCTTTACTTCTTGGGAATGATTTTATATGATTATGTGTATGGAAAAATTCTATGTAATATTACAATGTTACGATCTCATAGATCACACTCTTAGATTATCTTATGATTCATGTTTTATGAACTACAAAACTTTATTCTATGACTCAAGATTATGATCTTTGATATGAAAGGTATAATTATCAAATGTTATGGACATGTTCTCATACACTTATGTTCATGTTATTCTTATATGTCTCCATTATTTTACATTATAGAGCATCTGAGATCACTCTTTCTTATGTTTCATTTCCCCTGATTATGAAAAATGTTTTTAACAAGGAGTAATAAAGGAGAATATATTTATGGGAGACAATGAAGATATTTCACCATGTTAGAATATTTTGTTTCTATGTTTCCAAATGAACTAAACTATTATGGTCCTTGGACTTGTATTTTTGCAATGTTGTGAATATTCATAGAAAATATGTAATATCCATATATGAAAAGCTTGGTTCATCGTATGGTCCAGGACGTCACTCAACCTAGTGTAACATTTCTTAAAACAAGACGTCTCTTGGTGACATAGGATTGAACTAAATCCATATAGTCCATAAATTTGACCAGAATACCAATTGAATCTTAAAAACATAACTTCACTCTAACTAACACTATCCCATCCCAAAAAATTATATTATAATATATTGTAATTTATTATCTCAAATCTTCTGAGTGACACTAGGGAAGGGATACTTCATGACCTCATATAATCCTCCCCTTTAACCATATGTTTTTTATATATGTAAGGCCATATAATTATTTTGGGGAGAATATTTACTCAAATGTAAATCCTTAGGGAATCCCCAAATCTACCAAATATTATAAATGACCTGTATTTATGATGTAAATCCAAAAAACATATGGATAATAAATTGGGATCCAAGTGGGACCCTACAATCCATATTATACAGAAATAAAACCATCTATATGATATTTGAAAAAAATAGAGTATCATCAGAAAGTAAATGTGTTCAATAAACATAAATTATAACAAAATGATGGATCAATTTATGGTACATAAGTAGAATAATAATAGAAAAATAAAATAATTTCCTTTCATCCAAACTCACATAATCCAACCAGCCAAATCCATATCCTCCATAGCCTACTATACTGAACAATAAGTCATGCTTCAAGAAAAACAAAATCCATAGAAGAAAACATTAACAATAACTACTTTGGTTAATAATTAAGGGAGTAAAGTCACCCCTACCAAAAATATCAAGCCATACTTGAAGACTTTGCATAGGATGTTATACTAATCCTGAACCATACCTAAATATTTGTTGTATTGTGTCTTACCAAGTATCGACCTATAACATTTTCCTCATGGCAGGGTTCCATAATTAAATCTTCACCCATATCCTCTCACTCTGAGCAGTTCATGCATTAATATCAGATCATGTAGTGAACATAACTCATCTCAAGGGAGGTCTCAAATAAATCTCATATAAAGTACCTAGATAACCCTCTCTCGATCTGTCAAGTCTGCACATCAAGTAACAAAACAATCATTTCTCATCCAAGGTATTTCATACACCAAATTATAGAAATTTCTAAGACTAACATCTCTCACTTAGAGGAATCTGCACATCAAGTACCCAAATTATCCCTTTTTCTCCAAGGTAGGTCATATATAAAATCATATCAAGTATGAAAAATAACCCATCCTACTAAAGGGAATAAATAATTAAAGTACCCAAACCATATCTAATCATCCATGGGAGGTTTAATATCCAATCATTTCAATTACCTTGACCAACCCCTATCACTTAGGGGAGTCTACACATAAATTACCCAAAACATCCCTTCTAATTCAAGGGAGGATATACATTAATTCCCCATGGTATTCCTGACCACACCGTTTCACTCAAGGTTGGCCATGTAATATATCAAATTATCATTCAATACCATCTTATCCAACCATCCTATCATATCACATGTGGTTACAACCACCATTATCAATATATCACACAATAAGAAACATGAAAAATCAATAAAATAGAACATACTAGCTAATACTTGACCAATGGAACATTAATTGAATAAATTCATTCCTAGGATAACCATAGTCCCTTACCTTATGAAGACATAAATTTTACCCATATTTACATTTCCCATGAATCTAGCACCTTCATAGGTGAATGAATGAATTACCAAAAATCATACTATATACCATTAAGTCTTCCAAGCATCAACCAATCTCAACAGCTCACCATAAACCCCATTTACCAGAGAATACATACCCTCATCACATCCTCAAAAAAACCTGGTTCCATCAATACTAACCCAATTTACCCTTTTATATCCTCTAAGGGGATAATTATATCAATATAGACCAACCTTGAAACTTTGATACAAAAAAACATAATCGGTCAACACATGAAAGCATGCATCATCAACCAATAAAAAATCCACTTTGAAGAAATAATTTAGAAACACATTCAAGAGAAACCATGATTTTTTAAATAGGGAATTCTCATATGAGGTCCAACAGACCAAATATATTATTAACCAAGTCCTTATATCATTCCATTAAAAACCAATTCAAATACCCCTTTAAAACCCTTTAGAAAAGGAATAGAAGTCCCTGTTCACTCACACTAGGAACTTATATAAAATCATATAAAAATTTTATTTAGAAAACCCCAAAAATTATTTTGAAATATCATTCAAAACATATTTCTCAAATAACCTCTATTCATAAGAATTACACTCGAATCAACCCCTTTTTAAAATAAAATTAAAAAAGTTAAGTCATATTACATTTTTAAATCAAACTCATGCCACTGAGAAATCCACAATGAGGTCCATTGGAACTCGTTCATCCAAGGTTCCACCAATGAACCATTTTAGAAGATATATAGTCATTTTTGACAACTATGATGATGTGGGACCATCCTAATTCATGGGTAAGAATCACTTAAGTTATGAAACATCTTATAATAATAATAATAATTCCCACACATGAATATATAATCACTAAAGGATAAATATTCATAGTCTTTTCGAATCCACTTACCTCAACCTGTGATCTGTAAATCAATCCCAAGCTCATTGTGATCTAATCTATGTTTATGATCACCCATATCATCCAAAAAACCATAAAATTTTGAAAATCATTGAAAATTTAAAACTAAATTTCCAAATTGGAATAAGTAACCTCAAACATAACAGATGTAATAATGGAACTGAAACCAAACGTAATGAGGTGTAGTCCAAGATCGAAATTCACCTAGACAAAATCCATGAAAAATATCCAATTTATTTACCTAATTTTGTTTCCTTTTAACTCCAATTGTACAAAAACAATAATAAATTCATGGTGAAACATACCTCAGGATAATCTATGAACTACAGTATGAACACCCCCTTATTGTACCTATGTAAAAATATAGATACCAAATTCTTATGAAGTGGGATTATTCCACCATTATGTAGTACAACCATCTCTCTAAATCCCAAGATATTCCAACCAATGTTAAGGAAAAACAAGGGGGAAGAACAATAGGGAAAAGGATAGAGATCATACCTATAATCCATAAGATAAAACCCTATTCTACAACCTAGATAAAAGGGTTTAAAATATAAGATTATTGGAGGCCTAAGAGAGGGATATCACCCTTTCTCCAAATTTACTAATTCCATGGAGCCTAAGGGGGTTCCAAATAGGACTCTCCTAAACATACCAGATCAATGGGTAAAAATAGTATAGTATGGGAGACCAAAATAGAGATTTACCCTATCACCATGATTGACTAAAGAAAAGTATCCTAGGAAGGTTCCAAATAGGACCCTGAGTGAAATACTAATAAGCTACATATAACAAATTTCCTAGATATTGGACATGACGTACAAGATGGTCATGTTATGGTTCCCCCACATGAGGGATGAATCATGATGTAGCCCTAGATTATATGAAATCATGTCCCCAACACGAGGCTTATCCCTAGTTTGACTTAAGGGGCCATAATGTGGACTTCGTAGTTATGTCATGTCACCACACCCACCGTTTCCCATCCCCATCTAGGCTCTACAACCTAGAGTAACTTCCATAGCCATTGATAATGTACAATGAACTCCAGCATGGTTGTTTCAAACACACAATTTATAACATGAAATTTTTCAAAAACCACACTCATAAATGTATGATTTCTTCTTCCGTGACATGACACCACACTAAAATTCCCTTTTATATGATACTGACTCACTATGCTCATGTCATGGACCCCTACCTGTAGGTAGAATATATATAATACGGATAAGCCATCATGATGTTTAATACTTCATGAAAATCCTTCAAATCATGACCCTACCTTATCATGGCATAATGTGCCGCCTATATTAAAATTAAGCTATAGGGCCACCCTGAACCATATTTTACATTCACCCATGCACCAAGAACTCCTTAAAATCCATTGAACACATCTAAAAACATCATCCTAGTATGGATGAACCACCAAAATCCTAATCCAAATCACTACTCTAGAAGCATCCCATACTCTATGACTAAAAATCATATTTCCCCTGAATTTCATGAACTCATAACAATTCAGTTCATTATGAAATCCTTCATCCCTAACACATCATGTTGTAATTCAATACAGTTCATCATAATTATGAACACTAAAGTGGTATTCCTAGGCCATAATAAATAGTATTGACACATTTATTCAGATTCAACACCTAAAAAATAATCTAACATGATAATGAATGATAATTTAATATAGTTCATTACAATGTGGTTAATATAGAAGATTTAATTTAATCTCAAACATAATTCCTAATATTCCTTATCCACTCTAGAACATCAAAACTTCTATGCATCCAAAATGAGCACATATTGAAAATCTTGGCCTTTAATTTAGATGCCTCTCAAATTATTTTTATCCTCAAGAATCAAAATAATACATCAAATAAGAAAAAAATAATCCCTTAAAAATAATTAATACACAAGATACCTCTCAAATATGAATCTCATCATAAAAAATAACTAAAAACAAAATATAAAACAAATGATAATACCGAAGACTCAAAATTAGGTTCAAATAATCAAATTTAATGAAAAAATAAAAAATGAAAATGGTTTTGGGTATCAAACCTATATCCATGACTCATTCTCCCTTGTATATTTCTCTAAATGATCATTCATCTAAAAATAACACACAAAATGTATGGTTCCCCCATAAGAGATTGTCCCCTGATGGTCTTGAAACTCTATATGTATCCCCACAAATCTTTAGCCTCTTAAATATTAAACTCACCCAAATCAATTTCATGGGAGTCATCATAAATATATTTCTGAATTTTTGAAATATAGAAGAAATTATAGATCTAATACATATGGGGTGGAAGTTTCAACCTGTACTCTACCTCATAAATACACTCAAAGACCTTGAATGGTTCAAAAACCCATATAGATAAACCTTAAAAAACACGTGGTTAGTAACATTAAATTTCAATGGTATCCACTTCTAGTCAATATAATATTTTTGATGATCTTGATTAGCCTTTATTTTCCCCTGGATCACCTAGAATTTCTCCATCATACTTGGCACCAAATCAAGTTTAATAATTACCATCTCCCTAAATTTGGACTATCTCAAATTGATCTATATGATTACTCATAAAATGAATCAAATTATTCCATGATAATGGATGATTAATATTTATTATTATTGGAAAACAAAAATAAAGGAAAGAGTATAACAAAAAAATCTTTAAAATCAAGTATACATACACATAAAATGCACTCTAATGTTTTAATGAGTCATTTCTCAACCAATATTATCATAATGAAAAAAAATTATAAGAAAGAACTAATATTAAAAATAATATCATTATACCTTATATACACATTAGGTAAATCAAGGATCTTGATTTTAAATAATCACTCTTATAATTTTTTGAGTCCACACAACCTCTTCCACAAAGAGCCCTATTAACACATCCATGAAACTTGACTCTTTAATTTCCAAGAAATTTGGTGAATTAATCAATTGATAGAAAATGAACCAAATCGAATCATATATTCCAAATTATTGAGTAAAAATTCCTTGAAATAAAATGATACTTCCTCTCATTTCCACAAAGTAATATTCAAGGGTCGTAACATTCTAACAATAACTTGACACTATTATTTAACCCATTGAAAAAACATTGATATATAAAATACATCACTGAATTAGTCATATGAATCCACCAAAACTTCTAAAAAACGAATGATACATCATAGAAATTATATGATTCACTACTAATGATATGTTATGAAAATCATGAAGAAATTCATATCACAAATGTTATATAATAAACAAATTCCCACAGAAAAAACTTTATATTAATCATCCATTGTCCATATATCTGTAAAATCTCTACGTTCAATACAATATTTCCATAAATCCACCTTAGAGACCCCCATTTAAATTTCTATACTCATTGAGAAAAAAATAAGATTATATAATTATCTAATATATGAAAACATCACTTCTATAATACACTATTTACATGTGTAAAACAAAAAAAAAATTTATTGTCTTTCACTGATATTTATAATCATAAGAAAAATCATTCTACATATTCCTTCCAATTTCCCTAAATTATGAGATTCCTCAAAGTCAAAATAATATAATAAATATACCCATTTCATGAACACAAATTTAGATCTCATTGATAGAATAAATACCATGGGATATTATAATATTTGAAGACCAAAAACAATTATTCAATGATATAATTCAACTAAAAATTCACAAAAAACACCCAAAATATATGAAAAATATATCAGGTGGAATAATTAAGCTAATCAGTAAATAATTAGTTTAACCAATAAGAGATCACTGTCTACTATTATATCAACATGAAACCTAGAAAAATATTATAATTGTTGAAAAAAACCTAAAACCTAAATCCTTAATCAAAATAAAAAGATATAGTCACTGTTTAAATACTCTTTCAATTACTCAAATGTCACTTGACACATACAGCTCTACATAAAGAATAGATCCTTAGGGTTAATGAATTCAATGATGTCATGTTATTAGATATTGTAGATATAAAACTCATGTAGTAACTAACTAGGCTAAGAAAAATATGCACCTTTATAAAATTATTGAGTACTTACTAGAAAATATCTACCTCAATCTTTGATGGATCGATAACTACCACTCACTAAGATAAGAAATTTCCAAGTAAATATAAATCAGACATACAAAACATGTACTTGGAATGTTTTTTATATCTTATATCTTTAAATTATCTATCATAGTGTCTAAAAATTCTCAAAAAACGTCTCCTCTATCGTTTAAGACACTGAAATATCAATAATGAATACTACCAGGAACCAATGTAAGAGCTTATGAAACATCACTTTCTTCAACCTCATGAAGGATTTTAGTGCATTCATAACCTATAATTCCATTATCAAAAAATAAAAATTACTATTGTGACATCTAAAAGTGGTCTTATGAATATACTACCCCTTTACTATCATTTTATGAGACCTTGACAATAACTTAATTGTCAAGAACCAACTAACTCCCTTCTCTTGATTGAATAAGATTTAAATTATTGTATGTGGTTACTGGTTCTTTATAGATACTTGGTTCAACTATTGATTATTAATTAAAATAAACAAACCACAATCCTATTAATTTTAAATCAGTGGTATATCCCCATAAGGATACACATTACGTTGGATGATTCCTTTTTATAATAAATCATTAACTTGATTCCATTACTTCGTTAATTATGATGGTTTTATCCTATAATAATACATAAAAATTAGGGAATCATAAAGCTAAAAATATATAAAAAACATTATTATATGTTCAAGAGGTAATTTTTACAAATATAGGAATTTAGGTACATTTTTTGTTTTTAATTTTAAAGGCACTTAAATTTTTTTAAATAAATTAGGGTAAAATTATAGAGTTTTAAGTGATGAAATGAGTATGAAAGGAGAAAACATTGTTTATTTAGGGGAGGAAAAGGTGATAGAGATGTAAGACCATCCTTTGGGAATCCAATAGCTAGGCCCAGGCACCCAGTGGGATCTTATGTAGTTTTTTAACTAAGGAATATTACTAATTACATGGTTAAAAAACTATGATTATATATTTTATTTTATTATTTTAAGGTAACATTTTTATGAGAAATTATCTCATTAATTTCTCACTTTCTCACTCTAACTTTCATGGATTATCTATCTTTTGATTTTAATCTAATGTTTGATCCATTAATGGTGAGATATTTGAAATTCCTATGATTTTATAAAAAATGAAATATTTTTTTATATCATTATGTTATCATCTTATTCTTTCTTAAAGCTTAGTGGATTAATGGATTTTTTTCTTGAGATAGAATTAATCCACTTTCCTTATTATTTTTTTAATCAAGTTATGGGAAACCTCTGTCACACTTTGGTATTTAATTGAGTGTTTACATATAAACAATGAACTATTATGGTCATTTAGTGTTGTGTGTGAGACTAATGTGATGAATATTGATTTTAACCTAACAAAAATTATTTTATAAGAATTATTATGAGATTAATATATATTAATATTATAATAAATGGCTGAAATTAATGATTAATATTGGATAAATGATAAAACAAATTGAGAGATTATGTGATATGATTATGAATTTGATGTTATAAATATAAAGATAATTAATGATGAATTTTTTATATTAAAGTAAAATTTTATTTGATATAAATTCATACTAATTTCATATTAATTTGATTGAATTATTGAAAACAAGTTGAGTAAAATTATATGTTTTTGGGTAGAGATTTATTGTTAGAATATTTTTTTCATACATGGTAATATATGTAATTTTAGGTAAAACATATTATAATGAGTTAGAAAAATTAAAAATAGGATATAATGATCTTATAATGAAGATTATATGTTATAAAATGAATTATACCCATTGATAATTATATTTGAATGAGTATAAGGGAGAAAAATGAGCATACGATACTCTATTAAATTAAATTAAAAGTGAATAAGTAAAATTAAGGGGTTAAATTAGGTATTTTTATATGAAATGTTCTTACTATAATTTTATATTTAAGTTCTATAAAATTGAATATGATTAGTGTGTTTTCATGGGTGGTTGTAAATTAATTTTCTAAATTTTAATGATCAAAATGGGGAATAAATATGGGCTTGTAGTGTTAACAAATAAAGGTTATATTTTTAATATCACAACAAAACTATTTTATTATGTGAATACCATGTGTTTAGCTAACTTATAGGGATCCTTAAGTTAATATTCGATATGAGATAATGATATGTGAACTATAGGATTTTCTAGGCCCTATGTTTGACCTGATATTATGTTATTTTCCATGTATTTAGAATATGGTTCATTTGAACCATATTTTTTTGGATACTTTATTTGTTAGATTATTTTTTCTACCATGATTAACTATAGTAGGAATACAAGTTATTAAGTGACACAACCAACAACAAATTTTTATAAATAAATCTTATTAATTATATGAATAAATCAATTAATATTTTTCTAACATTTATATAGGAATATATTAAAATTTAATGGTTGTTTGGGGTTGTAGTTGAGAATACTGAGAATTATTTCTCAGTTCCTATATATAAAAATCTATTTTCCATAGAGAATCTGTACATGTTAATGTATGTAAAGGAAATAGTCCTTAGAACCTAGGAGGTAATATTTTGTTAGATATATGATTTTATTTATTATAATTTTAGATTCATGTGAAAGAGAATTCCTCATATTATATTCTAAATTATTTTAGTCAATTTGCTTATGGTTTTTACTTTTTGGATGTACCTTTTACCCTATTTGGACACACGTTTCATTCATAAATTTATTCAATTTGGTTTGGGATTTTATTTTAGATAATATTACTTATTTTTTTCTTTAGATAGTTATTATGTTACTTTTTTTAGTTTTTTATTTATAATGGATCATTAGAGTATAAATTACTCCACACGTGATATATATAGACCCTTTGTTATAATCTTCCACCACTAGTGATATGGAAATGGTGTTGAGACCCTGTTTAATTTTTCCTTAGTGGCATGATCATGATATGGAATGAAATTACAGGATGTTTATAGAAGGTGTCTCTCTTATTAGGTCATGATATTTGGGAAATTGGAAAGATGGAGACTAGAGATTGAAAATTTATATAGAATTTTTGTCCATGTGCCTATCTAACACAACCATAGTAGAATTAAAAGTCACTAGTGAAGTATGATATTATATTTTATTGATTTATAAATGATATTTTGGGATAAAATTCTAACTCTAATTAAGAGTGTTTTGAGGTATATCCACGAGTCACTTTGTCAGATAGGAAAATTGAATATTTTATTGCACCCCAAATTGTGTTGGATTGGTTATTTGATTTAGTTAGTTTGAATTATTAATTAACTAATAAATATTTTAATAAATAATTTATCAATAATTAATAAATTGACTAAAATCAATGAGATATTTTTGATGATATATTGTAAATAGTTTTAATTGACTAATTATATTATGAAAACATATAGTAAATGATTATTTTTGTGATTATTTAATGAGACTATTGATGTTAATTTCTAGTTGGTGTATTTTTTTATAGAATCATGGAATAAGAAAACATAATATTCGGCCATTTGGTTAGAATTTATATCATGGATGATATTAAAAAGGGCCTATGGAGGGAGAGGTTGATAATTTTCCTCCAATGGGATTACCTAAGACATAGGAGGAGAATAATTTCATTGAGGGTCTAACAGAAGTTATTCAACACTTGGAAGGGAGGCCATATTTTGTGGTACAAGTGGTGACTGATGTGGATCAGGATTTTCAAGAATATCATACTCCAATATTTAAGACATATATTGGGGTTCATTGTGCAAAATAGATCCTAGAAGGAATGTATATATATTTTGATGAGATTGGTGAACCATAGGAGATGAAAGTAAGTCTTACTATCTTCATACTTATAAGACCAATGTGTTTCTAGTGGGATATTGTTGTACATAAAAAGAAGACTAATGGGATTATGTGGAGAACAATTCAAGTTTTCTTTTATGAGTTTTGTTAGGTCCAAGTTATAGTAGACCACCACTATGTGTGGGAGGGGGTGAATCAATGGTTACCATAAAAACTACTTAAACAATTTCCTTAATATATTAGTGTAATGGATTGAAAACAAATAGGTGGGAATGTGAGATAGGGTGATACAGAATAAACATGAAAAAATTTATTTTAAATGGTTTAATCACTCTAATTATTCAATAGATAATTATTGGTAAAAAATGTGTCTAATACCACTACAGGTATGCTTATATTTTTATCAATAAGAATGTGGAATGGAATAGGAAGATGGTAATGAACTCCATAAATAATAAAGAAGGAATATCATAATAATTTTATTAATCTTTTATTCTAGAACATATGTGCCTTTGGAATTTGGATCATGTGTGGACCCTTGTTCTACTCATCAATACCAAGAAGAATATCCCCAGAATGACCCCTAAAATGGGTGTCTAATTATCTCAATTTTATCACATATTTCTCTAGTTCAGACTCCTTACATTTATATATCATGTGTGAATCAAAATATTATGTTCATATATGAAAGATATAAATTATAAATCATTAAAATTTATCCACCATTTCATCATAACAATATACATTATAGTGTGGTCTCTAGTTGAAATCATATATATATATATATATATATATATGAGTTTTTATAAAATGACCCAAAACTTGAGGTGTGTGGGGTATTGGATAATAATATAGTCACACACCAAATTTTCTTGGACATAAAGATTGAAGTATAAAATCATCTATTATGGTATGATTTCTTGCTTTTATCATGATGTACTTCAGCTCACTTAGACATACCTGCACTAAATTATCATGGTCTATCATCAAGAAATAATATAAACTCTAAAAATACTTATAAATAATCTTCATGATGAAATATCTTATCATATAACATGATTTCCCCTTATATAGATGAACTGTTATTCAATACCACTCCATTATTTCATAATAAGTTCTCTTCAAGATGTTATTTTATTTGAATATAGGAAAAAATTCTTTGTGTCCTAATATGCTCTAATTTGTCATCATGACATATATGAAAATGTTTCCAATAAATATAACATGAAAATACCACGTGGTTCACAAACTCTCCATACGAAGATCAATACTATTTTTATCATGTCATGATTGAGATGATCTTATAGATACCCCTTTATCAGTTCACTTCATGAGTGTTTTTCAATTTCATTTCACCAACCTAAGAACAAAGTTATCTTCAATTACCACCATTTATTTTGTTAAAAGCATAAAAATAACACATAATATCTTCTTCAGACCTTAGTTACCAAATCATCATGTATCAAACTATAAGGAAAATAGTTCTTATCTATATCTCATTGATCTTCACTAATAAAATTAAATAGTATATATCGCATTCAAAGAATAAATCTTATGTATTATACCCCTTTTCAGAAAATGAAGAGGAATATAATATGGAATATAACCTTTAAAATTTATAGGTATTTTTGTAGAATGAACTCTAAGAAACACCCTTAATTGTTGGAAGGAATCATTTTTTTGAGTCTTTGTCAATATATCCACAAAATACTCTTTTTTATAAACATATTTTAACAAAATTTCTTAGAATTAAAACATCTTTTATGAAGTAGTATTTTATATTAACAAGATTATACCTTGAAATTTTTACTAGATTTTTAACAAAGTTGATTTTAATTTGATCATGACACCAAACAACCAATGGGTGTGAAACTTTCACTTCAATATCTTTTGGATTTGATTTCATCCACATAATTTTTGTCATGTATTTATGTTTTATAACACACATAGTCTTTTATTCATAAGGTGACTGGATTTTTTTTCTAATAGTGCCAAGAAACACTTATTCCTCTAATAAAGAATATACCTACCAAAGTTGAATTTATATTAAAAAATAACCTACCAAATTGAAAATTGAATTCAAATGGAGCAATAAAAATATATTTTATTCATACATAAATTCAAAATCAATAGTCCCTTTGACATAATGTAAGATCAGTTTCCCTGAGATAAGATGAAACTCTTTCAGATTGTTCTGGAATTGTGTTCAAAGAGAAACTCAAAAAATCATGTCTATTCTATATATTGTAAAGTAGAGTAGGATAAAGATGATGTATTAGACCTAGTCCACTCAATAGTGACTGAGACCGGTTAGCCACATGACTTCAACCACACATCCCCATACAGCAGAGGCTATCGGCTAGCAGAGATGGTCAATGGTGGAACAATGGGGAGACTATACCCTCCCGATCAAAGTGTAGCATAGCGGTATAATAATATAAAATAATAGAGGAAGAATAAATATATCTGGAAAAATAAATAATAAACATCCATCACATAATAACAAGGTAATCATATCCTTTTGTGCCATATAAAAAATAATGATCATGGCATGCTATAAAAAAGGAAATATTGACAGACATGGAAGAAGGTACACACACATGATGGTATACCAGAAGAATTAAAATGACCAAAAATGAGTATATTCAGATAGAATCATGTTACATAGATCAGTTCTATGCTTTCCCAATCCCATGCTACAATCTGTCAAGTATCAAGAACCTGAAAATTTCCCGTGTTCCTATTTTCATCCATTAAGTCTATCTAGGTACCAAAAGGTTTCCCTAATAGGGTGTACGATGAAATCATTAGGCTACTACCAATGGTTTCTAATGGAATACATTATATTAATATATTATAAATAGTGTGGAGAAAATAATAAAATCTATAAATGAAGTGTGGTATATAAATAACTTACATAGGTTCAAGTTCCCATTGGACACCCATTCTCTACTACCTGATTCGGCCCAAATATGGATTATATCTGAGTAACCAAGCATGATTTAATTTATAAAAATATATCAGTACTTGTATCATATTCTAATAATCTCATGTTCACTATATCCCATAAGATGTGTATAATAAGTCCATCATTAAAAATAAGGCACTAAATGAATCAAATATTTCTCTTGGACTTATAGACACATCGTATAACCATTATATGATATAATATTTCTAATAAACCTAAGGCCATCCATGGAATTCGTAATTTGTAACCAAAGTATCACTCTAAGAATATATGACCCCATTAACTTACAATTCTATCCTACGAATTCTTCATGGAATCCCTGGTAACACTCTCGGTGTGGTATAAAGTCACCTCTTTCTAATTCCATCCTTGGAATTCCATAATGATAGCCCCTGTGTCACTCATGGTGTACATACTAATTAGACCTCAGAGTATATACTTATAGGTTCACATAGATAGTTCAAGTTTAACTCATGGAACAAAAATAGTATTCCCTCTGATTCCATCCTTGGTAGTTCATAAAGTAGTCCAATGATCACTTAGTTGAATACAAGACAACTGCCTAATGAATATTTCCATGGTGTTCACATGTGATCCCATGTGTCACTCATGTAACATAATAATCATTTCACTATATTAATTTAATTATTCAATCTCAAAGAGTCTTTCTATGGAAATCCTAATTGTAACCAACCTCTCACTCTCAGAATGAAAATAAGAATGCCCATTTCCCAAAGACAAACCACACCCTTTAAGTTAACGTCGCTCAACTGGACATTATAATTATTGAAGAAGTTAAACTTAGCACAAAAAAGGATTAAACAATGCATAGGTTATAGTTACAAACATCACATGAGTCCTCCTATTTATAAGAAATTGGGAATTTATATATAAAGAAAATATCAATCCTAAGAGTGATGCAGAACAACCAAAGGCATAAGGGCATAATATTCCATTACATGTTTTATTTAATTTATTTTACATGTAATTCCATTAATTTAACATAACATAAGATATGGGTAGAATGAAACACCATTAAGGTTAAATAAAATCATAGACCACCAATTATTTATTTATCTATTTAAGAAACACACCCAAGGGGGTAGTAAAATTCAAGGTTCTTAACATTTAATTTTAATTAACTTGGTCTCATGGGTCACATAGGTCAAGCCTACCCATTTAATTTAATAATAAATTCATTTAATAAGCATCAAATATAAAATCTAGAGTACAAAAAAAAGACATACAGATAAAAACTAATTATTTGAGGAAAAAGCATGAGACCACCTAACTTATCTTGGTAGTTGACTCCTTGTCCGTTGTCAGCCTTATATCAGGAATAGAACGAAAGAATTTGTGCGAATAGAAAAACTTCATGAAAATAGGGAACAAGAGCTCACAAAAAAACAACTCCATTGAGATGGAGACCTGAATGCCCCAAAGGCCTTAATTTTTATTGATTTCTGATAACCCCCTTTCAAAGGATGAGGGGGAACCCTTACAATGACTCGATCAATGTTTGGAAAGAAGAGATGCTTAAATGCATAGATTTAGGTGTGAAAAATAATTCAAGAGGGAGGAGGTTATGTCTTCTAGAGGAGAAGGAAAAGTGACGTTGGGTTTATAAAGTTATTAAGGGAGAAGTTAATTTTACCTAAATTTAAATGGGTCACAAGTTATGGACACATAGTTGGCCAAACTATGTACCGACTATGTTAGGATCACTTCATAGACACCCATTATCACATGTTCATGGGGCATGGTTTGAAAAATCAGGTTCCAAACGTGAATTTTTCCTCAATAAAAAATTATACAGAAAATATATGACTATTCAGATCGGGTTTCATGATTTCATCAAACTGTGTGGCCCTAGAAAATACATTAGATAACCCAGCCTGGTTTGATATAACCATTTTGGATGGCCTACATGGTTTGTATTAATTGTGTTATCTATCCACCTCATCCAAAATATTAGACTTTGAGATCAGTACATTCCGCAGATGTCCCTATTTCCTCTATGACCTCATTAGAAACTCATAAAACAATAAAAATAAGGAACTAAACCAAAAATAAAAGGTTCTATAGAAAATAGAAAATTCTAGTTCTTACAATCTTATTCCTTAAATAATTTTCCCCTAAATTTCCCTTCTAAATATATTCAAGCATCCTTTGAGAATAACTCCATTCATTGGGATTGGATTTCAGCCTCCTGCTCCAAATTATCATCCTATATATGACCATGCTTCCATAGATCCCATACTAGAGGAACTGACCGAATTTAGGGAACCTCCATGCCTTGATCAACAAGGCAGATATAATATTACACAAAGGAAACATCTACCTCAATCTTAACCTCACAAAGATAAAGAGTATGCGATGGATGAGAAAGATATTAGTGAAGTTGAGATACATGGAATTCGTCAAGCATGGCCCGATATGTCTGAGGTAATTACAACTGATTAACTACCAGCCTGACTCCCTCAAGATTCTCAAATTTCTTGATGTAATAAGGAAACATATCCCCTTATTTACGGATTTGTATATACCTCAACCTAGGAGAAACTCATAAGAAAAACTGTCTCTCCACCTTAAAATATAGTGGTCGAGGAAAAAATTATGTGTATGATTTTTTTTCTAGACCAAGTTTTATAAACCTACTTCTTAATAATCTAAACATGCTATGATGTATCCTAAACAAAATGAGGACCCAATAATAATATCTCTCTTAGATCTATCCACCACAGGGGTGATCAGAATGACCAACAATATATTGCCTCATATAAATCCATCATTATGGTATCCTAGAAGCTATTATTATAAGTAAACTCAGTGAGAGGTAATTATTTCTACCAAGAAACTCTGAAATCAAAAATTCATGCTCCAAGCATGTCCTCCAAAACCTATATCGTGCACTCAGATAGAATTTCATTCTAAGTATTATAGGATGTACTCAGTAGAACCTATGAACCCAATTCTCTATGCAACACCTACTAGAATCAAGATATTAAAAAAATCTATATATAAAAATATAGAATGTGGAACCCCATGTATATATATGATCTCATGAATGTAGAGCCTCTTGAGATCATACACTAATAAATCCTCTTGAATAGGTAAGAAATGGATGACCTTCGTTAATCTATCTACGATCACCCATACAATTTCACTACCCCAAGTTGGTCAACAAAATCTTGTCACAAAATCCCTATTAGTGTCATATTATTTCCACTTAGGAAGAGATAATGGCTATAAATTTCTCACTAGAATATGGTGTGTTTTGTTCACCCACTGATAGGTGGAACACCATGTAACAAACCCAACTATCTCTCTTTTCATCTTTGACCAAAAGTATTGAAGGCATAAGTCATAATACATCTTGGTAAAACTAGGATAAAAATCCCATGTAGAGGCATTGGAATATTCTGTAAAATCATCTCATATGTCTATAAGAACCCAAATATATCAAAAAATTCAAAAAAAACTCATTATCTTTAATGAACCAACCAGGAGCTGTGTCATCTCCTAAAATACTCTCATATAGGACCAAGTTATCAGAATCTAATACTTGATGCATCTTCACTCTCTCCAAAAGCAAAGCTTTTACTAATAAAGATGAAATTACAGAATGTCCAAGATGTTCCTAAACTACTAGATTCATATTAGAAAATAGGGATATAATGTTCCACTCACTACATGCCTCATAAACTGCCTGTGTTTATGTACTTCTTCTCAGATCATTGGAAACCATATTTACCTTTATAAGAATATATGAAATCAGGAAGTAAAAATACTACAGGTATTCAACCCACCTTCATTTTTTATGATTCAAGTCACACTACATAATTATGTACATGAGGATTTTAGGGTTTGTATACACCACAAAATTCTCACCCAATAAATAATGATTCCAACAACACGAGGCATGAACTACAATATCTAACTGGAGATCATGAATATGGTAGATTCTCTCATATGGAATGAACTAGAGAGACCTATGTTAAATGACTCAATAATCCTTCATCCAAACTTATCTTATACATGATACATCACAAGACTCTATAATTTTCTCAAATCATTGAAAAAATCAATATCAAAACATATTTTAGCATCCCTTTCATCTCTTAGAAGGATGTCCCATAGGATTAAGACAATACAAACATCACAACATTATTAGTAAATCTTATAAGATGTGTTATTATGTGTGATAAGTCATGTATAAATATCCTTTTCTATACCCAAGAAACTCCACATATAAAATGAATTCTTGGGTTTCCTCCAAGAAACTAACTGTATCACCTTCTCTAGGTCAACTGATACTCCTTCCATTGAGATAATATGAGCCATGAAGTGAATCTTATCCATAAAGAAGTGGAAGTTATTGATCCTATCATATAATTGATAATCTCTCATCATATTCAATTTGATATAAAGATTTTTTTCAGTCTAGTTTGGAGTTTCATAATACACTAATATATTGTCCATCAATAAAAAACTAGATTTGGATGGAAAACCTGGTTAATTAGCACAATTAATACAATTTACGTATTCATGAGGATGAAAAACATGACTAAATACATGTACAATACATATATACTACAGAATTATGTATATGGTATCTTGAATTCTCTAACACAAACTAGATGATAACCTGACATCGGACCAATCTTAGATAAAACCCTTTCCCCTCAAAGATGTTCAAAGAGATCATCCATACTAGGAAACCGATAGTAGTTCATATCCATAAGTTGGTTCAACAGATAATAATCCATGAAAATCCTGAGGGTTCCATCTACCTTATTGAAGAAATGTAATAGTGAACCCCAAAGTGAAGAACCGGGTAAAAAAACCTGTAGCTTTAAAATCCTCTAGCTACCTCTTGTGGTCCTTGAACTATGTAGTATCCATTCTATAAAGAGGAATGAGTACTGGTAAATATCTAGGAGATATTGTGATGGAAAACATTACCTCTCTATCATGAGGTAGTCCTAAATTTTTTTCTATAAACACATTCTTGAAATAATCTACCATTGGAGGGAAATCTATCTAACATGTTCCCTGGTCATCTAGATATAAACTAGAAATATAGGAAATCATCCCACTCAATTGACAATTCTCCACTCTATCTTGTCTTTCTTGGACATCGTATCCACCTTTGTGAGTAAGAACCCAACCCTTTGGTGATGTGAAGGTCACCCTTTGATGATGGAATTCAACATTATCATGATAGGGAACCAACTATTCAATCCCAATAATGATGCCAATCCCTATAATCTCAATGGAAAAGTGGTCTCAGACGATGTGAAACCCACTTGTCTCAAGGGGGAACTCACTGCACTGGAATATGCTATTCGATCGTATCCCCAACATAGTATCATGTGTCATCACACCATAGAAGAATTGAACATCAATCTCAAGGCCCTCCAAAATAGGTAAAAATATGAAGGAATGAAAAGTTCCTATATCAAAAAGAGTATTTACTAATGTCGATGCTACGTTAATAGTACCTCTCATCATAGAATATTCAATACTCTACTTCTTAGGTATCAATTTCACTGCATACATCTGTCCTGATCCACAACCCTGAGATATAGTCTGGATACACTGAGTAGGTCTACTCTGCTGACACTATAATTCTCATGTCTAACTATTTAATCCATGGCCACATCCTTGGCTTAATTGGCTATTCACACTCCAGATTCCTACCTGACAAGAATGTGCTCACCCCGAATCATAATTTAGAGTTAGTTCATACCCTCTCTCACCAGCTTTTGAAGAAAAATATCTGAAAATGCGCTATAGATGGCCTATCTGACCTCTAGATCGACACTCAATTTGGTCCCCTGTACATTGAGTTATTGTATTTACTAGTCTACTACACTGATGGAACCTCACCTGGAAACCTGATTATATACCCTATATACTATTTTCACCACATATAAGCTCCAAACGATGCTTCATACTGTTGGTGATGTAGTTTCAAATCTTAGTGATGAACCACACTAGATCACATCCCCTACCTTTCTCAGGTTACACTTAGTGATAAGCACCTAATTCACTATTATATATATAGTAGTAATATAAAATATATTCATTAGTGATCGAATTTCATTCCCGAGACCATCTTCAAATAACCTAGCTATAGATAAATCATCACATAACAAAATAGGTGGAAAATAATGGAAGTCTGTGAAAAGGGATGAATAGTACATGAATGATAAGGAGCCCTGCTCTAAGTACATGAAATATCAGGCTCTATCAGATGTTAATATATTGGAATAGAAATAATCATAGACAGATTTGTGAAAATACCTCCAAATAATATCCTGATGATTATTTTTATGATTAATATTGGTCCACCAACTCTTAGTGGAATCATGAAGTATAGATGTAGCGAGATTCACTCTCATCTCAGTAGGTGTCTCCAGATTCTCAAAAATTGATAACATGTCCTTTTTCTAGGACTCTATAGCCTATGGTCTATTATCCCTAAAAAACATGGGTGGATTCTATTGCTAAAACTCATATGTCAACCCTACAATAATCAGGGAAGATCGTGAGGCTCCCTATACAGTCTACATAAAGTGTAGAAAACCATCTCAATGATGAGTATTATCCCCCATATCAGGTATAACTAGATATTCCTAAAGTGGAACTACAAGAGGTTCTACTAGTGACCCTAGTCCCACAGCCTCTAGAGCATGGTCATTACCGCCCTCCTAACACATGACTCGAAGACATTGTGGTGCAATGTCTCTAGTAATTCCAAACACATGACTATGATCAAGATTTGTTAACTAATAAAATTGAAAATATAATAATAGGATAGGTATAAGAATCCCTATATAAAATTCACACCCCTATTCTTGCACCTAATTCTAGGTTTGGGTGATATACAAATCATAAGGAAAGAAAGATACAATGCATACTAACCACTATTAAGGTTGGGTAAGGTTCAAGTTGTAGACTATAAGTCAAAGGTCCCGGTATAAATATTTTCAATTACTATTTCAATATTTAAACAACCTTTAAATTAAAATTTGAATCCCTTTTTAACAATGACCATTTCATTTTAGAATTCATTTTAATTGAAATTCATTCTCATTTATATAGTAATTTTGTTAAATGGTTTTATTATATAGATCAATATTTCTAACTTATAAGGTCCCATATACCTTATAAATTTAAAATTTTCATCCATTTAATCAAAAAAAATATTTAATAAACCCTGCATGAAACATTAGTATAATTTCATAGACATAGAAATAAAGGGACCAAAACATGCTGTAAGAAATGAAGACAATAATATGAACACAACAAGGAATATGCATGACATATAATTCCGAAAGTGCATATGATGATTTATGATGCAATACTTCCTTTCCATATCATACAAGGTTAAATATACATTCATAAAGAACATAAAACATCAAGTGCATCACCCAACGGTGATATCATGGTAACTGTAATAGGAACAATCTAGAACAATGTGTCCAATCCTAGATAATTTTATTTTTCACTAAATATGGTTTAGTTACTCCAATGAATAGACTCAAGACTAAATACTGGAACATCCTAATTATCCTATATATGATTTCAATTAGTAATGTAAGAAAATAAAAAAAGGAAACACCTTTGATACCACTTTCTAACATCCCAGATTCAGTTCACTCAACAAAAAATGAACCTGATTGGACACATGACATCAAGAGTGTCTCCCTATATGCTAGAGGCTACCAACTAGTAGCAAGGATCTATGGTGGAAGAGTGGAGAGACTATACCATCATGATCAACGTATATCACAATGGTATAATAACATCAAACAATAGAGAAAACCTAAATATAACTCAATAGATAAAGAATAAACATCCCTCACATAATAATGACGTAATTATATCCATTAGTTTCATATACAAAATGATAATCATGGAATTCTATAAAAAATGAAATATAGGATGAAATAAAAGTCGGTACAAATACTTGAAGGTATTCCAAAATAAATAAAATACCAAAAATCATATCTCCAGATTACATCATGAGTAATAGATCGATCTTGTTCTTCCCTGCTCCCATGCTATAATTAGTCAACTATCGAATACGATGTGATTTTCCCTATCCCTACCTACTTCCCAGATGTCTATATGGGTACAAATGATGACCCATGGAGGGTGTGAGATAAACTCAGTAGGCCACCACCAATAGTGACTAATTCCATCCAGTATGTGAATATATAATAAACATTGTGCAAGTAATTATAAATTTTTTAAATAAAGTTTAGTATATAAATAACCCACCTAAGTTTGAGTCCCCATGAGACACCCATCATTCGCTACCTACTTCGTCCCTATGACAAAATATATCTGATTTACTAGTCATGATTTAATTTATAATAATGTGTTGGGACCTATCTCGTAGCCCAATCTTCTTTTATGTATCACATCTAATAGTATGAGAATAATAAGTCCATCAGTAAAACTTATGTCTCAGACCAAATCTATGCATATTATTTGGATTTGAAGACACAACATATAATCATTAAATTTTTTAATATTTTGAATTAACCTAATCCCATTCATTGTTTTTCTCATTTGGAACCCAGGTATCGCTCCAGTATTATATGAACCATCATATTACAAGCCCATCATATTCATTCCTTATGGAAACCATGGTATCACACTAGGCATGGTATAATGTCACCACCCTCTAAGTCCGTCTTTGTGGATCCAAAATGGGATCCCACGTTTCACTCATGGAATACATAATGATCGGCCCTCTGAGTCCATCCTTAGAAATACACATAGGGAGTCCAAGTATCACTCATGGAACAATAAAAATATTTCCTCTTAGTCCATCCTTATATGTCCACAAAGGATTAAAAGTGTCACTCAGGCATATACAAGCCAACTTCCAAATGAGTTCATCTGTAGCATTCACATGTGTAACCATGTGTCTCCTAAGAAACATAATAATACTTTCATTTTACTAATTTAATTATTCAATCCCAAAGAGTCTATCAATGGTGATCCTAAATTGGAACCCACCACTCACTCTTAGCATGGAAATAAGAATTGTTGCTTTCCATGGACAAATCATACCATTTATGTTCCCAAAGCTCAACTAACCATTAAAATTATTTAATAAAATAAATTCACATTATAATTTGGTGCAAACAAAGTATTGAATTATAAGTCCTAAAATCACTTGAAACTTCACAATTATCACAATTGGGAATTTCGATAAATGTCTCAAGACTAAAAGAGAAGAACCAAGACCAAATTCATTAGGGCATGGTCTTTGATCACCTATTTTATTTAATTCATTTTAAATTTCATTCAATTCATTTAATATCTCATTATCTAAAGGTAAAATAACTCACCATAAAGGAAAAATCAAATCATAGGCCACCCATGGTGGATTTATCCATTAAGGAAACACACCCAAGGGGGTAGTTAAATTCAAGGTCCTTAACCTTTAATGATAAGTTACCAGATCTCATGGGTGACACAAGTAAAGAATACCCATTTAATTTAAGAATACATTCATTTAATAAGAATTACATATAAAATCCAGTGTGTTTCATAACAATATATATATAAACATAAAGAATATAAGGGAAAATCATATTATCACATACCTTACCTTGGTAGTCGACTCCTCTTCTATTTTTTTCCTCTAATCTGGGATAGAACAAAGGGTATCAAGAAAATATAAGAACAATCTAATTACTGGGAATATGATCCTACACCAAAATAACTACTTTGAGAGGAAGAAAAATAATGAAAGGTGCAAGAGGAATGGATAACTCACTGGTAGTTATCTAATGAGACTAATGGAGGATCTATCTAAGTCTCTATGAAAGAGATCCTTCAATTTATATAATTAGTTGTGGAAAAGGATTCAAAAGGGAAGATGATCTATCTATTAAAGGAGAAGGAAAAAGAGATATAGGGGTTGTAAAGTTCTTAAGGGAAAAAAGTTTATTTTTCCTAACATTAAAGAGGTCGCGTGGTTTGGATTCATGGTTGGACAAACCATGTGACAACCATGAAAGGATCATTACCTAAGAAACCCTTCCCATTTGTTTATAGAGAATTGTTAGAATAATTATGCACCAAACATGCTTTTTCCCTCTATTAAAAAGTACGCAGTAAACACATGGGTGTGGAGCCTGGGTTTCATGGTTTCATCAAACCGTGTGGCCCTTGACAATACAATGGATCACTCTACAGGGTTTGATCTAACCACACCAAATGATCTATATAGTTTCTAATAAACATGTGTCCCAACTCACTCCTTTAAAATTTCAGGATTCGGGCTCCATACAAGCATTGGAAAACCCTATTTTCCTTTGTTACATTATTAGGAACTCATAAAAGAATATAATTCATGAATAAAACTGAAAATAGAAGGTTTTGTACCTGATAGAAAATTTGGGTTCTTGTACTAATACCAATCCATAAAATTTACATTAGTTCCACACTCCTTCCCTATTCATTCACGGATAATCTGGTCCCATTTGATATAGAATTAGAGACCTCTCTCAATAATTTTATTCCAATATTCTTTAATAACTCATTACAATATTTTACATTTGAGAGAAATGTATAACCTATTTTGTTCATAAAATTAAATCAAAAAAGGATTATTATCTCACTAATCATTAACATATTAATGTATATAATTATTTGGCAATAAAATTCTTTATAGGTTGCTTCCTTGTTTTTTACAAAAATAATTTCATCAACATACAAAATCAAAATTGGTGATTTTTTCATCTCCCATGACATAAATGTTGTGATATGACTTATCTTTATTGAATTTCAGGGTCTTTAAGCTATATTATATTACTTAATTCCTTGATATTGGTGCTAGGTTCAACCCATAATGTTATTTCATCATCTTAAAAACTTAAGAACCATCACAGTCCTATATAGAACCCTCTAGTTGTTCAATGAAATACTCTTAATCATTTTCACTATTAAAGAATGATAAGTTTACATCCATTTATAATACATTAAAATTCCTTTTAGAACATATTAAAAGAAAGATTTGGATTATATCAATTTGTTTTTATTAGAAAAAGAGTATCATTATGGTCTACACCTAAATTTGAGAGTATCCACTATATAAAAGGTGAGATTTGTTTGGTGATACTTCTCCCTTCTCATTGATTTTTTTCAAATTCCCGTATTTCCCAATCATGTTACTATATTTTGGACATAAAACTAGTTACCATGTTTCATTGTTCTCAATATAATTTATATATTATTCCACTATTATTATCCAATCCTAATTTCACAATATATTTTTTATAGTCTTTGGTTAAACATTCCAGAGAAATATCATGTGAATATAAATTCTTGGGATTATTTGGGTTTAGAAACCCTTGATACTATCACCAATTATTTTTCTATCCTTCACATGTGTTCAATTTGTTTCAAACATATATCATTTCTCTATAACTTTCTTATCATTAGAAGTTTATAAACTAACACATGGACATTGAAAATGTAATGAACAATTCATAGGTTTCACATGATCTCTATCACATCACTATGAGAAACTTCTATCTCATCATAAATTGATAATGATTTGTGTAATGTACTTTTATTTTCCAAAATAATAGCATTATTTATATCAAATATTTTTCTAAATTTTTTAGTGTCACTAATAACCCCTTATACCAGATATAAATCATAAGATTAACCCCTTATTGACCCTCTCATTGAACATTCCCAAATGTATTTATTTGATATCAATATAACATATTATACTAAATACCTTTAAACATTTCAAATTTAAATTCTAGATAAACCACATGTCATAAGGAATATTCACTGACTAGGGTCAAATTAAGCACCATTCGTGAATAAATACAACCTCTATTGTAGCTTGCATTTAAAAATACTTTAAGGGTATATTATTGTATAAGAAAGTTCTTATCCTAGCCACCAAACACATGTTATTCCACTTAGCTACATCATTTTCAGGGCTAATTTATGGATCTGTAAATCCATTCCATATTTCATGCTACTTAACAAATTCTTAAAACTCTCCATTCTTGTATTAAAATCTATTTTTTTAACAATAATTTTCTGAAAACAATCCACATTTTATTTTTATCACTACAATAAATATTATTTTTTGTTTCAAGATATTTTTATTGAGTTGAAATAAAATATTCACAAGTAATTCAAGGGAAATCATAAATAAAATTAATGAAATAATTTAATCTTTAGGTTGAAATTATGCTCATTGGACTATACACATCATAGTAAACTAAATTAAGAGTTTCCTTTTTTTATATAAAACACCTTGTGACTATTGTTCACTATTTGTTATTAACAAAATGTGTCACATGTAATGAATATTTCATGATTTATATTTGGAAGATTCCTTAATCTTATCCATGTCAATATAAACTGAATGGAAAAATTTTTTATTTCAAATATCATTTGTAACTTCTAAATTCATATAACAAATATTTTGATCATTGGATATTTGGGAAAATATTTATTTTTCCCTTCCCCTTCACGATGATAGTTTCATTCTTCCAAATTTTAATAACACATCCACTCTTGTGAAAAATAACCTCATTTAAAATTTTATAAAGTTAAAAGAGTCTGGATCAACACATCAAGAAAGAGAACATCATCATATTTAAGTTACTTCTCCCCAATTGTGGTGCTTCTAAGAACGTTGACATTGAGTGATCTAACATTTAAAAAAGTGAAAAATCTTCTGCATTGGTTATGTGTGATAAAAAATCATTGAAAAGAATCCAAGGATTTCAATATTTCAATACTTTGTTAGAAACCTCAACCATCAGTGCTCACTCATGATCAATATGCCTCTAAATATAGTTGGATTTATCATTCCTCCCCATGGGTTCTTATAGCATATTGAGACACAGGTTGGTGTTCTGTTCAAGTTGATCAGAAATCCAAAAAGTATATTAATAATATTTAAAACTATTTTTAAATTATAAATCATCTTTTTTGATGTTATATGAACATGTAATAACCAGATCTTTTTAAAAATAATAATAGTAATAGTAATAATAATAATTCTAATAATTCAGATTAATTTTTTTTGAAGAAAATTAATGGGTCATTGATTTGAGGACAGTTTGGGAAAACTATGTTAGTTAATTTTTTGTCATGAGAATGGGTGAGATAGTGAGTGTCACATAACTAAATCATGGGTTTGGATATTGTTCAAGCTAACTACACATCTCTATTAGTTTTCCCAAAACTCAATTTTTCATTCCCTAGCCTCCTTATATCTTTTTCAGTTAATTTAAATAATTATATAATGTTATTATTTAGTTTATCTTATGTCAATATAAAAAATTAATCATGAAACCCAAAACATAGTATAGTTTTATTTATCAAGTGTGAATGAGAATTATTTATTTTTAATAGAAGGTGATAAATTTAACTGTAGGAAAATATTCCTTCATTAACAAGATTATAGAATTCAGAAGGATGAAAATTTACAAAAGTATGTCATAAATAAGGGAATTAAAATCAATTGGTAAGTCATTAGACAAAATGAGATCATCACTGCATATCCATTCGATGGCAGGCCCATCCAAAATCCAATTGAATCCCTATATGTGTGCATGATAATATAATTCATATTTGAGAGAGAATACAATAATTTAACACACTTGTAAATAATATTCTATGAGATATCTCATTGGCCGGTTCTCACCACATGCACAATGGTGGTGGGGTTACATTCAATCGATATGATGTTCCGTTCCTTTGTTATATCGATGTCAACTACATTGATTAGCCCAACCATTTCTTTCTTTAATGATAAGTAAAATCCCTAAGAACTATAGAGACATCCTAAAACCTCCCCATTAATGGTTCTTGAAGACAGACCCAAAATGTGACGGTCTTGGGTTTCCCCAAGAAGATTCACCCGAATTTTACTTTATCTATCCAATAAATGGATAATTCCAAAATATTTCCATTGTTCTATGTGTTCGGGGTAAGTTTCCATCCACTCCAATTCCTATAATAATTGAAAGGTCATGAATAGTGTTGTGACATCGACCATTCTGCAGTGTGTTAACATTTTTCATAGATTTCATGATATGTGCAAAAGACATTTGAATATTGAAAGGCATATTTTCATGAATGATTTTATTTTATATGAACCATATTAAGTAAAATACCTCTATAGATTTCATAAGTTTAATGATTATAGATAAAGGGATTATTGATAACAGGAATCTAGAAATTTTTGTAAAACATTTCACTATAGAAGATGTATTTTGAACAAGTCATGCATTGTGTTGGACAAGGATAAGGCAGTGGAACAAGTCATGAATTAGTGACCGAGTTCAGCCATGTGTTGATGAAAAAGACTACATCTAGAGAAAATTAAAATTCTAATAGACTGTTGATAGGAAACAAAATAAAATCATCATATGCGTAAGCCTCCATAAAATCATAAAATGAGAAGGAAGAATCCATTTCTTACTCATTCTATCAGTCCATTTCTGGTGATTTCCATTTATGATTTTCTGGTAGAAGAGCTTCTTTGTGAGAATTACATTAAAAACTAGTTCCCAGATCAAGAGGTCATATTATTCAATAAAATCCCAATGATTAACCACTGCTTTCACTATAGTTGTAAGATCATAGGAGAGGCCTGAAATTGATCTTTAATGTAGGAAATGACATCTACAACTGGGTCAGTAGAGTTCAAGAGACCAGTAAAAGGATACCTTTCCCAATTGTCAAACCAAAAAAATAAGGGTGGAATTACTATCAACAAGCCATCACACATTGAAAATAATATTAGAGAAGCCTGATTTTGTTTTCGTCTAGATAAGAGAGTATATGTAATTTTATTTTATATATTTAATCTTGAAAAAAAAATATAGACCTAATGAAATCTAGATAGACGAACTTCTTGTTGAAGAATATCCAATTAAAATAAATATAAATAAATTTAAATTACTTAATTTATTGATTCCCTTACCCCTAAGTGAAATTAAGTTGCCTCAAACATTTCATGATATAGTGATTACCCTATGTTCAAGAGTAATTCCACTCTAGATTAATTTTCTGATAGAGGTGTTCACTTTATTCAAAAGAGAAACTGAAAATTTTTAAAACATAATAGAATAGACAAACATTTAAGTGATTAAATGTGTAATAATATAAACTCTAACATCCATAGAGAGATATTTACCCTTTTATGGGGCCAATTGTTTTTGTATTTGGTTTATAATATGTGTGAAATGAAATGCCTACAGTCCTCTAGATTACATGGGTACTCCAAGTTGAGTGAAGAGATATTTCCATTTCCTAATGCCTAGATCATTTTTTTCTTTGTAGGGTCCGCATGAATATAGGTCCACACTACCACAAATAATGACTTACACTCTCTTAATTGTAGAGATGTTAGGCTAGTGCCCCTCCAGTGTGCAATGGATATCACATTCCTAGGCCACGAGCCATCCTAATCACCCATCCACCCTGTGCAGGTAAGTAATGCCTAGCACATTAATAACATCATTTTTCCTTCTAGCTGAGATATTTATTCTGAAGAAAACAAATGACATCTACAAACTAATCACATAGCCTGAGACCCTTTTATAATTAAGAAGGTTATCTTTGATTTTCATGAAATTATTTTTATCACCCTAAATAAAAGAGAAATAGAATCATCATAAAATAAATGAGATGGAGAAAAAAAAATTGGAGGAACTTATAGGTTTTATTTCCCCACTTTCCACTATATTGAGAAGAATCCTACTCAGGTAATCAATTTAATATAAAATAATATAAAAGATAGAGGGTCACCCTACCACACTCCTCCTGATCAGGTAAAATAACCCTATGGAGAGCCATTGCATAGAATTGAGATGAGTGCTGAACCATGGAATATTGTGAACTAATTATTAAAAGTATCCTAAAATCCAAATTTGTATAGAATATTGCAAATTAAATCCCAATTCATGGTTTTAAAATCCTTTCGGATATCAATATTTAGGGTGACATTCCCTCGGGTGGATTTATTAAGAAGATTTAAGAATTCTAATGCACTCATAATGCAATCCGGAATGTTTATCCTTTGATAAAACCATATTGGTTTGAGGAAATAATATTACTAGAGATCCTAGATAACCTATAATCTATAATGTTTCCAATAATTTTATAAAAAAAATTCTAAGAGAAACATGCCCAAATTTATGTATTTTATTGAAATTGTTTGTTTTCAAAATGAGGGAAAGGAATTGAGCATTGAATCATTGAGTGAGAGAGACAACTTTGAAGAAATGGTAAAAAAGACTTTGAATATCATGTTTAAAAGTATACCAATAATTATTGTATAATAAAATAGTAAATCCATTTGGACCTAGATAACTACTCACATTTAAACTAAAGACTGTTTTTGTTTATTTCAAACTCTAAGAGATTGAGGAGATCATCCTATTAACTTTAGCGTTAACGAGTGATAAAATAAAATATCCTAGTGGATCAAAGGGAGTTATTTTACCATTGAAAAACTTCTATAATAAGAGATAGTATGATAATAAAGTTCACTTTTTTTACAAAAAATTATCACCATATTTGACAATTAAAAGGGGTTTGTTTTCTTTCCTAGATATTTAAAGATAGTGAAATAATTTAGAGTTCTCATCACCATACTTGTTCAATTTAGTTATGTAGATTTTCTTATAAATTATCTCTTTGATAGATAATAATTTAGAGGGAATAAGATAAATTCTTGTTTCATGTTAAATATCAAAAGATATGTCATGACCTATGTTGTGATCTTGAAAGTTTTTGATGGAAGATTCTGATGAGGAAATTCCATTATCAAGAGAGAGAAAATAGGTCCTACTCCAATATTTCATTTTTATTTTCAATAATATCATTTTATGAATACATGAGAAATAATAATTCATGTAATAAATATATTATGTTGTTTATTGAAAAATATGTATACATAAAAGAATAGTGACCCATGCATTATGAAATTGAAATGATAAATGTGGTTTGAAAACTATATATAATAGGTTCATAATGATGGGGTAGTGATCAGGGTTTTATCTAGCCAAGGTGTATCAAGAAACATAGTTCCATAATTCATAAGTATCCCCATTATTAAAATTCATTTCAATTTTTCTGGTGACCATTTTTTCACATTCTTCTTATACCATTTATATTTATCTCACATAAGGTTTAATTCCAAAAAATTTTATTCTCTATGAAATATTTGAACTACCTAGATGATAATATATTTTATTAAATTCACAATTTTCATATAGATTAAAGATTTCATTAAAATATCAAATTAAATCCCATGGACTATGAAGTGTTCAAGAATTGTTTTTCACTTCCTTCCCTAACTCCATACGGTATTGATAATAGTTTCAGGAATCAATGAAAGAAAATAAGTGTTGAATGTTTCAAATTTTAAAATACAAAGTCACCTTTTTTCTTTAGATTTGACAATAAAAGTATCTAATAAGTTTTGGTTATCCAAAACCCATATCCTTATTACCTCTACAAAAGATTTTTCAGTGCCACAAAGAAAATATCGAAAACCTTCAAGTGGATCCATCTTTGAGGGGAAGATCATTTTAGGTTTAGAAAACCTAATAATATCATGTCTGTGTTTTTGAATTAGGAGCCTTAAAGTACTAAATGTTTAAGGGTTAGATAATCCCTGCTAGTTCAAAAACAAAATTTCCATAATTATTTTGATTTAGTGTTAATTCCACCATTTTTATTTCCTCAGGGCCTTCTCTTTTGGTATACTATTTGGTTTCCCTACCTTTTTGTAAATCAGAATCCAAAGATTTGCTGGAGTTCCCATCTCCCATTATAACCTTATGAGATTTAGCTTCTATGTTGTGGGAATTAGAGGGATTAAATTCATGAGAATATGTTACCTCTTTTAAAGTAGATGAATTATAATGATTCAAATCATCTTAAAACCCACCATTTATTGAAGATAAATTAGCACCCACTATCTAAGATTGTCTTTTATTCTGGTTGGGGTCAAAAGAATGAGAAGGTAAATCCATCTGGATATAATCAAAAGGAACATTTTTATCCAAATGTGTTGTGGAAAGAACATAATGAAGAGGCTCATAAGAAACACCATCCATTTTGGAAGCTAAATGTCCGTGTTCCAATGGAGGAACTTTGACTAATGAAGGACTCACCACTTCACATGATTTGTATTGACATTGTAGAGCCAAAAACTATTTTTTTTGCACAATATCTCAGTAAATTGTCTCATATTATTATTCATTTTTATCTTCCTTATCATTTTTTCCATCAAGAGTGGATACAGAAAAATGATTCGAAATCTATTTATATTCCAACATTTCTATCTAGGATGACCTCTGGTTGGTGAGATTTGCATTCAAATCCCTCTGGATGATTGAATTTACACTAGTAGCTTATAAGGTTCCCCCTTTTTAGGGATTGATTCTTTCATCCTAAATCTCCTAATCATCTCTCTAGATAATCTAACCTTGGGATAACCTGTTACCTATTTTTTTGTGACTCTTCAATTGGTTATCGTGTGCCAAATAATTTTACAGAATTCACATAAGGGGTCACAAACACTTATTAGAAAATAGATTCAACATTATTTTCATTTAAAATTAAGGAAAAAAATTAGGCCTTCATGATTTCTTATTGGCATCAACAAGGATGCAAGCCTACTAGATCACCCCCCCATCAATAGTCCATTAGTCTAGCTTGGTTAGAATGAAAACACAAGATGTAAGATCATTCAATATTTTCAGATTCCAATGCACCTGACTCAATCCATGGAGCCTAATCCAAATTTTAGATATGTATTTTTACTATGTAGGAGGATTAAAATCATAATAACATTCATAGATTCTTGGAATACCTAGATTCAGTTCAAGGTTCCAAGTACATTTCTTCACATTGAGCTATTCATCATTTACAAAGATAAGTGGAAATATCCCTTTTTGATTAAAATAGGCCTCTAGTTGTAGACACCCCAATAGTGTGTGATCATGGATTTGAGATTAGTGAGAGACCATAGTTTATCTCTATTAATATAGAATATATGATCAATAATAGATAACTTTCAAATATCAATCCATTGTTGGAGAGCCTCTACAACTTCCACTACTGAGAAACTACCATATTTGTGTCTAGTGATGTTATGGGGATTTGGAAATATTGTTATAAAACTTTCTTAGAAGACTACTGATAAGTTTCAAGTAGGAGATCCCTGGTCCATTATAGTAGAAAAAATTAAAGGTTTCTATTGATTTATTATCAAAATATGCATTGAAATTTAAATGATTGATAGAAAATTCCCAAGATGGATTAAATGAGGCCATGAAATAGTAGAGACTCTAGTTCAGGAAGATCCCCTATTTCTGATTTTAATTTTTCATTTTTCCTCTCTTAATATCTCTAATTCAATTAATTAAAATTCTTTATTGTGTGTTTTTTAAAACCATAATTATAAAAAAAACTATTATTATTACAATAATAATGAAAAAAATAAGTATTAAAAAATAAGTATATGTGTGTATTTTTATTTTATAAATAGGGTAATATTATCTATAAACTATGATTTTAATATTGTTATTAGTTATATTAATATAAAAGAGTGGGTATAACCATATTTCCTTCATTTTTGGGTCGATATGCATAGGGGGTGGGGTGAATGCTCTCACACTATCTTCATTTCTCCTCTAATTACATTGAATATCATAGAGGTCTTGAGGTAAATCTTGGTCAGTGTTTATTCTTCATCTTATTCTCATCTTTACACCTCTATCACGATCTCTAAAAATATAGGGGTTTCATAATAGAAATTTGGTGGTTTTCCATGTTCAAAGAAGACCCTTAATTTTTAGGTAACTTTTTGAATGGAAAGGATGCTAGGGTTATTTATAGACTTGACCCATCACTGTTTCATGATGGTAACAAGGTCTTACCATCTTCTAGGATTATGGATCTACCTAAATCCATTTTATTTTATTTACTCATGGTGTATTGATTTTCTAAGTATTATTTCTTATAAATTAATGTATATATTAAGTTTCTTTAAAAAAAATTAATTATTCATTGATGTTCATATAGATTTCATGATTTACATAATAACGGTTTCAAGTGTATTTGGGTGTTATAGGTTGAACACCATTTTCCAATCACATAATGTGTTTGTAAAAAATAGCCATAAGTAATTGTTTTAGTTTAACTAAATTTCTAAATTATGTTTTAAGTACAGATTTATTTAGAAAAAATGGATTGTATTGGTTTCCAAATGTTATTTTAATAAATTTAATTATAATTATTAATAAGTGATTAATAATTGAATTAATGACTTTATTTTTCAAATTAACTTTTAATGAGGGATTGGAGTGAGTATTTATCTGTATAATTTTTAACTTCCATGGTTTCTACATGTTTTTTTATAAAAGTAAATTTCATGAAAATGGGTGTTTAATAAATTTCTAAATTTGTCTTTTTGGGATTAAACTTGTTTATAATAGTTATTTTAAAAATTTAAATGATTATATTAAGTATTTTTCCTTAGTTTTTTATTGTTTTATATGTTATAAAGTATTTTTTCGATTTATTCTCATTTTTGGAATATTGTTTTATACTTATTCTATGAATATTCTATAATTATATTGACTTCATTATTCATATTCATCGTTCTGTTGTGAGATTTGGATTTCAATATGGTACATAAGGGAACCTTGGGGTATTTGCATGGTTAATTAGGTTGAGTGCTAAACAAGCATAGATTACAAGTTGGCTAATTCCCTTACCATGATATCACTCTCACTAGATGTTATTTCTTAAAGAGGTAGAGGGTAATTCGGGCTCTAGTCTATCCACTTCACTATAGCCTGACATTTTTTCCAATAGAAAATACTAAGTTTACCCCTTTATTTGACCTAAATTTAGATCCCCATGTTGTTCCTGGTTAAATACATTTAGTTATTTATTGTTATCAATATTAAGTTTTTCTATTGTATTATGATTTCCATATTGTGTTTCACTTTTAGTGTGATTTACATTATGTTATAAAGTACTAATATCATGTTTTACCCTATACTAAGTTTTATATTTGAATGTGATTATTTTTATTTTAAGTACATTAAGTAGTTTATGTATGGGTTCTATTAAAACCTTATTCCTTTATTCTATTCTCGGATTAGTTTTTAATGATAAAAGAGATTGTTTTGAAATAAAAAATTAATATATTTGTCCTCACTTTACAAAAAAATAAAAAACACATTTTTTAAATATATTTAAACCTAAAATTTTGGGAATGAATTATAAAATGAGTTATATAGATTCATTTTGGTAGCCTACTGGTTGTTATCTCACAACCTACATACACACCCTAGTTTGTATATAAATATGTTTTCTCTGTTGGTTTTTTAAATATAATCATTGGTTTTGGTCCTAGGAGTATACCATTATAACTGATAGGGAGAAATGGAGATGATGGAATGTGAGGAATCATTACTCATACAAAGTTATTTGGGTCTCCATAATTCATTTTTCTAAAATTTTATACCACTCATGTAGTATTGGTCACATTATAGATATGCATGTTGTGACTTGTATGTTTATAAGTGGATTTTTACTTTTCTATTTCTCTTATAAAATTCTTAGTTACTATTTATTATTTTTTATGGGTAAGTATTTCCCATTGTATATGTTTGATATGCTCTAGAACTTTTTCCATCCTAGTTTGATCGAGAATACACCTTAGGTATGTAATGTATTTGTCTAGGGATAATGGACACATATCAAGACTAGTTCTTTAAATTTTCAAAACATTAAGAGGAATCCCCCTCAATTCATAAATTCACTTAAATTTGGGGAGTTACAAGTTATACTAATAAATCTAGGATTTGTGTGAATAAAATCTATAGAAACAATAACTTCCTTCAAATAAAAACCACTTGTGTTGAAAATATTGTTTATTAAAATATATTTTTTGATCTACATTCTTTTAATAAAAAAACATCATTTTAAAATAATTATACATATTATAATACTACTTCACCATTACTTTTCCCTTAGTCAAATCCTCAGGTTTCTATTTCTTC